>JAINUG010000061.1:912516-1512516 GCA_029706075.1 Aldrovandia affinis
CGAACGGCAAATGCGCATGGGCGAGATCTGGGAAAATAGGGTTACTATCGAGCCACGACCAATCAAAATCCTCCCTCACCTTGACTGTGCGGCCTCAGACCGAGGCGGCATTGGTTCAGTCGCTCTCCAGAACGACCTAATCCGCCAAGGAAAGCCTCATTAAGGTATTAAACAAGACTTAATAAGTGAAAGTGATTCACATTGACAATTATCATCGCCATTAATCATAATAACATTATGAAGAGTACTTTTGAAGTGTTGTTTGGTTTGGTTTGGTTTGGTTTGCTTTATTTAGTTACATCTGTGATACAAGGTACACCAGAGTAATAATCTTAGGCCTGGCCCCTCAGCATGAAACATCAGAAATACACACAGAAATACAACACATTACATTTCTGTGGGCTCATCTATTACATTTTTAAACCTAACAGGGCACAACAGATAAAAACGGGGACATTACAATCAAAGGAGGAAATAGGGGGGTGGAGATAGGTAAGGGGGGAGGGGATTAGGGGATTACAACACAGGCCACAAGAACTCGACTGCAGCCAATGCGGCGCGGTCAGAGGTCTTGCAGCTGTATTGAAATCAAAGGGGGAGGGGGGTTGGGGGAGGGTGGGGTGGGGTGCAGAGGCGGGTGCATGAAGTGCATGTGTGTGTGTTAATCAGTCAGTCCTTGTCCTTGTATATGTTAGTGTCTGTGTGAAATTCTGTAGAGTCCTTCTGGTCCAAGACACGCGCATGTACGCAGAATGTTCCAACGATAACGGTTGCCACAGAAACGCCGGTCGGCCTCGTCCAAAGTCGTCATCAGAGTTGTTTGGGTGCAATAATGGGGGTTGTAGGGAAAGTTTCTCATTCTCCGTTAGCAATTCCATGGGGGTTTAAACTAACGGCCTTGCCAGACCGATAACAGGGGAGCCAGATTAGAATGTTGTGGGTCAGGATGAACTGCTGCTCCTCCATCCCCCACTAATATCTTTCAGATTCCTGGTCTTCAATGGTTCTACGTCGCTGTTGTAAAATGCTAGAAAGTTTCTCGGAGATATTGTCAATTTCCGTCCCAGATCAGCCACCACCACCATCAGAGAACCCAGCGCTTTACCCATCTCGTTAACGTGACAGGCACTCTTTGGGCGTTTTGAGACGATGCCATCCTTCCAATTTTCTGATAAATCAGTGCCATGCTTAGTCCCAGCAGCAACTGTCCTGTTATCATGAAGCCAAAAATGAATAGATCCTCTATGTCCTCGATAGAAAGCACCGCCAGACACACCGGTCTCCAGCTGTTCCACGAGTCCAAAGCATATCCCGCAGCGAAAGTCCCATCCGGACAAGTTGAACTGTATTTGGGATTGATGAAATGAAAAAAAGATGAAAATAAATCCTAAATAATCCAAAATATATGTTAATTAACCCCCTGAGGTCGACGGGAGCGGCGCCGCTCCCAGCAGCAATAAAAGTATATTACTATTTCTAACTTCGCGATATTTTATCATACACACGCGACAAAAACATTGACAGAAACCTTAGAATCGCGACTTTCCGATTTGAGCACTGGCAAATCAAATGGGATTTTTTAAATTAGGTTAATTAGACCAAAAGTAAACCTTGTTTTTTACTCTGTTTTTTACCTTTTAGTACCGTCCCCCTTCTATTGACATGGTAACTAGGTGCGAGTTTCGGGGAGGTGTGGGGAGGGGCGTGGGGCCATGTGTGAAAACGCCGGCGTAAACAAACACAAACTGTCCCGACAATTTGAAGCAAGATTTTATACAGACATACAATTTTATTCAAGATGGAAAGATTTTCTGCGCTGCAGTGTTTGAGAGCATCGATGGAAAGCGACGAAGACAATAACTGACGAAAGTAAGTAACTATATTTGATCTGCCATGTTATCAAATACTCGTATATATATTCAATATATGAATTCCGTGTGTTAAATTGCAGCGTAAACAATGTCCCGACATTATATCGGATCTTGTCTGTGTTTACGGTTGCGAGCTGCCAGCAACAGACGGTGTATGCTGATATTTATTTTATTTACCATATTTTCAAATACTCGTGAAAAGTATTCGACTGCTGCGAATAATTAACGGGAGGATATTTAACCAGCTGGCATTCTGTTTCGGGCGCTTGGACATTATCTAGCTTAGCTTGATAATACCTATTGTGATTAATGTTTCTTGCCTCTCGAGAACTTGTTTGTTCGTGTGCTTGTTGTTGTTTAGATTCCCAGCGTTTAGTTTTATACCACGTTTTTGGATACGTGGATTTACCTGTTTACTTTGATTTGTTTGTTCCTGTTCGTTGGTTTTGTTTTGTTTGTCTTTCCGTGTCTTCGCAGACACGGATTTTGCTTTCGTTTTCCGACAGACGTTTAACGATAAATATCTTAAACCCAGAAAACGGGCTACTTTTGATCATGTGCCTGTGTCCACTGCCAAACACTCTGGATGTTGGCAAATTGGCTTCTGTTGGTTGCAATAAATGTGTACTCTGCAAGATGTCGGGGAAACAGCGGTTTGTGACGTTCCCTTGTGTCTACAGTTGACCAGAAACTGTTTTGAGAAGTGGCACCAAAGACTGTGAAAGAACAAATTGTCTCACCATGTTTTAATTTGGAATGTTTTGTATATAGTTTGTTTTCAATGAATCTTCCCAAATGAAAAAAACTTTCTGCATGGCTCACTGACTATTGCTTACTCTGATGGCTTTTCTCTTTGTCTGGCGGCCTTTGAGAGAGAGATGGCCCATCTGACAGATTTTACAGGTGTGGACAAGCCTCAGGTGTGGATCATGAATATTCTTGAAATTAGCATATAGCCCTCCCACAGCCTGAAATAAATGTGACCAGTTCTGATAAAAACAGGTTTTTAGCTATTTAGATCTCAGATGTGCTAAACTATTTTCACACCCTTACATAAACAAGACCTTGATGAACAAACGCATATTGGCAAAACAATTCGTCACTATAGTTTAGTGTGTGCTTTCACAACTTTTGTGACGGCAGAAAAATTTACTCTTTATAACTTGTGTGTTTGTAGATCTATTTACAAGCTGCATATGATACTGACCACACTATTGATGGCATATAAATGTAGCTGTGATTGTCCTTCAAATAAAAATATCAAACACTTTGGAGTAAGTGTGTGTTAAGTTGATGAAATTGAGATAAATATCAGACCATGCCAAAATCAAAAACCTCCTCTAAGCTTAGCACGGACCTCAGAGGGTTAACATGTGCCTGGGTGTGAGAGAGCAATAGAAAAATAGACCTAAAGTCATTTAGGTCATGGTGTATCGTGCTCACTGGGGAAATGATCTTACATAGCAATAGCAGCAATGCGATCTGCTTGCACAGAATTGAAAGGAAACATGATGACAAAAAAGCAATCTCTTGATTACTCTGGTCTCATATCATACAGGATAAAATAATAAATAAACAGCGCACGGAAATGTGTGGTGTCTTTAAAATGAGTTGAGTCTGCATTCAGGTCTGGCTGGTGGTTTAATTCGTTTTTTAACGAAACCATATCGGCACAGCAGTTCCATGCACCTCTCATGCTCTCGACAGCACAAAGATGATGTTACATTTCAAAGCATTTTCCTCCCTCTGATGACAGGCAACCTCCTCCTCCAGCTTCCACGAGGATACCCAGTACCCAGGGTGGATGTGCGGTTCAGGACCCAGTCTTGTGACCAGATGATTCCAGGTTGAAATCCCAGGTTGTTGCACACATGAGCAAAGTGCTCAGCCAATCAAACGTATTCATAATCCCTACACACATAGGTCTTTATTCAATAAACATTTGTACTTAATCATATATTCAAAGTTAAGGACAAATAATAAAATAATGTGATAATACAAAATCCAAATAAAATGTTTAAAAAAACTTAAAAAAACGACTAACTTTTCTTTCCCTGTGTTACAGGTACAGTAGCAATGATGTATATTGCAGTGTTACTACACTGATCTCTTACACTAGCCATGATTACACATACCATGTATAAATGGTAAGTCGCTCTGGATAAGAATATCTGCTAAATGCCATAAATGTAAAATAATGATATCCAAATAAATGAGGTGTCTTTTTTTCTTTCACAAACACAGTTTGGCAAGTTCATTTTGGTGATTGCCAAACTCGCCAAACTGTGATTGTGAGACCAGCGCTAGCTTTAGATTGAAAGACAAATGTCGATTGAACCCAGGCCGTAATCTGTCATCTATCCATGCGCATCAATATCTTCATGAAAACGACATGAAATATAAAATATGCCACATTTTACCCTGATATTAGATTCTAGCCTCAATGATCTAACTCTTTGGAAATAGCTCTTCCCCGTGTACAACTCAAATGAGACCTGCAAATGTTTTAAAAGCCCAAGTCAAATCATAAAAATTGCCTCTGAAAGTAAAGTAGGAAATTAAGACTTCTCTATAAAATAGCATTAGCAAAATAAAATTGGCCCAGAGAAATAGTACACCTTTAACTAATAGTTCATAAACTTTAGTTAAAGGTAGCCTCAACATGCACATTCAATCCGATGGTCTCCTGTTTATCTTTAAGCACTTTATCACACAATGTCATCCCCTTTATTAAATCAAAAGATAAAGAAGCATGAATATGCTTTAACTTTATGAAATCTATATTCCCTGTAACCTTTATATATATATTGTGGCAGCCCGATGGGCTGCACTAGGAAATGGCTGCCTGGCCTACAACACATGGGCGCCAGGAAACACAAAATTTCCCAGAGAGAGAGAATACCTGTGGAAGTCGGTTGACCAGCCAGGATTTAAAGAGAGTGTTGGAAAGTGTGTTTGTCTTTGAAAATTGGATTGCTTTGGTTTTGACTACGGACTGGATTACGGAACTTGGAACTGGATTTTGGACAACGGAACGGACTTTGACAAACGGGATAAGGATTTGTGGATTTGTGGACTTTGTTTGTATTCCCCCCCGTACTCCATTTTTGCTTATATTACTGCCTCCTCTGTGTTCTTGCACTTGCCTACGCCCCCTGCAAGGTTCCGTGAGTGTCGCCCAACCCTTGGGGACACCAAAATATACATTATATAATATCCTCATTATTAAAGGAGCTGGGGACTGTGTTTCATGCTGCAATACCCTAAATATGTAATATTGTATGGAAGGATTTTCAACCAAATAAACTGAATACATTATATAAAAACCTATTTTATCAGTTTTACTTTTAATGTGTGGATTTTTAATATGACAAGATAAGGAAGATTGAAAATCAGCATCTTCTGAGTTTTTAATTAATTTTTAATGTTTTGTTTTTTTAATCGTATTTAAAATAAGAAATGCTCTCACCCCAAATGAATGGTGGCAGATCCACATCTGTAAAGTATAATAAAATCACATCTGCTTGGAGCATATAATGGCTAGTTTATAGACAACCAGATGTCATACTTTACCCACAATTATGACACTGGAATTCAATAAAATATTATTCCTTCAGCTGAAGACCACAAGATGAAAAAGCAGCTGGTATACAGGAAGTAAGAGAAGCAGAAACTTGTGGCATACTGGCTCGACCCAGATCACGCATGTGGGAAAACATCTCTAATGCTAATGTTGCGTTGTCTTTTAGAGAAGCACTCTCAGTTAATGAATGAGCATTTTACTATGCCTATGCTTATATTTACTATGGCATTTCTTGGCAAACTGCAAAAGTCTAAATGGCTTTGAGCATGTGGGCAGAGTACGGCTCTGCCCTGCATGAAAATAATATCGGTGTTTGGACTACACTCGAAACACACCCGCACTGATACACACAGCACTCCAAACACACCTGTACTGATACACACTACACTCCAAACACACCTGTACTGATACACACTACATTCCAAACACACCTGTACGGATACACTTTACACTCCAAACACACCTGCTCTACACTCCAAACACACCTGTACTGATACACACTACACTCCAAACACACCTACACTGATACACACTACACTCCAAACACACCTGTACGGATACACACTACACTCCAAACACACCTGTACTGATACACACTACACTCCAAACACACCTGTACTGATACACACTACACTCCAAACACACCTGTACTGATACACACTACACTCCAAACACACCTGTACGGATACACTTTACACTCCAAACACACCTGCTCTACACTCCAAACACACCTGTACTGATACACACTACACTCCAAACACACCTGTACTGATACACACTACATTCCAAACACACCTGTACGGATACACTTTACACTCCAAACACACCTGCTCTACACTCCAAACACACCTGTACTGATACACACTACACTCGAAACACACCTACACTGATACACACTACACTCCAAACACACCTGTACGGATACACACTACACTCCAAACACACCTGTACTGATACACACTACACTCGAAACACACCTGTACTAATACACACTACACTCCAAACACACCTGTACAGATACACTTTACACTCCAAACACACCTGTACGGATACACTTTACACTCCAAACACACCTGTACGGATACACACTACACTCCAAACACACCTGTACTGATACACACTACACTCCAAACACACCTGTACTGATACACACTACACTCCAAACACACCTGCACTGATACACACTACACTCCAAACACACCTGTACGGATACACACTACACTCCAAACACACCTGTACTGATACACACTACACTCCAAACACACCTGTACTGATACACACTACACTCCAAACACACCTGTACTGATACACACTACACTCCAAACACACCTGTACTGATACACACTACACTCCAAACACACCTGTACTGATACACACTACACTCCAAACACACCTGTACTGATACACACTACACTCCAAACACACCTGTACGGATACACACTACACTCCAAACACACCTGTACGGATACACTTTACACTCCAAACACACCTGCTCTACACTCCAAACACACCTGTACTGATACACAATACACACCTGTACTGATACACACTACACTCCAAACACACCTGTACTGATACACACTACACTCCAAACACACCTGTACTGATACACACTACATTCCAAACACACCTGTACGGATACACTTTACACTCCAAACACACCTGCTCTACACTCCAAACACACCTGTACTGATACACACTACACTCCAAACACACCTGTACTGATACACACTACACTCCAAACACACCTGTACTGATACACACTACACTCCAAACACACCTGTACTGTTACACACTACACTCCAAACACACCTGTACTGATACACACTACACTCCAAACACACCTGTACTGATACACACTACACTCCAAACACACCTGTACTGATACACACTACACTCCAAACACACCTGTACTGATACACACTACACTCCCAAACACACCTGTACTGATACACACTACACTCCAAACACACCTGTACTGATACACACTACACTCCAAACACACCTGTACTGATACACACTACACTCAAAACACACCTGTACTGATACACACTACACTCCAAACACACCTGTACGGATACACACTACACTCCAAACACACTTGTACTGATACACACTACACTCCAAACACACCTGTACTGATACACACTACACTCAAAACACACCTGTACTGATACACACTACACTCCAAACACACCTGTACTGATACACACTACACTCCAAACACACCTGTACTGATACACACTACACTCAAAACACACCTACACTGATACACACTACACTCCAAACACACCTGTACAGATACACACTACACTCCAAACACACCTGTACTGATACACACTACACTCCAAACACACCTGTACGGATACACACTACACTCCAAACACACTTGTACTGATACACACTACACTCCAAACACACCTGTACTGATACACAGTACATTCCAAACACACCTGTACGGATACACTTTACCCTCCAAACACACCTGTACTGATACACACTACACTCCAAACACACCTGTACTGATACACACTACACTCCAAACCTGTACTGATACACACTACACTCCAAACACACCTGTACTGATACACACTACATTCCAAACACACCTGTACAGATACACTTTACACTCCAAACACACCTGCTCTACACTCCAAACACACCTGTACTGATACACACTACACACCTGTACTGATACACACTACACTCCAAACACACCTGTACGGATACACACTACACTCCAAACACACCTGTACTGATACACACTACACTCCAAACACACCTGTACTGATACACACTACATTCCAAACACACCTGTACGGATACACTTTACACTCCAAACACACCTGTACTGTTACACACTACACTCCAAACACACCTGTACTGATACACACTACATGCCAAACACACCTGTACTGATACACACTACACTCCAAACACACCTGTACTGATACACACTACACTCCAAACACACCTGTACTGATATACACTACACTCCAAACACACCTGTACTGATACACACTACACTCCAAACACACCTGTACTGATACACACTACACTCCAAACACACCTGTACTGATACACACTACACTCCAAACACACCTGCACTGATACACACTACACTCCAAACACACCTGTACTGATACACACTACACTCCAAACACACCTGTACGGATACACACTACACTCCAAACACACCTGTACTGATACACATTACACTCCAAACACACCTGTACTGATACACACTACATTCCAAACACACCTGTACAGATACACTTTACACTCCAAACACACCTGCTCTACATTCCAAACACACCTGTACGGATACACACTACACTCCAAACACACCTGTACTGATACACACTACACTCCAAACACACCTGTACTGATACACACTACACTCCAAACACACCTGTACTGATACACAGTACATTCCAAACACACCTGTACGGATACACTTTACCCTCCAAACACACCTGTACTGATACACACTACACTCCAAACGCACCTGTACTGATACACACTACACTCCAAACCTGTACTGATACACACTACACTCCAAACACACCTGTACTGATACACACTACATTCCAAACACACCTGTACTGATACACACTACACTCCAAACACACCTGCTCTACACTCCAAACACACCTGTACTGATACACACTACACTCTAAACACACCTGTACGGATACACACTACACTCCAAACACACCTGTACTGATACACACTACACTCCAAACACACCTGTACGGATACACACTACACTCCAAACACACCTGTACGGATACACTTTACACTCCAAACACACCTGCTCTACACTCCAAACACACCTGTACTGATACACACTACACTCCAAACACACCTGTACTGATACACACTACATTCCAAACACACCTGTACGGATACACTTTACACTCCAAACACACCTGCTCTACACTCCAAACACACCTGTACTGATACACACTACACTCCAAACACACCTGTACTGATACACACTACACTCCAAACACACCTGTACTGATACACACTACACTCCAAACACACCTGCTCTACATTCAAATCAAATCAAATCAAATCAAATTTATTTGTATAGCACTTTTCACAATTGAATTGTCACAAAATGCTTAACAGAGGGGGAACCCAGGCCTAGACCCCCCCAAAAGCAAGCCTGAAGGCAACAGTGACAAGGAGAAACCTTGGGAGGAACCAGACTAAAAGGGGGGGAGCCCATCCTCTTCACAGGGTGTGTCCAAAAAAGACAGTGGGGTGGGCTAAACCACGTGAAGGGGGTCCAGATCCAGGAACTGGGGTTGGCGTGGGGGTGAGGGTTGATGGGGGCAGCTCACACTTCTCGCAGGATCTTGGGCTCGGGGGCAGGTGCCCCCTGTACACACCTGTACTGATACACACTACTCCTGTCTTTGGGTACTGGAGAGGCTCTGCGTGTGCTGCCCAATTCCGAACTCCAACAGAAACCGGGTGTTGTGGTCAGATGTGACTAAAATGGAGGTGTTTGGCCATGCACACCAGTGGTGGGTTTGGCATCAGATGAAGTACATTTATGTTGAAAAGGACATCATACATACAGTGAAATGTGGTGGTGGATTTTTGATTTTATGGGGTTGTTTCACATGTACTGGTTCTTATGCTCTTGTTAAGGTCAATGTAATCATGAACTCCAAAACAATTTAACCAAAAACCTGTTTCCCTCTGCCAGGAAGCTGAAACTGCAAATTAATCTTTCAGCAAGACAATGATCCTAAGCATACCTCAAAATCAACCAAGAAATTGTTAATTGACCACAAAATTACTGTTTTGCAATTGGCCATCTAATCTTGGTTTACAATTGTGGTTTTAAAGTCCACAATCGCAGACCAAAGATTCTGAATTATCTTGAAAGATTCTGTAAAGAGGAATGGTTAAAGATACCCCCTATATATGAACCAATCTTATAAAATACTACAGAAGATGACTTCTTAGTGTTATCTTGCGAGGGGAGGGTGCAAAAAAGTACTGAAAACAGGTGTGAATAATTGTGAAATCTTTTTCACTGGGCAATTCATATTATACAAGTAACTGAGAAAATAAAGGAAACATTTGAGTAAATGTGGGGTACAAGGTAGATTGAAAGCATGCTTAATTAGGGTGGTGTATAAAAATGCTGGGCAGGACCAATTGCCCATTATTTTGGCAACCATGGCTAGAAGAAGAGATCTCAGTGACTTTGAAAGAGGGGTGATTGTTGGGGCACGTTTGGCAAGAACTTCAGTGACGAAGACTGCCCAACTTGCTGGTGTTTCAAGAGGAACAGTGGCTAAGGTGATGTTGGCATGGAAGTCTGAGGGAAAGATATAATCAACTAGGGGCAACTGTGATCATGATTTCGTGCACTGGTTTGAGATGCAAGGCAAAGCAGACAAGCAATTCTGAATCAGTTTACTGCAAATATAAATCGAGGGGGTGAGCAAACAGTTTCATTAAGAACAATCTGTCAAGAACTTCACAGAAAGGGATACCATGGTTGGATTTCCCACTTATTACACCTAAAAATGCACATTTGCAAGTAAAGTGGTGCAAAGAACACAGGCATTGGTCTACTGAGCAGTGGAGAAAAGTCACATGGTCAGATGAGTCATCCTTTCACCCAGTTCTCAACAAGCGGATGAGTGCATGCGTGGCACATGCCAAAGGAAACCTACAGGCACAAGTACTTGACAGAACTCATGCTGATTATTGAAGCTTCGGTTCATTTTACTGGCATGGTTTAGGTCCACTCAACCCCTTCGAGGGCAAGGTAAAAGCCAATAAATACAAAGTAATTCTGAGTGATCACCTTCATCCTATGGTGAAGCATTTCTAACTGGATGGGAGTGATCTCTTCCAGGATGAGAATGCCCGCATCCAGAGTGGTTTGAATGATTTGATGAGCATGAAAGGGATGTAAACCATATGCCACGGCTGTCTCAGTCATCAGATCTCAACCCAATTGAACACTTATGGGAGATTCTGGAGCGGCACCTGAGACATCCTTTTCCACCACCATCAGCAAAACACCAAATTTAAGAAACTGTAGCTAATTATGGTTGGACTTCCTTTCCCACTAATTAATATTTAAAAAATATTCATATTCATTTGGATTTAATGTACTTTCACTCTCACTTAATATCCTTATTTGATGTTTTACCGGTATACTATTCTTTAAAATAAGCATGAGCATATGAGCATAAACAAAGTTTATCAATGAATTTACTGACCGAAGCGGCAGATAAGAACCTTGGCCGTGTCCGAAACCACTCCCTATTCCCTATTTAGTACACTACTTTGTGTGGACGCCATTTTGTAGAGTGCGACGAATTCTAAAATGTGAATTTCGTACACTAAATAGGGAACGAGAAAATACCCACAATTCACCGTGATTTGTAGTGTACATCGACTGTACCCTACTTTACCCTAGAATTGATCCCGTCTACCACAATGCAATGCGGTCGTGTCATACCGAAGGAGAGAAGGGAAAGAATGGCGACAGAAAGAAATACAGCGACGTTACTTACATTTATTTACATTTACACAAAATTTTGCCCGTCTTTGAAACTCAAAACTTTAGCACATTTAAACCTGCCGCCATGAGTGCTCGGTTTGTTTATGATACTGAGCACATCCGCTTGCGTCACCTGAATATCCGGCACTTTTTTTTTTTTTTTGACGCAAATGACGTTCAGTTGTAGTCTCCGAAAACACTACTTTCGTTCTCTAAATAGTACACTATATAGTATATACTATATAGGGAATAGGGAATAGGGAACGAGTGAGCGGTTTCGGACACGGCCCTTGTTGAGCCATAGTTTATTTGATTCACTGAGACACCTGGTGGTTGGTTCAAGAAGTGAATGAACTGATCAAAATGATGGAAATGGAGAGTAGGCTCTTCGAAATGAATTGAATCAAATTAATTTGCTCCCCATTAACGGACACCCTCATGTGGAGCAAACAGCCAAATGACTTGCTACCAGTGTTACTTGTGACCTGTTATTCAGGTGGCAAGTACGTCGCTGAAGGATGCAACCACAGGCGCCACCTGCAAAGCAACACACCCTTGCGCACTTTTGAATGTACGTAGCTTAAAGATGTGTGTTTTGGAAGGTATTCTGTATTTTGTAATTAATTGGTGTATTTTTGCCCATCTGTGGCTGTATTGACATGTGTTACATGATTATGACCTTACTTCAGGCCTTCACGTCTCCCTATTTATAGTGCCTCACTTTGAAGTAACTAAATAACTTTTTCATTTGGTGTTTTCCATTATTTTGGTTACCCCTTGTATATCTCAACTCAATACATCTAAAACATATCCTTAATGTAACATAAATGTACTCTCAGTACATTTATTGGTGATTGATTTTGTTCCATTTTCCTCTGATCACTTTAGAAATGTTGATACGAAAGGATCAATTAGATTAAATTAAACAAATAAATGACGCTTGCATATTTATGTATGTTTTACTGGTATTATCCAAGGGTCAATCTGTTTTGGGATTTCATGCCAACCTCAACTCTTAATTATTGAATTAGCCAAATCATTTATTTGAACTGAGTGCAGAAAAGCACACGCTCCCCTCCGAAACGTATGATGACAGCTTTCTTTTCACTCCACGGTCCACCAGACATGGGAAGATTTGTATCAGAGAATACTTCATGTGCATGTTTTGTAAGGCAGACAGTGGGTGCCTGGTCAACCGGAGGATGTTGCTGGTGAGCGATGAGACATGGATGTTCTACCAACTCAAATCCCTCCCTCCAGCGGGGCTGCTGGCCACAGTCAGCACTGGCACGGTTTGGATTTGATACCAGACTGTGGGGCTCAACCACACACTAGAACAGTGCCTTAACAGGATGCAGACTGTGGGGCTCATCCACACACTAGAACAGTGCCTTAACAGGATGCAGACTGTGGGGCTCATCCACACACTAGAACAGTGCCTTAACAGGATGCAGACTGTGGGGCTCATCCACACACTAGAACAGTGCCTTAACAGGATGAGTCACCCTGCATCTGATATTTTTGAGCTACAGCTGCACATTAGACATGTATCCTTGATGAAGATGTTTTTACTCTGGTCCAATATGGCATTGAATCAGTATTGCTGTATACAACTGTTCAGAAAATTTAGCCAGAATAAATGTCAAAACCAGCATACACACCACCAGGAATAATGGAAACACCAAACAATATATGTATATTTATTAACTAATAAAGAGTTGGACCACCATTTGCCTTCAGAACAGCTTCAATCTATTGTATTCTATTATAGATGTTTTTAACTGTTTCTAGTGGGATATTTGAACCATTATTCAAGAAAGGCCTCTAGTTCTTTGAGAGATGAAGGCTGTAGAAATCTACTCCACACTCTACATTCCAGAAGTTCCCATAAAGGTTCAATGATCTGGTGACAATCACCCCTCTTCCAAAGTCACTGAGGTCTCCTCTTGCAGCCATTCAAGCCATAATTATAAGCAAGCAGCCTGTCCGGCATTTTGATACATTATGGTATACATATTTTGATGTTATTTCCCTAATGAAAGGATGAGCCACAGTCTGGTAGCCTCTGTTTTGATGGTATTCTGGCATGTCTAGCTCCTTTGTTACATGCTTCCTTACATTAGGAAATTACGTGATGTGGGTTACCATTTCACTTAAATGGTCAATTAAATCACAGAAGCACTATAAGCAAGGCCTTGGCTATGGACATACTGTAAGTGAAAACACATGCACTCTGAAACTAGGCTTTGCACAAATGTGTTCAGTAGGCAGTAAGAGTCTACCTTCGATACGGTGTCATTTATCAAGGCTTGACATTACAAATGTCAGCCTCTATTCTGAATCACCTGGGGTGTTTCGCAGAGATGATTTTATTTCAAATAGAATTTTACCAATTAAAAAAAAAATGTATTACAAAAATTGTGCCGCCATTGTAAAATGATCCTCATGTGTGGAGTTGTCATTGAAATCGAAGCTCCATGATAGTTAGATTGGCCATTACTAGGGGCATGATTTGACATTGAGAATTCATTGCTTCAGAGCGCACAAGCACATCTCTCCCTGCTTTGAATTACATATACTGTAGATATGTAGATATAAGCTCAGAATATTTGTAACATAAAGGCCAAGGAAAAGGAACGAGTATCTTTCAGACAGCACCTCCGAGGCACAATCGGGTCCAGAATCCTTAAAGGTGTGTGTGACACTGGGAAGGGTGGAGGGAGGAGTGGAGGGAGGAGTGGAGACGGCTGCTTCTCTGGGAGAGGTGGAGGGAAGGGTGGAGAGGGCTGCTCCTCTGCAAGAGGAGCAGCCCCTGCCAAAAGGCTGCGGTCAGGTGCTCCTGTTCCCTCCCACAGCCTGGAGAAGACTACAGGACCTTGGACAGCAGCGGCCTCATCTACAGGCAGGCTCACCTGAGGCTAATGAGCAATCAACTCAGCAATTGCTGTCGTTAGGCCGTGATAAAAGCATACCCTGCCATGCCTAAGTGAGAGTTTTTGGGGCATGGAGGAAAAGGTTACGTTTTTTTGTTGTTATGACCTTCTGAATACAGCTTTTGGTTTAACTTTGTTTTTTGTTTTATTTGATTGTTTTGTAATCATTAAAAAATGTACCTGGCCATTGGCTGTTTTTGGTTCGTTTTCCATCCACTCACCACCTGGCATGGTGGCCACCCCTGCCACCCTACTACAGTGTGGTACTGTATGCCAGATCTTTGGCCTTACAGTATGTCAGCACAGTTCCATGATATTTTTATTATTACAGTCATGTATTACCTGTTACCACAGAGACGTGTTTTACAATGACAGCATAAAAATTCATTTGTGCGTGCACAAACAATTGTGGTCCAAAAGAACCACCAATTTGGATAGCAAAGCCATTGGCAGTTGCAGATTTGAATGCAAAATTAAACTAAATTAAACACAATTATTGCCTTAAAACAAAATAAGTGATATCTAGCTGGCAGTTACAAAGCTGCAGCTAAAAGTATACCGTGTATAAAATAATACAAATGAAAGCCATTTGCCATTAAACCATTTTGATTCTATTATGTCATTTTCATGTTAAGGATTTAGTATTTGTTAAGGTAGTTGAACCTACGTCTGTAGATTGGACGTTTAATATTTTGTCTTTGTCTAAGTGTTGTAACTTACAGTAAACCAGCTCTTAATTGAGTCGTGAGTTGTATATTATGATGAAGGTTGATCCACGAGATTGCTCTGGTGATTGATAATTGGCATCCGGTCCAATAATTGTTATATTAAATCAAATACATATTTTTACATGTACGATAAGTGAGGGGTTTTAATATGTAATACCACTAGTGTTCAGTATTCAGAGTGCTGACCCTTACACAAGGGCATTTGATTAACTACTGGATTCAGGAAGTAAACATTTTTATTTAATTCTCACCTGCCCTACAGGCTTATGAGTTTTTATTTAGCATTACATAATGCTAATAAACTATTATGGTGGGTGGATAGGGCCAAAAATAAGAAGATTTAAGCTCATCCTGTTAAGGCACTGTTCTAGAGTGTGGATGAGCCCCACAGTCTGCATCCTGTTAAGACACTTGTAGAGTGCTATCCCACTAGAAATTTGAATTCTAATATGGTTGACACCACAATGTAAGGCTTATTAATTCCTAACACGGTAGCAGCCAAAAATACAATATAATATAATATGTCTCATTAGGTTTCGTATATAAGTCTCATAAATTATATTTAACTATCAAATTGGAATTTCAATTAATAATTTAATTAATAATTACAATTAAATTACAATATTAATAGTTAATTCATCTTAATCAAATCACAACATTACACATTTAGTTAATACCAAATGTATAACATTGATTAACTAACTAAGGGGTTGAAGGTATTAAGGAGTTCTAATTAGAAGAGGTTGGCTCAATTCAATACAAGTGCAACATTACAGTTTTTCTCAATCGTTTAAACACGTTTTCTGAAACTATAGCTCAATTTCTCAAAACTCTAAACACAAAACTGAAAAGAGTTAACCATTTTGGCAAAACTCCACAAATCTCTTGCAAAATGAAACACTGCACTCAAAACCATGTTCTCTCTTCTCAAAACTGATTCTTTCCACCAAAACAATACACACAGCTATCATATGAATATCTCTTACAGAGCATCAATTAAACACTGGTGTAATACATTTAAAACACAACCATCAAAATACTGTTTATATATGTTTTGGCTTCATGAGGCCATGTTACATATTCAATTGTATAAAATTGTTTCCTTTTTCTCCTTTAAGGTTGAGGGGTTTTTTTGTCCCAAAATAGGTTGCAATTTTATGGTACAGTATAAAGACTTGCTATATTGTAATACAATACTGTGAATATATCATATAAATATTGCATTGACACAATCATTGTATCAGAATAGGATACAATGCACATGTGTCTATCCAATGAGCTCCAATTGGGCTAAAATAACAACCCTGCTTCCCAGAGTCATACTGTAAACTTATAGTTCAATATTGTTAGAGTTCTGAGAATACACAAATGTTACCTATTTTGGCAAAACTCTGTGAAATCAGTGCACAAATACAAAAAGGTAACAAAGTAAATATTTATTTGTTACTGTAAAATACAGTAAAATGTTCATAGACCCACAAAAAAATTACAAAAAATAAATACAGTAAAATGCGGTGAAACAGGTCTACATGTAAATCAGTCATCCCACCTCCGATCCTGATCAGGCCAGAGGACCTAATCTACATCGCATGCAATGTTCTCCCTGGCCAAGCAGCGGGGGAAAAAGCGCCTGGCGTGGCGGATTCACCCCTGGCATACGTCTGTGTGAATGTCGTCACACGCCTCCTCCATTGCCTGGAGTAGGGCCACACGCTCGTGGGGTTTGCGGTCATATACCTTCCACCGCCATGCTGAAAATAATTATTCGATTGGATTTAGAAATGGGGAATATGGTGAGAGGTAGAGAACTGAAAAATGTGGGTTGTTAGCGAACCAGTTGTGGACCAGAGCAGCCCGGTGGAAACTTACATTATCCCAAATGACAATGTAGTTGGGCTGCTCTGGTCCCTCTTTCTGTGGGGGGATGAAGATATTGTTGAGTGCATCAAGGAATGTTAGCAGACGGGCAGTGTTGTAGGGACCAAATTGGGCATGGTGATGGATGACCCCACAGTGACCAATGGCTGCGCACATGGTCACATTTCCCCCACGCAGGCCAGGGACATCGACGATGGCACAGTTGCCAATGATGTTCCTCCCCCGCCGCCTGGTCCTGGTCAGGTTGAACCCTGCCTCTTCAATTAATATGTATTCAGGTGGAGCAGCACTGGCATCAAGTTCAAACACTCTCTGAAAAAGAGAAAATGACCATTTCAGACAATAGGCCTACATACAGGACCAGCTATAAGTCTACATACAGGAACACTGAGGTGCATAGTGACATGTCTATACAGAGTACTGAAAGGATGTGGTCAGTTACAGTAACCTGCTGTACTCACTTGCACATATTGGTATATGAATTGGTAACACAGAAGTGTACACAGTATAGGCTACACATATTGCATAAATGTAAGACAAAACAACATTACACTATACATTTCTCTAAGCACTATATATATCCATAGAAACTATAAAGTTACATTACTGTAATTACTGTAGAGAGTATAGAAGACTACTGAAGTGGTTACTTACCTATTCTCATCTCTAAATGCCCGGATAACTGAGGCTACCGTGAAGCGGCTCAAATTCGGCTGGACTCGCTGCCCAGCTGCGGTCATTGTTAGGCCATGATTGAGCACATGGTCAACCAAAGTTGCGCGGATTTCATTAGAAATATTGGCGTGCCTTCCTCTTCCTCTTCCTCCTCTTCATCTTCCTCTTCCTCTTCCTCCTCCTCCTCCTCCTCTCTGTTCTCCATGCTGCTCTATTTTTCCCCCAACACAGTAGAGGTCACCTGAGGCCTCTTTTTGCTCTGACATATGATTGAAGTGTTTTGCCAATTGAGTTTGAACAGGTGAGAAGTGAGTGAGACCATTTGGTAATTAGGGTGTGGCATTTTGAAGGCCAGTGTTTTCCAGGTGAACAAAGTGTGCTAAATGATGAGACTTGTGCTTAGAGTTTTGCAAACATGTGATTTATGGAATTGTGCTTAGAGTTTTGCAAACATTGATTTAGAATTGCTATTTGAGTGAAAACAATAGAATTGTGCTTAGAGTTTAGCAGTCTGGAGTCTTGATGTTGATACATGAGCTTCAAGTTTTCAGAATTGTGTGCATAGTTCCATTTCTTGTGTGTATACAATGGAGAAAAACTGTAAGACAGACAACCTTGTAGAAAAATAATATGAACATAAAATATGAAAATAGCAAAGCACATTTCAATACATTAATGAACAACAACTGTATGTGTGAATGTGTGTATGTATCTGTGTGTGTGTGTGGGGTGCATTTGAGTGCAAGCTTGATGAGGCACGTGGCCATGCATGCATGTGTGTATTCAAGCATGTGTGTGGGTCGCGCGCATGTGCATGCACGCTTTAAGCACGTGGGTATCAAGACAAAGAGACAAGATTTTAAACCTAAATTGTAACCAATGCGAAATAAAAGATGGCACTTACTGTGCACACCAGAATAACTGCAGTTATTGCATGCGTTGAGATCAGAATGCCGGGTTAGTAGATAAGATTACATGCAAGACCTGGGCCTACGTGTGTGTATTCTACTACTAACAAAGTAGTGAATGAGCAGCTATGATAGCTACAAAACAATGGTGAAATCTATACACAGTCATGAACTATGATACGTTTTCAGAGAACTTGACTCGCGTGTGTCTTCATGAGGCCTCTTGTTTGAGGCGCTTAGTGAGAGAGAACGATGCAAAGTGCTGGTGATGGAAGGAGGAACAGAAACAGAGAAGGAAAACAGGAAAAGAGAGTGAATGGCGAGTGCTGTCTGGTTTTATTTGTTGTATTGAGGTACACATTTCCGGTTGTACAGTATTGTCACTGTACGTGGAAATGCAATCCTAGGAGGCGGGCCAAATGAGGTCATCAGGATGCAAGGAGGAGGAATGTTAAGCACTCAAAATTATATTAATTGCAATTGCATTTCAAACATATAATTTTATGTGGAATGTGCAACCCCTACACACTGTTGAGCCCCACGGTCTGCATCATGTTAAGGCACTGTTCCAGTGTCTGGATGAGCCCCACGGTCTGCATCCTATTAAGGCACTGTTCTAGTGTGTGGGTGAGCCCCACGGTCTGCATCCTGTTAAGGCACTGTTCCAGTGTGTGGATGAGCCCCACGGTCTGCATCCTATTAAGGCACTGTTGTAGTGTGTGGATGAGCCCCACGGTCTGTATCCTGTTAAGGCATTGTTCTAGTGTGTGGATAAGCCCCATGGTCTGGTCTCAAATCCAGACTGTGTCAGTGCCCATTATGGCCAGCAGCTTCGTGAGGCGACGCATAATTGGCAGTATTCAGTCAGCCGGTTGTCCGTGTTGCTCACCAGCGACCCCCGCTGGTCAATCGGGCACCCACAGTCTGTCAGTATAAAGCTGCACGTGAAGTGTCTTCCTCCTTCCTTCCTCTGTTTGGGCAAACTTAACTTGCAGAATAGAAAGAAGTTGGAGCTGACACGTTATGGAGGAGAGTGTGCGCTTGTCTATGCTCTCCCAAACTGACAGTGGGGGTCGCATCTATTGTGGCTGAAGGTTATGATTGAACAACGCCCCTGAGGGGCACCTGTTCTAAGTGCAGATTGCCCACTGTGTCATGGTTGTTTCCCAGACTCACCGCCGGGTGGCGGTGTTGCGCCTTCCTTGCGGAAGGTGCACAGGTGGGGTCAATTTGTAATCACCCTCCTATTTAAACCCGCACCTGATCCTTGATCGGTACGAAATCATAAGCCATCTTTGCGATCTAGCCGGTAAGGTAGTTGTGTTTTTTTCAAGACGTAACACTAAAGACTTACTATAGCAAAGAATCAATCTCTGTTCAAAACCTTCATTTATTTAGAACTACTTATTTGTATCCGATATAGGAACCTTGCTCTGTCTTGGGAGCTTCGGTTTGGTTTCTTTTGTGCAGTCGGTTCGACTGTGTTTTGGTTACATTTTCGTTCTTTTGGCTCTACTAGCCTTTCTCGGTTTTTCGGACACCCGGTGTCTATGGTTTTGTTGTTGTTTTTTTTGTTGTTTTTTATTCCCGCCACCATCTTGGGAGGTCAACTTTATTTTTGTTTATTTTTTAATATTACAATTTTTTGGCAAAAAAGAGGAGAAAAACATTGTGAAGTCTCTTTGAGGGGGGTTAAAACAACCAAACCAATGAACAAACAGACAAAAAACAAAACAAAAACAAGAGAAAACCAACAACAGTGGAGACCTATGGAGAAATGTACAGTACAATAAAGGAAATTAATTACAGTGTCCCACCAGGTGACCACCCCCCTCCAACACATACACCTCTACATATACACGATTTGACACATATACACTGATATGAACACAATGACAAAGGGACATAATGAAACAAACATCCAGACAAACCATACAGTACAAATATGACAAAGACATATAAAACAAACCGTCAATAACAAACCAACGCAACTAATTGACACTTCGACATACAACTAAAAACAAAAATATCTTAAGACAGGTACTGATTCTCATTACGTATACAGGATTTTATCCTCGTCACAGATTGAAATTAAGCTGATCAATTTTTTACGATTTACATTTTTGGATTTACCTTTTGCAGAGATAGAGCTGGGCCAAACTAGAGTGGGGAGAGTAACGATAGTGCCTTTTCCTTTATTCCCAGGCCTCTTTTTCTCTGATTTTACTCCATCTTTTTGTATAGTCTATAGTTTTTGTTTTGTAGTCCATGGTGCATTCTATTTTGCTATAGTATTTTACAAAGTTCTTGAATCTTTCAATTCTTAAAGTGTCAGCAGATGTTTGTTTAAAGATGAAAGTTTTTGTTAAATATAGAATTATAGGAGTGATTCCACTTGTTTCTTCTGTATTTAGCTCTCCCAACAGTACTTTTGGAGATCAGGTTGCATGGCAATTGTACAGGCTCCCAGCCATTCTTGCACTTTCTGCCAAAACATTGCTACAATTGGACAGTACCAAAATAGATGATCCACAGTTTCTATCTCTTCCTGGCAGAAACGGCAAAGAGGGGATGATTCTATTCCCCAAATATTTAACTTTTTTTTTGTTGCTAGAAATTTATAAATAATTTTGTATTGAAAATATCTTATTTTTGGATCAAGTGTCGTTTTGTATATATTTAAAAAAACCTTGTTCCAAGGGATTGGTACGTCTAACATTTTTTCCCAACTGTCCATAATCTTATAAGGTATCGATATTAAGTTATTTGTACTTAAGTAGAAGTTATATATATCTTTATTCCTTTTACCCATTTTATTTTTTTGATCTGCGGTCTACATACAAGAAGTGTTTCCATTTTATTATTATTTTTGATTTTTTGTTTCCATGGATGTGGAATATGGTTTTGTTGTTTGTTTCTGTTACCATTCGGTAATCAGGTGGAGGTATTTTTCCACCGCGTGTTTTTGTTTACTGTTTACATTAGATAAGGTATTTTGTTTGTCGGGTGTTTTTTCGCTACCCTTACCTTATCAACTCTGCAGAGTTTTCTTCAGTTTGTTTGTTTGTGTCTGTGTGACACAGCCACCCGTTGGGTGATTATTTCTGTTCCTCCTTATTGTTCATTTCTTCCCTATTCCTCTGATTATCAGAGTTAGTGGTTAGACTGTAGGGCAGTACAGTCTAACTTATTGATCCCCCGGGGTTCTGCGAGTGGCACCAATCACCAACCACCCTCACACACTGTAGCCTGGGTTCAAGCCCACGCTGTGACAGTCCTGCTCTTGACCGTCCGTCTCATGGGGGAGGAGAGAGGGAAGCAGGCGTGAGTTTTCCACGTGCAAGCGGCCTGGTGTGTGTCAGAGTTACGGTCGACAGCTTGACGAGTTCTGTCTCTGAGGAGGCAGTTTCAGTTTGTCTTTGTCACTGCCGGAATTCCATCAGCAAACACGCAGTATGAGAGAGGAGGGAGGGGTGGGGGTTTGTTGAACTAGAAAAGGGTACAACTGGCCACCAAACTGGGAGAAAATTGGATAAATAATAAATACATTTGAAATAACATTTTTATGATTAGGCATTCCAAATTGGGAGAAAAAGCAGTAAAGGTATATAAAAAACTATAAAAAAAGAACTACAGGCTTAAGGCGAAGTGATATGGAAAGGTGTAGTGATATGACCATGTCTACATTTTACATAAAATGTAAAACTGTCATATAAATTACAGTTTTACTAAGCTAGCTAAACAACAAGCAAGAAACATTTTGTGAACTGAAGGCTATTTCATGAAATAAATTTACCTCGGGAACAGGATTGCCAGATCCTGTAAAGAAATGTGCATTCGCAAAGTACATACTTGCAGTGTAGTTTCCTGAAGACATATTGACTCCAACATCCCCCACCAACTACAACAACTCCAGCGCCGAGCCATTCAGAGATTTGTTGGCTTTTAATCTGAAGCCATTTCTCCTAATTCAACAATGTCCATCAATAGTTGGGGGTTGTAATTATATTTCATATTTCACTGAAATGTAAGTTCAGTGAATATGAAGCAGATCATTTGATTAGTTCAGCTGTACCAGGGAGAAATGTCAATGCTAAATGTTATGATATGCTAAATTCAGTGGCACGTATTGCTATGTCTAACAATGCATTATATTATTAGAGAGAAAAAGGCTTTGCTGGCTCCTGCTGTACTGGAATGTTGCTTTTATCAAGGCGTTTTGTTAGTGTGGTTTGCCTTCAGGAAAATGTTCACATATTCCATTCAAAATCAGTCAACATTAGCCCACTGAGGGATCCCGGCAACAAGAAATGAGCCCAGGAATTGTCTTCAGCATTATCAGAGTCTGTGGTGGTGTGGTAAGGACAAAGGAAAATATTAGTAATTATGATTATTTTTATTTTACTTAGGGTTAGGTTAGGGTTAGGGTTTTTAACCGTTTTTAACAAGAACTATTGCAAATAACCACAAGATGGCGCCGTTTAATTACTAATAATGCTATTGGTCAAATATGAGAAAACGTGAGAAGAGTGCGTGGGATCGCAGGGTTTGTTGGTCCAGGCAAATACAGACAGGGCAGGTGCAGTGCAGGTGCAGGCAGCGAGTGGCCTTTCTGTACAGGGTGAGGGTGATGTTCTGAGGGTGAGGCAGAGGTGAGAAGAGAGAATGGACGCACTAGCGAGCGGACTCTGTCTCCTCTGACTGGGGCCGTTAGCCGTCTGCAGCAGCCTGGTGAGCTCATTGAAGGCAGTTCAGAGCTGGCTCAAGTTCTGGCAGCCAATACTCTAGTGCTGCCGCAAACCTCTCCTGGACCGGACCTGTCCTACGGCCCACCCGCTGAATTGTACACAAGGGCTGATCAGACCTCTAAGTTTGGAGTATCACAAAGTCATAGCATGACAAGATGTTGCATCAAGCATCAAAAATGAGAGAGAAAGAAGCTCTTTCATTTGATATGATTTTCTGTAGAAATATCACCTCTATTACATGCCTGTATAGACCCCCAGAAAGCTAGAAATTGCATTTTTCTAGTGTCCAATCAGTATTTATTCATTTGGTGGTCTCATTAATGAAGAAGGAATGACTGCTATATGTTGAGTTATACACCAAAGATACTCTTTCCCTATACTTTTTGTTGACATACAACCTATCTCATATGCAAATATGGACCCTCAAACAGGCCACAATTTCACCAGTATTCATATGTTTCAGTCTTGTTATTGGAGATAAAATCATGGCTTTATGCGTGAGGTGACATAAGTAAGGTAGAGGAAGAGCAGCAAAGACCCTTTCATTTGATACATGTTTTTTATAGAAATATCACCTGGGTCACATGCCAATATGGACCCCCAAGCATGGCACAAAATTGTTCTTTTTATTATGTATGGCAGCCTTGTTAATGCAGAAGGAATCCTGGCTGGATGTTGAATCGGGTATTACATTTAGAGAAGGAAGCCCTTTCATGTGGTATGCATATAGTATTACATAGATATAGCACCTATCCCACAAACCAATATAGACCCCTGAACATAACACAAAATACTTGTTCTTGTAAAAGTTATTGTCTTGGTGTTCATGTTACCTGCCCTACACTGCTGTGGTTTTGATGTTCTCCTGCTCTGCAAAAGGGAGTGGCATAGTGGGATTACATCTTACTGCCCTTTATAGGTTAAAAGGTGTAATTACACATACCTGTACAGTAACCACCGGTTATGACAGACCGCTCCATTGTAAACTAGAATGAGCCAGAAGCAAGGGCGTGTCGGATGGACAGACTTCCGTGCTGTTGGAATTGTGAATTATTTGCATTTTTTTCTTACATTGGAGCTCTATTAGCGCAAAAAAGACAAAAGCAATATTACATTACAATCATTTAGCAGACACTTTTATCCAAAGCGACTTACAGAAAGTGCAGTCAGCTTGAGTAGAAGAACAACCACTTGACTCTACAATGTTCAAGCACATCATTCCTCAAGTAGGCAGCATAAACAACACAAGTGCTAAAGGAGATTAACAATAAGTACAACAAGGTTTTATTTTTCATTTTAATTTTTATAGGGATTGGTGGGTTAAGGTCCGAGGTGCAGTCTAAAAGGTGCATTTTCAGCCTGCGGTGGAAGATGGGCAGCGATCTGGCTGGTGCCAACACAGAGAGAAGCGGCCATTGGTCATTTGGTGTGATAGAGTAACCAATCACCTAGAGACAGCAGAGTGCAGCGGTCGGGCTGGGGTGTAGGGTTTGACCATGGTCGAGAGGTAGGGAGGGGCTGTTCCAATTACAGCCTGGTATGCCAGTACCAGTGTCTAAAATCTGATGCGAGTGGCTACAAGGAGCCAGTGAAGGGCGTGGAGGAGTGGGGTGGTGTGAGAACTGTGGGAGGTTGAATACCAGCCGACTGCAGCATTCTGGATGAGCTGCAGGGGTCCGATGGCACTATTAACACAGATAATTTGTGCTAAATGGCCTCAAGTGATTCTGTCCACATACAAGGGCATGAGGAAAAAAACACTTATAACTGGAAATTGATTAATCCTGTTAATGGCAGTAAAATCTGAGACCTTTCAAATAGTAAATGTATATTGTTTTGATACATTTATGTTATTTCTGTTCAGGAAACAGGACAAATAAAAATGATTTTTTTCCCCAGAAAAACTTAATATTCCCATAATGTTGTCACATCACTCTCCAATCCACTAGGGGGCAGTAATTCACTAAAATTAGTTTTGAAACCCAACAAACCCAAATAACAATGTATTTTGATGAACACCTCATCAAATGTAGTTAATACGCACTTACGCGTGTTAACAACGTTGAGGTTACACGTCGTTAACAATATGCGGGACTTTGAGACTGACATGTTTGGCGTAATTTCGTCAGTAGATTGTGTTGTAAATGTAACGGGCCTTAAGACCGCACACAATCCCAGTGAGCTGCCGCAGCGTAGCAGCTGTCGGGCCGCCATTCTAATCCAGCGCTGTCCGAGCACAAACACCCAAACACCCAAAAACCCATCGGCGTCCAGACCAAACCAGAGAGAAAGTACAGCTTCGAGGACGATGAAAACAGAAGGCATAGAAGGGACAGAGAGGTTTGCGAGTCCCGGCAAAGGGAGGGGGTTAAGAGCTTTGAAGCATTTTAAAGTCGGAGACCTCGTGTTTGCGTGTCCGGCGTACGCGTACGTGCTGACCGTCAACGAGAGGAGCAGTCACTGTGAATTCTGCTTTACCAGGTATGTGATCCCTGCAGGTATGGCGATGCTCGCTTTTTCGTGCTGTAGTTTCGTTTCCTATGGATAGGAAGCCGCTGCTCGTATGGGGGGACTTCCTGTGTGAGTCGCTCCAATGAGCGGAGATATGGACCCTGCGTTCCGCTTGCGAGCTCTGCCTGCGAAAAGCACGGGTTTGTTCTGCCTTCAAGCGTTCTGTCGCCTCTTAGGTTGCAAGCAGTTTAGTTTTTTATTCTTAAAATGAAGTATGTGAAGTGAAGTGTGTGTATTACGGAAGCCCATCCTTGTCGCTGGATAGTTAGCTCGTGGTCTATAGCGTACGAGGTTTGTGTTGCAGCCATCGGTAATGTCACTCGTTTTTACTCCCTGAACATGGCGTGGCCGTGGCTATTTTCAGTGGGTATGCTCATCTGGTTCTGGGGCGAGTTTAGTATTACTGTCTTAATGTCATGGCGTTTCGTTGTGTGAGGGAACCCGCTTTTATGGCACGTTTAAAACAGGATGTGCGTGGTGCATTAAATTGACAGTGTTGCCTATAGGATGCAGTGCCTGTGTTCATTCAATAAGGTTAAATACGCCTCCTCGGTTAATTCACACATGGCCTGCTTGCAGGTTGTAGCAAATACCCGTGGCATGGTCAACCGTTTATAGCGCACTGACGCAGAGATTAGTAGATGAAGTTACTCATTTGGAACCTAAATCTATACAAATAGAAATACTATAACATATGAAACTAATAAGGACTTGGCAAGCACGTTGTGCTCTTGTGGAGTACGTGCTGGTCGGTGCCAGGTGCCGTTGCCCTGTCTTCGCTGAGCACTGAACAGCTGTTATGAACAGCCTTTCCTTGGTCTAAGGTTTCTGTGGTCTGAGGTTTGACTAAGCACAAAATGTAATGAGGGTTCGGGTGATGAGCTTTCTGTGACAAACTTGGCAACTCAAAGGAATTAACTTTGTAAGAAGGATTGTGTGCTCTTTCCATATGTGAACTGCACCAGCACAGAGGGGTGAAATATTGATGCAGGTCATGCCTGGGTTTTGTCCATATTTAGATTTGGAGTGCTTTGCTGAGAATGGGGAATATGCTATTGCTCAACAGTCACTTGAACTATTTAGTTCATGCCAGTTATGGAGGTGGATTGAATTGACAACTTTCAGCATAAAAATGTACGCACACCCTCAAATAAATATAAATCCAATTTAACTGATACTTCAAATCAAATTATCATCATTAACCTTTTTACTTATTTATGAGCTTCTTGAAAATATATTTAATTCCAGATTTCTTACTGACTTTTTGGTAAAGATGAAGTACAATGTATTAATAACTGAGTTAATTAAACAAGTAACATCCCATCATGCTTAGGGTATGTTAAAATACCCTAATGTATAAAGATGCTGGGCAGGCCCAGTTTCCCACTGGTTTGGCTACCATGGCTTGAAGAAGAGATCTCAGTGACTTTCAAAGAGGGGTGATTGTTGGGGCACATTTGGCAGGAACTTCGGTGACAAAGATAGCCCAACTTGCTGATGTTTCACGAGGAACAGTGGCTAAGGTGATTTTGGCATGGACGTCTGAGGGAAAGACATCATCAACTAAGGGCAAACGTGGTCGAAAGCTCATATCCCTCGACCGTGTTGTCCGTGAATTAGCTGGAGATACAAAGCACAACAGACGAGCAACTTGGTATCAGACCACAAATATCAATCTATGGCATGAGCAGGCAGTTTCTGAAGTTCTCGAGGGATTGTTCTGAGAGAGATACTATGGTCAGGTTGCAGTGCATTAACTCCTTATTACATCAAGAAATGTACATATGCAAATCAAGTGGGACAAAGAACACAGGCATTGGTCTAAGGAGCAGTGGAAAAACAGTCATATGGTCAGATGAGTCATCCTTCACCCTGTTCTCAACAAGCAGACGAGTGCATGTGTGGCACAGGCCAAAAGAAACCTACAGGCTCAAGTGCTTGTTTCCCATGGTGGAGGGTTCTGGCAGCTCTGTTATGGTGTGGGCTGCATTTTCCTGGCATGGTTTAGGTCCACTCAACCCCTTAGAGGGCAAGGTAAATGGCAATAAATATAAAGCTATTCTGAGTGATCACCTTCATCCTATGGTGAAGCATTTCTATCCGGACAGGAGTGATCTCTTCCAGGATGAGAAAGCCCGCATCCACAGGGCATAAGTGGTCACTGAATGGTTTGATGAGCATGAAAACAATGTAAACCATATCCATGGCCATCTCAATCACTAGATCTCAACTCAGCTGAACACTTGTGGGAGATCCTGGAGCAGCGCCTGAGACAGCTTTTTCCACCACCATCAACAAAACATCAAATGATAGAATTTCTCTTTGAAGAATGGTGTGGCATCCCTCTAATAGAGTTCCAGATGCTTGTAAAATCTATGCCAAGGTGCATTATTCTGGTGGCGTGTGACCCAACACCCTATTAAGACACTTTATATTGGTGTTTACTTTATTTTGGCAGACACCTGTATGTACCACAACTGCTAACAATTTTTTTTTACAAATTTCAATCTGCAAAAAAACCTAATAAACATCAAAGAGATCTGTTATAAAAGACAATTTACAATTTAGGAATGTATCAGATTCTTTTAACCAAAGCGACTGACCGAAGTGCTTTAAAGTGACTAGAAAATCGCCGCTGCAGCCGGTAGGTTTGATTTATTATTTATTAATTTCCTTGTGGTATAGTCTGTAAAGGTGACTTTTCAGTCTCTTGTGGAAAATGGCTTGTGATTCTACCTTCCTGACTGAGTGATTCTACCCCCAGCCCCTGGGTGCAAGGGCCAAAAAGAGGCCAGGCTGCGAGGAACAGCTTCTGGATGCTTGTAGAGACAGCTGGGGATCTGCCTGGAGTGCATGATGTAGGGCTGACACCATTTAGTCGACTGGTCGATTGTTTGGTTGATGGGCTGTTAGTCGACCGAGATTTGTTTTGGTCGAGCAGTCGCGCTAAAAATATATATTTTTAATTTACAAATATTCTCTACACGCAGCATGAGACACCTAGATTCGCTCCACAGTTCGGCGCACTTGTCAGTAGAATAATCCATTCTGGATGCTGCGGGTATGGCAGTGACAGTCCTTCAGTCTTAACATAGCTAGGCCTATATATGTTCTCTTTAAGTTATATGAGGCAGTTAAGGTAATAGTAATGTTGTGAATAATTCTCCAAAACTAATACAAGTAACATTTTATAATGAATGTGTTTTGCTAATTGTATGGTTTATATATTTATTTATATAGCTCGTTTTCCAAGGCAGGGTTTATCGTTAGTAGTAAACGGTTTATTTTGGTTATAAAAATGAGATAAAATACCATAATGTACATGTGGCAGCAACCAAGCTGAATTTAAAGTACATTTTACATCGGTATAATCTAAAGTATATATTTTTAAAAATGAAAATAAAAAATCTAAAACATAAACAGCAACATTAAAAGCATAACATAGACTAACCGATACACAATAACGTGACAAACCGACATACCATCACACAACAATCATTATAGTGACCACGACCAGTTTTGCTGAGGACCGTGTCTGGCGGTGGCTTATGGCGGATCGCTCAGGCAGGAGCCACTTGCAGAACAGGGGCGATTTGAGGAGTGAATTGGAGCAGGCTCTGGTGAGGTCATCACACCGTGAGCAGAGGGGAGGGAGCTCAAGGTGACAACACGCCTGACTGTAAGAAGTAAACTCCCAACCCAGGATCTTCTCGCTCAGCTCTTCTCTGCATCTTTTCAATGGCCTTGGATTGCGCTCTGGTGAGGCCAGGCCAGAGTGGATCTGATGTAGGTGGTGTAGATGGTACCCAGATCATCTGGAGGAATGCCAGCATTCTTAAGGCGTCGCAGAAGAAATAAGCGCTGGCTGGCTTTTTTGCAGAGGTGGTCCACCTATTCAGACCACTGAAGGTTGGCCTGAATATGAATGCCCAGGATCTTTAAGATGGCAACTCTCTGGAGTTCTATGTTGTTTATTTTCCAGCCTAGGGGGGTTTGGTGGTGCCTTAGTGCAGTGAAAGTGTATCACCTTGCACTTCTTCAGGTGCAGCACCATGGAGCTCTCTGAGGACCACCTCTTCAGGTCAGCTAGGTCCAGCTGAATAGGGCAGACAATGGTCTCACTTCCAGCAGGTTAAGTAAGTAAGTAAGTAAGTAAGTAAGTAAAATGTTATTTATATAGCACCTTTCATACAATAAATGCAGCTCAAAGTGCTTTACAACAGGGAATTACATAAAACATAGAATGAGTAGATAAAACAATTATACGGCAGCTCCCATCTGACCCCTGTTAACCAGGTCAGACAAATCAACAAAATGAAATCCGTACACTGACACAGCATGAATCCTTTAAAAAGGCAGACTGCTTAAACTTTCAATCTTATACTTGCTTAGTCCTTCACACACCTACTCACTCCGTCACATCACATCACATCACTTGCTCAAACCCTCAAACAAACTTGCATCAATCCTTCTGGACAGCTTATAGAGAGGAATTTACGGTGGCTCCCCTGGACGATAGGCTGCGGCCACACTCAATAGAAAAAAACAATAAAATAGCAGCAAGTGCAGCAGCAAGCAGGTACAAATGAGAAAAGCATAAAATGATAAAACATGATAAAACATAAAATGATAAAACAGTAAGTGAACAATAAAAATAAGACATTCCAAATCCAGGCCTAGTGAGTCTTAGTACCTAGGTTACAGAGACATCCTCAGTTAAAGGCTAAAGTGAAGAAATATGTTTTTAGCTTTCTTTTAAAAATGTTTAGCGAGCTGGCTTCCCTGATATCTATAGGTATTGCATTCCATAGCTTTGGAGCATAGTTTACAAAAGCTGCACTCCCGATCTGCTTCTGACTGTTACTGGGTGCCTCTAATAAACCAGCAATAGATGATCGTAGCGTTCTTGAAGGCACATGGTTGACAAGGGAGTTAGCTATGTATTCTGGTCCTCGCCCATTGAGGGCTTTATATATAAGGAGAAGGACCTTAAAGTCAATTCTAAATGTTACTGGCAGCCAGTGCAGAGCAGCCAGGACTCGAGTAATGTGTTCTCTCCTCTTGGTTCTGGTTAATAGTCGAGCTGCAGAGTTTTGGATGAGCTGAAGCCTCACAGTAGTTATTCTAGGAAGACCAGTGAAAAGTGCATTACAGTAGTCAAGCCGGCTTGAAACAAAGGCATGAATCAGCCTTTCAGCATCCCTTTGATTCACAAATGGTCGTACTTTTGCTATATTTCTGAGGTGGAAGAATGATGTTTTCGTCACCTTGCTAATGTGGGACTTAAAGCCCAAATCTGAATCTAGAATGACACCTAAACTTGTAACCTCAGGTTTAATCCAGGATGTCAGTTTCCCCAGGTTTTTAAACAGCATTTCCCTTTTTGCTTTAGGGCCGATCAGTAGGATTTCGGTTTTGTTTTCGTTTAGCTTTAAGAAGTTATTGCTCATCCACTTATTTATTGCTAGGAGACAGTTTGTAATGGAGTGTATAGCTGCAGTGTCGTTTGGTTCTGCAGAGATGTACAGTTGCGTGTCATCTGCATAACTATGGAAGCATACATTGTGGTCTCTAATGATGTCTCCGAGTGGCAGCATATATAGTGAGAAGAGTAGTGGACCAAGGCAGCTTCCTTGTGCAACTCCAAAGTCGCTGTCATGTTTCTCGGACACATGATCTCCAAGCTTAACGTAAAACTTTCTCCCTTTAATGTATGTTCTGAACCAGTTTAGCACACGGTCAGAAAGACCAACCAGCCTTTCAAGACGATTGATTAGGATATCATGGTCGATTGTATCGAACGCTGCGCTCAGGTCTAATAGGACAAGAATTGAGACCTTATTTGCATCAGAGTTTAGCCTGAGGTCGCTAACTATTTTAGTAAGAGCAGTTTTGGTGCTGTGATTTGTTCTAAAGCCTGATTGCAATTCCTCCATGATGTTGTTTTCTTTAAGAAAGGAGTTTATTTGTACTGAGACTATCTTTTAGAGTATCTTACTAATAAATGGAAGGTTGGATATCGGCCTGTAATTTTTCAGTTCATTTGCATCTAGGTTGGCTTTCTTTAATAGCGGTTTTACGACAGCTGTTTTGAAGGCATCTGGAAAGATGCCTGTTTGAAGCGACATATTTATGATCTTCAGGACATGATTTGAAACACTATCGAACACCCGCTTAAGGAATGCCGTTGGTATAGGATCAAGGCAGGAAGTGGCGGAATTACACTCAGAGACAGTCTTACAAAGGTCTGGTAATGTAATACAGGTGAATTCCCTCATAGTTACCTCAGTTCTATAGGGTTTGCTGATCTCATCTAAGTTTACATCAGGGACGATACTCGCTCTAATCATAGTTATCTTATCATCAAAGAGGCCTACCTGGAATACCATCTGGGCCAGCTGCTTTTCGAATGTTAACCTTTCTTAGTTTCCCGTAGGCTTCCCAGGGCTGGACTGTTGGAGCTGGGCCTGCAGGTATAAAAGACGGTAGGGCTGCCAGGTCTATAGGGGCTAAGGACTGGGTCACAGTTGAGAGTGTTTTATTTATTGTGTTAGCTATTTCTTGTCGGTCATCGGGGTCAATGCCATCGATATGAAAGGTTGCTTCACTCTGTGAGAGATTTTTGATGTGTTTATGCCCATATTAGGCCGTTATCCACTGCCCAAAGCATCGCATGCTAGAGTCCTTTAATGGCCTTGACACCTTCAGCACGGTGAGGTTCGATACCCTCCTCTTTGTAGGGTGTAAAAGGACACATTTGTGATCACTAGAGGCCAGGGGTTCTGTAAGGACAGGTTCAGAGTACAGAGAGGATAGGTTGGTGATCAAAAGGTCTAAAATATTACTTCCCTGTGTGGGTTTGTTAATAATCTGGTTCAGGCTATGGCCCTTACACAGCCTGTCCACTTTCAAATTATTGAAATCACCACCAATGATTATGCCACTGTCAGGATATTTTACCCTCAATGCATCTACAGACTCTATTAAATGGTCTATAGGTAATTCAGCATGTGGGGAGTGAGGTGGAAAATATGTTGCACAGACAACAATGCTGTTGACCGATCTGGGCAGTCTATGTGGTCTAACATGCAGCCACAAACACTCAAGTTCAGGGGGAACTAAGATATCCAGGCGTTTAGACCAGATTTTATTTTGAGATCAAATCTGGATAGCCACGCCCCCTCTTACTTTGCCCACTCGTGGATGGGTGTGAGTTGTAAATCCGTCAATATCAAACATAACGTAACAAAACGTAATAAAATGAGAAGCAGTCTTTTGCCAAAAAATGTGGACAAGCTAGTGTTCCTGTGCCATAACATGAAACGACTGGGGAAGTACGCCATCGGATGGTCTCTGACTCGAGTAAGTTATTTTCGATAGACTATAGCCACTTAATGTTCAGCTTTAGGCTACAATTGAAGACATTAGGCTATGGTGATCATTAGTTTGTTAGCCTTTTTTTTGCAAAAGAGATTTTAAATCCCAATGAGACCAACCTGGTTAATTAAATAAAACATAGCCTACGCATTAGAATGTGTTATGGTTGTGGTCAAATAAAATCATCAGCCTATTATGTGGCCAGAACGGCAATGGCAGAATCTGCAAGGGCAGCATGAGGAGGAGGCACGGAACGGAGAGTTTTTTTTTGTTTTGTTTTTTTTGGGGGTTTTTTCCGTTTTTTTTCTCCCAGGTAATCTTGAACTCCGGCTCCATAAAGTCATTAGCCTATTGTTACTAATTTGTGTCATTCACTTAAGAACGTTATAGAACATGAGACAAGCGCAGTGTGCATATAGTTGTATTTATTCAAACAAATAGGGTGTGTCATATATAAAATAAAAGTTTCGACCAATCGGAAAAAACGGACGACTGTTGGTCAACCAAGATTTGTTTTAGTCGGGGACAGCCCTAGTATGATGTAATCAGCGTGGGAGAGAGCAGGACCCCGTGTGGCCCCGTGTTTCCGCACCAGTGACCTTCGTCAACAGTGGGCTGCAACCAGAAGTGCTGAGTTGTGGAGGGACGTGTGAATTTACGAAGGTAGAATACCAGCTGCTGTGTGTGCATTTCAGGCATGTAGTTACCAGGGCTTTTTTTCTTGAACATCGTTGTGAAGATCAACTTTTCATTATGGTTGAGGATTCTGCTATACTTGATACTTATTTCTTAAAAAGAAGAAATTAGAGAACATAATTGCGGCCTTAGTCATAATGTCTAATGTTTCTGTGGGAAATGCATTCATGAAAGATGGTTCAGTAATTATGATTTTAGTGAGAACTCTAGTGAGGCCTTGTTTTCAACTGGTCAGAGAAAACTTAAGTTTAACTGATGTAAAAATAAAAAATTATGAATAGTGCATTCAAAATGTTTTTATGCATGTTTTATACTATAGTATGTATTTAGATTATCTAAGGACATTGAAGCGATTCAATCAAACAATCTGGATTCAATTAAACCAATGAATCAAGCAATTTTAATAACATAGTATCTGTGTGACTTACATACTCTAAACCAGCCGTGGGTTAATGTTAAGCATGTGGCCACAATAGCACCGCATTTCAATTTCCAAAAAAGGGCTTCACAGATTCACCTCATGAGCAAATGAGCAAAGCATATATATATATATATATTTTGTTGGTCTACTGGTCCTTGGGTTCTTTTTAAGTTCAGTTGAATCGTGAAATCCAGCAAGATTTCCAAGACATTTTGGCTAAAAACCTGGTCCCTCCCCCGCCATGAAGCTGGAACTTGGCCACAAACGGATCTTTCAGCAAGACAATGATACAGGAATGGTCCAGAAGATTCCTCTACAGGAACAGTACCACATCCCTGCACCTCGAAATGGGGCACGTGCCAGTACCACATTCCAGCACCTCCAAATGGGGCGGGCGCGGCTGCACACGTTAACTACACAAACTTCACTTCAAGGTTTTAAATTAGCAAATTTGAAAAGTAAGTGCATTGTGTTGGGATTAAGTGGAGCCTGTTCCAGTCAGTGGCCTTGCACAATGTGGTCAGGTGGTGCATCTGCTTGTTTTTTACAACGTGTGTTTTCTCTTGTGCTGTTACAGGAGGGAAGGCCTTTCTAAGTGTGGGAAGTGTAAACTGGCCTTCTACTGCGATGTGGACTGCCAGGTAAGAGTCCGTGAGTCAGTCTGAGCACGGACAGACACTGCTGGCCATACCTGGGATAAATGTAGCTTTAAATATTCTTTGAGAAAGGTTTTATTATTATTATTATTATTGTTATTATTATTATTATTAAATGCATGCAGTGCTCACTGTGAATGGACATTAGCTTCATTTCTTATTTGATCATATTGCTTTTTTGTATGGGTGTGTGCTTCTCCTCAGAGGGGTGATTGGCCCATGCACAAACTGGAGTGCTCTGCCATGTGCTCATATGGGGAGAATTGGACCCCATCAGAGACAGTCCGACTGGCTGCCAGGATCATTACCAAACAGGTGAGGAGTCCAGTGGGTTCCAGTGGCTGCTCTGATGTCTGACTGGGCCTTCATGGAGCCTCATTTACAAAAATCTCAATTTTAACAGAAACCATGGTGCTTGAAACTCATTCACATTTTCTATTTTTTTCGCACTCGTATTTTTAACGATTTTTAATGAAATTGCAAGGGTTAGTTTGAATGGTATTTGTCCTTTGCCAGAAATAAAATCATCTACATTGGTGCTGGAACAGCGTTGGGAGGAGATTGGTCATTTTCGGATTTTCAGTGTACATGCTGTGTAACTTACCTAAACAGGGCGTGTTTAGATGGTGTTTAATCGAACAACATCTGTTGGCCATTGTTGCTTTTGGGCCATGGCGCATGGTGTAGTTCATAGATAACAGACATGGGACCAAGTCCCTCTTATCCAAGTCACAAGTAAGTCTCAAGTCATTTTTTCTTGGTCAAGTCAAATCAAGTCAAGTCAAGTCTTACCTGCAGTATCTGGTCTTTATAAAGGGAAAAGACAAGGTATTAGTACCTGTCTAATAATGATATTATTGGCCAATCTATCTAACTTGTTCAAAAAGTATGACAATGAATTGAATTTGTATTATAATTATTGATATTCAGTGAAATAAATGTAATCAAACAAAAAACGAATAACTTTATAAAAGCTTATGTCTTAATTTCTTCTGAATCAAAAAAATATTCCCTCCCCAATTTGTTTTATTAAAAGCAACATTGCAGCCAGTAGACCTACATAGAATCAGATTTTTTAAAACAAACTGAAAATAATGTATAAAATCACCCAACTTTCTGTCAGGTAACGGAACAATAACAGATTTAACCCAACTTTAGCTCAAATTGGAACTCTTATAAATTACGTAATTAAAGGAGTGTTTCAGCGATTTAGTGAAACACTCCTAATGATTTTCTTACCTCATTCAGAGGTTTTTTTGTATGTCTCATATATGCTCGTGAAGGCAGATAAAAGCGGACAAAAGTGACGTATGCGCAGTACTGGCCCGCACTGCGCATGTGTGCCAGACTATTATATCGCAAACGCGAGGATACTGTTTACAAAATGCTTGATTTTTAGTGTGCCCATTGGCTAAAAATGTCAAGGCTTTAAAAATAGGTTAATTTCACAATATACACAGCGTGACACTTACCCATTGAAATTCCTAAGCGTGAGGCAGATGTTTTTCGAACTATTGCGGTTTCAGAATAATGGACCGTCGATACCCAATGTCCGTGAACGCTAAACGCTAACTAACTTTTCCTATTTGGAACTTCAAATATTTTTGAATATCCGTGCATGATGTGTTTGTTACGATGTGAACAGAAATAGTTCCAGTTAGCCAATTAAAAAAATTATAATATCCTAAATTCAGTCGTCAGCAGGACGATCACATCAAAATCAAAGGTCGTCCATCTTAATTTTTTAGTCGTCGAGACGATAGGTCGACTGCGAATCTGTGACATTCTGCGCAGATTTAGCTAACATCAGCCCTCACAGACACTTACCAATCCGAATGAGTCTTCAAATGACGAACAACGTTTGATGTTGTAGTCTGGCTGTCAGAAATCTTTGATGAGCAGGTCTTGCATTCAGAAGTTCGCCTTTTTCCTTCACGTGAAATGTTTGAAGCCGCCATGATGATCTGATCTGATCATACTGTGTGTTTAACCAGAAATAGTCTAGAGCGGGAGGGTGTAACGAGTGCTTCTCATTGAAATAAAATAACGTCAGGTAGCGAGGAGCTTGACTGACAGGGTAGTCATCCAATCATGTCAATGCCATTCCCAGTGTGCGCTCGCATACCGGGCAACGTTACACTGACACTGATAATGTGAACATTGACAACGTTGAACATTTTAATATTTTATATTTAATAATATTTTAACTGAAAACATAAAATGAACACAAACAAGTAATTCGAGTCATCATGTCTCAAGTCAAGTCAAGTCACGAGTCTTTAACTTCCAAGTCCAAGTCGAGTCTCAAGTCATTTATTTTCTGTCAAGTCGCAAGTCATCAAAACAGTAAGTAAGTAAGTAAGACTTTATTTATATAGCACCTTTCATACAAGAATTGCAGTTCAAAGTGCTTTACACAGAATGCGTAATCAGAGAAGATTAAAATATATATAGTGCAAGATCAATTTAGTAGTGCAAGTCAGAGTTAATCAAAAGCTTTGGTAAAAAGATAGGTTTTAAGTTGTCTTTTGAAAATGTCTAGTGTGTTGGCTTCCCTGATATTTATGGGTAATGTGTTCCATCATTTTGGGGCGTAGTTGACAAAGGCCGCATCACCAACCTTCTTATGACAGTTTCTGGTGATCTCTAATAGACCTGCATCTGATGATCTCAGTGTTCTAGCTGGTGTGTAATTTGTAAGAGATTTAGCTATGTAGTTAGGTCCTTGTCCATTTAGAGCTTTGTAAGTGAGAAGGAGGACCTTAAAGTCTATTCTAAAGGTTACAGGAAGCCAGTGTAGAGCAGCTAGGACAGGACTAATGTGTTCTCTCCTTTTAGTTTTGGTTAATAATCTAGCTGCAGAGTTTTGAATGAGCTGGAGTCTTTCAATGGTTTTCTTGGGAAGACCAGTGAAGAGTGAGTTACAGTAGTCTAACCGGCTAGATATGAAAGCATGAATTAGCTTCTCAGCATCGTTTTGATTTATAAATGGTTGTACCTTTGCTATATTTCTGAGGTGAAAGAATGATGTTTTAGTCACTTTATTTATATGAGAGTTGAAATTCAGTTCTGAGTCTAGGATGACACCAAGGCTTGTGACCTCAGATTTGATCCAGGGGGTTAATCCTCCCAAGTTTTTAATTAGCATTTCTCTTTTTGTTTTGGGGCCGATAAGTAGAATTTCAGTTTTATCCTCATTTAATCTCAGGAAGTTATTGCTCATCCATTTATTTATTGCTAATAGGCAGTTGGTAATGGAGTTTATAGCTGCCGTATCATTTGGTTCTGCGGATATATACAATTGTGTATCATCCGCATAGCTGTGGAAACCTACATTATGTTCCCTGATGATATCACCCAGTGGTAGCATGTAAAGGGAAAAGCAATGGACCTAGGCAGCTCCCTTGTGCAACCCCATAGCAGTTGTCGTATTTCTCAGACATATAGCCTCCCAAGCTAATATAGAATTTCCTTCCTCTGATGTATGTTTTGAGCCAGTTCAAAACACAGTCAGAGAAACCAACATACTTTTCGAGACGATTTATTAGAATATCATGATCAATAGTGTCGAATGCTGCACTGAGATCTAACAGAACGAGGATAGACACCTTGTTCTCATCAGAGTTTAGTCTGAGGTCGCTAATTATTTTGGTAAGAGCAGTTTCAGTGCTGTGAAATTTTCTGAAACCTGACTGATATTCTTCTAGTATGTTGTTTTCTTTGAGAAAGGAATTTATTTGAACTGAAACTATCTTTTCAAGTACTTTACTAATGAATGGAAGGTTGGATATCGGTCTATAGTTTGCCAGAACATTACTATCTAAGTTGGATTTCTTTAATAAGGGTTTCACAACTGCTGTTTTAAAGGTATCAGGGAAGATACCAGTTCTAAGGGATGTATTTATGATGTCCAGGACAGGGCTTGAGACACTATTAAACACCCGTTTAAAAAATGCTGTAGGTACAGGATCAATGTCTGAAGTGGAGGAGTTACAATCGGAGACAGTTTTACAAAGTTCACTTAATGTGATACATGTGAATCTTCCCATGGTTGCATTGCACACTTTGCTGGAATCAGCTTTATTTCTATCAGGGGTAATACTGGCTCTGATTGAAGTTATTTTGTTGTTGAAAAACAGTGCAAGTTCTTCACACTTAACTGTTGAGGACTGTGGAGGGGTGGGGGCAGTGTTGAGCAGTTGATCAATAGTGGAGAACAGAACTCTGGAATTTCCAGCGTTATCTGTGATAATTTTAGAGAAGTAATCCTTCCTTGCTGGGCGGATGGTTTTGTTATTGGCAGTTAACGCATCTTTGTAGATATTACAATGAATTACTGTTTTTGTTTTCCTCCATTTTCTCTCAGTTGCACGACATTTCCTTTTTGCCTCGCTGACAACATTATGATTTAGCCAGGGGGAGGCTCTGGCTGTCGACTTCTTTTTGGTTTTCAGCGGGGCAACATAGTTTAACACAGATGACAGTGCATCGTTGAGATTTTCTACCATTTCATTTAGAGAGCTGTCATGACTGTGTGGCTCATATAGTCTAATGAGATCAGAGTACTTTGATTCAGCTTTGTCATCTAGGAGCCTCTTTTGGACTATGACTTCTTTTTTTGTTCTGGTTAAGGTTATCTCAGTGTCAAAGAATATACAGTGATGGTCTGAGAGAGGTAATTCTGTTATTGAGACATTATTGATGTTTAGCCCAGTAGTTATTACTAAGTCTAATGTGTTACCGTGCCGGTGAGTTGGTTCAGTTATATGTTGCGTTAGATCAAAGCTGTCCAGTGTATTTATAAGTTCTATAGTTTTGGAGTCAGATTTTTTATTGAAGTGTATATTCAGATCTCCATTTAGGATTACTTTATCGTATCTGGTCACACATAGAGAGATCAGCTCAGAGAACTCCTGTATGAATATTGGTGAGTATTTAGGTGGGCGGTATATTGTAACTAATATTGTTGATTCGGTTTTGAGCTCAATGGCAAGGTATTCCATTGACATGAATTCACCTAGTTCAGTGATTCTAAACATAAGTTTTGATGAGAAAATAGCTGCAACTCCTCCTCCTCTTCTGTTTTTTCTGGGCAATTGATGAAAGCTATAATTTGGTGGGCAGGTCTCAATCATTATTGCTGTGGCTGTATCATTATTCAGCCAAGTTTCAACTAAACAGATGCAATCTAAGTTATTTTCTATAATCAGATCATTAACTAAAAAAGTTTTATTATTCAGTGATCTGACATTTAGGAGGGCTAATTTTATCTGTTGGACATGTACGTCAGGGAGGAGATTTGTTTTGGCTGGACATTGATAACTAAAGGCACATCTACTAAATTGCTTAGACAAACCCCAGTAGGTCTGCGACCTGGAGCAGATTTTTCTCTTCGGACAGTAAGTGGCAGTCTAGCACTAATTCTCACACTAATCAGGTCAGGGGAGCTGGAGTCCGAACATTTTTGTGTATATTCCGCCCTGGTATCTTCAATCTGGGCAGTCTGTACCTCCCTATCCATAATACTAGTACTAATTTCCCTCCCTGCCCCCCCAGTCCCTAGTTTAAATATTCCTCCGCTACCCTAAGCATAAGCTGGCCCAATGCATCAGTACCCCTCCGGTTCAAGTGTAACCCGTCCCGCTTGTACAGGTCACCCCTGTTCCAAAAGGAGTCCCAGTGCCCCATAAACCTGTACCCCTCTTTCCTGCACCAGGTTTGTAGCCACGCGTTAAACCTCCATATAAAATTCTGCTTGCCTTTGCTAGCATGTGGTACTGGCAGAATTCCAGAGAAGACCACCGTGGAGGTTCTGCCCCTTAACTTTGCTCCTAATTCTATGAATTTGTCCTGCAGAACCTCAAACCTACCCATACCTATGTCATTGGTTCCAACATGGACCATGACCACTGGATCCACCCCTGCTCTGGCCATGAGCTTGTCCGCGTGTTCCAGGAGATCTCCAACCTGAGCACCAGGCAGGCAACATGCCATGCGAGATTCCTTTTCCCGCGAACAGACTATACTGTCTACACCTCTAATGATTGAATCCCCCACTACAATTAACTCCCTTTTCCTGGGTGGCATGGCCGCCAGGGTGCCCTGGGGCTCAACAGTCCTCCCGCTCACAGAGGGCTGGGCCAGATCCTCTTCCTGCAAGGGCTGGAATCGGTTGGACACCACAATCTCTGGAGATGCCGCCCCTGCATGTGCGCGCCCTTTTCTACGCTGGCGAGTTGACTCGAGTCCAAGTCACAATGACTCGAGTCCACATCTCTGATAGATAATCTTGCTCTGTCATTTCCATCAAAATGGATTGGCCAGCGTTAACCTTTCAAAACAGCTGAGCTGCAAATACATTGTTTTGAAATTGTCGCTATAGTTTTAACATGCACGTGCAGCATGTTAAATCTAATTGGCTGGTAACATTTTTTTCATTCTGCGAATAAAAATGAATTGTGTGAAATGGCCACCGTATTATGGGCACAGAGAAGGTGATGGACACTTTTCAATACATCTTTCAGGGTTTTTTAAAAATATCATACGTCTTGATGGGATGGTGTGTGTCGTACCATTGTTGGGTTTTAGATTTTAATGTTATGTTAACAGTCCACGTATTTCACCTTGATCGCTTTACCAAGTAGGAAAATAGCATGCCTCTTTAAATAAACCTGAGGGTCGATACTTTCAGACGGAGTTGGGCAAGCAGTGATTAAGCCAAGCTGAAAATGTTTTAGAAAGCGTTGTTCTTGTAGACATTTTGGGCCTTTAAATTGTTCTCGCTCTGTTTCGCAGAAAACGCTGATGGAGAGGACTGCATCGGAACGTGTCTTGGCTTTGAGCGAGTTTGAAGCCCGTAAGTGTGAAGTTAACATACTGTGGTGTCCCTTGGGGTTTCGACGACACTCACGGACCTTTTCAGAGGGCGTAGGCAGTTAAATAACCCGGAGGAGGCAGTATTACAAACAAAACAACACTTTATTAAACGAAATCTTGGCAAAACACAAAACAAAGGGCGGGGTATTCTGGGGAATCCAAAACACAAAGTCCACAATCCTTACTCGTCATCGTTATCTGTAATCCGTAGTCAAAGTCCAATCCAGTCTCTTAATTCAGTCCAAAAGCAAAGCGAGTTCCTCAAACAATCCAATTCAAATCCAAACAATTCTCTCCAAACAGCAATCCAAACAATACATTCCTTCTCACACTCTCCAACACACTCTCCACAGCCACCAACCCACTCCTTCCCAGTGTGACAGGATTCAGTCTCTTAAATGGGCCTCCAAATGGCCTTCAGCTGTCTGTAGTCCCAATCGCTTGACTTCGTTCAGAAAAAAAGTAGTTTCCTCTCCAGTGGCTCCCAAGAATGAAAGAGGCAGGCCGCCATTTCCTTGTCCTGCCCTTTGGGATGCCACAATACATGTATTTTTTTATATGCCCTGCTATAGCCAAGCTATGTTGCATCTTTGCTATATAAAGCAAGTGGAGCAGCAGGCCCAGAAACTACATGGCTTCTTTGTTGACCACAGTGCATCGCAGGATGTCTCTGAAGGTTCACATGCTTGGCTGCACATGGCAGCTCTCACCGGGAGGGGGTGTTCATATCGGTGATCACTGAACTCTCCAAACTGTTTGCACTGAAAAAATCGGGATGCACCAAATCCACTATTTGGTTTGGGATTTGGATTAATCTCTCTCATAAAAAATGGGTCAGCCTGGAATGCTATACTCTAGAACAAATAAGTATGAAGTTAATGGATCAAAGCCGTATGGTAATTAGAGGAAGATTTAAATAAAATAATAAATGTGACCCTTTGGGGCTTTGCGCGCTCTGCTCGATAATCTGGGTGGATTTTCACTTTCATATCCTTGTAACCGCAAATATTTAACTGAAGCCAAAAAGGACATTTTGCTCTCACGGGACTCTTTGATTGATAATTGATTACAAAAACAGGAGACTGTTGGTGGGCCACAAATGATTGCTTAAATGATTTTGGTCTGGGCCCGAACAGTTGTCCCATGGTGTATAACATTAGTTACCTCGATATTTAAGGCCTTCTAAACTGCTGTAATCTGTAGCCTACAGTTAGTGGTATTGTTAATCTGTCTTTTTTGGCAATCATTCAGCATTGATGCTTTTTTGGTTATTTTTACAAAGTAGCACTGAAACATTCTGGTCAAAATAAAATAGAAAAAAGAAAAACTTCAGGTAGGGACAATTATTTGTTGTTTTTCATGTTTTTTTAACTTGAATAATGATTGCATTTTTGAATTGGGTATTTTATTCAACTTCGCCACCTTCGCTGAGCCATACATTCAGGATTCCAGCACCTGGGCTGTTCTCACTATGGCTTCTTGTTGTGATGGCTCTCTGATTTCCAGATCTGGACAAACTGGACAATGAGAAGAGAGAGCTGAACCAGACGGACATAGTGGCACTGCATCACTTCTACTCCAAACACCTGGATTTCCCTGATGAAGAAGCCCTTACTGAGCTTTTCGGACAGGTACGGAGCCCGCACTGTCCTGCAGTGGGACGGAATCTCCTCTTCTTGGGTAGAGTGTTCCATAAAGGCACAAGCCCTTATTCACAAAATGTAAATGTTGTTCAGGTTAAGATGTAAATGATGGTAGCAGATTTGATGTGTGTTGCTCAAAGCACATGCAAGTCTCATTCAGGTCAATACATTACATTAGAGGCATTTAGCAGACGAGTTACAAGCTCAGTAACCTAACCATTTATACCACACTGCCATCCTGGTCAGGTCACCAAGGGGTCAACTGTACACCAAAGATTCACATGAGAAATTAATTGCTTTTCTTGATCGATTTACAGAGAGGCAGTAGTGTTTCTTTATTGTCAAGATGCAAATGTTGTTCAGGTTAAGATGTAAATTATGGCAGCAGATTTGATATGTGTTGCACGAAGCGCGTGTGTGCGTGTATGCGTGATGTCTGGGAAGTTGGATATTGGTCGTCTCCGTTCATATGAGCCTCCTGCTTCCTCCTCTCCAGGTGAACTGCAATGGCTTCACCATTGAGGACGAGGAGCTGTCTCATCTAGGCTCCGCAGTGTTTCCAGAGTACGGCCGACAGCACTGGCTCCCATTCTTTGTCAACACCTTTTCTGTCTTAAACTCTTCTGGTCATGTTTATTTATGGATTCATTGGTTTTCCTGATAAAGATGAGCAAAAAAAGTCTGTGTAGCATAACAATATAGCTATGCTTATTTATGTTTGAAAGTCATTATAGTTATAATATAGCTCACTACCTGTATTGTTTATTTTATACAGCCTTTTTCACACCCGTCTTTATCAAGGGTGTGAATAATTTTGGAGTTTACTGTACATAGAACGAGTCTTCATTCATATCCAACAATTTTCTTCAGTTTGCACCACTCTCATTCCCTAAAAGAAACCTGTGCTTATTTATATTTGAAAATAATTATAGTTATGAATCATTTCTAAATATTGCTTGCAACAATAGTGCTGTGAATGCTTGTTGTGTAATAAGTTTGTATTTTTTTCAGGAAATAATAAAACTAGCCTTTAGGAAAAGGTGCTAGTGAGCATTCTTGATGTAATTTCAGTTGATTTCCTTCCCATGTAATTTCTGGAAGTGAGCCCTGTAGCTCTCTGTTGCTTGCACAGCCTGTTTTGAAAGCAGTTTAACTTTATGCCTGGACTAATCAGTGTGGTGGTTATTGGCTCATAGCTCATAGTAAAACCAGAATCTGTGATCTTTTTATAGGTTTTAACTGCCTGCTGTGAAAAAGTGTTTTGATTGAGTCACATGTTTTTAGTTTTCATGATTTGACGTGTATATGATGGAGTTTTTCTTTAAGAGACATTTTAAGGGACGCTGTGGTTTGTGACAGTGTTGTTTGGAGGGCCCACAACAGGGAAACAGCAATGTTAACAGCAGTTGGAGGAGAGCTTGTGTGCTGAGGGCAGTATTGTGACCTGGACCCTATCTCCCTGCTCTAGCGTTGCCCTGATGAACCACAGCTGCAGTCCCAACGTCATTGTGACGTACAAGGGGACAGTCGCCGAGGTGAGGGCTGTTCAGGAGATCCCCCCCGGGGACGAGGTGAGAGAAAAGGGCAACTTGGGGGAGGAGAAGGACAAGGGTTGGGTTAGCACTGTACGAGCTGTGTGGTGGGGTCTGACAGTGGTCGAAGGTTGGGTTAGGGTTAGTTCTGTACGAGCTGTGTTCTGTGGTCTGACAGCGGTCGGGGTGGACTGAAGGGTTGGTTTGAGAGGCGGTCACTTCAACATACAACCAGTGTTTCCGAAACTTGAGGTTTGATAGATAATAATATTGGACATGTTTTTGACGTGGCGCTGAGACACTTTGCACAGTACTTGGCTCTGAGAGACATCAGTTATAAAAGCTGCAATACCTCCAGGCGACCAAAGAAACATCTCTTTCTGGCTTCATTTTGGTGCCATTTTTTGCTTCAGCACTTGATTTTGGAACAAATGCTAATGCTAGTGGAGAGCAATGTATCTCCATCTTCTTCAGTCAGTAACCTGTATGTGTAGGGGGTAAGCTTGTGATTGGCGGTAGGGAAATTAATTTGCTCTGTATGCTTAGAGCCAGTGTAAATATACACTATATGATTTTATAGGATTCATAGGCATGGGAATCTGTTTTCCCTTATTTCCTTTGTGTTTCAGAGAATGACATTAGGACAGTTCTAGAGCAACCAATAGATCTGTGTGACTGAGTCATCTCTGCCCCCTCCAGATTTTCACCAGTTACATCGACCTCCTGTACCCAACGGAGGACAGGAATGAGAGGCTGAGAGACTCGTACTTCTTCACCTGCGATTGCAATGAGTGCAGCACAAGGTCAAAGGTGAGGCTTTGCCTGCTCTGGAATACGGGGTGGGTGGGTGGGGGGTTCTGCAGGTTTCTGTTTATCTGTTGCTGATCGCGAAAGTTAAACACTAGTCAGGATCTGTAAATCTTTTTATCACTGATCACGTTCATTGATCACTGTCAGGCCGACAGGCTGACTCCTGTAAGGAAGGATGCTGGTCGGACCTTTGAGAAAAGTTGATCGTCATTGACCTGCTGGCTGCAATCCTTTCCTCAGGACAAGGCCAAAATGGAGATCCGGAAAACCAGCACAGCCCCTGAGCCGGAGGAAATCCGATCCATGGTGCGGTACGCCAAGAATATCATCGAAGAGTTCCGGAGAGCCAAACACTACAAGAATATCCTTGTCTGCGGTGTTCTTTGGAGCAGTCCCCTGTGCTCTTAAGACAGGGCTCTCTGTTATGGACAGAGGTGTGCTGAAGCTCAAACGCACACTGCCGTCTCACTGACTCCTCATCACCATATATAAATTAAATACAGTATATCAAAATGTTAAAAAATAAAATCCATGGCATTAAGGATCCATGCCATTCAGTGAAAAAAAATGTTTTGTCTGAAAAGTAATGTGGGGATATGTATAAGATATTTGGGTAAATATATTCTGTTTGTTGTTTGTCCATTGCAAAACGATGTACTGAGCTGTAATGGGGTATAAGGGTGTAAGTTTCTGACTTAAATAGTATTTTTACACGAATGGAGCAGCAGAGGTGTGTAGTGTCCCTCCAGTAGTGTCCGAGGATACATCTGTACATACGTGCTCACATTTGTGCACTCTGCTAAATAACATGAAGAATAAGTTTAATTGGGTGAGAGCTGGTGTAGGTCAGTGTGTGGTTTAAATTGGCATGGTAGAGTTCTGGTTGGGGCAGACTTGTGTTGTACGCCTTGACTCCACAGCACCCCCTAGTGAGTTGCTGGAGATCTGCGAGCTGAGCCTGGACAAGATGGGCTCTGTGTTTGACGTGACTAATGTTTACATGCTGCACATGATGTACCAGGCCATGGGCGTGTGTCTGTACATGCAGGACTGGGAGCAGGCCATGAGCTACGGCGAGAAAATCATTCGCCCGTACAGGTGAGGCACGAGCCTTCGCTCTGGATTTGTATAAATCTTTGGAGCGCTGTCTTGTCAAGCAGGGTATTACAGGTATTGCGCTCTGGGTGTTTGTGTTATCGTCTGCAGATTGTAAGAAATATATTTTTGCCATTTTTGATTGAATGTATCCTTTAATGGTGGCCGTTGGGGAGAGGGTGAGTAATTGCCAGGTCACAGCACACTTCACCACAAGGCCCATAACTCTGTGCTGATCCGCTGTGTCCTCTCCCCCCTCTCTTCAGCTTGCACTACCCTGCCTACTCTCTGAACGTGGCATCTATGTACCTGAAGCTGGGCAGGCTGTATCTGGGCCTGGACAGAAAGACCCTCGGAGCCAGTGCTTTAAAGAAGGTCAGTAACATTAGAAGGCTGGTCCGAGTTTGGTCACATGAACTCTCGCGGGGTTAATTCGTACAGTGTGGTTGATTCTACCATGTATTACTGCACAGTTACTGGCTCTTTACAGTGTTAATTCTCCTCTTCTGTAGTACTGCTGCTCTCATTAACTTATTTGAATGCACTTTTGTCATTTGTTTTTTTAAGCTGCTCAGGATATGAGTGGCTGTTAAATAAATTCAATAAATGTGCATAAATATGTTGTTCTGAGAACGTAAGACTGATTTAAATGAGCTGCTGCCAACACGCAGCTAAATGAGATCATGATGACTAACTCCACGCTGTTTAAAGTGTAGGTACAAGGACACTGCACCATTGAGCAGTGAGCAGGTTTTGATTGGTTGGCCTTGTGTCTGCCCGCACAGGCTATAGCCATCATGGAGGTAGCCCACGGGAAGGACCACCCCTACCTCGCCGAGATCAGGAGTGAGATGGAAGAACAGTGAGGAGAGCAGAGGAATGGGTGGGCTGTCCTAGGCTAGGGTCAGAACACAGGCACACACAACATGCCATCAGTCTCTCTCTCTTCTGAGTCCTAACAGCGCACCACAGCACTGGAGCTCAAAGATCATGTCTCCAAATCCTCATGATTTTTTTTTCCAGACAACTCAAGATGTTTGAAACTAATGAGATTCAGGTGTTATATAATGATATGGAGGCGAACTATTGACACTTTTTTTCAGTGTCCTTAGGCACTCTTTAATGTTGCACAATGCATCTGAACTTATCTTAAGGAAGTGGTGGCTATACCAAAACATGTTGGCCAAAAGTGTTTCCATTTAGCATGATGAATGTTACAGACCTTATGAAAGGTCTAAAGCTATATCGTTTGTGGATGGGCTTGATGGAAATTGTCTTAAAGAATCAGTATATCTTCAGTCTGTGAAATAATCACAATTTAGTTTGACTTTTTTGTTTGCTTTTTAATACATGCCTGTTTCTGTCATTCATCTCCGATTCAGGGTAACGGCATAATGTGGGTAGAGAAAAGTGCATCGGGTTGAAGAATTACAAAATGCAAAACTACTTGTCTATATATATTTTTTTTTTTTTATAGTAGAAATCGATTTCAAGCCATCTGAAAAAATTAATAAATATGTACTTGAAGCAGTCTTGCATGGATTATTCATTGAAAAGATCTTTAATTATTTTCAAAGGAGTGGAGATGAATGAGTGTTCTGTAATGGAAGATAAATAAATGTTCACATTTTTTGTTGACAGTGTCTGAATGAGTAGTGTCTGGGTTTGGGTTTCTGACTGAATGAGGGGATGACTTGTTCTTGCAGTGTCAATCCACATAGTTTAGTGCTGTGACTCACATATTGCACTGGCTAGATCCCACAGTCCATCTGTCCCTAACAAAACAATTTCTGTCTGCTTTGTTGAAGATCTGTCCTTTTTCTGTGTAAAATTATATTTTACACTAATACAATTCCTCTGAAAAAATATTTTGTTCATCAAGTAATTTTAACAAAAAGATTTTTGTTTAGCAATATTACTTACAAAACCTTTTTAGCATACAATATAGCTCATTACCTGTATTGTTTATTTTATACAGCCTTCTTTGCTCATCTTTATGAAGGGTGTGAATGATTTTAGAGATACTTTGTAGATACTCATAAAATTCACAATCCTTGTCTGTTTTAAGGGACGTGGGGATCTTAAGAAACAGTCCTGCCCCCCTCCTTGGCCATATCAATAGTGATGCACCCCCACCCCCTGCTGCCCCACCATCTGCCACAAGACTTGGCACATGTTTGGCAGTGGCCCTTGCATTGCTATGGAGAGCTGCTCCACCCTGCCCGTCACCACCTGGACACAGACTGGGCACAGACTCATGGACCGCTGTGTCCAGGTGGTCACGGGCAGGGTGGAGCAGCTCTCCATGGCAATGCAAGGGCATGGCAGTAATGGCACTTTCATGTATTGACGAATAAACTAAAGTGCACAATCACTTTTTTTTTTTTTTTTTTTTTTTTTATTTTTTTTTCCTGATTTTTACATTACATTTTCCCCCGTTTTTCTCCCAATTTAGTAGCCAATTATACCCTCTATTTTATTTTCAATTCCCCACCCTCACGAGTCCGCCGCCCGTCCTCCGGGAACGAGATTTGTATTCCTGGACCTATTTCCCCGCCTTCTTTCGAGATGGAGATCTTCCACGGACTCCATTAACCTTCTCCTCGGCGGACTCGTGCCGGCTCTCCCTCCCCCCTCCCCCGGAGGTGGACAGCCAAATGCCGCCTCCGATCGGGCTGACGACCAGGGCCGGTCTGGTAGAAATGCGGGTTTCGATCCGCGTCTCTGACGGGCAGCGCACACCGCTCCAAAGCGCGGTGCACTAGACCGCTGGGCCATCCGCCAGCCCGCACAATCACTTCTTAACATTGCTGCCACACAGTGCAGTGAAATGAGAAAAGATTTAGCCGTGCAGTTTGGAGACAAAGCAGACAGTGAATTGTGGGGGGAAGAAAGTCACCGTAAGCCTGTCATGATCCGCCTGTGCCCTTGTTCTCTGTCATATTGTCTGCCTCAGGTGTGTAACAGCCCTGCTGGAATAATGAGACTGGTAGAATGTATGACTGTGGGCAGCCTCCCACCTGAGCGCTGTCAAACTCCCTCATACGAGTGACGGAAGGACTGAGGCGAAATGAACCCCATAATGAGCTGTCAGCCGCTGCCTCGTTTGAACAAATCAAAGCATTTTTCTCTCCACAGCAAAACACAATGATTGGCTCAAATCAGTGAGTCACAGATTGCATATGATAGCCCTGTCTATTTTGTGTTTCGTGAAACCTCACTCTCCCATTACTGCCTCGTACCACTCCTGGAACTCTGCAAAAACTTGCTGGGGCTCCTCCTCCTGCCTCAGCTCCCAGGTGGAATTTGGGCATGCACGTCATCATTAAAGGCCTTAGGATGTGTTGGCGCAAAGGTTGCTGCATTGAGGACTTTACTGAGTTCAGATAACACCGAACTGGGGCCCCCCGAGTGGTGCAGCCAGTAAAAGCACTTGTTCTAGGTGCAGGTTCCCCACTGCAGCTTGTGTTCGAGCCTACACCGTGTCAGCCTGGCTCTGGCTGGGAGGGGAGGATAGTTTAACCAAAAGAGGCCAAGAATTAGCCATTAAATTGGGAGAAAATAGGGGGAAAATCTGAAATTAATATATTTAAAAAATGAAAAAGCTAACCTAACTGCTGTTGTGGTGTAATGTGTGGGGAATTTGTGCTGTGCATCAATAACTGAAGACTAAAAAGGGCTAGTTGCATCTCTTTCTGGGTCTCAACACGCACATCATGTTTCTGACATTTTCCTTCACACTCTCTCTCTCTCCCCAGTACTTAGACATCTCTGAGGGCAGCTGCTGAAATCTGCCTAAGAATAGCTTGGATGTGTTCAGCTACTGTGACAAAATGACGAGCATTTTTAAACGTGTGTCACACCACCAAGCCATTTTGGTCCCCACTGAGTCCTCATGTGCTCAGACAGAAGCTATAATCACACCCTGCCCTCTGCAACAGGCCTGTAATTACCCAGGCTCCTCTCTGAGCAGGCTGCTCCAGGATCTGTAACCCTTTCCTTGCTGTTTCCTGAATCAACTGAACAAACCTTGGCAGTGTAAATGTTTGTGGGGGGATGGGGGGGGGAGTGTAAGTAGCACATTTTGACAAAAAAAATAAAAACATGTTGGTTGAGTGATTTCTTATCCCTCGCTACAATACTGTATATGGATCATGTGAAATGATAAATACATTTTAGAAATGGGTTTTTGCTGTCCACAAAAAAATATACATCTCTAAAATAAATAGTATTGTGGCGATCCAGAGGGGTCGCCCTATGTAAATACTGTATGTGTGCGGGGCATTGTGGGGGAACATTATTGTGTGTTTGGTTGTTCCCCCCGGTGTTAGTTATTGTTATGTGTTGAAAACAATGTTGTGTGTGTTGTTGGTAATGAATATGTGGATGTAAAACCGATGGTTGCGGTGAGCTAGTTTGGCTGTTTCTTGTTTAGTGCGGTTATCTGTATTTCGTTGTAAAGAGTGTTCATTGTTGAATGGTACTTCCTGCGTGACGTACTCTTTAATCGGCAATGTGCACTTTGCGTGACCCTTTAGGGACGCGCCAGGGACAAAGGATAGCCGGAAAGACGATATTTGGGGTTGTGCGGTGTATGGGGCACAGATATCGTCCTTGTTCTAGAATAAAGTGGCTATGGGGCCTTGCAGTGTATGAAGCACATAGCCACATTGAACTTACTGCTTGACTCCATTCGTTGTCTTCTTGCACCCCACCGCGCATGCTCGCTACAATAATAATCTTTTAGTTATTATTAGTTAACAAGCAAGTTATTGTAAACATGTTCTACTGGCTGAAATAGCCTCACACATGCACATATTTTTATGTGATGTTGTGGGTGTCCTGGAATTCCACTGCTACTGTCCTGCTACTATCAACAAGAGATGAAGATGGGAGGAAACTCAAAATAGCCTAAATTTGGGGCTTTATTGTGTGGTTGTGTGAAGTTGTATCTGAATCTGTGTTTACCAAATAATATTTACTTTATTTATTAGCGCTTTTAATACATTATGTTCAAAGCACTTTCCAAATAAAATAGCAACGTATCAAAAAGTCAAAAGTATGGAAGCCGAGAAGGGCCTTGTATGCATTTTAAATAGATTTCTCGAGATCACGCATTAATCATCGCATTCGCATTATCACAAGATATCAAACTTGGTTTTCTCGAGATCACTACTTAATTATCTCGTTATTATAGTGAACTTCCTGGCAGAGATAAGGCATTTTTCCCATATCTCCATTTACTCTTATTCTCTGTGTCACTGGATAATTATCTTTTTCATTAAATGTGAAACTATTTCGTAAATCGCCCCTTATTTTTTCATAACTAAACGAAATCAGAATGGCGAGATGCCATCATTTGAGTTACAGTGGAATACAAATGTATTGGAATACCAATTTATGTCTCGACCATATGAAACACAATGTGTGTTTCCAAGTCAACTATTTTTCCAAGTCTAGCAGAGTTTTAAGTTACAACTTGATTCTAGATGTTACATCATGGTGCACTTTTGTAATCTACCAACTAGTTTTGTTGTTTGTATTTCTGCGGTGAAACGGTTAATACTAATATAAAGATACAAATGCCTTAAACCCGATGAGAACAATAAGGCTTTGCTACCAGTTTCTCTGAGAAACAAGGGCTGTGTTCGAAACCGCTCACTCGTTCACTATTCCCTATTCCCTATATAGTATTTACTATATAGGCCGTGTTCGAAACCGCTCCCTATTCACTATATAGTACACTATATACTGTGTATGTGTGACGGTGTTGGTTCTGCCCGCAGCGAGTTTCGAACCGAGGGGGATCTCCGACGCGACAAGAGAGCGATTAAGCTCGCTGAGCTAAAGACTCAAGTCCCTAACTCCGGGAACTAATCGTACTCTTATCCACGTCACTCGGCAGCGGGTGCTCACTGAGCCCATCCGCTACATACGCCATTTTGTAGTATGCGACGAATTCTAAACTGTTAATTTCGTTCACTATATAGTGAACGAGAAAATACCCACAATTCACCGTGATTTGTAGTGTACAGCGAATGTACCCTACAATGCAATGCGGTCGTGTCATACCGAAGGAGAGAAGAGAAAGAATGGCGACAGAAAGCAATACAGCGATGTGTACTGCCGCAAAAAAAAATTATTTTCTCCACACGAGCTAGTTAGCTCACGACTTCCATAACGGTAGCTATTGGTGGCTAAAGCAGTGGCTAGCAGACAGCACCACAGTTGACAAAACCATACTTGCACATCATTAGAATTTCAACAGTTTATTTGGGATTTAACATTAAAAACTGAACATGCAAACCCGATACCAGCTGAGTACATTTCAGGTGAAGTGAAGTATATTTAAGCACTTACCCCGCATTCTAACAGGGGGCGATTCGGCGACAAGCTGCCGGAAATGCATTGATTCTCTATGAGAGTGAGCGACTTCCGGTGCTTGACCGATTGGCCGATTTATGGGCGTGGCGGCGACCCAGAAAAGTTGAAAATGTTGAACTTTCGGGCGATGTCGCCCGGTAAGAGCCAATCAAATTCATGTCTTGCTCTTTTTACCTCCCACGCGGAAACCAACACAACACCGAAATTTTGTTCCTAGTTCCGACACTTCAACATGAATGAGGAGAAACTGATAACAGCGGTCTGCAGTACCGCCATACGTTATTTAATCCTAAAAGCATAAATATTTATAGCTAGCTAAACTTATATGGCCTACATACATCTTATTTAATGTTTGTGTTGGTTAAAAGGCAATTTTGTATCGCATGGGTACGTTTGGAAAAACGTACCGGAGACAAGTAAATGGCCGCAATTGTAAAAAGCCTTCTGAGTTTGAGTTTGCGGTTCATGATTGAAGGAAACAATACTGCTAGCCAACTAATATTTATAATAAAGATTCTCAAAATCTATGATGAACTATTCGTTTACCATGCAAAGATTTTGTAAGCACGTCGGTACAGGAGACAAATTGCGAGCCGTTTCCAGCGCAAGTAAATGGCTGCAATTGTAAAAAGCCTTCTGAGTTTGAGTTTGCGGTTCATGATTGAAGGAAACAATACTGCTAGCCAACTAATATTTATAATAAAGATTCTCAAAATCTATGAACTATTCGTTTACCATGCAAAGATTTTGTAAGCACGTCGGTACAGGAAACAAATTGCGAGTCGTTTCCAACGCAAGTAAATGGCTGCAATTGTAAAAAGCCTTCTGAGTTTGAGTTTGCAGGAAACAATACTGCTAGCCAACTAATATTTATAATAAAGATTCTCAAAATCTATGATGAACTATTCGTTTACCATGCAAAAATTTTGTAAGCACGTTGGAAGCATTTTTGAGGAAGCCATTCAAACGTGGGCAACGCCCACTGGGTGATTTAGTCGCCTAGTATCGCCCCCTGTTAGAATGCGGGGTTAGGGTTAGGGTTACCAGCTCGTCTTTGGCTGTGTCCGAAACCGCTCACTCGTTCACTATTCCCTATTCCCTATATAGTATATACTATATAGTGTACTATGTAGCGAACGAAAGTAGTGTTTTCGGATACTACAACTGAACGTCATTTGCGTCAAAAAAAAAGTGCCGGATATTCAGGTGACGCAAACCGAGCACTCATGGCAGCAGGTTGAAATGTACTCAGGTGGTATCGGGTTTGCATGTTCAGTTTTTAATGTTAAATCCCAAATAAATTGTTGAAATTCTAATGATGTGCAAGTGTGGTTTTGTCAACTGTGGTGCTGTCTGCTAGCCACTGCTTTAGCCACCAATAGCTACCGTTATGGAAGTCGTGAGCTAACTAGCTCGTGTGGAGAAAATAACGTTAGGAGCTCACGACTAGCACCAACTCCCATAGCGATAATAACCGTAGCTATCGGTGGCTAAATCAGTTAGCTAACGTTACAACCACCATGATTCCTGATGCTGTTTTACTGCTGTTGGCTCAACTTTCGTTCTTGAGGCATAAACGGAGGTGTATGTATGACGGTATGACACGACCGCATTGCATTGTTTTACACGGGAGAGATTGTAGGGTATATTCGCTGTTCACTACAAATCACGGTGAATTGTGGGTATTTTCTCCTTCACGAAACGTGAAATTAACGGTTTAGAATTCGCCGCACACTACAAAATGGCGTACACACAATATAGTGTACTATATAGTGAATAGGGAGCGGTTTCGAACACAGCCAAGGGATGGGGCGTCAGCGAGCGGGCTTCCTGTTTAAATATAATTTGGTACATTATATCCAATGAAAAACGAGTTACGTCATGAAACAACATCCAATTGGACCAAGGCTGTAGAAATCTGACCAATAGCATTAACACTTTACACAGTACGAAGAAAGTCGAAATTTTTGAATTCCTATTTTGCATTTGAATGGCAGAAAGAAAGCATCTCGCACAGTTAGGACTGGCTGGCCGTTCAACAATTATCAGGCAAGAATGCTGGGTTATGTCGATTATTGTTACTTTAATGGTTGCTAAATAAATAGCTACGTTAGCTTTTCTGGTATAATTGTAAGTGTTTGTTTAGCATTCTATGTGTATTCTGAAGCTTTGTGTGTGACACAGAATTTCCCCAATGGGGATAAATAAAGTTGATCTTATCTTATCTTATTCTAGGGTTACGTTAGCTAGCATGATTATGTTTCGCTAACGTTTCGTTGGTGGCAGACCGTTGGCTAGTTATGATTCCGTTAGATTTTAAATTCATGCTAACGCCAACTAGTAAACAGTCGAATATGAGCTAGCTGCCTAACTAGCTATCTAGTACAAGCTAGTACGTTAGCTAGCTAGCGGTAACAAGCTGGTAAATACATTTTTGTCGTTGACTATTTATGCTAATGTTAGGTTGTGGCACAGGGTGCTAGCTAAAGTTTATTTAACGTGACAAAATACTCTCTTGTATGTCGTTAGGTTGCGCCAACGCTTGACACTGTTTCGGTGTACGTTAGCTCTTGTGAATTCAGTCGATTGCGATTCTCAAAGGACACCAATCGAATGTAGGACGCTACGTTACATTATTAAATAACGTTATTTCCAATAATAATCTTCAGTTAAAATAATATCCAACACTGCACTTTGAATGCGTAATATGGTTAGCTAACTACTTCAAAGGTCTATTAAACCTTTCGGACAGTTGCGATTTCTTTTGTCCGATTCAATTAATGCAACGTTATGACTTCTATTTCTGATTATGTGTTCAAATGTTGCAGGTTACATTTAAAATGGAAATTTTATATATCGTTTTATATGGTATTTCTTTTACATTAAAAATCTTGAGCAACGAGAATGGCTCAAGTGTGTATGCCCCTAATTATCCATGTGCTTTATTTCAGGGTATGCTGATGTACTTGTAAGGGAGGAGCTGTGAAGAAAAATCCAAGATGAGCTGGGCCTTAGAGGAATGGAAGGACGGGCTTCCTGGAAAAGCCCTACAAAAGATCAGGGAGATTGAAGGCCAGCTGGACAAGCTGAAGAAAGAGAGGCAACAGAAACAATTTCAGCTGGATTCTCTGGAAGCAGCTCTTCAGAAACAAAAGCAGAAGGTACCTGGCTGCCATTCATGTATTCTGTACTAAGAAAGCTATGGATAAGATTCCAAAAGCTGGGTGTTTTGTCAATAACTCGTTAACAACTTGTATCCCTTTGGAGCTCTCACACCAGCAGTTGCTGAAATGAAATAAAATGCAATGCTCAGGTTAAGGACAAAGTGAACTGTTAGTTTTAATCCTGCGCATGTGCTTGCCAGTGTAATGATTTTATTTTTCTTAAAGCTTACTTGATGGTGCACAATGGTAAACATTGTTTTCTCAACCCTGTTTTACAACTTGTTCTAAAGATATTATTGTGTCTGCCCTCTTTCTCATTAGGTGGACCAGGAGAAGAATGAAGCTGTTTCTCTGAAGAAGGAGAACCAGTCTCTGCTGGAATCCTGTGACAGTCTGGAGAAGGTCAGACAGAAGGTCACCCATGAGCTGCATGTCAAGGAGCAGCAGGTGAACTTCCTGGAGGGACAGCTGAGCTCCAGCAAGAGGCAGATTGAGAAGCTGGAACAAGAGAACAAGAGGTAAGCTAGCCTTTTAAATCAAACCGTTATTAAAAAAATTCTCAGGGTGATTCCACGTGAAATCAATCGCCTGTGAACCTTACCCCTTTTGATTTCAATTAAACTTTCCTTTTATATTGGCCCACGTGAGAAATGTACAGACTTGGATTTGTGGACTGAGATGGCCAACCAGTCAGGAGAGGGAGTCCAAAAGGGGGTCAAATGTCCATTTATGACCCCCCACCATACAGCAACATTCCCATATTTTGGTCTGTGTTTATCGGAGAAACATGATTTTGGTGTCCTTTTAAAGCTAATAAATAGGTTTGGCAAATGGCGTTTGTATTAAATAAATGAAATATGAAAATTGGGTCATTTTTTACCCTTGACTTCAATTATCTAAAAATGCGTAAACTCTGATTTTTGATGCAATTCCATCAATATAATGCCATTTAAAAGGAGGTTATAAATAAAGGCCCCGACCTAAATTAAGGCCTTAATAAAATCAATCCCCTTAGTCCAATTATTCAAGGTCGTAGTTGAAGCCGCATGAAGCTTCGCAGTTGAGCACTCGAGAATTAGGATGGACATATAAGATCTAAGCCACACAGATTTTCTGTCACTCTGAGGTTCGAACCAACCACTAAAAATTGACTTCTTGGCTGCAGTCAGTCCTGCCATAAGGAGACGCCGGTTTTGTAAGTTCAATGCAACATTTGAATTGTCTCCAAGTAGTAGTAAGGCTGAGGATAAGGGAAGCTTGACAGCAAACAAATCTGATAGAATCTGGACAACCTGTTTCAAAAAGTCTAATATATAATTGCATTTCCAGAACATATGTAGAAAATTGTCCGGAATCCTGATGTTACATATCTTGCAGGAATTATCAGTAATTAGTTTCATTTGGTTGGCGCGATGAGGAGTGACATAAAATCTGTGGGTCAGTTTGTAATTAATCACCTGATGTGCCAGGTTCTTAGAGGAAATAAATACATACATCCAGATATTCTCCCAGTTAAGTTTCACATTTAGTTGTTCAAATTCCCTATGCCATATCGTCACCACCCCCAAAGGTTTCAGGTTGGCCTTAATACATTTATTGTACAAAAAAGAGACTAAACCCTGTGTGGTATTAGAAAAGGTAAGGAATTTGTACAGGGCATGTTCACACAAAGGGGAGGCCAGAGGGACCCTGTTTGCACGTAGTACTGAGCGGATCCTGTGATAAAAGAAAAAGGATGTAGGAGGAAGATAATTTTTCCTTAAGTGTTTGGAAAGTTTGTAGACAATTATCATCAAACAAGTCATCTAGAACATGCACATTATTATTGGACCAAGGAGGGAAAATAAAGGGCTTGGAGCCTGATAGTAAATTGTAATTATGCCACAAGGGGGAGTTCTTATGCAAATGACCCAGGATATCTAAGTGTCTTTCCACTTGTTTCCAAATAGTCAATAAATTATAAATAATAGGTCCCATATGTAAAGAAATTCTGTTCTGCTTAAGTCCGGAAAAGGGAAGGTCTTTAAGCCTATATGGGGATACTAGGGCCTCCTCTAAAATATGCCAAGGGACCTCTGATGATGCACTGTCAAACCATGTCCTAATGGGTCTTAATTGAAAGGACCAAAAGTAAAGTTTGAAATTAGGGTAAGCTAGGCCGCCTGCCAGTTTAGGGCGTTGAAGGTTTTCAAGACGTATTCTAGCACGTTTGTTATTCCAGATGCATTTTTTACAGATTGTATCTATGTCTTTGAAGAATTTAGGAGAGGGACTAAGGGGGATCATAGAAAACAAGAAATTATGCGAGGAAGAATGTTCATTTTGATGACTGAGATCCTACCATGTAATGAAAGGTGCAAAGGAGACCATCTTGTGAGATCGGATTTAATTGTATCTAACGTGTGTGTAGTTATCCTTGCAAATTTTGTTAATGTTGGGGAATATCTTAATTCCTAGGTAAGTGAATCCGGAGGGTAGAATTTGAGTAGGAAAGGAAGATGAGAGGGATGATAAGCTGGCTATTGTATTTAATGGCATTAGAATAGATTTTGACCAGTTAATTTTATAGCCGGAAAAGGAGCCAAATTGGTTGAATAATGTCAAAGCATGAGGGACGAAATTTGAAGTATCTGACATATACAGTATAATGTCATCTGCGTACAAGGAGATATGGTGTTGTGTGTTATTAATGTGTATGGGTTTTATTGAGGAGCTCTGCCTTACAGCTTGGGCGAGAGGTTCTAAAGATAACGCAAACAGCATTGGGGACCATGGACAACCTTGCCTGGTGCCTCTTTCAAGAAGAAATTGTTGTGATATCATATGTCCCGTTTGTACCCTGGCAGTAGGGTTGTTGTATAAAGATTGAATCATATGTATAAACCGATGATTAAAACCGAAACACTCCAGTACTGCCCACAAATATCCCCACTCTAAGCGATCAAACGCTTTTTCAGCATCCAATGACATCAGTCCACAGGGTGTGTTTGAGGTAGAAGTTGACTCTATAATATGGAACAGTCTTCGGAGATTGTCAGCTGCTAATCTGCCCTTAATAGCCGGTCTGGTCCTGATGTACCAGAGTGGTGATAACGGTCTCTAATATCCTTGCTATAGCCTTGGAATATATTTTCAGATCTGAATTCAAAAGTGCTAATGGCCTATAGCTGGAGCAATCTAGTGGGTCCTTGCCACTTTTCAATAACAGTGAGATAAGAGCAGTCTTCTGATCTCTATGAAATGTTCTGATTTCGAGAGAGTATTCAATAGATTTAAGTAATAATGGTCCAACCAGATCCCATAGTGCTGCCAATAACTCCGGGGGTATGCTTTTTGCATTGAACCAGCGGTGAGTTTCAGTTCCCCTAAAGTAATAGGCAAATCTATGTAATTGGCAGATTTTTCAGATTTATACAGTTTGGTGTAAAAGCTTTTGGAAATATTACTGACTTGGTAGGGGGTGCATGTGCACATCACCCAATTCATCCCTGATCACCTCTATTGTGGATAAATGCTCCGATTGTTTAAGTCTTAAAGCTAATAATCTACTTGATCTCTCTGAATTTTCATAATAAAGAAAGATTTTCTTAAGAGTGAGAATTCAGCTTTCACACTTGTGATATCCTGCAACTCTGCTTTAAGAGAATTTAAAGATCTTGATCTCTCCTCAACAAAACTTTGTTTTTGAAGAGTCTCTAACTCACAAATGGATTTTTCCAAAGTAGCCATCTTGTCCTTGCGGTTTTTGGACAAGCTAGAGGCAAAAGAGATACTGTAACCACGGATAAAGCACTTTGTAGTTTCCCACAATGTGTGAGGGGACACATCGGGAGTATCATTCATACGAATGAATAGTTTGAGTTCTTGAATGATTGAGAGCATGAATTGTTCATTTTGAAGAAGAAAAACATTAAAACGCCATCTTTTGGAGCGAGGAGTGGGTGGAGTGAGGGACAGAGTGAGCAGCACAGAAGCATGATCGGATAAAAGCATGGGAAGGATCTCAGTAGCAGTGACATATTTCAGGCAACCGGCCAAAATAAAAATGTAGTCAATCCGGGAGTACGTTTTATGGCGACCGGGGGGGGAAAGGTAAAATCCTTTACCCCAGGATTTCTAAGGCGCCAGGGATCCACAATGTTCAAATCAGTCATAAAACTATAGAGATAGGATAAGGAGAGTTCTGAGTTGTGGAGATTGATGTGATTTATCTAAAGTAGGATCAACAGTCAAATTAAAGTCACCCCCTAAAACAAGCTTAGTATCACCTAGTTTAAGTAATTCCAATTTTACATAATCAAAGAATGTCTGATCAAAGTCATTAGGGGCATAGAGTGAGGCGAAGCAAAATCTGTTGTTATTAAGTGTGAGATAAGCATAGCAAAACCTTCCCTCTGAGTCCCCTCCAGTATTATGGATAGTTAGGTTGAGTTTCCTATTGACTAGGATTAAGACTCCTTTTGTTTTATTTGTAGCACATGAAATAAATGGGTCTCCTGTATAAAAGCAATTTGGATTTTCTTACAAAAATAAAAACATTTGGCCCGCTTGATGGGTCCATTTCCACCATTCTTATTCCACGAAACTGCTGTGTAATCGGCCATCATCTATAAACCAAAAACTATTTCCTGGAATGACTCAGAAAGTGAATCTTTCAGGTACAGAGTAGGACATTTGCAAAAATATGATAATGTGTAGGGTCGTACCAGAAAGTAAAATGATGGATTGGCAGGATACCCCCTGGGTATAGTAGATCATATGTGCAGTGTCAAACATGGAACATATAAAACAAAACAAAGAAAGGTAAAAAAGGAAAGAAAAATTAGCTGGTCAGCCAAGGGACATAAGGAACGTCCTTGCTATGACCGGCAAAACAATAACCTCTACTTCTTTGGATCGAACTAAGATGTTAGTCCACGCCTCCAAGATCCATATAGATTTAAAAGACAATTTACAGTTGTTGATTTGTATCAAACGCCTATAGTTGAAATGGTGGAATACGGAGGAATTCTTTCATAACTATGCATTAAGTTCACCTTATCAGCTAATCCTGTATGCTACAATCCAAGTAAACAATTAAATATGCGAAATAATAAAATCAGAAAGCAATATCCCTCATTACAAACATTCGGTAAGTGCTACATATGGGTAGAAAATAAAAGGATAGCGTTAAGTGAACAAGAGCAGAGCTATCTCCGTATTGGATGATTAATTAACCTTAAAAATAAAAATATAGGCCTACATTTCGTATGATGAGCCGTTCTTTGAGTCATTGATAAAACACGCGACGTAGTGGCTTGCACAAGAAATGAAAACACCACTGTAGCTACGCTACGAGTTAAACAGTCTTACCATACTATGCACCGGTTAATCAGTCCCTGAATGAAAAATGTAACTGATTTTCTTCTTTAAAATAAAATAAATTAATTATATATATATATATATAAGGGGTGCATTATAGGCCTACGGGCACTAAATGAGGCTGTTAAGAGAACCAGCCCATGGAAAACAAAAAACCGTTTTCAGAGGCCATCATTGCAGATTGCTCATAAGGTTAGTGATGATTATTTTAAAGTGCAAGCGAAGAGGCTCACAGATCTCGGAAGAAACGTTCCGTATCCTCTCGAGACTTCAGTTCAGTTGTGTGATTTTTGTGGGTTACCTTCAGGGTGGCAGGGTACAACAGAAAGTGTGGAATTCCCTTCTGATGGAGAACAGCCATGTGTAGGGCGAAGGCTCTGCGGCGCTCCGATGTGTATTTAGGCAGATTGGTTTGAAGGAAGGCGATGGCGTTTTCAGCCTCCGCGCACTCAGGAAGATTCACCAGCCGCAAGTTAGAGCGTCTATTGCGGTCTTCGCTTTCAGCCAGGGACTTGGTAAGACTGGTAAGTTCCTTTTCATTTTTCGCAATTTTGTCCCTGTCTTGCCTCTGTGCGGCCTGAATAATGTCAGTGCGCTTAGAGACGGTTGCAAGTGTGGTGTTCATGATTTCCATTTCGGATTAAATTTTCAGTCATTTAGATTTAAAAGTAGATATGTCTGATCGGATAGCCTGAACATTTGTTCAAACTTCAGTGAGACTGACCTTGAGCTCCTTCATTGAGATCGCCAAACCAGTTGTTGATTGTCTCTGTCTCTGTGCTCGTTTCGTCCATGGCCGTTGGCATGTTACATTTACATTACATTTGACATTTTAAGCATTTAGCAGACGCTCTTATCCAGAGCGACTTACAAGATGTGCTTTAATACATGGTAGGAACAATCATAGTTAGCGCACGAGATCAGTGCAGTAATACAGCAATAGACATCATTGCAGGCATCTGCGTACCATACCTGTAACACCGGGAAGGAAAAGGTTAGTGAATTTTTTTTTTTTTTTTTTTTTTTCTTTTTTTTTTTTGAGTATAGTGTTGAACAAGTAAACAGTGGTGAAGAAAATTTAGCTAGATGGACAGAGTTCAGTGGTAGTGGAGTCTGAAGAGGTGGGTTTTGAGTCTCTTGCGGAAGATCGCAAGTGATTCCGCGGTCCTGACCGATTGCAGAAGGTCGTTCCACCAGCGAGGGATCAGGACAGAAAAGAGGCGAGACCGCGAGGAGCGGCTGCCAGGCACCCGGAGGGAAGGGACAGTCAGTTTACCAGAGGAGGCGGAGCGGAGGGGTCTGGGAGGTGTGTAGGGAGTGATGAGTGACTGGAGGTATGTGGGAGGTATGTTAAGTTTCTTCCTAGATTTTTGTTTGACGTTTTCTGCCGTGAGGGAGTACCAGGAGTCATTTCCCCCACCAATCTTTTCTCTGGTGCATCCATCTATTGAATTGAACATTTGACTGGAAAAAATCAAGTTGTCTGTTTTGAAATAATTTACATTTGGGATGTTGGAAGCGGGAGTAGAAAATCTACGCAGCCATCTTAGCTGGAGCCAAACCGGAAGTCCCAACTCCGATTTTTGTTTTAATTTTGGCATATGTTGTAGCTTACACTTTTGTCTATATCTCCTGAAAGTTGTGTTGTGCCCACCATCAGTTAAGGAACAAGATGTAAATGAATGTTGTTTACTAATGACATCTACATCAGGGATGTTCACGTCTGTGACTCATTTAAAGGCTTGTTAAATTTAAATGAAAACAAAAATTAATTTTATTGATTTCATGTGGAATGACCCCTCATTAAAAAAGATGATAACATTAGCAGTGTTTCAGTGATGATTTTGTTTACTTCATAGTGAACTTGAAAACATGTAACTAGTTTAAAGGTAAGCACTTTGACTGAATGAATTGAGATCATTCAGCAAATGGAGCTGTGTTTGACGACTCGTATGACATCATCTCTTTGTCCAGGTACAAGAGTGAGCTGGATAGGAGTCAGAGCTCTCATGCTGTTGACCTGCAGCCCTACAGCACCCCTCAGAAGACTTTTGCAGCACCCATCACGCCAAACTATAGGCAACATGGTACAGAACTGCTACGCTTTCCTCGTCTTGACCTTCCTCATTGTCAAACCATGCATGACGAAGTGACAGTGATTTTTGTCACTTGATAGTCATCTAATTCGTTGTCGCGGAAGCCACGTAAGGTGTGGATTTATCAATTTATTATAATCTCATTGTCCCCCAACACACACACACACACACACACTTGCCAATTACAATATACCAGAAAGACAACAAATGAGATGACTCAAGTAAATATTACTTTCAGTCACTTGGTCATGCAGTGGTTTGACAACTAGTTAACGTTATATGTTTTGTTATCATCATGGCGATATCTGTCAGTCATTCAACGTCAGCTTTAAGTGACAGTGAAATAGCCACTCACCTATGAAAAGTTATCCCACGAGCCTTGCTTCTATGGTTCCTCCTATTTGTACAGCCAAATGCTAAATGTCACCACATGCCACCTTTTATGTAGCTAAATTAGCTAGCTTGTAAACTGTGCTATCTAGTCAATGTAGGCATGTCTGCTTGTTTTTATTGACTGGGGTAAACCAAGGTTTATGATCTAAGCCTGAAGGCCGAGCCGTAGATATGTTGAAATCCGATCTCCTTAAGGTTCGTCCATGGACATTGGGTTTGTACAGTCCCTGCATGAGAAAAATGATCAGGGGCGCAAGTGTGCAACCACTTGGTTGCACAGCAGCCATTTTTGGTCACAGTCTGGAGCCCCGTAACCTGCAGAGCACTTAAGGTCATTGTAAATATGCATTTCCTATTTTCAGGTTCTAAGTTTGAGGACCTGCAAGACAAGTACAACAAAGAGGTGGAAGAAAGGAAAAGGCTGGAAGCTGAACTGAAAGTCATGCAAGTCAAAGTGAGTTTTTCATATTCTCTCATAAACGGCTACTACAATGTTGAGTGAATTCAGCTCCATGATTAATGTCATGGAGACTTGTCTCTGAGTGCAGAAAGTATGTACTGTGTTAACATGATCGTCGGTTTCCCTTTTTCTCTCTGAAAAGGCTGTAAACCAATCATGTGTGAGCCACAAGGACATTGCGCGGCAGCAGACACAGTCCTCCATTTTCCCATGGCAACAGGAGCAAACACCCAGTCGTCAGTCACACAGCTTTATGGAGACTCCGCTAAAGAGGAAGACCGGAAATTCAAGCTTCATGTGGGAACAGCAGGAAACGCCTCTGAAACAGAACTCCAGAAATGCATCAGCATCACAGAGCGATTCAGCCAGTACTCAAGCGATTGAGCAACTGAGGACAGCCAATCAAGGTTTGTTTTCTAGAGACGTGGGGTACTGTTAAAATGTAGTTAAATCGGCTTAATGTAAGTTATATGTAATCTGTCTTAAGATGCTGCCGTTATTCGCTAATGTGTTGTCTCCCACCATGCATACTGTACTGCCACCTGCTGAATGTAAAAACTCAGTGCCTGGTTGCATACATTTACATGTATGGCATTTAGCAGATGCTCTTATCCACAGTGACTTACAAAAAGTGCATTTAAACATGGTAAGATTTATCATGGTTAGTGCCAGAGATCAGTGTAGTAACACTGCGACAAACATCATTGTTGGCAGCTGCACATCATACCTGTAACACAGGGAAAGAACATACAACACCTTAAGTTACGTTTCCCATAGCTTCCTAAGTAAATTCACCTTGAATGTAACTGTTGCATAAAATGACATTGTGTATTCCCTCAAGTCAGGGGCTCAAACTCAGTGTGTATGCTAGTCTTTACTCCACCCTCTGCTCTTGATTAGATAATTGGTTCTGTTATTTGCTAAATTATGCTGTTGGCTTGTAATCATACATTACTACCAGTGGCTTAAACTGCACTTATTATTGACATTTTTTCCCTTCTCATGGACACTTTCCAAACTGGTTGGTGATGTTTTTCATGTAGCCTACAGCAGTGGTTCCCAAAGTGTCTGCGCACATGACCCACTTAATGAGCAAATACAGTATGTTTTCTGTGACCCACCCCTTGTTAAAAGGTAGCTTCAGATATGGAACGCAATATTTTTTTAATTGGTTAAAATGGCTGCATGTACAGTAATGTGGTGCACACGTCGGGTACAGCCTTCCACTTGACTGGTGTGAATTTCAGTGGAAAGTGTGTTGTATACAGAGTTTTTTGTTTTGGTCATTGCATCCCTCACCTCCCACAATCCACCAGCGGTTGGTTCTGAGCCCACAGTTTAGGAAGCACTGGCCTATAGCTGACACCACTACTGTGCAAGCTCAGTGCTGGGGCCACACTGGTTTTCGTTGCAACCATAACCCTTGAATTGTAATGAGCTGTTAATTTTTAATTAGGCGCTTCTTGTCTATTGAGGGATGATTCACCCTCACATTGTCAGAAAAGGCAGTGTATGTCATGTCCTGTATTCACAGCCCACATCAACTAGTGCTTTCATATTCTGTAATATGCAATATGACAAGTAACTAATTTAGAAAGCGGTACATTTTTTTAAATGTATTTCAATTATTGATGGGTGAAATTATTGGGGTCCTGATTGGGCCAAGTGTGGACACTTGAAAAATGAAGTGTTTGAAGACAACCCGCATTGTATTAAAATAAAGGCAGAAACACTTGGGCTATTCAAGTCCAGGCTAGATGTAGTACTAGATACTCTTTAGATTAGGACATGATGAGCCTAGATGGGCCGAACGGCCTGTTCTCGTCATTATGTATTCTTATGTTCTTATAAGAATATTACATAATGAGGAGAACAGGCCGTTCGGCCCATCTAGGCTCGCCATGTCCTAATCTAAAGAGTATCTAGTACTACATCTAGCCTGGACTTGAATAGCCCAAGCGTTTCTGCCTCTACTACCCGACCTGGTAAGCTGTTCCAGGCATTGACAACTCTCTGTGTAAAGAAAAACGTCCTAATATCTGTGCAGAATTTGCCTTTAACTAATTTCCACCTGTGGCCTCTTGTTCTGCTGACCCCACTTATCTTCAAAAAATCTTTGGTATTTTACTTTGTTAATCCCTTTTAACAAATCCCCCCTAAGTCTCCGTTTGCTAAGTTTAAATAGATTGAGTGCCTTAAGTCTATCATCATAACTTTTACCTTTCATACAGTTCAGTTTAGTTGCACTTCTTTTGACTTTTTCAAGAGCTTCTATATCTTTCTTGTAGTGCGGTGCGCAGAACTGCACACAGTATTCTAAGTGAGGTCTGACAAAGGCATTATATAACATTAATATAACCTCCTTTGATTTATACCTAATACTTTTTGCTATGTATCCCACCATCCTGTTGGCTTTTTTCACTGCTGTAGCACACTGCTTTGATGCAGATAGGCTTTGATCGACTACAATTCCTAAGTCTTTTTCAAATTGAACACCTAACTTTTCTCCTCCCATAAAATACTCCTGTCTAATGTTTTTATTTCTCACATGCATAACTTTACATTTAGTAATATTGAATGTCATCTGCCATATATCTGCCCATTTTAAAATTTTGTTTAAATCATCTTGGATTACTTTAGTCGATTCCAAACTGTTTGCCAAACCCCCAAGTTTAGTATCATCTGCAAATTTAACTATATTGCTACTAACGTCCATATCCAGATCATTTATGTAAATAAGGAAGAGCAGAGGTCCAAGCGATCCCTGCGGGACACCACTGCCCACAACACCGAGGTCAGATACGGCCCCATCTACTGTTATTCTTTGTATTTGCCCTTGCAGCTAATTATGAACCCACTCTGAAACTACTCCTGCAATTCCTACTGAATTCATTCTCATGTGGTACCTTGTCAAATGCTTTCTGAAAGTCCAAATATATAATATCATAAGCCTGGTTCAGGTCAACACACTTTGTAGCCTCTTCAAAAAAAGTCCAGGAGGTTTGTTAGGCATGACCTCTCTTTGAGAAAACCATGTTGGCTCTCCCTTAAAATACTATTATTTTTCAAGAATGATTCCAACTTATCCCTAATAATACCTTCCAGCATTTTACATGCGATGCAAGTTAAACTGACAGGCCTATAGTTCCCTGGGTCAGTACAGTCCCCCTTCTTATATATTGGAATTATACTACCCTGCTTCCAGTCATCTGGTATTTCTCCAGTGATTATGGATTGAATTAAAATATCTGTCAATGGTTTATATATAATTTCCCCAAGTTCTTTGAGTACTCTGGGATATATGCCATCCGGGCCTGCTGCTTTATTTGTCTTAAGCTTTAGTTGTTTTTGTAGTACTTCTACGTCCCTTATCTCAAAGTCCTCCAAAACTTCTGTACCTTGTCTATATATTTAGGCATATTTATAACCTCTTCTCTAGTAAAGCTCTCAACAAAGTAACTTATGTTCTTATTCCAAATTATAGAACTTAAACGTCTGTTTTCAACAACCCTAATTGATGCATTGACGCAAAACACCCCCAAAGCCTTAAAGATCCACCATCATGATTCACTATAGGCATGAGGTGCTTTTCAACATTAATTGCATTCTTTGGGCGCCAAACATAACGCTAATGTGCATGTCCAAAAACCTGGATTCGGCCACAAGACACGGTTCCAATTGTAGTTTGACTAATTCAAGACACCTTTTTCAGTAAATTGTCTTCAACAGTGATGAAAGAGTTCCGCGGATACCTGGATTTCCACTTTTCCCGGATCAGAAAGCATCCACGAGATTTGTGTAGATCTGATGTTTTTTGGTATTACTTAATTTATTCATTTTCCTCTGTAAAACCCCACTGTAAACGCCCAAAAAAATGCGCCCAATTTTGCGCCCGATTCAATTGGATACTTATTATTTATTTTCCCAAGCCACGCGGAGCCGCAACATAAGGCTGAAAGAGCCGCATGCGGCTCCGGAGCCGCAGGTTGCCGACCCCTGCCCTAAGGAGACAGGATACCATTGTAGGCCACTGTATAGTTTCATAACCTTCCAATGAACTTCAAATAAATTGTATATTTATGAAGATTTGTTTTTGTTGGATTACATTTAAAACAATAGTTAGGGGCATGAATAATTGTGATCCAGATGTTTTCTAGAAAAAAAGTATTGATAAAACAAAACGTTTTTCTGAACAATTGTATTAGTAATGTATTTTTTTTTTTTTGCATAAAATGTGCCTCATTACTTATATCGTTTATTTTATACAATCTCTTGTTCATCTTTATCAAGGGTATGAATAAAAACGGGCCCTACTGTATTTGTGTATTTATATATAAAGGTGCATTGCATAAAATGTTCAAAATTACATTCAATTTCCTATGAAATAATTATTTTGGAATAAGTTTGAAAGTCCCTGATCTAGACTCTTGTTTGTGTCAGACCTGAAACTGAAGGTTTCTGAGTTGGAGCTTCGTCTTCAGACTCAGGACAAGGAGATGAAGAACCAGTTGAACAAGTTTAAAGAAATCCAGAGCCAACTTGATAACGCCAGGAGAGACCTCTGCGAAAAGGACAGGACCCTGAGCAAGTCCAAAGACGAGCTCTCAAAGATGTCTACGCAGTATGACCAATCTGTTACCAAGGTAATAGTGGTAGGGGGAGTGGGAGAAAACGTCAATCGAGTATTTTCAGGGTTGAATATATTTTCATTAGGGCTGTCCCCGACTAAAACAAATCTTGGTCGACCAACAGTCGTCCATTTTTTCCGATTGGTCGAAACCTTCTATATGACACACCCTATTTGTTTTAATAAATACAACTATATGCACACTGCGCTTGTCTCATGTTCTATAACTTTCTTAAGTGAATGACACAAATTAGTAACAATAGGCTAATAACTTTATGGACTTTATGACTTTAAGATTACCTGAAAGAAAGCAAAACTTCTCTGTTCCGAGCCTCCTCCTTGTGCTGCCCTTGCAGATTCTGCTGTTGCCGTTCTGGCCACATAATAGGCTGATGCTTTTATTTGACCACAACCATAACACATTCTAATGTGTAGGCTATGTTTTATTTAATTAACCAGGTTGGTCTTATTGGGATTTAAAATCTCTTTTGCAAAAAAATAGGCTAACAAACAAATGATCACACATCGCCTAATGTCTTAAATTGTAGCCTAAAGCTGAACATAAAGTGACTACAGCCTATCGAAAATAACTTACTCGAGTCGGAGACCATCCGATGGCGTACGTCCCCAGTCATTTTATGTTATGGCACAGGAACACTAGCTTGTCCACATTTTTTGGCAGAAGGCTGCTCCTCGTTTTATTAACGGCAAACCTTGCCTTGGAAAACGCGCTTGCAAAGTTTACATTCCACCTTTTTTTTTTTTTTATTGTCCGCGACTAAATTGAAATGCTGCCATACTACTTTTTTCTTTGACATGTTCTTCGGTTATATCGAAATGAGTAATTAAAGTATGCCTATATCACTGTAGGCAAATCTTAGGCTACAATTAAATTGCACATTCGCGTGCCTAAAACAAGAAGGATACAATATAGGCTACATGAAAGGGGATGTTACGCATGTTAGTTATAAATATATAAACCATACAATTAGCCCCAAAAAAATATTATCAAATGTTACTTGTATTACTTTTGCAGAATTATTCACAACATTACTATTACCTTAACTGCCTAATATAATTTAAAGAGAACATATATAGGCCTAGCTATGTTAAGAGTGAAGGACTGTCACTGCCATACCTGCAGCATCCAGAATGAATTATTTTACTGACAAGCGCGCCAAACTGTGGAGCGAATCTAGGTGTCTCATGCTGCATGTGGAGAATTAAAAAAAAAAAAAAAAAAAAAAAAAAAACTTTTTGCACGACTGCTTGACCAAAACAAATCTTGATCGACCAAACAATCGACCAGTCGACTAAATGGGGTCAGCCCTAATTTTCATCCTGGAAAGTGTTGAAATATCCCACTTGAAAAATCACAGTTTTTTACATTAATTCTAATACCAAAAGTCATTGGTCACTGGAGAGTAAAATGTGTGCCTTAAAAAAAATAAAAAATTACACAAAATATTTGGAAGGTAATACATCCTATTTTTACCTTTCCAAAGTAGCCCTGTAAGGTAAAAGCCCTGCCAAGGTTAAAAAAAAAACATAATTGAGAATGTATCAATCTGATTTGACTGGGAGCCCTGATTCACATTTTGTTGTGATCCAAGTTAGTTTTGCCTTCATGTTAACAAGTAATAAAGTAATAAAAAGGTTCTACTTCATTTGTTTGTTGTTCAAAGTTAAGGCCTAGCCACAAAGGATTGAAATCATTCCTATATTGTATTGCACCAATATGATATGATATGCTATTCTAGTCAGGGTCTCCCGCAGATATATTCTTAGTCAAGGTGGTGGCAAGCTGACAGGGGGATGCGCTTGGAAAATGTAAATTCCATTGCATTGCTGTACAGCGCCATATGCTGGCTAAAACACATTGATTATGAGTGAATGCATTTACAGACATTTGGGGGATTTTCAACAAATTGCTAGTTTAGGCGGGGATGTTGTTTTGTTCAGGCTTGACTGTAAAACGGTGAGGGAATGCCTGCTGTTTGTTTTTGTGTGCTGGTTTGAGACCCTCTTAGGCCACAGTCCACATTGTTTTTTCAGTGTTCTGCCATGGAGCAGAAACTGAAGCAGGTGACCGAGGAGATGAACTGCCAGAGACACAATGCAGAGAGTTCCCGGAGCGCTCTGGAGCAGAAGATTAAGGACCAGGAGAGAGAGAGCCAAAAGGTGATCAGTATAGTTCCTTCTCTAGAGGAAGAAGTAGTCAGATGGTACCATGATTATGCGAAAAGCCATGTGCGCTATGCAGTTGTTGCGATTCCTTTGGACCGTGTTTAACATTTTAAACTTTAGTGTTTAAAATGTATTGTTTTCACATTAAAATGTATCTGACGAGTCTTTTTATACTCCTTTTTTCAGGAACTTGCACAACTGCAAAATGCCCAGCACGCATTGGATCAGCAGTTTAATCAGATGAAAACAAAGATGAGCCAAGAGCTCCAGCAAGCCAAGAAGGACCACAACATCCTGCAGTTTGACATCGACAAAGTAATAATGCAAATAAGGAAGGCACCAGAACTGCCTTTTAATTGTTGTTTATGGACGGCTCTGTGGTCGCAGGTTGCTTTTCCGGTCTTCTGCTTGATGGCAGCTGCACATGCCACTGGGGTCTTTTAAACAAACATATCTGTTGGCTATCTTTTTGGTAGTCTCAAAAGTGTCTGCTCAGGTACAACTGAAACCGATTCTCCTCTACCTCCAGTGAATAATTGACCATTCTCTGGTATGAGTTGGTCTGTAGATGTAGATGTTTGTAAGACTGAAACGTAGAGAATATGTTCTCGAACTAATTGAACTGTTCGAGATTGATCTAAATAAAGGATTAATAATGAAACCTGCTGGTCCTGGTCACTTGGACCCTTGTTTCTTGAAGCTTACTCTGGAGTTGATTGCAAACATTTATAAGCCGACTATTTCATCAAATTCAATCCCTAAAGTATGGAAGGCAGCTTCTGCTCCCTTTTTTCCTCTCTCTGTCCTTGCTAGGTTTCTGGAGTTCCAGGTTAGTTCTCTGCTAAAAGAGTGTCTTCATGATAAAAGGAAAATAAGTTTGAGTAAAGTACGACCAGGCTTTAGACCCAGTACGGTATCTGCTGCCATGGTGGTAGTCAGTGAAATTGTACAAGCACTGGACAACAAGCAGCATTGTGCTACCTTATTTATTGATAAATATGGCTCTTTACGGCCTTTGATACAGTTGATCACAGTCATTTTATTGAGAGATTGTTGAATGTTTGGCTGAGCACCAAAGCACCTAGGTTGAAACTATATGAAGTTTACATTTCTGGAGGTCACCAAAGGGGTCCCAAAAGACTGTTCTGGGCCCTGTCTTGTTTACAATTGTATATAAACAATATTTATAGTTTGGACATAATTCTAAAAGTAATTTATATGCTGATGACACCATTGTTTATTACCCACCCTGGCGCAAGGCCATCCAAGATGACTTTATTTAGCAGGCATCTTTATCATATACAGTACCTGTGGGCATGTGAATAGCTACTGTGGATGGCAGTGTATTGAATCAGTATCATCTTTCATATATTTAGATTCATGGTTGGATGGAAAGCTCAGTTTGAGAAACTTTAGGAAGTTGAAGGTAACATTAGGTTTCTATTCGAGAAATTATTTGATTTGTTTTAATGCTGTGTTACTGTATTGTCATTTATAATATTGTATTTGTGCTGTTGTGTATTTGTTTATGCATGCTGCTCTCTTGGTCAGGTCTGCCTTGTAAAATACATGTCAGTCTCAGTGGGGCTTTTCTCCTGGATAACAAAAGGACGCATAAATTAACTATATAAATATATTACAACCTGGAAAAAGGTTTAATTACACACATTTTATTTTCCAGGTAATGACACAGAAGAGTAGCCTGGAAAGAGATTTGGAAGAGCTGAAACAGAAGCTTTTCCGGTCAGAACAAGCACTGCAGACTACACAGTCTAAAGAAATGGATCTGAAGAAGAATTTTGAGGTAGGTGGACATAAGCTTGCGTTTTCTAATGAAAGCAGTTTGTTGAGGGAATAGAAAGTCCCTGGAATAACAGGTTTATAGGTTCGAGGAGGGGTAGGGGTGCAGGTGAAAGGGTAGGCCCCATTTTGTACTGTGTCATTGTTGCATCATCTCATCCTTAAGCTCCATCAAATGGATGTCTACACTGTTTCTATTGCACATGAGAACAAACTATGGCTGGTTTGGCCCAGCTGGTATGGGTGGTTTGGCTGAGCTGGTATGGGTGGTTTGGCAGAGCTGGTAGGGGTAGTTTGGCCTAGCTGGTATGGGTGATTTGGCAGAACTGGTAGGGGTAGTTTGGCCTAGCTGGTATGGGTGGTTTGGCTGAACTGGTATGGGTGGTTTGGTAGAGCAGTTACATGTGGTTTGGCTCAGCTGGTATGGTTGGTTTGTCTCAGCTTGTATGGGTGGTTTGGCTCAGCTGGTATGGGCAGTCCATCCGTCCAATATAATGGCTGGGGGAATATTGCATGACTTGTAAATTAAAAGTTTCATGTTTTTTGGCGAGTTGAAGGAAGCACTCGGGTGTCGCTCCCCAAGTGAGTCTCAGCGACTTTGTTAGGCCGCATAGATCAACATAGTCACAGCTGTTCCACAGTGACTTCATTTCTTTTTTCTGTTGTGTTCATACTTCTATTGTAACTTGTTTTAAATATCCTTCATTATAAGTAACATCTTGAAATCTACATCACGTTTTTCAGAATGTGTGAAGCTGTTGTGATTATCTTTGTTAGGAGATGCAGAGAGAGAAAAATGGCCTCAGCTGTCAAGTGGAGCAAGGCACAAAGAGAACGACTCAAATAGAGGAAGAGCTGAAAGCCACCAAACAGACCCTGAAAGAGAGTCACAGCATGGTGGAGGACCTGAAAGGTATGTTTGATTCTCAATGGCAGTGGAAGCCTCTTGAAAGATTCTTTGTTTTACTAGATGGGGATACTACAGTAATATGATGAAAATGGGAGGGTCAATGTTGTTTATTGGTAATTCCCAAATTATTATTATTTCCCCCCCTCTCTCCCGAGTCATGGCGTTAAAACTGCCTAGTGCCGGCTTTCTTTTTGGAGGCATGCATACAGCTGTGTGTGAACCAATGTGTTTTAGTGGTGTTTGACCTGAGGTGCTTTTTTAATATATATATATATATACATTTATTTAATGGGGTAATACTTAGGGCTGACCCCATTTAGTCGACTGGTCGATTGTTTGGTCGATGGGCTGTTGGTCGACCGAGATTTGTTTTGGTCGAGCAGTCGCGCGAAGAAGAAAAAAAAAGGAAAAAGAAATCTCCACGCAGCATGAGACACCTACATTCACGCCACAGTTTGGCGTGCTTGTCAGTAGAATAATCCATTCTGGATGCTGCGGGTAAACTAATAAAAGTAACGTTTTATAATAAATGTGTTTTGCTAATTGTATGGTTTGTATATTTATAACAAACATGCGTAACACCCCCTTTCATGTAGCCTATATTGTATCCTCCTTGTTTTAGGCACGCGAATGTGCATTTTAATTGTAGCCTAAGATTTGCCTACAGTTAAGATTAGTGATATAGGTATACTTTAAGTACTCATTTCGATATAGCCTAAGAACATAATGTCAAATAAAAAATCTGGAGTATGGCAGCATTTAGTTTTAGTCGAGGACGATCCAAAAAAAGTGTAATATAAACTTTGCAAGTGCGTTTTCTAAGGCAGGGTTTATCGTTAATAAAACGAGCAGCCAAAAAATGTGGACAAGCTAGTGTTCCTGTGCCATAACATGAAACGACTGGGGAAGTAGGCCATCGGATGGTCTCCGACTCAAGTAAGTTATTTTTGATAGGCTATAGTCACTTTATGTTCAGCTTTAGGCTACAATTTAAGACATTAGGCTATGTGTGATCATTTGTTTGTTAGCCTATTTTTTTGCAAAAGAGATTTTAAATCCCAATGAGACCAACCTGGTTAATTAAATAAAACATAGCCTACGCATTAGAATGTGTTATGGTTGTGGTCAAATGAAAGCATCAGCCTATTATGTGGCCGTACCGCAACTTCACAAGCGCAACGACAGAATCTGCAAGGGCAGCATGGAGAGGGGTTGGAACAGAGTTTTTTTCTTTCTTTCAGGTAATCTTGAACTCCGGCTCCATAAAGTCATTAGCCTATTGTTAGTCATTTGTGTCATTCACTTAAGAAAGTTATAAAACATGAGACAAGCGCAGTGTGCATATAGTTATATTTATTAAAACAAATAGGGTGTGTCATATATATATTTTTATTTATTTATTTATTTATTTATTGGTTGGTCGACCAAGATTTGTTTTAGTCGGGGACAGCCCTAGTAATACTTCTATGAGCCTCTTATTTTCATAATTTGAACTTTTTGTTTTTCTTCTGACTTAATGTTGCTTATTTCCATGCATCTTTTATAGCTAAAACCCAAGCTCAAAATGAAGAATTGAAAGGACTTCAAATTAAAATGGAAAATCTTAGCCGATCGTTTGCTGAGGATTTGGAAAATCTAAAGAAAATGCACGCTCAGCTGGAAGCAGAGAAGCAAAATGAAATTAAAAATCAGAAGACTGAGATTGAACTCATGGCAAACAAGCAAAGTGCCCTGGAGAAAGAACACCAAGACCTCCAGCAGTCCTTTAATTCAAAGCAGAACGAGTGTGTGGAATTGAAGAACGAGAATGAGAGTGTTCTGAGTTGGAAAAATGAGAAGGAGAATCTCATCAATAATATAGAGACTGACCGTGAAAGCATGCTGAGTAAAATCCATGAACTGGAGAAAAGTCTAGATTCACTTGGGGACGTTCACAGGGATCTCAATGAAAAGATGCAGAACCTGGAAAATGAGAAGAGACACATGTTGTGCCAGGTTGATTCCCTGAAGGGGGAAATTCTCAACAAATGCATGGAACTGGAGGAAAAAGGCAGAACTTATGAAGAGCTTCAGAAACGCTCAGAGGAGTCTGATCAAAAGCACAGTAAAGATATGGAGAATACAATGGTACAGATCACTCTTCTCCAGGGGAAGGTGACACAGTTGGATAGTAGACTGAAACAGGAGACCGAGAGGGTGGAGAAAGCAGAGCAGTCCCTCAGCGAAGTGTCTTCGCAGTATGAGAGTGCCTGTGACTTGCTCAAATCCAAAGATTCGGTGCTTGAGCTGAAGGAGAATGAGATTGCACACCTTGGGGACAGCTTGGTGCAGGCTGTGTCTCAGCAGGAGCAGCAGATGGCCAAATTCACAGAGGAGAAACACAGCTTAATCCAACAGCACGAGGAAAGCCTCTTAAAGAAGAACGAAGAGGCTGAGCAGGCAAAACTCAATTATGAGAAGAGCCAACAGGATGTGCTCATCTTGCAGGATCAAGTCGTCGCCCTGGAATCTGCTTTGAAACTTCACAAACGTTTCAGTGTAGAGTTGCAGAGCAAGCACGAAGAGCTTTCCAAAGTTAAGGATGATCTCCAAGCAAAGATTTTGGAAGCCAAGAAAAGCCAAGAAGATATTCTTCAAGAAATGAGGGTCCTCACTGCGCAGGCTAAATCTGCAGTGTCTCTCCAAGAGCAGTGTAGTAGTTTATCTGTTGAAATAGAGGAGAGCAACACTGCTTTACAAAGCCTTACTGAAGCACTGAACCAGAAAGAGCATGAGCTTCAGACCCTGGGAACCAGTGCAGAGGAACTCCAAATGAAGCTGGACGAATCAAAAATCAAGGCTTGTAGTCTGGAAAATGACAATTTGCATCTGAAAGAGAAACTGCACATGTTGGAGAAAGAAGCTGAGGTGGTGTCCACTAAAAATGAAAGCCTTCAGCAGGCCCATAACACCTTGTGTGGGGAGAAAGCAGTCCTGCTGAAAGAGAATGCCATCCTGCTGACTGCCATTGCAGAGAAAGAGGTTGTGATGGAAATGTCTCTAACTTTGAAAAAGGAGCATGACACATTAAGCCATTTACATGCTGAACTTAGAAACTCATTTGACAATCTTGAGGGAAAGTATGCTGTTGCTTTGGAACTTAACTCCAACTTGGAGGATAGTTTGAATGAGAAATTGAACAAACTGTCCTCCCAAGAGAAGGAAATTGAGGAACTTGCAGAAACAAATCAAATTGAGTCAGAAAACCATGTTTCAAAACTGAAAGACTATGAAGAGAGAGAACAAAACTTGAAAGAAGGGTTAGATTTGATGAGAGCTCATTTGGAGAACAAAACAAAGGAGGTTTCTGATGCGAAAGACAAATTTGAGAATGCCGAAGCTGAAATATTCAAGTTACAAAATGAGGTTTCTGCTGTTCAGGACAAGCTGACTGAAGTCAATGATTCCTACAAAACAATCAGTCAGGAAAAGGAATATTGGAAACAAATGGCTTCTTCACATCAGAAGGAGATGGAAACATTGGGAAGTGATTTGGTGGCCTCCAAGAACAACCTAGAAAAACACAAATGTGTAATCCAGTCATTAAAAGAGAAGGTGCACAACTCTGAATTGGAGAAAGTTAAAGCTTCTGATGCACTGAAAGAGAAAGTCCTAAACATGAACAAAATTAAGGTGCAGCTGGAAATGCTTCAGATGGACCTTGAAGATAATGAGGCGTGTATGAACTCTCAAGATTCACAAATTGAAGAGCTTAAGGGCTCCATAACCACTCTGGAAATAAAACTTGAGGAAATTGAGCTGCAGAAGTCTACTGTGCAAGATGAGCTCTGCTCTGTGAGGGAAGAGCTTGCCCTGAAAGACAATGAAGTCTCTCAAATGAGGGTACGTTTTGAAGAACTAAATTGTGGACCAAGCCTCGCTTCCCTGACGAGTGAAAAAGAGTGTCTCCTTGAAGCAAAGGAAAAACTGCAGGTGGCCTTGGGGGAGGAGATTAATAAATTTTCCAATCTGGAGAAAATGTACTTTCAATTGATAGAAGAGAATTCTGATCTGGATACCAAATTTGACAACTTGAAAAAATCTGGGCATAATATTCAAGAGGAGAGAGATGCATTGAAGCAGAAGAACAGTTCCCTCGAGATTATATTGCAAGGCATTAGAGAAGATTATGAGTGCCTAAAGTGTACATTTGAGAAAACTGCAGAGCAGAACGATAATGCCAACTTGAGAAATAAAGAGTTTGGAAAAGAGCAAATGGAACTGCACCAGAAACTTGTGCATTTGCAGAATGAGCTTGACTCATTCAGAGAGCAGTATAACCGTTTGCTCTCTCGTGTTTCAGAGCAACAGTCTCTCATTGACTGGCTGCGCTTGGAGGGGGATGAAGGCATTCTCACCAAAGCAGGATATCCAGAGCTTCGTCAGAAGAGGAGAAGTTCGATTGTAAACATCAGTTTAACCAATGAGGAAGGCTCTGATCTTCACTTCACATGTGAAAATATCCGTTTAGACTTGTTGCATGGCAACGATCTGTTTGAGGAGCCGTGTGCAGACTCTTTCGTTGCGCCCTGTAAGGATGAAGCCGACAACTTTGAGTCTTGTGACAACAAACTTGAATCCCTGCAGGTGAAGCAGGAAAAGGTAACTTCGAGCTCCGAGCAGCTGAGCGGAGATCACGTTGATTCCCTTTCTGCAGCAGAAGATCTGCAGCGGAAGTCTGTAGAGCTGGAGGAACTCTCTCACGCATTTGAGGAAGCAGTCAGGACTCTGGAGGGTCAGATGGAGGCCCAGCGACAGGCCTCTAAAACAGAGATTGGGGACCTTAAAGGCTTGTTGGACAATGCTCAAAATAATCTGGAGCGGCTCCAACAGCAACATGCCTGTGAGATGAAGAACTGGCAGCAGAAAACGGTCGACGTGCGTTTGGAGATGGATGTCAAACTAGCAGAAGAGCGACGACGCTGTGTGTTCTTATACACTGAGCTGGAGTCCGCAAGACTGCAGATGCAGGGTATCGACCTCCGCTCCCGGTCCCTCTGTGTTGACAACAATGAATGCCTTTTACAGGTAAGTTCAGATTGTACTATGTATTATCCATAATCATAACAAAATATCTTAATGTTTATCAACTTTTCAAAATGCATATAATGGAACAATTCTTAGCCACAAACCTTAAATATAAGAAAATGTGTCTGAAAATGTGTCCTGCTTCTTGTCATATTCAGCCCCAAAAGGTAAACGAACGGAAGCCTGAGGATTTGGAAGAGGTTGCAGAGTTTCACACCTCCAGTATACGGCCCCTTGCAGACATGTCAAATACAGTGACCGAATACGCATCTTCTAGACCGCTTAATGAAAAGGACATTTTTACTTTGCTTGATGGCAAAACTGTCACTCAAAGCTGTGCAGTCATTGCTGTTGACAAGCATCCAGACCAGGGTCACCTGGAAAACCTGGAAGAAAACAAGAAAACAGTCCAGAAGTTGCAAGAGGAGCTTCAGACACTACGCTGCCAGTTAGAGCTCTTTACAAATGAGGCTGCCTCAAAGAAAGATTTGTGCAATGAGATGGAGGATAAGATGCACAAATTGGAGGCAGAAAAGTCTGATTCTATTGATAGATTAAATGCTGCAATTCAGGAAAAACGGCGACTGGGTGTCCACTTAGCAGAACTGCAGGAAGAGGTCTGTTCCTTGAAACTGCAACTGCAGACATCCAAGTATCAGCTGTCGGATGTGATGGAGATGCTGGAGAACTTGGAGATGGCAAAAGGAAACTGGGATGATAAGTTCTTTCATCTTGAGAATGAACTGAAAAGGGCACGGTCCGAGAAGGCTAATCTGGAGAAACATATATTGTCCATGGAGGCAGACATGGAGGAAATGCAGGTAAAGAGCGAGAGACTGCAGGTGGAGCTTGATGCGAGTCAGAAAGTCGGTGCTAACTTTGAACAGCGCCTAAATGTGGCATGGACCGAAGAAAGGCAGCTGAAGCGAGAGCTGCTCTCGTGCACAGAGGAGAAGGAGAACACCGACCAGACTCTCTCAGAGTGGAAGATAAAAGCCCAGCAACTGGAAATGAACAGCTGTGAAACAAGAGACCTTATTAAAATCCTTGAGGAAGACATCCGGAAAGGCAAAAGGGAGAGTGAAATGGCTTCCTTTAACCTTGATAGCTTGCGGAAGGAAAAAGAACAGCTATTGCAACAGTTCCAGATCCTGGAGCGCACGATTGGTTTGCTGAATGCGGAGAAGGAAAGCTTGCTGAAGGAAGTGAGCCAGTTTAAGGAGGAGCAGCTCACAGTTGCCAGGTGCTCTGAAAGCATGGTGAGCAAAATTCAACTTCTGGAGGAAGAGAACTTGAGGCTGTCCCAAACATTGGAGTCCTCCCTCCTAGAGAAGGGAGAAATTGCATCACGGCTCAATTCCACCCAGGAGGAGGTCACCCAGATGAGAGCAGGCATTGAGAAACTCAAGGTCCGGATCGAAGCTGACGAGAGAAAGAAACGTCACATGAACGAGCTGCTTAAGGCTGCTCAGAGAAAGTCAGACTCTCTCCAGGACAGTGTCGAGAAGCTGGAGAGGGAGAAGGATATGACCGAGCAGAGCTTGGAGGATGCAATTCTTCAGGCTGAGACCGCAAAGACTGAGCTCGAGGACCTAGAGACCGAAAAGGCGGAGCTCACCAAAACTATTGAAGAGGTGACCATGGAGCTGGGTGACCTCCGCGGGGAGAAGCAGAGGCTTGAAAGGGAGCTTGTTGAAAAAAATGAACAGTTTGATTATCTGCAAAAGTCTGCTCTTGTGGCTACAGCCAACCTGAAGAGAGTTGAAAAGGAAATGGAAGAGGCTGAGAGAAATCGGGAGAGTACCTTTGAGAACCTCAAGTCCCAACTGAGGACACTGGATTGCCAACTGCAGGCTTGTCAAAGTACGCTTGAATCCGCACACGTTAAAGAGCAGGGCCTTGCAGGTCAGGTTTCCTCTCTTGAGACCGAAAGAGTGGCATTGTCCCTCAAACTCCAGGAAGCTGAGAAACTTCAAACTGATTTGCAGACAGTAAATCAATCTCTTAAAGAGGAATGTGAAGCCAAACAGCACGAGATAAGAGAATGCAAGGAGAATGATGAAAGATATCAGCATAAAGTGGCTGAACTGCAAATGCTTAGACAGATGACTGAAGAGAAGCTGTCCTTCATTGAGGGTGAGAGAGCGGAGCTGGAAATTGAGAAGATGCGACTGCAGTCATCTTCCACCGAATGGGAGCAGAAAGCACAAAGGCAGTCTACAGAGGGCGAAGTCATGCAGTGCACCATCACGTCCCTAGAGGGCAATGTCAAACAACTAGAGGACAGCCTGGAGGCTACAAAACTAGCTAATGCGGAGCTCACCGAAACGGTACGTGCAGAAAATATTATTATTGTTTATATCAATGTTATTTTTGTTTACTTATGACTGCAAATATTTAATTTGTTAAATATTTAACTCGTTTTCTGTTTGGTATTTATAATGCTCACCATACACAAAAGAGTATTTGGGTTTTTTGAAACAGAAATACTGTCTGTTTATTGTTATACCTTGCTAGGCATAACACAGAACGCCTGAGTAGCATTCCAAAAAGACAGACATACAAAAATACATTTTGGAAATGTAATGCTACATCAATTTTTTTAAATCACTTTTGTATGTAGTTCCACTACCACCTTCTATTATTTTGTAGTATGGGGGGTAGTATGGGGTGGGCAAGAAGGGCTATATCAGTTTTCTGGATTCCATCTTCCATTCATTCATTTCCAACTTCTGCTATTCATTATTTAATTAGACCAGTCATTTACATGGTGTGATATTTTGTAGCTAAATTTCTTAACCAGATCACAAAGCTGAAAGCTGTTCTTGTGTCCATATATAAATCATTTTACTCTATCCTAATCTATGAGTGAACTGGCATTGGTGTACACAGCTAATTAGCTACTTGAACCAAGGTAACAAAAAATCTTCATACATACTGGCCCTCCAGGAATGGAGTTCCCCACCACTGTTTTAGTATGTTCTGAAAGTGTTGTTTGTAAATTAGACTTTTCTTTTCCTTTTTTGTAGATGAATACATTACAGGACCATAATTTGAGGCTGCAGAGTGAAATGGGGGAAGCAGAAGAAATGCGCAGCACTTTTGAGCAGGAGCGGCTCACACTGGCCTCTGAACTGCAGAGCTCCCAGCAGCAAGCAGATAACTACAAGGTTAGTGTTCTACCCGTCAGGCACCTTCTTTTCCTATTTCTGTCTGAACAACACCTGTTATGTATTTCAGGAACAATGGATACTGTCTTGCTGTGCACCTTTAATATCAATTTTTGCAGAATATAATTTTAAATTGACAAAATGAGATAATCTGATGTTGGCCGAGGGCAGGTTATGCTGTGCTGATCTCCAGTTTTGGGTCCCTCAGCCCCGGTCCTGGAGAGCAGAGTCTGTTGATTTTATTGTTACTCAGTACACTGCTTTGATTGATCCAACTGGTTTCAACTGGTTCCCCCTCACCTGGCTTCTTGGGTTTGAATTGGTTGGTCATTTTAATCTGAATACCAAAGACAGCGGACCCTGCAGTTGTCCAGGACCAGGGTTGGGTCCCTTGCTGTAGTTCTACCCATTGTGGGCTGGATTAAGGATGAGTTGTGGGATTTTGACTGCGCCACTCCTTAGTGTGCAAGGTCTGAAACTGACCTCTGACTACCAGATGTGGGTAAAACCTCCCTTTGGCAGGCAAATTAGTCTGGCGGGTGGATTTTCAGCAGCTAAATTCTAGGTTTGACCAAAGATTATTGGCTCTGCCCTTTCCGCTGGTATGACAGCAGTCCGAAATGTCTATTCATCAATTCTTTCCTCCGCCTCATCCTTTCTGCCAGTGTTAGTATGCGATGACATAATTCGCTATCGTGTAAACGCATGGAACTTCCATTTTTCCCAACGCCTTGGACCTTGACATTTGATCACGCAAACAAACTAGTTCGCTAACGTTCATTCCTTTGTCTATCGTTTCGCTAAAATATTATAGCTAATGTTGGTCCAACCCTCGGGGCATTGACAGTTGATGATACTGTTATTTAACATTCTAAGAATCTAAAAATTCTTACAAACTTAGCTACTGCTACCCAATTTTCACACTCACTCTAATGTGCAGTGCTGCGTAACATCACCAAGCAAACCTGCCCCGGTACTTTTTTCTGCTGCTTACTCCAGATGACAAACGCTGGCTAGACATGCTATGTCCATGCTGTGCAATGGATACTGCATGATTTTGTACTCCGCTTAATAAGTGGCAGTAGAAAATGAAAGTGTGGGAACGCAGTATTACCTGGAGTAGGATGAAATTGCTACAATCGAAGACCAGGACTCCAGTGACCTTTACATGGGTAAAACTGTCAAAATGTTAACTTGGTTAAGTTGTGTTCGTACTTCAGGTGACGAGCAGGTTCCCCTTTCAAATCAAATCAATTTTATTTGTATAGCGCTTTTCACAATTGAATTGTCACAAAATTCTTAACAGAGGGGGAACCCAGGCCTAGACCCCCCCAAAAGCAAGCCTAAAGGCAACAGTGGCAAGGAAAAACTCCCTTGATAGAGAGAAACCTTGGGAGGAACCAGACTAAAAGGGGGGGAGCCCATCCTCTTCTGGCCGGCACAGGGTGTGTCCAAAAAAGGCCATATCATGGTTAGTCCAAGGTGACTCAGGGCTGAATGACTTTGCGCCTCCTGAGTTAGGTAGTCAGTGGGGGAAAAAGCCATGTGAAGGGCAGTGCTTCAAAAATCAGTGTTATAGCCAGTAGCATTATGTAAGAGCAGGGGAGCACAAGCATAGGAAATATATAGATAGCCCCGACAGGTGTAAGCTATGGCAGCATACCTATTAGGAGAGGGACAGAGAATACACGCAGCCGAGAGAGTTCCTAACCATCCACACCCGATCAAGGATAAAGTATGGAAAGTTTCTCACTCCATAAGACGCTAGGGCACAGCCTTCTCCATTTCTCCACCTAGACTATGTTTGGCAGTAGGCTAGGCTGAAAAGATATGTTTTTAATCTAGACTTAAAAATTGAAACTGTGTCCGAATCCCTAACATTCTTTGGTAAACCGTTCCACAACAGAGGAGCTCTAAAAGAGAAGGCTCTATCACCAGCTGTGCATTTCAAAATTCTAGGGAGTAATAGATGGCCGGCTTCTTGTGAACGAAGCAGGCTTATAAGGGGCAATCATTTCGGTCAGATATATAGGTGCAAGTCCGTTCACTGCTTTAAAAGTTAGCAACAGTACTTTATAATCAGCCCGATATTTAACAGGAAGCCAATGTAGTGATGCTAACACAGGAGTGATGTGCTCATACTTCTTGCATCTAGTCAAAATACGTGCTGCTGTATTCTGTACTAGTTGAAGACTCTTAAGAGAGCTACTAAAGGAGCCAGATAATAAGGCATTACAATAGTCTAGCCTTGATGTGACAAAAGCATGCATCAAGGTTTTTGCATCCTCTAATGACAGAATGTGCCTAATTTTAGCTATGTTTCTTAGGTGAAAGAAGGCTACTCTGGAAGTGTTTTTAATATGAGTGTCAAATGTAAGATCCTGATTGTTACGGTTAGCTCTCCCCTCGGAACCAAACCATAACAAAAAGCAGACAACAATTGGGGTAAGGTGCAACAATCTTTTATTGTCTAGGGATAATAATAATAATACACCATCTGCGTATATAAGGGGAGCCAAAAACAAGAGTTGGTTGGAGCAGCCAGGCCACAGATTAGAATTTCATAAAGGAATGCGGAAGCTCTAGGTTGGATCCAAGCTCCTTTATGAAAGCCTCCTCACAGGTGTGCTCAATCAACTGATTAGACCTGGGAGGAGCAAAAGAAAAGGAGAGAGGGCAAAACAGAAAAAGAAATAACGGCCAAGGGCCATAACACTGATCAATAATAAAACCAAGGTTCTTGACCATTAGACTTGATGCAACAATGCAATCACCTGCATTTAACTTGTTCCTTCATTTTTTGGGGCCCAAAACCATCATCTCTGTTTTATCTGAATTTAAAAGCAGGAAATTTACTGTCATCCAATTCTTTATATCAGAGATACAAGCCTCTAATTGAGTGAGTTGAAGTATTTCACCTGGTTTCATTGATATGTACAGCTGTGTATCATCTGCATAGCAATGGAAATTCACACCATGTTTATGAATAACATTGCCGAGTGGTAGCAAATATAATGAGAACAGTAATGGTCCCAGCACTGAGCCTTGTGGAATACCATATTTAACCTGAGAGTAATGCATCTAATTGCATAAATTGAAACCTGTCTGATAAGTATGATTTAAACCATGATAGTGCCCGTCCATGCAAACCAACCAGGTTTTCTAGCTTCTGAAGGAGAATGTGGTGGTTGGAGTGCTAGATATTGGAGTCATTTTCATAATTTGTTCTCTGATTGTCTCAATCTTATCAGTAAACGAGTTCATGAAGTCATTAGAATTATAGTTAGAAGGATAACTGCTGTAACCTGAGTTTTTATTCTGGTCAATTAATTTTGAGAAGTACGATGACCTAGCTATAGTAAGGGCGTGCTTGTATTCTATGAGGCTGTCCTTCCAAGCAGAGCGAAAAACCTCTAAATTGGTAGAGCGCCATCTGCGTTCTAATTTCCTCAAAACTTGTTTAAGGGCACGGGTATGGTCAGTAAACCAGAGTGCAAGTATCTTCTGACTGCATTTTTTCCTCTTGAGAGGTGCGACAGCATCAAGTGTATTCCGTAAAATATGATTTACCGCATCTGTTTGATGATCAATTGACAAAAAGCTATTTGGGTCCTGACTTGATACTAATGATTTGGGAAGCATGTTTATAAATTATGAAGTCAATGAATTTATAGAGCGGCTGGAATAGTATCTAGGTTCCGATTTAATAGGAATATTTACCAGAATTTCGAAAGTAATCAAAAAGTGATCCGATAGTACAGGATTATGGGGAGACGCTTATCCCCACATTTAGGTGTGAAACTACATTTTGCCGCAAAAATCACAGCAACACCGCCCCCATTACCGGACAGATGTGCCGCTTGACAGCTAGCATAACCATCAGGAGATGCCTCATTAAGTGCACTGTAGTGCGAAGGCTCTGCCGGGGGAATAGCACTGATATTTAAACCATTTAAGCTCCCTGGTGCGTCCGGTGCTTGCAGAAAATACAATATGTAACTCTCTCCCTCCTGAATCTGGCGAAGCGTCCGGACATGGTCCTCAAGCTCAACTATTTTCTAAATTCAATTCTAAATTAAGTTGACATTTACTACAAATACCAGTTACGCTAAACTTGGCGTCAGAACTAATACTAAACATATTGCACTCCAAGCAGGAAACAAGGGAGGAAGCCATAGTCGAAAACCACGGGGTTCGATTCCCTTAATTTATCAAATTCACGCAGATTTGATGAAAACGTAGGTTATGAATTTGGTCAAAGTTATTTCGAAGTAGCAGAAGCAAGTAGAAAGCGTGCTAGCGTTTCAAACAACGCATGGAACAGGAAATGACGTATGAATGAGCTGCTGTTGTATTGTTTCTAGTGTAATGAATCTTTTCTACTGTAATGTTTCTAGTGTACTGCTTATGAAATGAAAATTGAAAAATGTATCAGAGTTAATATCAATAACCTTTTTTGATAGCATGGTATGATTTTAAAGAACGAAATACATTGCATACATTTTGGCTGGTGAAAAATCTGCCTGGCTGGGACTAGGCCCATTGGCTGGTGAGCCAAAAAGTGAAGTTTCAGAACCTGTCAATGTGCATGGTAGAGAGGAATGTGTGTCCTGCTAATCTAACAATGGTACCAATGATGGTGCTTCTCTGTTCAGTTGTCTTTGGAGGTCTTGGCTTCAGAAAAGGAGGAACTGAGGAGAAACCTAGACTCTACGGAGAAGAATCTCACACAGGAAATAGAGGAGAAGGAGGCCAGCCACAAACAGCTTCTGAACAAGGTCCAGCAACAGGCAAGTTGTGGCATTGTGACCACACGATATCAAGAGGCCATGAAAAGTTTCTTACGAGCAAATAAAACGATCCTCAGGATACAACTTTAAATGATCCACTTTTAGTTCATATCCAGCAACAAAATTTGAATATTCATTAGTAAATAAATTGCTGTTAGATGGGATGTCACACCATGTTGTATTTGTTCTTCAGTACAAGGTTGAGCTGCAGATGGTGAAGGAGGAGCTCACTGCAGCTGAGGGAGAGGCCAGCAAGCTTTTAAAAGAGATTAGCATCCTGAAGTCCAGCAAAGAAGAATTAAATTCAGTCTTGAAGGAGCGGGAAAGCAAATTGGAGTTCTCTGACAAAACCAAGGTCATTTTCATATCTTTAAATAAATGTAATAGTTGTTTAGAATATGAAATAGATGGTTGAGAACCAAGATTATAAAAAGTAGTTGTGTAGTAGGCAACATTTTTTTATTTAAATATTGCTAAACAGACATGATAAATCAGTAGCGGTCATAGAAAACACTCCCGATCGTGTTTATGGCCTCCAGTTCTGCATTGAAATGTTTTGCTGTCCAAATCCTTGTTTTTTAGGATGAAGATTTTGAATATGAAAATGTTAAATAATTGGTACCAGAGTCATAAAATACAGGTAACTGCCTAAATAAAGCCAACATGTGAGTAAATGATAATATAAACGGGTGCAGTACCATTAGTGTCTGTCTCGGGGGGACATGGCTGGTAGTGGCGGATAGCCCCGGCCCTCCCCTCTCCGACGAGAACCCCACCCCCACCCTCTGGCTGAGACTCTTCTAGCCTGGGCCAGGGCGGTTTTTACTTTATTTTACTGGGATTACTACCGCTGTTGAATCTTGTGAATTGTACGTTTGTAGATTCACTCATTCAGGGTCTGAAACTAACTTTTTGTTGAGCCAGCCACGGTGTCTGGTGGATTAATTGTTTTTTACCAGACACTATTTTTTCACACTATGAAAATGAAAATCGCAGAACTGTATGAGCTTGCTTTGTAAAACATTTTTTAAGTCTATTTTAGGACAAAATAGATTTCACAATGCGATTAAATGAACAAACAATAGTAATTACAATATTTTGTTTTTTTTAACAAAGGCAGGGCTACCAAAGTTAGAGCTACATCTCCAATAAAACTTAGAACGTTTGTCACTCAGTTAATGTTTTTAACCTCGCTTTGTTCTTCTTCGACATTATCTGTTGTTTTCCTCTTTTTTACAATTTCCCCCCAGCGATGTGTCGCCACATTGTTTGGACAGCTGACTAACATTAGATAATTTTGCCTATGATTTTCACAGAAACGTATAGGCTAACATTAGGTTACACTGACATAATCTACCCGCATTTGGCAGGTGGTCGGGTGCTAGTTTCAGACCCTGCTCATTTTTCTGTGTTCCCGCGCTGGGTCCTAAAACATGTTGGATGCCTTTAGGTGGATGAGCTAAACTCCAAGGTCGCCAGCCTCTTGAAAGAGAAGGACACTGCTCTCAGCAAGATGAATCTGTGGATGAAATCCTGTAAGCAGCTGGAGAAGGAGAAACAGGCCCTGCTGGAGGAGAACGAGCAGCAGGGGGCGCTGATCACAACTCTGGAGAACAGCCACAAACAAGGTACATGTTCAACACCTATTACTGGGATACCATTTTAGTCTTATTCAGCATATGACGTTTGTGTTCATTCTCTTCTGTTCAATGTAACCACAGTTATTATTTTTGATTATGTTATGTTCACTTTTTTTGCACTTATGCAATGTCAATTTATTTTCTTGCCCAAATTTAAGCACGACTGGTGGTTGCTTATGCTAATGCAAAAGAGTTATCATTTTTCTATATTTGTGATTTACGGTGTGGGGTTTATGTGTCTGCACTGCTCTTAGGAGAGGGCGGCTGCCTGGTGGAGGATCTGCAGGCGGAGATCATGGAGCTGAAGGAGGCCCTGGAGGATAAAACACGGGAGGCGGACGAGGGCGTGGAGAAGTACTGCAACCTCATGGTGAGCGTGCACAAACTGGAACAGATCAACGAGGGCCTGAGCAGCAGGCTTGCGCAGCTCGCCAGGGGCAGGAAGTTCACGGCCTCGGAGAACAGGCCCCACGACGAAGATGGCCAGAGCCCCTCGTTGGGGAAGAGACAGCGGGCGGAGCAGCCTGAGGTGAGAGGCGTGACCATGAAGACCCAGGAGGTTCTTCGGCAGGTCTCAAAGCGGATCTGTGCTGGCATTGCGCCCCACGCCCCCACCGAGGACGACTTCAGGCCCGAAGGCTTACCTGAGCTGGTGCAGAAAGGTGAGTCCTGAGCTGGGTCCTACCACCAGAGATGTTGACCCAGAGGGGACCTACAGTTGCCCAGACTGTGGTTCGAGATAGATCATACACTTTCAGTAGGAATCCATGGCAGGAAAATGAAACGTTGCACTAGTTGCCTGCAGCACTAAGTGCATTCATTTGAAAACACTCCTGCAGATCTCTGAGTGTGATATGAAAGAGGAATTTTCTGAATATTGGTGAAAATAGATATTTCTTTACCTGCAGGAATTTTAGTCGTGGAGTAATGCTCCTTACTCTCTAATACAGTAACCTGGCCTGGCGATATTTCCACATTCCCTCTCAAAATGTTTATGAAGCGGGCCCAGTCTTTAACCCCTCCCCCTCCTGCAGGCTTTGCGGACATCCCCATGGGTGAGAAGAGCCCGTTCATTGTGAGGAGGACCACTGCGCAGAGGTGCAGCCCACGCCTGGCTGCCCGAAGATCTGCCTCAAACACTCCCGACATCTCCGTCGTTAGCCCAAAGCCACCAGCAGAGGGCAGCAAACACCAGAACGTGAGTCTACAGTATAAACGGCCTGACACACTCAATAACTCATTAACACGTTCACTGAGCACGTTCTATAGTTTTTCCTGTCTTCGCTTACGATTTTCATCTTTAAAAGCCAGCTCCTAATTACAATTAGTCCGTTTTTTGTGTTCCAACATTACCGAAATAAACTATATTTCCTCTGTGTTTCATACTGAAAGTACAAAATGATTATATCAATTATTTTTTATAATAGAAAATATCTTTAGCTCTGTGTCATGATTTGTGTGAGATTGTCTAATATCATACACATGATTATTACATTTTTATGATTAAAAATTGCAATAGTATAATTGAATGTCAGAGATTTATTTACAATGAAGAAAAACTAACCTGGGACACCATGCTAAGTGCGGGGTCTTTTAGGCCTTGCCCCTGCACCTCTCTCTCCACAGGGCGTGTTAACTCAAAAGCCCATGGTACCTTGTGTGTAATTAGTGACAATTTGGGCTAAGAATATTCTAGAATTTCTCCTGGGCCACGTGTTTGTTCTTATTCTTTCTTTTCTGATAATTCAATTGAACGTACCATTGTACGAGATCTTTGAAACGTGCAGTTAACAGTTTAAGAGTGTGTTGGTTGCTGCTGGTTGATTAGCCTTTCACATACATCTGACAAATGTCAAAAAGTGTGATAATGGGGTTGCCAAGTTTTTACAATGCCCAGTTTCCTGTTTTGTTTTTCTGCATCTGCATTAACCGCCTCAATATAACACTGTTCTTTGGCACGCTACACCTCTAATCAGTATGGCATTTATTTGGACTCGACTGTGGTGCTAAAATCTTCCTCAGCTTCTTACATGCATAAACTAAGACCAGTTTCTGTTTCCCAAGCCTGCCAGCCTACAGTGTGCACTGCCTGCTCTGATCAGACTCTGGCCCCTGAAATCCACCTTTATTGAGCCATGCTCACGTTTAGGGATTGCTCAAGAAAGTTTCAGTATAAATGGCTCTGCCGGAACCATGTCAGTTGTATCCAGCCTTTTCAAATATTTGGTCTCGTAATTCACAATTTTTATTGGTATTTGACATGCTGTGAAGCCACCAAGTGCTCACAAAGGTAAGACATTGTGCATGATGGTAGAATGTTTTACCCGTCTGGCTGGCCAGGTGTCCAATTAGTTTTTCATTTTCCAAAAGAGAACTGCTTTTTCCAGTCAGGCCCAGTCAGAAAAGAGGTCAGTCAGCACCATGAAGACTCGTGAGCAGAGAGAGAGACGGAGGCGGACAGGGGCTTCAGCAGAGCAGGATGAGAAGCTCTCAGGTTCAGTAAGCTAGTTTGAGGCTCTGGGAATGCAGAAGAACCTCTGAGATATGAGCACATTGGGTATACAGGTCGTTTGGAACTGTCCATAACTTCCTTACCTACATTTCTGTTACCTTACTTTTTAAAATTAGGCTACTCTCACTTTGTTAATATAAACCTTAGTTTAATGGACCAATAATCAAACCAGCTGTAATCAGCATCTTATTAGAACCTTATTTTATTTTTCCTCTCTACGTTGGCTTTCTGAATGATGCATCTCAATTTTGACATGTTTGATTTTATTTTGGCCCTTATTTAGCTCAAACACTTGATTTTCTCAAATTGTATTCTTTAGCAATAGTGCTAGTGCATGACCCTTTGTCTAATTTAACCCCATAAGAGGTTGTGCTTTCCCAGAAGCCCAAAGAGATTAAGCCATTGTCTATGTCAACAAGTGTGCGAAAGGGGAATCAAAAGTGCTTCACTTCTCCATCTCCACCAGACTGCAGGAGTACAAAGGACCTTTTTTTCTTCAAATAAACCTCTTTCCCTTTAAAATAAAGATAGAAAATAGCCCAGGTGACCAGGTGAGAAAATAGAGAAGACATTGAGTGAGTGAGTACATTGTAGAGACCATTTATGTGATTTTTAACAGTTCTCCAACACACTTTTACCATGCATACATTTACATCTTTTGTATGCATTGTAAATATTGTATGATACAACAGAATTAGTATTCAAATTGTATTTAAGTGCTTCTCGTTCATTACTAGATATGCATATGCTTCATAATGCCAGATGGCTTTAAATGTGTATTCAGATTTGCGTCCACAAACAGATGATGAAATGGAAAAGGTGGTATTACCTGTGTAAAAAAAGCAATTCAAAAAATAAGCACAACAAGAAATCTGTCTCTTTAACTTAGATCCTGGAGTTAGTGTTTAATTGACTTGGTTCCACCAGGAACTGGGTGGGGTGGGGGTGCGGGGTGTCGGCCCATGTCCAGCTAATCCTCCAGACTGGGGGGAAAGGGGTTCGGCGCCGTCAGACCGATTGGGCTCCCATTGGTTCAAGTCAGAGATTATTAAAACTTTGAATGAACTCAAGTTTTGCACTGTGTCACACTGCACACTGAGGTTTTCCTGCACAGTTTACTGTATAGTCTACAGATCAGTGTTTTGAGTCGCCTTCACATCATTTAATTGACTTCTCTCTCCACGATTCAGGAGACCAAATTGCATGTAGCTCCTGCGGGGAACGTTTCTGGGGTCCTGGCGCCTGTGGGAAACAGCCTGAAAACCCAAGCATTCGAGAGCCCTGTGGCCAACACGGAGGGAAGAAAGGGGAGAGGGTCACTGAGCACCAACAAGACTCCTGAGCAAAGCTCGAAACACAGACAAGCCATGACTCCAGCCAAGCAAGATGAAAATTGTCCAGTCCAGTAATGCTAGTCTACAGAGGCTGGTATAAACGCTCCAACATTACAATTGTAAATTCTTTATTCTATTGATTTAAAAAAAACCTTGCATGTGATTCTTCTTTTTTTTTTATTACTCTTTTTAAGACTTTAAACTGCATCTTTAAAATGCAGAACTAATCCTTATTGTAAATCTACATGCTAAACTCTCCAGCTGTAAATATTTCCTTTCCTGTAACTGATGCACTAGTTCTGATAAAAAAAAAATTTAAAAAAAATCATATTTGGTTGGTGGTCTTTTTTCCCTCAGTTACCTAATATATGTGTAGTGTAATAAAGACTGTATTGTGCTATTTGTTAAATAGCCCCTATGGCCTTAACATTTTCTGTCAAATTGTCACAAACCTTGTTTACACTGGCAAACTCCCCGTCTAAAATACATTTCCTTCTGTAAACCAAACCATACTCTAAAACCATTTTTAAATGAATGTTTATGGCTTCATGGCTCACACAGTAACACACCATGAGTGACATGTTTTTGCTATCGTGAGCTCAGGACAGCTGGTAGAGTTGCTGAAGTTGCCATTACGTGCCGTCACGTGTAGCGAGACGGGTGGTTCGAGAGGCAAAAAGAAGTCCCAAGGGGCACAGTTCAAGATCTCCAAAATAACCTAGCATCTTAGGGTTACAAGGTGTGTAAAGCTACCATTTGACAACGCCTACATGACAATGGCCTTTATGGCAGAGTTGCAAGAAGGAAACCTCTTGAAGACAATTCACTGAAAAAGGTGTCTTGAATTCGTCAAACTGCATCTGAACTACAATTGGAACCGTGTCTTGTGGCCGAAAGCTTTTTGAACATGTACATCAGCATTATGTTTGACGTCCAAAGAATGCAAGTAATGTTAAAAAGCACCTCATGCCTACAGTGAAACGTGGTGATGGCTTTGGGATTTTTATTTTTTTGTTGTTGTTTTTTGTTGTTATAATGGCCAAGGGAGGAACCACAAAGTACTGCCCAAAAGCTTCGCGGCAAGTAGGGTAAAGATTTTGTCTTTGTGTTTGTTTTATTTTACCCTCCCGGTTATCGTTCTCTGCCCCGTGTATGGGGAAAGAGAACTCTGCTTAATTAATAAAAACCGGTCCGGGGACCAGTAAAATCCACTCCGTCTCTGACTACTCTGTTCCCGTCCAGGGATTGTCACGTGGCGTGTGACAAACGTATTCAGAACAGTTTCCCCAATCCCCCCACCCAGCCTACCCCCCCTCTCCGCCTCCCCTTCTACCTAACCCACCCTACCTCCCACCTCCCCCATATTGCGGTTTGGTAGGATTAGTGGGTGTAAGGACTAAGTAAGAGGTTAAAAAAAAGTAAAGCGGGATAGGGGAGTGGACGGGAGGAAGAAATACAGACTGAAGAAGAAGAGAAAAAAATATATATAATAAAAAACACTCCTGGTTTAGGCAAGAGCCTGAGCATCAAGCCTCTCTACGAAGCACAGAAAGGGCTGCCATGTGGTATAAAATTAGGAAATCCTCTAACTGTACCTCATTTTTTCCAATTTCAAAGATTGCATTACCTCATTAATCCAGTGAGTAAATGATGGTGGGGTAGTCTCTTTCCACCAAAGCAGGATCAACCTTCTTGCCAGTAAGGTGGCATAGGCTAGAGAGTTAGCTTGGGTAGTGGACAGGGTTGCCTCGTCTGTCAAGACCCCAAATATTGCCTTCAGAGGAGAGAACTCCAGAGGCCGCTCAAATATGCTGAATAATGTTTCAAAAATTGAATGCCAAGATTAATTTAATTTAGGGCAGGTCCAAAACATGTGCAAGTGTTACTGGAGCTTGTCTACATCAGTCACAGGCCGGGTCCAGATCTGGCTGGACTTTAGCTAATCTAACTTTGGACCAATGAAGGCGATGGACAATTTTGAATTGAAGTACAACATGCCTAGCGCATATTGAGGAGGAGTGGACCCGCTTCAGGAGTGAGTCCCAAGCCCCCTCTGGTATCATCATACCCAAGTCCTCTTCCCAATGGTTTTTTAGTGATAATAGGATTTAATCCAATGGAGTATTGGGGGGGCATGCTGGGAACTGGGGCCATACAGCTCGTACAAAGTTGCTAACCTGCAGATATCTAAAAAAGTGAGATTGTGGCAAGTTGAACTTTTCAGTCAGCTGAGTGAAGGAAGCAAAAATGCCGTCAGTATACAGGTCCCTCAGAGAGACCAGACCCCTTTCCCTCCAGAAAGTAAAGGCGCTATCTGACAGGGAGGGGGGAAATAAGTGGTTGCTATCTATAGGGGCCAAAGTAGAAAGGATCTTGAGGTCAAGGGCCTGTCTGAACTGCTTCCAAATTTTAACAGATTCACAAACGATAATATTTGTAAATTTTGAAATCAAATCAATTTTATTAGTATAGCGCTTTTCACAATTGAATTGTCACAAAACGCTTAACAGAGGGGGAACCCAGGCCTAGACCCTCCCTTGATAGGGAGAAACCTTGGGAGGAACCAGACTAAAGGGGGGAGCCCATCCTCTTCTGGCTGGCACAGGGTGTGTCCAAAAAAGACCATATGGTCAGTCCAAGGTGACTCAGGGCTGAATGACTTTGCGCCTCCTGAGTTAGGTAGTCAGTGGGGGGGTAAGCCATGTGAAGGGGATCCAGATCCAGGAACTGGGGTAGGCGTGGGGGTGAGGGTTGATGGGGGCAGCTCACACTTCTTGCAGGATCTAGGGCTCGGGGGCAGGTGCAAAGAGAACATGCAGTCAGAAAAAAAGCAGTGCTATAGCCAGTAGCATTATGTAAGGGCAGGGGAGCACAAGCATAGGAAATATACAGATAGCCCCAACAGGTGTAAGCTATGGCAGCATACCTATTAGGAGAGGGACAGAGAATACACGCAGCCGAGAGAGTTCCAAACCATCCACACCCGATCAAGGATAAAGTATGGAAAGTTTCTCACTCCATAAGACACTAGGGCATGGCCTTCTCCATCTCTCCACCTAGACTATGTTTGGCAGTAGGCTAGGCTGAAAAGATGTGTTTTTAATCTAGAGTTAAAAATTGAAACTGTCCGAATCCCTAACATGCTTTGGTAAACCGTTCCACAGCAGAGGAGCTCTAAAAGAGAAGGCTCTACCACCAGCTGTGCTTTTCAAAATTCTAGGGAGTAATAGATGGCCGGCTTTTTGGCTTATAAGGGGCAATCATTTCGGTCAGATATATAGGTGCAAGTCCGTTCACTGCTTTAAAAGTTAGCAACAGTATTTTATAATCAGCCCGATATTTAACAGGAAGCCAATGTAGTGATGCTAACACAGGAGTAATGTGCTCATACTTCTTGCATCTAGTCAAAATACGTGCTGCTGTATTCTGTACTAGTTGAAGACTCTTAAGAGAGGTACTAGAGGAACCAGATAATAATGCATTACAATAGTCTAGCCTTGATGCGACAAAAGCATGCATCAAGGTTTTTGCATCCTCTAATGACAGAATGTGCCTAATTTTAGCTATGTTTCTTAGGTGAAAGAAGGCTACTCTGGAAGTGTTTTTAATATGAATGTCAAATGTAAGATCCTGATTAATAATAAAACCAAGGTTCTTTACCATTAGACTTGATGCAACTATGCAATCACCTGCATTTAACTGCAGATCCAACTCCTCGACCCCGATTATTCTCAAGTTGTTTCTGCGCGATCTTCCCTCAAGATCCTCGCATTTATCACGTAGGGTGGTTACCTCTGCAGAGAGTTTCTGGAGTTCGGTCTGAATGGGCACTTGTTACGGTTGGCTCTTATCTCGGAACCAAACCACAACAAAAAGCAGACAACAATCACGGTAAAGTGCAACAATCATGTATTTATCTAGGGAATTTTAAAATAACGATACACAATCCGCATATCAGGTGAGCCACAAAGAGTTGGTTGGAGCAGCCAGGCCGCAGAATAGAATGCCAAAAAGGGAGGCGGCAGCTCTAGGCTGGATCCCAAGCTCCTTCATGAAAGCCTCCTCACAGGTGCGCTCAATCAACCTGATTAGACCTGGGAGGAGCAAAAGAAAAGGAGAGAGGGCAAACAAAAAAAAAGAAAATAACGGTCAAGGGCCGTAACACTTCCCCCACCAAGAATGTGGCCACATCAAAATTACAAATTACAATTATAAAAATTATAAATTTTTCATACATTTTACCTACTCAGTATTTACAAGACATTACAAACCGGTATATATGTCCATATGTGACAACATGAGGAACAAAGAGTGGCACGCTAGTGTCACACCTTATACATGCACAGGCCACACCCAATTACACTCTAGATAAGGCATCTGGCACAATATAATCTTTTCCCTTAATATGTTTAATGACCAGATCAAAACTCTGCAAGAAGAGACTCCACCGCATTAGACGTTGATTGGAGTTTTTCATCTTATGCAGGAAGACCAGAGGATTATGATCAGTATAAACAAGAACGGGCGAAGCAGAAGATCCTATGTAAACTTCACACTGCTGCAATGCAAGGATCAAAGCGAGGGCTTCCTTCTCGATAGTAGAGTAATTTCTCTGAGAGGAATTGAACTTCTTTGAAAAATAACAAAGGGGATGTTCTACCCCATCAGAGAGTTCTTGCAGAAGGACAGCACCAGCGCCATAATCGCTTGCATCGACAGCAAGTCGGAACGGGAGAGAGAAATCAGGGGCAGATAGAACGGGCGCGTGTATAAGGAGGGCTTTAATAGGGTATATGTCGAGCATCACGTGACCAAACCGGAAGACGTGCTGGCTCACTTCCGCCAGTCAACAAGGTCAATGTGATAATTAAATAAAACAATAGCACGGGTTGTTAATACTGTACCTTATAATGATCAATTTTATTTTGAGAGACCTTATGAATAACATACTATTATGCCACTAGATAATCAATGATTTACAAGAAACTATAATACCGTTACCCCAATAACCTTGCCTATACTCGTTTTTCAGCTGAAATGTATTAGACCGAACCAACAACACTGAACTTGAACAGCTGTTATTTTGGACTGATGCCTTTATCAAACTTCTCAAAATGGGAATGCTGGTATAAATCGTGCCTTTTAATCATGACGATTAGATAGATTAGATAGTCAAGAGGGTCCTGATCGTATTGCCAGATTAGCCTTTATAGCTTGAGAAGTTTGACATAGCGTTACCATCCTTGAACTGGAACTGATGGTGAACGCGAACAGATCAACCTTATGCGAACCATCGCTACTCTCAGGCTGTGGGGCTTCTCGCTCTTTTGCATAGACCTGTGACAGGCTGCCCTGCTGCGAACATCGGCAGTCATCCTGTCTGTTTGACACTGGTGAAAAGATCTACATAGGTAACTGTTATTGAGCAACTGACCAGCTAACGCTAGGTAATAGACAGCAGGCACAGGTACTTAAAACATTTAGTTAGTACTAGCTAGCTAATGCTAATGATAAGTATTAGACAGCAGGCACAGGTAGGCTACTTTAAAAAATGTTGTTAGTACTAGCTAGCTAACGCTAATGATAAGTATTAGGCAGCAGGCACAGGTAGGCTACTTTTTTTTAAATCGTTAGTACTAGCTAGCTAACACTAACGCTAAGTATTAGACAGCAGGCACAGGTAGGCTACTTTTTAAAAATGTCGTTAGTACTAGCTAGCTAACACTAACGCCAAGTATTAGACAGCAGGCACAGGTAGGCTACTTTAAAAAAATGTGTTAGTACTAGCTAGCTAACACTAACGCTAGGTAATAGACAGCAGGCACAGGTACTTAAAAAAAATTCGTTAGTACACTCATAATCATGGATATAGGAGGAAGCATATAGCTTAAACCCCTTGTCCTGTAAACATCTTGTATAGAATGTCGTGGAAAAAACTTCACTGGGAGCGGAGATGATTCTTCTTGAATAGGTAAAGCTTTATTTACAAGCAGCTGCAGGGAGAACCAACCCAAAATCAGTTCTCCCGCTCACATGTTTAAACCTGATATTTATACAGAAAACAGGAAAGGAGGGAACACGGACAAACACGGACCTGAGGGAAACAATGGGGCGTTAACATACGGGTAATGTAGGTATGGGGGCTCATGGAGGTAAAACAGGGCGAGGCATAGGCCATTATGGGGGAGTCAAGAACAATAGGAATTACCTTTCCTTCGGTGAGAGGAAACAACTCCGAAAGAACAGCCGTTCTTTCGTTGTGGCGCGAAAACCTTTTGTCAGCCTGGCCGTTCAGACCCGAAACAGAACCGGGGGATAGATATCCTCTCTATGAATTATAACGGGATAATTTTCCTTCCACAATCCCCCCTTTTGTGCTATTTTCTTTTACAATACGCACAACACTCATCCCTGTATAGACACTCCGTTGGTGCCTAGAGTTTTTGACCCTCTACTCTGGGGGATATGGGTTGTATATAGTGAATTTGACTAGAAGATCCGTGGGAGAGCTTAGGATGTGAGGTCCTCTAGGATTTGCGGTGGACTCCTAAGGGTACTCCTAAGGGTCCATTCCAGCCATCCTTCGAAACTCCTCATCAGCTGGATCTGCACTTTGGTCCCGACTCCGCAGAATCACTGCCATTTGCCCTAAGGGTTGTACTGCTCCACTACATACTTGCCTTATGCAGGTCATGAATATGTATGCTGTTATTACTATTACTGCTATCATAAGGACACCCTGAATTATATTGGCTCCTAGCCCTCCGACTGCTCCTTTTATCCATCCAAACAGATCCCACTGTTCGCCTGAATTATAACTATGTAACGGCTCAACATTCTTCTTGATGTGTTTCACCAAATCAGATAGAGCCATGGATTTGTCTGGGACATATGTACAACAATCTGTCCCCACAATCGCGCAGGTGCCTCCTTGGGTGGCTAATACATAGTCTAAAGCTAGTCGGTTCTGCATTTCCACTGTTCGTAGGGCCAACAATTCTCCTGAAATTTGGCCTATGGCGTCTGCTGTGTCATTAGCTAGGGACTCTACCGTCGCTGCCAGATTTATGACTTCCCTGGCTAATTTGCCTGTACCGTACCAGGGGAAAGCAATGGCGAAGAATCTTTCCGTTTCTGTAATTTTACGCCTACTTCTTTTTAGACTAGTGGGACTGATATCATCAAGGACCTTAGCTACTGGGGTGACATAGGCTAGATAGCAGCTTCCTGACCAATTTGCTGGCAAGCATGAGTAGGCATTACTACCACATATATAATACGTATTATTCCAGGTATGCATCCCCGAGGTAAAGCTAGTGCATAGCAGTGGCTCTATATCCAAAGAGTTACCCCGTGTTAATTTGATAGATGAACCATTCGGAAAGGTTAGATCAGCAAAGCTCTGATCTGCTCCCATAAGCCCAACGGACACATTACAGGAAATATACGTTTCACAGGTACTGTCTCCCGTTTTGGTTCCCGTTGAACCTTCAACTTGGAAGCAGACTCTCCCCTTCTGTTTGGTTACCTGGAAAGATGGTGGGAGATTTGGGCAAATCGAATGGGGGATGTACCATCCCTTATATTCGGTATAGTTGGGGACACACTTGCAACTCTGTGTGAGGTTAGCGGCTACCATGGGAGCTTGCCGTAACTCCCATGTAGGGCTGAACTCTGATCTGGCATAATAATCACTGCAATAGTCAGCTGTTCTGAATGGCCAGGCCATCATAGGCATACCCATTTTTGCAGATTGGGGGTTATGGAAACATACCCAACAATTTGATCCATTTACAGCCTGTTTTACCTTCATGGCTAACATTAACAATGTGTTTTTGTGGTGTGTGTTTTCTTCGTCACTTGACCGTCCTTGCCGTCTTCTTTTCTTGCGATCTTCACTGGAACCCCTCGGTCCAGATTCTGCGGCTTCGGTGCTTCGGTACTGGCTGTCCTGGGAGGGAGAGGTTGAAGTACCTAGCCCTAGCACATCACCTCCCTCAGTACCCATCTCACTTCCCTTTTGTCTGGGAAGGGGATGGGCCACACAGGCCCATCCTGTCAGGAGCAAGAAGAAGAGGTGCTGCATCTGGAGGGGGGACTCTCTTGCACTGGGTGGCGTGTGTCCAGGTGGGCCGGCCTCTGCACTTTACCGCGGAGTGGGTGATGAGCAGGATCTGGAACGGGCCTTTCCAACGTGGCTCCAGGGGTCCCTTCCTTGTGAAGTTCTTGATGAGCACCCAGTCGCCGGGTTTCAGGGAGTGCCGGGCGAAGTCGTCGGGGGGCGTCTGGGCCTCCTTCACCTGTAAATGTATAACCCTCATACATTTTGTTAGCGCCACACAATAGTTTATCATTGCATCGTCCATCAGATGCATGTCCATGTCTCTGACAGATAACGGCGGTGACGTGTGCTGGCGCATTGGGCGACCTGTGAGGATTTCATGGGGGCTGAGACCTGTTTTCCTTGCGGGGGTGGACCTCATTGACATAAGGGCTATGGGGAGAGCATCCACCCAGCACAGGCCGGTTTCTGATACTATTTTCCCCAATTTGGATTTCAGTATTCCATTGTGGCGTTCAACCACGCCGGAAGACTGTGGGTGAAATGGTGTATGAAACCTCTGTTTGATTTTCAGGGCGTGACAGAGTTCCTTCATAATTTTCCCCGTGAAATGGGTTCCCATATCACTGTCTAAGCTCTCGCATATTCCGAACCTTGGGCAAATTTCTCTGGCTAGAAGCCTCGCCACAGTGGACGCGTCCGCCCGAGCTGTTGGGAAGGCCTCTACCCATTTTGACCAAGTGTCCACACAAACGAGTACATATTTTTTTCCTTTACACTTATCCATTTCTATCAAATCTATTTGCATATTTACAAACGGACCAAAGGGGGGAGGAAGTGAGGCCTGTTTCGTCGGTACTGGTTTCCCTACATTGAATTGTTGACATGTGACGCAATTTTTGCATGTCTGCTGGGCTTGCCCAGTGAATTTTGGTGCGTACCAGTCTTTGTTACAGGCTGCTACCATCCCCCCTTTGCTCACATGTGTCACACCGTGATACATGCGAGCAAGGTACGGTAAGAGGCTGGTGGGCGCAACCGGGCGGCCAGTCCGGTGGCGCCACAAGCCATCTGGGTGAAGTTTGCACTCTTTGTTGGCCCATTGCCATTTCTCAGTTTGGGTCGAATCTTGCTGTAGGTTTATCACATCTGTTAGTGAGACAAGCGTTGGCAATGGGGGCAAACTTGGAAATTGGGTCGACCGTGGAAGTAGGGTAGACCGTGGAGGAGTTTGCGAGGCGGCCGCCTTGGCAGCAGCATCTGCCCTGGCGTTGCCTCGTGCAATTGAGTCACCTGCTTTAGTATGGGCTTTACATTTTACTACAGCTAGCTGGCTAGGCAGGGTAATGGCATCCAATAGTGTCTTAATGTGTGTTGCATTTAAGATCGGTGTTCCTGCAGATGTCAGAAATCCCCTATGCGACCAAATAGCTCCAAAATCGTGTATCACCCCCCACCCATATCTGGAATCTGTATATATAGTACAAGATTTCCCCTCGGCTAGGTTGCATGCTTCCGTAAGCGCAACGATTTCAGCCGTTTGTGCAGACGTTCCAGGCGGGAGTGGAGCGGCTACGAGGGTGGCTGTGTCGGAACATACTGCGTACCCTGCACGCCTGACTCCGTTCTCCACTGAGGAAGATCCATCTGTGTAGAGGACAAGGTCAGAGTTGTGCAGTGGGGTATCAAATAGATCTAGCCTAGGTTTCAGGTACACTGCAACAACATCCTCACAAATGTGAGGTTCGCCATCATCCTCTGTGGGGAGGAGGGTGGCTGGATTTAGGGTGGGGCAACGTAAAATGATTATGCCGTCTGCCATTAACATTACTTCCCAATGCGACATGCGGGCAGCTGTGACCACTTGTGTTTTGTTTCTGGTGATTAGGCTTTCAACTGAATGCGGGACTAAGACAGTCAGTGGGTGTCCCATGACCAGAGAAGCCGAAGTCTCTATTGCAAACGCAGCCGCCGCGCATGCCCGTATACAGGGAGGCATGGCTGACGCCACTGAATCTAATTTACGACTGAAATAGGCTAGTGGCCGTTGGCGCCCCCCGTGTTCTTGTGTGAGGACAGATTGTGCAAACCCATCTCTCTCATGACAGTACAGTGAAAACGGTTTGTCGTAATTTGGTAGGCCTAAGGCTGGTGCCGACATAAGGGCCTGTTTTAAGGCTATGAAACTGGCTTGCTCGGGTTGGGAGAGACTTATGGGTTCTGGGACAGCAGATTTTGTTAGGGCCTCTAATGGGGCTGATAGTATGGAATAATCTGGAATCCACTGTCTACAAAACCCCGCCATGCCCAGGAACGCTCTGATCTGTTTCTTTGTAGATGGAATTGGTGCGTCCTGTATGGCTTTTAACCGATTCTGGGTAAGACCACGTTTGCCATGTGAGACAGAGTGGCCCAAATAGAGAACTTCTCTTTTTACAGCCTGTAGCTTCTTCTTAGAGACCTTGTGGCCTTTGACTGCCAACGCTGTTAAAACTGTAATCAAATCTGACACTGCTGCTTCCTCAGTTGTTGAGGCCAGCAGTATGTCATCCATGTACAGAATCATGGACGAGCCTTCTGCGAGGATTACATCAGCTATGTCTGCGCGTAAAGCCGCGCAGAATAGAGAAGGACTCTCACAGTACCCCTTGGGGAGTGCCGTCCATGTGAGGCGTTGCGTTTCAAATGTAAATGCAAACAAATATTGGCTGTCTTCATGCACTGGTACTGAGAAAAATGCGCTGCACAAATCGATCACAGAGAACCACTTAGCGGTAGGTGGTATACTTGCCAGAACCGTAGCTGGATTGGGCACCACTGGATAGGATGGAATAACAACTTCGTTAATTGCTCTTAGGTCTTGAACGAAGCGCCACTCTGGCGGGTCCCTGCCAGGCTTCTTTATAGGGAAAATGGGAGTGTTACATTGACTGGATGCACATTCCACTAGCACCCCCCGGTTCAGCAAGGCTTTAATAACTGGCCTTATGCCTTCAATTGCCTCCGGCCTTAGATTGTACTGGCGTTTTCTAGGCAGTGGTTTACTTGGGTCAATTATAATTTTTACTGGTGCGGCACTTCGGATGTGCCCTACATCATTTGGGTGTGTAGACCAGAGAGCAGGGGGAACCGAGGAGAGATCCACTTCCCCCTCCGGGGCTGTGGGTGAGACATCTTTCGGTTCCTCCGCCTCTGTGGTCTCTGTGGGGGTGTCGGCCCAGCACTGGGCCATGCATGCACTTTCCTCTGGAACAGAAAGGAACATACCGTCAGGGGTGCAGTAAATTGTAGCATTCAGTTTACATAACATATCTCTACCCATTAAATTTATTTTCCCACCAGGTGTTAATAATAATTGATGTTCTATTGTGAGTGGCCCTATCGAACATGCAACAGGATTGGTTTCCTTGTGATATACTGGGGTGCCCGCTATGCCAACAGTTGGAATTGATTTCCCTGTCAGTGGCAGTGGCTGTACCTTCTCCATTATTACACTAGATATTGCCGCTCCTGTGTCGACCAGCATAGGAATAAGTTGCCCTTCAATTATTACATCGACATATGGACCTGATTTGTCCATCGGAACTAATGGATATTGTTGAAATGGCCAATTTTGCGACTCAATTTGCTCCTCCCGGCACCCCTATTCCATGTGTCCGGCCCCTAGACGTTCGGGGCAGGCTTCTCTCCAATGCCCCTTTTCCCCGCAGTACATACAAGTGTCCGGCTCAAGTGGTGACCTGAAGCTGCGGCCTCTGTCACGGCCTCTGTCACGGCCTCTGAACCTAATATAACCTCCCCTTCCCCTGCCCCTAGACCCACCCTGTTGCACTGCCAGAGTTAATTGGGCCATCTGTAATTGCTCCAATTTGGCTGTCCTGGCATCCTTCCTTTTATTCTGGGTTTCCTCACAATGAATAAAGATAGGGGTCATCTCCCTCATTGTTTTTGCCTGCCAACCTGGGGTAATTGTTTGTGCAAGGGCTGCCAGGGGAGGGCTCATTCTGGCTAAGCATGCATTCAATAGTGCGGCCTGCTGGCCATGTGGGGCATTGTCAGGGTCGAACCCTGAATTTACTCTAAAGCATTCTGAGAATCGCCGGCAGTAATCTAGGACTGGTTCATCCTTATTTTGTTTGCATCCATATATCTTAGACCAGTCTATGTAACTTGGCCACTTTGTCCTCAACCAGTCTAATATGGAAGTTAAAGCCCCATCTGCATTACCCTGTGCATCCCGCCAATCTATAGTGGTTCCGCCATCTGCGGCCGGCAACATTAGATCCCTGCTATCTGGTCGTGACATACATGCCCTCAAGAGATCACGCACATCCGGAATGTTGCAATCATAGCACTGGACTATGCTTCTTATCCACTCCTCCCAGCGTCCCTGCTCCTTCCTGTAATCAGGCATTTTCCCCTTGTGGGCTAACATATCTGAGGGGGAAAAAGGAGAATGCATGCGTACATGCTGCACTTCCGGACCATTACCAGCGTGAGCCGGCATCACAATAGGGATCCTGCGCTGAGGATACTGTGATGCCATTGCCTGCGCTGCTGTTGAATCTACAAGTTGCATTGGGGGTTGGTGTCCCCCAACGCCTTGATCCCCTGGTCGAGCTGTCCAGCCCCATTGTGTCCCTGATCTGGTGAGGGAAGGAGACAATGAACCGGCCAGGGGGGGGGTCGGCTGGCGCTGATCATAAAGGGGTTGGTGAAGGGACCTGGTAAAGGAAGCAGCCTGCTCATGACCTTGTTGGTCGGGGGAGGGGAATTGAATTGCCCTTGTTGAGTCTGCAACTGCTCTCTGGGGGGTGTCACCTCTGGCCGGCCTTTGTTCCGGCCTAGCAAGAACTCGGCCTGCGCCACCATCTATGGCTGTACTGCTGGAATTCAAATGTCCTGCTGCTATTGAAATTACTGAGTCCTCCTCTGTTAGGATAGAGGAGTCGGCTTGGTTAAATTGAGAAACAGTTTGGTTTGCTTCACTCAACAATTGCCTATATGGGGGAGGTGAAACAGCGGAGGGCTCCGCCTGACTGTCCTTTTCCTCGCTCTCTCTCGATTGAGTTGCTGCCTTAATTTCCCCTCTGTGTCCTTATAGCTGCGCATGCGCGATTCATTCAAGCGTTTTAAGGCCTCATCATGCCAACAAAAGAATGCATCCCATTCCCCTTGGCTAGTGCATCTGCCCCGCTTTCCTAGCGCGCTCCTCAAAAACACAACTTTAGCCAAATCAAGAGATCCGTCCTCCGGGAATCGGAGATCAGGATCCTTGCTTGTATGTTTATTCCAGCTCTTCAAATGATAGCATGTTTTCGGATCATAGTGCGTATACATATAAAATGCCAGGGTGCCTCTCAGCGGTGGCACGGGAATGGACTGCTTTCCTCCCATCCTTAATTATTATAATTATAACTATTATTATTATCGTTCTTATAGCATACAATAGCTAGCAAACCGTGACTCCGCTATCTGTCTTGCTTCCACCACTCCGATGCGCAACTTCCTGCGAACGGATTCTCACTCCCGTTTCATTGTTCCACAAACTTATTCCAAGAACTGCAACTGGCCCACACGAATGTTTGAGTAAAACTTGCAAACGGCCTGCACGTCCTTTGTCTTGAATTACTTTCGGGGTGAGTGGAGAATCACTTTGCTCTAACCAAATCCCTTTGGTTTATTTATATATTTATCTAACCGCTGGACAAGCGCTCACCACGTGTCCACCTCACAGCTGTTTTGTATCTATAGGCCCACTTTATTATGCGAACAAACAACAATCCCGGGTACACACAAGCACACAATTCTGTGAATCACTTTTCTTCTTGCCACCAGTAGTAAAACCAGTCTAATACTCTGATCCTTTTATGCGTACTATCAGCTAAACATTTTAAATATCTAATCCAATACTTGATCCACCGCTACCGACTATAACCATAGCCCTAAGCGATCACAGAATGTGCCCTGTTGCTTCACAGTGCATATGCGCGACACGACAAACTTTAACAAACAACACAACATTCATATGAGATTGTGCATCCTCCCCTCCGGTATTAAAATAGCGACCGTTTCAAGTTATCGGCTGCATAACCATTGCCCTAGACGATAACTTGATGGTCCTATATGCGCGTAACTAAGGCGTAGCTCGTACTTAAGCTACTGGAGTAACAGTCACCGCAAAGCCTAATGACACATATCTCTCTCCGCGGAGTTCCGACTATGTTGTACAACAAGTAAAATATTCTCTTTTACAATGCGCAAGGCCAATGGAATATTTTACTTTCCTAGATATAACAGACGCCAACAACAATCTATTTTCGACCTACCCTGCCCGTTCGTTCCGCCTACCGCATCACCAGATTTACGCGATCATTCGTATCCGAAGCTAAATATTTTGAATACCTAATCCCCAGACTGATCCACCGGTCCTACTATAACCATAGCTTGTTCCTTTAACCGTACTGTTCACTCACATTAACACTTACCAAGTCCTGATCAATAAGTTTATCAGCTAAGCATTTTAAATACCTAATCCAATAAATGACCCGCCTTTCCCGAATATAACCATAGCTAATCTCTCATTGAAGTTGCTCCGTTATCGGTTAACCTCCTAAACAAGTACTATTCAAAGAGAATCCTCTCCTGGGTCCCTATAATTACTGACCGTGCGCTCTCGCCGGGTGACTCACCCTCCCCTGGCCGGGAACAGCCAGACGCCACGATAATGGATTTTGATAATAAAGGCCCAACCTTTGGTTCTTATTGCGCTGTGGTGTATGTCTGGTCCCCGTCAGCGGAAGAGAGAACGCCGTCCGTCGAGTGTCCGCAGGTCCCGGGTCGAAGGCACCAAATTGTCGTGGAAAAAACTTCACTGGGAGCGGAGATGATTCGTCTTGAATAGGTAAAGCTTTATTTACAAGCAGCTGCAGGGAGAACCAACCCAAAATCAGTTCTCCCGCTCACATGTTTAAACCTGATATTTATACAGAAAACAGGAAAGGAGGGAACACGGACAAACACGGACCTGAGGGAAACAATGGGGCGTTAACATACGGGTAATGTAGGTATGGGGGCTCATGGAGGTAAAACAGGGCGAGGCATAGGCCATTATGGGGGAGTCAAGAACAATAGGAATTACCTTTCCTTCGGTGAGAGGAAACAACTCCGAAAGAACAGCCGTTCTTTCGTTGTGGCGCGAAAACCTTTTGTCAGCCTGGCCGTTCAGACCCGAAACAGAACCGGGGGATAGATATCCTCTCTATGAATTATAACGGGATAATTTTCCTTCCACAAGAACAACGCCATTATCTCGTCTACCGGAAATGGCCAGCCACGTTTAGCAAAACACGGAAGTCCGTTCCGCATAACCCCCATTGAGGTAAAAGCAGACCGGATTAGGGACGCCATTGACCCACACCTGAGGGATAACCAAAATGGCTTCAGAAAGGGAAGGACCACCGTAGGCCAAATCCTGGCCTTAAGGAGAATCATTGAGGAGGTGAAGAAGAACAACTTGACAGCGGTGCTGTGTTTTATTGATTTCAGAAAGGCATTTGACTCAATAGACAGAAGCACACTGCTGAAAATCCTTAAGGCTTACGTGGTCCCCCCGAATCTACTCCGGGCCATAGAGGCCATGTACAAGGGCACAAGAGCCAAGGTTGTAACCCCAGATGGCATCAGCGAGGAGTTCAACATCCTAGCAGGGGTGCAGCAGGGGGACACTCTTGCCCCCTTCCTCTTTATCGTAGCCCTGGACTACGCGCTAGGAAAGCCATCAACGGGCGGGAGCAGGAGCTTGGCTTCACAATTACACCGAGGAAGTCCAGTAGAAGCCCTGGCATAGCCCTGGCAGACCTAGGCTACGCAGATGACATCTGCCTGGTGTCTGAACGCGTGGAGCAGGCACAGGAACTCCTGAACAGAGTGGAGGTGGAATGTGCTAGGGTTGGCCTCAGACTGAATGCAAAGAAGACTGAGGTAATCACCTATAACATCCACATGGACCATCCGCCGATTACAACATCAGAAGGCAACACTCTGCAAGAGGTCAATGACTTCAAATACCTGGGTTCCTGGGTGAACTCCACAGAGCAGGACCTTAAGGTCAGGAAGGCTCTGGCGTGGAGGGCCCTGAACGGTATGTCAAGAGTGTGGTGCTCAAATCTCCCCCGACACATAAAGCTGAGCCTATTCCATGCCACTGTGGAGTCTATCCTCCTGTATGGCTGCGAAAGCTGGACCCTGACGCCCACCCTGCAGAAGTCCCTGGATGGGTGCTACACCAGAATGCTACGAGCAGTTCTGAACGTAGACCAGAACATCCACATTAACAACAAGGACCTGTACGGGCGGCTGCCGAGGCTCAGCAGGAAAGTAGCATCCAGGAGGATGAAGCTGGCCGGCCACTGCCACAGACATCGGAACTCCCAGTCAGCAGGCTGGTCCTGTGGGAGCCAACACACGGGCATCGGTCGCGGGGACGTCCCGTGCTAACGTACGTGGACGTGCTGAAGACAGATGTGGGAGCTGAAAGCTCTTCGGAGCTGGCCGGGTGTATGGAGAACCGAGAAGATTGGAGACTCCGATGGAAGCTCGTCTGAGGACGACCTAGAGAGAGACTGACATTTCTCGGACCAAATAAATTCTAGGGTCGGACTGAGGAGGTCAGTCAAAGGAGCAGCAACGGAGGAAAAATTCATACAGAATCCCCGGTAATACCCCACCATGCCAAGGAAGCGGCGCAATCCCTTACAGCACGATGGAGCTGGGTATTGTACAATCGCCTCTACCTTAGCGCCCACAGGAGGCACTTGCTCATTTCCAACGACCTTTCTTAAATAGGTAATTGTAGCTTTACCAAACTCACATTTTGCCAGGTTAATTGTGAGGTTCGCAGCAGCCAAACGTTCAAAAAGCGCAGAGAGTTGATTAACGTGTTCAGTCCACGTATCACTATACACAATAATATCATCCAGATACGCCTCACAACCACGCAAGCCGGCTAGAACTTTGTTTACCAAGCGTTGAAACGTGGCGGGTGCATTTCGTAGGCCAAAAGGCCATCACAGAATACTGTAAAAACGCATCTGGTGTAACAAAAGCAGAGATTTCACGAAACAAAATTTGCCAATATCCTTTTAGCAGGTCAACGCTACTTACAAAGGTGGCAGATCCGACTTGGTCAACGCAACTTACAAAGGTGGCAGATCCGACTTGGTCAACGCAATCGTCCATTCTCGGCAATGGATAACTGTCAGGCTTGGTGACGGAGTTCACTCGGCGGAAATCTGTACAGAAACGGTAAGAGCCATCGGGTTTATCGACCAACAAACATGGTGAACTCCACACACTCCATGTTCTGTTATGCTGTAACATGTAATCAACCTCTTTTTTAAACTGCTCACACTTCGCTGGATTTGCACGATAGGCATGCTGTTTAATGGGAACTGTGGAACCGACATCAATATCATGCTCCACCATAGAGGTGCAAGTCGGCACATCGGAGAACAGCTGCCGATGTGACTCCACCAGATCCACAATGTCAGCCCTGTCAGAATCGGAAAGATGTGCCAGAGAGTCAGATAAACACAGCAACATCTCCGAATTCTTCAACCTACCCTCTACCAAACATCTAGAGGGCTCCGTCACGACATCCACAGTCCGCTCCGGGAGCGAAGGCGTCGATACATGGTCAGCGCTCTGAGATGAAATAGGGGAGTTGACAAGAATTGGCTTAACAGGACAAGCGACATCACTGCGTTCACAATAAGCCTTAAGCATATTAACATGACATAAGCGAGTTTTCTTTCTGCGCTCGGGCGTAGCAATGAGATAATCCACTTCACCAACTTTAGTGGTTACTATGTATGGTCCGCTATAACGAGCTTGCAAAGCTGAGCCAACAATAGGAAGAAGCGCCAGTACCTTATCACCGGGGGAAAATGAACAAACTTTGGACACCTGTCGAATAATTTTTTCATGCGGGTCTGCGACACCACGAGTGTGGATTTAGCCAAATCGCATGCTTTTCTCAAGCGTGCTCTAAAAGTAGAAACGTAATCCAGCAGATTATGAGGTTTTTCAGATTCCACAAACTTTTCCTTCAACTGTTTCAGAGGTCCACGCACAGTATGGCCGAATACCAGATCAGCAGGACTGAAACCTAGTGATTCCTGTACCACCTCTCTGACAGCAAAGAGCAACATAGGGATGCTGTCATCCCAGCCCTTTTCGTCAGAGAGACAGTAGGTGCGCAACATAGCTTTCAAAGTTTGGTAGAACCGTTCTAAAGCACCTTGGCTTTCAGGGTGGTAAGCACTGGAGAAACAATGCTGAATGCCAAGTTGTTTTAGCACTTGTGAGAACGTACGAGACATAAAATTGGAACCATGGTCTGATTGAATCACCTTAGGTAAACCAAAGATTGAAAAAAACTTAAGCAGCTCTTCAATAATTACAGGGGCCGTTATCTTTCTTAATGGCACAGCCCCAGGGAAACGAGTAGCAGCACACATTATTGTCAGAAGATATTGATTCCCTCGTCTACTGCGTGTTAAGGGTCCAACACAGTCAATAATCACCCGTTCAAATGGTTCTCCAAAAACCGGAATCGGATGTAAAGGAGCAGGTGCTATAGTCTGGTTTGGTTCACCAGTTACTTGACACTCATGACAAGATTTACAATGAGCGACAACGTCTCGTTTTGGACCAGGCCAAAATAAATGTTGTAATATACGATCAGTTTTCGTTATTCCCATGTGACCAGCGAATGGAGAGTCATGGGCCAAAGTTAGAATTTCTGGTTGGTACTTAAGTGGTAAAACTATCTGGTGAATGGCAGTCCAATCATCACTGGAAGATGCCTCCACTGGTTTCCATTTTCTCATTAGAACACCAGATTGAATAAAATAACTGACAGATAAATCACGAATTTTGTTTTCTGTTACAGCCTGATCAAAGAGCATGGAGAGTTTTGAATCCTCCTTCTGCGCTTGGATCAGCTGTTCTTTTGGCAACAATGTAGTTTCTACAGGCGACAATTAATCTTTGTCCTGTAACAATGTAACGTTACCAGGCTTCAGATCAGGCAGCTCAAGTAAGGGGGTAACACATAAATCAGGATCGCACATAAAGGTCTCACTTAAATTGACAGGGTCATTTGCTCGATTAGCCATAGCTCGTGTCACCGCACATGTAGGAAACACTTCAGGAAATGTCTATTCAAGACAATCAGGAATGGTAGATACAACGGAGCTAGCAATAACTGATGGGACGAAAACATTGCCACCAGCTAAATCGTTACCCAGTAAAAAGTTTACACCTTGTACAGGCAAATTAATACATACACCCACAATAACTTTGCCAGTAAACAATTCTGAAGTTAGACTTACTTTGTGCAATGGGACCTCAGTAACACCCATTTCAATCCCTTGTACAAGAACACTTGCACCTAAAGAGGTTTTGTCAGATAAGGGTAGAACATTGCCAAGGATAAAGGACTGAGAAGCACCGGTGTCACGGAGAATTGTTACCTCAACGCCAGGACCACCACACACTGAGACGATCCCTCTAAGGAGGAAGGGAGAGTAATCTAGTAAATCAGAGGGAGACAACTTTTCCTTGGGAGAAGGATTCTCACCTTTAACCACTGAATGAAAATGTACTGTGGCAGCCCAAGGGGCTGCACAAGAAAATGGCTGCCTGGCCTCCAACACATGGCAGCCCAAAACACTACATTTCCCAGCAGGCCACAGTCACACCTGAACGGTGTGAAGGCAATGGAGCTAACGACCAGCTGAAGGCCATTTCAAGGCCTATTTAAAGGTCTGATTCCCATCACACTGGGAGAGAAGTAGGAACGTATGTGGAAAGGAGAAAGAACCGTGACGTCGGTTGACCAGCCGGGATTGAGAAAGAGAGAGTTTGAGCGTGTGATTTGGATTGTTTTTGTGTTTTGACTGGATTGATTGAGGACTCCCCTTTGTCTATAGACTTGTGGACTGCCTGAGGAACTGACCTGGATTTTGGATTGGATTTTGGACATTGACGACGAGATAAGGCTTGTGGACTTTGTGTTTGTATTCCCCCGAATACCCCGCCCTTTGTTTTGTGTAGTGTTTGACAAGAGTAAGTTTAATAAATTATAATTTTGGTTTCTGAATACTGCCTCCTCTGTGTTTTTGAACTTGTCTACGCCCTCTGCAAGGTCCGTGAGTGTCGCCCAACCCCCGGGGACACCACAGTACTTTCCATGTATTTACCAATAAGTGAGGTTTTGTATTTTTCTTGGCCAGTTTAGGACATTCAGATATGACATGTCCGGGTGTTTTACAATAAGCACAACCCCGCTCACTATGGTCCGTTTTAACCACAGGTCGTTCTTCCCCTTTCTCATCACGGGAACGTCTTCGAGGGGCATAAGGAACAGGAAGTCTTGGTTCCTGATGGTGTCTAGAACCTGTATTGGAATGCAGCCGCCACTCAAACCGGGATAAGGTTTTAGCATGAAAAGATGATTTGTGTGTTAGAATAAATTCATCAGCAAAAACTGCTGCTTTCATGACCTCAGTGACTTTCTGTTTCTGCTTCCGCCTCCTCACCAACAAATCCACAAGGCATCTTCCATCTCCTAATACCAACAGTGTGGATGAGGCATACCAGGACTTCTGCAGTGTGCTAGTGAAAGCGGCCAAAAAATCCATCCCACGTGGACGTCGCAATAGCTACAAACCATGCTGGGATGCGGAGTGTGAGAATCTCTACTGCGCCTTCCTCCGGGCTCCTGCAGGAACCGAGTCAAACAGGGCTGCTACAGCCCTGTTGTCAAGACTCGGTCGGAGGAGACAAGAGCGCTGGGAGGAGGCTGTCAATACCATCGACTTCTCACACTCCAGCCGCAAGGCATGGAGTATCCTGAACAACCTCACTGGCAGGTCAAGACACTCCCCTCATCACTGCCCCATTTCTGCAAATAAAATCGCATCTCAATTTGTGAAAAATGGGGTATACGAGGGTAAAGACCGCGAGTCATCACGACTCGTGGCAAAAGAAGTGTCTGACCTCTGGAGGGCCCCAACACCTAGTAGCGACAACATCTCCGGTGAATTCACACCGGAGGAGTTCGCTACTGCCCTCCAGCACATAAAGCCAGGAAAAGCTCCGGGCAGATGGAGTCAGGGCCCGGAGCTTATACTCCATGCTGCACCTGCTCTGAAGTCCTGGTTAAGAGCTTTCCTCTCTTCCTGCTTGCGCCAACTGAAGATCCCCAAAATCTGGAGAAGAGCCCTAGTTGTCGCCCTAAGAGCTACTGTCCCATCTCTTTGCTCTGCATCCCCTTCAAGATCCTTCTTATCCGTCTTATCTACGCCTGCATCGAACCGATCGTTGACCCACTGCTCCCCCGGGAGCAGGCTGGGTTCCGATGCGGGAAATCGACCGTAGACCAAGTCACTTTGTTGACCCAAGACATCAAGGACAGCTTCTCGGCCAAAAAGAAGGCTGGAGCCGTTTTTGTCGATCTGACAGCTGCTTACGACACCGTATGGCATCGCGGCCTCACCTGCAAGCTGCTCCGCCTGCTGCCGGACAGGCACATGGTCAGAATGATCATGGAGCTTGTCCGAAATCGCAACTTCACCCTCACTACCGGTAGCGGACAGCGAAGTAGGTTACGACGCCTCAAGAACGGCGTCCCCCAGGGATCGGTCTTGGCCCCCCTCCTCTATAACATCTACACCTATGACTTGCCTGACACAGTCTCGCGGAAGTATGCCTATGCAGATGACCTCGCGTTGGTGTACTCTGCTGGAGACTGGCAGTCATTGGAGGGGATATTAGGCCAGGATATGAAGACACTAGTGGCATACCTCCAGAAATGGAGATTGAAGCTCAGCGAGGCAAAGACGGTGTCGGCAGCCTTCCATCTTTACAACAAGGAGGCCAAATGTGAGCTCCGAGTAAATATCGGCGGAATACCCCTGCCATGTTGCGCTGAGCCAACATACCTCGGTGTGACACTGGACAGGTCGCTCACGTTTCGCCGACACCTCGCGTCACTGCGCAAGAAGCTAACATCTCGTGTGGCATTGATGAGGCGACTAGTCGGGTCAGGCTGGGGCGCCGGGGCAAAAACATTGCGTACGGCTGCCCTGGCCCTTGTCTACTTGACTAGTGAGTACTGCGCGCCAGTATGGTGTCGCAGTGCTCACACCCGCCTCATCGATACGCCTATCAACGAAGCATTGCGCATTGTGACAGGATGCCTGCGTCCCACTCCTGTGGACAACCTCTCCATCCTTGCAGGCATCCAGCCCGCTGGGCTTCGCCGTGCGGGAGCCATAGCACGTCTCGCATGCCGGGCCATGGAGCCAAACCATCTGCTTCATGAAAGGCTCACTCTAACAGCTGAGCCTCCCCGGCGCCTCAAGTCGAGACACCCATTTGTGCCTGCTGCACGGGAACTCCTGCAGCAATGCAGCGATCTTAATATCAGTGCGGCACGGTGGGTGGATTACACCTGGAGCACGGAGTGGGAGAAAAACACCTTTAGACTCCGTGACTTCATCCCAGACGTCGGTCCTCCCCCCATCAGGGTGGACCTGCCCCGACTGGCGTGGGTGAGGCTTAACCGCCTCCGGACTGGCGCCGGGCGTTTCTGCTCATCGATGCACAGATGGGGCTTGGCCTCCTGCGCGGCCTGTGAGTGTGGCGCAGAGGAACAAACCGCAGACCATGTCATCCTGGATTGCCCGATTTATCGGGCACCCAATGGGATCCATGGTCTGTCGGCTTTGGATGACCCATGGCCCCGAGCCTAGAGGGAGCAGGAAAATAATATACCCAAACGAAGAAGAAGATTCAAATAGGTGACAATGTTATCAGGAAGACAGTTTTTGAATTCTTCCAGAAGCACTAGTTCCTTAAGTTGTTCGAAACAGTCAACCATTTGTGAGGTAAACCATCGCTCAAATAAAATGTCCTTTTCTTTAGCAAATTCAACATAACTTTGTTTGTCAAACTGACGGAAATTCCGGAACCGTTGTCTATAAGCCTCTGGAACAAGTTCATATGCACACAGAATAGCACTCTTAACCAAGCCATAGTCTGAACTGTCCTCGATAGATAAGACCGAGTAAGCCTGTTGGGCCTTACCAGTCAGAACACATTGCAAAAGCAAAGTCCATACACTTGTTGGCCATTTTAAAGTGTTAGCCACCTTCTCAAAACAGGGAAAATATTTCTCAACGTCCTTCTCAGAAAAAGGCGGAACAAGGCGTATTTGTTTGGTAACATCAAATCCCCTCTCACTAGGAGGATTTGGGGAGGGAAAGCTTAGCTCTAATCTTCGCAGTTCTAGCTTATGCTCGTGCTCTAGTCTTAGCTTTATTTGCTTTTGCTCCTCCGCATCATGGTTGAGCTTGTGCTCTAGGTTTAGAGTTATTTGCTTTTGCTCCTCTGCATCACAGTTGAGCTCGTGCTCTAGTTTTAGCCTTTCCATAGCCATCTCATGCTCCAGCCTTTTCATTTTAAACTGAGTGTCGATATCAGTTTCTAAAACAGGCGCAGGGTCAGGCTCATCTTTGGGTGGAAATACACCCAGACTGGTCAGATAGGCTGTAATAGCGGAGACAAGAGACTCCTTTGACCGTCTCTCGCTACTAGTGGTGACTAGGTCATAATGCTCTGCTATTTTGAACAGTTGCTCTTTTGTAAACACTTCTAGTAATTGCTCAGAAGGTTCTTTAAGAAAATCTGCAACAGACAGCATGGCAACGGAGAGAGAAGGTTACCAGGCATTACAGCTTACTTACTGAAACGAGCAACTGTGGAAAGAAAACGCGCTTACAAAGCACAAACAAGGCAAAGTCGACAATCAGGACAAAACAACCGCCTCTAAAGTCACGCAATTTAAGAAATGTATTCTACCATCTACACACATATATTACCAAAACCAGGGCAACAAAATCGCTTAGCCCTGAACGTTACCTATTAAGTAGCAGTCAAGTAATTTTGAAACATCTCACTTACAACGTATCAACGTAATACAGCAAGCAGTCGAAATCACATGACCGTAAAGCTAATGAATCTAATAGCAGCTTGCAAAAGAACGCCTGGACAGTACACCAGACACGTGAGACAATAACTAACACTGCGAATATACACCTGTCTCACCTGATGAAAATATTTTTAAACCCTTTTTTCCAAATAATCAAGTTATGCTTTCTGCGACACATAAAATCCTATGTGAAGGGGCTATTACAGAAGAAGAGCTCCACTCTGCAATTAATTCCTTCCAACCTAGTAAAACTCCAGGACTTGACGGGATCCCGACTGAAGTTTATCAGACATTTTATCAATTAATTAAAGAACCACTACTTGAGTGTTTTAATTATGCATATGCAATAGGAGAATTATCAGATACACAAAGAGTAGGTATAATTTCTTTGCTTTTAAAACACGATGCAAACGGTCAATATAAAGATCCAGTTTATATAAAAAATTGGAGGCCGCTTACACTCCAATGCTGTGATGCAAAAATATTGGCTAAATGTATAGCTCAACGTATAAAGAAGGTTTTAGCCAATATTATTCATAATGACCAATCTGGATTTCTACAGGGTAGGTATATAGGTGATAACATTAGACAATTATTAGAAATTATTGAATATCATGAAACTTTAAATAAACCAGGGCTGATATTTATTGCAGACTTTGAAAAAGCCTTTGACAAGGTTAGACTTGAATATATTATTACATGTCTAGAGTTTTTTAATTTTGGTGACTCATTGATAAAATGGGTTAAGATTATGTATAATAAATCAACATGTAAGATTTTAAATAATGGTAATTTTTCAGAAAGTATTTCATTGTTAAGAGGGGTTAAACAAGGCTGCCCATTATCACCATATCTATTTATCTTGGCAATTGAAATATTGGCAATTAAAATAAGATCTAATATAAATATAAAGGGTCTAGAAGTAAATGGCATAAACGTTAAAATATCTATGTATGCAGATGATACAAATTTCCCATTAAGTCCACACCTCTCGTCCTTACAAGCTTTAACAAGTGACTTAGATTCCTTCTCTAAATTGTCAGGTTTAAAACCTAATTACGACAAGTGTACCTTATTGAGGATAGGATCACTGAAAGGTACAACATTTACTCTTCCCTGTAGACTCCCAATTAAATGGACGGATGGGCCAGTTGATGTACTTGGTATCCATATCCCAAAAAATATGAGTGAACTTACAACTTTAAATTTCATGAATAGACTTAATAAGGTAGATAAAATACTTCAACCTTGGCAGGGACAAAATCTGACAATATATGGTAAAATCACTCTGATAAACTCGTTAATTGTGTCCCAATTTACTTACTTACTCATGTCCTTACCATCTCCGGGGGAAGCTATTTTTAAAGCATATGAGCAGAAAATATTTAAATTTATATGGAACGGCAAGCCAGATAAGGTTAAACGACAATTTGTATATAATGAGTATGAACAAGGAGGATTGAAACTTTTGAATTTAAGGGCATTGAATCTTTCATTGAAGGCTTCCTTGGTGCAGAAATTTTATTTTAATCCAGATTGGTTCTCTAGTAGATTACTTAAGAATGTACACCCAATATATAATGCATTATTCCCATTTATGCAACTGCAAACTAAATACTATACTTTAATAGAAAAGGATATATTTTACAACTTGTCTCCTTTTTTGAAAGAAGCTATTGAAAGCTGGTTACAATTTCAGTATCACCCACCAGATCAATCTGAACAATTTTTACAGCAAATGTTATGGTTTAATTCAAATATTTTGATTGATGGAATACCTATATTTTGGGAGAAATTGTTTAAAAATAAGGTCATTTTCGTTAATGATCTTATGGACCCTGGAGGAAAAATTATGTCCCATGAACAATTTTTTTAAAATGTATGGAAGTATCTGTTCATTACAAATGTTTAATCAACTTATTGCAGCTCTCCCACAAAAATGGAAAAGAGCCATTAATAAAGATGTACATCAAGAATTAGTTTGTCGACCACATATGAAAAAACGTTATATGGTTGAAGAATAATAAAATAAACAAAAGCATTTATGACTACTTTTTGTGGAAAAATTCATGGACAGCTCATCCATACAAGACTATGGACAAATGGGAACATTTATTAGATGTCCCTATACCATGGTGTAAGGTTTTTGGTTTAACATATAAAATCACAATTAATACATCTTTTAGATATTTTCAATTCAAGCTATTATATAATTTTTTGCCTACTAAAAAGATGCTCAATATATGGAGTATGGAACAATCCCCTATGTGCAGATTCTGTCAGGAGGAGGTTGAATCAGCATCACATTTATTTTGGTACTGCCCACACGTTGCCTTGTTTTGGATACAACTACAACAATGGTTTACTTGCTATAGTGACCATTTCTGCATAGATCTTCCTACTATTTTGTTAGGTAATTTGAAACAAAATTGCCAAGAGATCGATAATTACATTATTCTCTTAGGTAAGATATTTATTTTTAGAACTGACAAACTAGAAGAATTACGCCTTGTTAGATTCAAAGCTTTGGTTAAGCATAATTACATCTTAGAAGATCATATGTATAATGCCACAGAGGATTATACAAAGTTTAAGGAGAAATGGCAGGGAATTTCCATGGTGGAAGGTTGGGATAAGATAACAGATATGTAGATCACTCTAAAATAAAAAGCAAGATAACATTGTTTCTACAGTGCTCCTTAATAATAATTAATAATGAATTTATTACAATTTTAGTTTAAAGTATTATTATTATTTTAGCTATTATTAGTATTGTGTTATATAGACATTATACTGTGTACTGTCTCGTTCTGCCCTGGTATGTTGTGTCTTGTTGGGTGTTGTCTTGTTGTTTTGTCTTGGTGGGTGGTGTCATTTTCGGTCTTGGTTGTCTTGTCTTGTGTCTGAGTGTGTGTGTATGGGTGGGAGTATGAGTGGGGGGGTAGGCATGTGGTGTTGTGGCACGCACGCATGTATGGGTGCATTCGCGTGCATGTTTGTGTGTCTGATGGGTGGGGGGGGCGGCAGGGGAGGGTTTAAATTATTTTCTATTATTGTTTGAATTTTTTAATTTTTTTGGTATGGGATGGACAGGTAAAAGGGGGGGGATGGAAAGTGCATACTTGTTAATATATTGACTCATTTTGTTAACATATTGACTCATTTTGTTAATATCCCATTGTACAGATGTGTCATAATTTTGTGATTTGTGCACTATTTAATAAAGAATATATAAAAAATAAAAATAAAAAAAACACTGCGAATATAACACAGCACAAAGCACCCTCCATACGAGGATTAAACGCTACAAGTAACAACGGTAGTAAAACACGTAGGGTAGAAACACAAAAAATGTAGCAGCGATTTAGCTACACAACAGGCAGTCATGTATACAAAATAGGGGGAAAAAAACTGCCTCAAACGCGCACATACACAGATGCCAACGCTATTAAGCTGTATTACTTGCATACGCTGGAAATGACCAAAACAGTGCAAAACACAGCAATCAACAATAACCATTTGCACTGAAACGAGTCGTCTTATACTACTAGTAAATACAAACTAGAAAAAAAACAATAGCTCTCTCCATGCTACTGCCTCTTAGAGCTAATTTAGAATGGGCAGAACAGGTACGATGATAGGCCGGGCCAATGAAGATTTATCATGAGCTGAACAATTCCACAATGTCAAAATCCCACCTAACCCCAGGTCCTGTCTACTTACTGAAATGAGATATCTAAATAAATAAAAAACCTCTAGTCTTCAGTGTCGTACCAGGCTCGAGGCGGACTTTAAACGCTGATCTCATGAGCGCTGACAGCGAACCAATTCACAAATTCACCGCAGGACTCCGAAGCGTACCCCCACCTAGAATTAACACCAAAACAAACAGGTAAAATAATAAAGTGGCAAGACCCACAGGTCAAACCCGTCGACTGACTAACTGGGGTTTAGATTAAATGAGATGATTGAATAACTAAGTGATGCTAAACAATAAAGCAGTCCAAGCTCACATAACAAGACCTAATTAGCCCAACTCACCAGCGCACCGCTGTTCACACCAGAGGATTCCTTTGGAGAGAACAAAGGCAAAACGGCATGCATCCACCAAACTCACTAATACAAACGCGACTCAAAAACGGTTATCAAAACACAAAATGCAGCAAACAATCTGCATATGCAAGGGTTTTAGGAATACCTTGAAAACCCAGTCCAGCTCCCGGACGAGCCCCCAATTTGTTACGGTTGGCTCTCCCCTCGGAACCAAACCACAACAAAAAGCAGACAACAATCACGGTAAGGTGCAACAATCATTTATTTATCTAGGGAATTTTTAAATAACGATACACAATCCGCATATCAGGTGAGCCACAAAGAGTTGGTTGGAGCAGCCAGGCCGCAGAATAGAATGCCAAAAAGGGAGGCGGCAGCTCTAGGCTGGATCCCAAGCTCCTTTATGAAAGCCTCCTCACAGGTGCGCTCAATCAACCTGATTAGACCTGGGAGGAGCAAAAGAAAAGGAGAGAGGGCAAACAAAAAAAAAGAAAATAACGGCCAAGGGCCGTAACAGCACTGTAGTATCTGACCAATGTGACATCCCCTGTTCTAATTCGCCCACACGACTAGCCAAAGACTCAGCCCCGGACTGAATTGCTGATATCTCCGAGCGTAGTTTGCTCAACACCGCTGCTAATTCGCCCTTTATGGATACGGTTAGAGCGTCCATTTTAGCATCGAACAACGCACAAAGGTCGGCTTTAATAGAAGCTATTTCAGACCGAACTGAAGCCAAGGCATGCAAAATAGCATCAGACGAGGAGGCAGACTGGATGGGTTCGTTAATGTCCATTTTTTGGGCCTGGCTGTCTTCAGACGGAGCTAGCGTTTCTCTTCTGCCACGAGGGTTAGGCATAGTGACGCCTGAACCGAAGGATTGTGAAAAGTAATTGCCCCTTGAACTTAATAACTGGTTGCGCCACCTTTATCAGCAACAACTGCAACCAAACGCTTCCTATAATTAGAGAACAGTGTTTCACATCGCTGTGGAGGAATTTTGGCCGACTCTTCTTTGCAGAATTGCTGTAATTCAGCGACATTGGAGGGTTTTCGAGCATGAACTGCTCGTTTAACCCTCTGAGGTCCGTGCTAAGCTTTTAGATGGTTTTTGATTTTGGCATGGTCTGATATTTATCTCAATTTCATCAATTTAACACACACTTACTCCAAAGTGTTTGATATTTTTATTTGAAGGACAATCACAGCTACATTTGTATGCCATCAATAGTTTGGTCAGTATCATATGCAGCTTGTAAATAGATCTACAAACACACAAGTTAAAAATAGTAAATTTTTCTGCTGTCACAAAAGTTGTGAAAGCACACACTAAACTATAGTGACGAATTGTTTTGCCAATGTGCGTTTGTTCATCAAGGTCTTGGTTATGTAAGGGTGTGAAAACAGTTTAGCACATCTGAGATCTAAATAGCTAAAAACCTGTTTTTATCAGAACTGGTCACATTTATTTCAGGCTGTGGGAGGGCTAAATGCTAAATACCTGAATATTCATTATTCATTGTCCACACCTCTAAGATCTGTCAGATGGGCCATCTCTTTCCCTCATTGTGTGCCTATTGCAATTTGTTACGTTGCAACACGCGGAATATGTTTGGCGTCACAAGACGCGGAATTCATATATTTTCACGAGTATTTGAAAACAAGCGAAATAAATAACATTTTAGGCTGTTTGAAAAGTATTCTTCCATAGATTTTGTGTGCATATTGCAATTTGTTACGTTGCAACACGCGGAATATGTTTGGCGTCACAAGACGCGGAAATCATATATTTTCACGAGTATTTGAAAACAAGCGAAATAAATAACATTTTAGGCTGTTTGAAAAGTATTCTTCCATAGATTTTGTGTGCATATTGCAATTTGTTACGTTGCAACACGCGGAATATGTTTGGCGTCACAAGACGCGGAATTCATATATTTTCACGAGTATTTGAAAACAAGCGAAATAAATAACATTTTAGGCTGTTTGAAAAGTATTCTTCCATAGATCTTGTGTGCATATTGCAATTTGTTACGTTGCAACACGCGGCATATGTAGTCACAAGACGCGGAATTCATATATTGAATATATATACGAGTATTTGATAACATGGCAAATCAAATATAGTTACTTACTCTTGGTCAGTTATTGTCTTCGTCGCTTTCCATCAATGTTCTCAAACATCTTTCCATCTTGAATAAAATTGTATGTCTGTATAAAATCTTGCTTCAAATTGTCACAGTTTGTGTTGTTTACGCCGGCGTTTTCACACATGGCCCCACGCCCCTCCCCACACACCTCCCCACACACCTACCCGAAATTAGCACCTAGTTACCATGTCAATAGAAGGGGGACGTTACTACCAGGTAAAAAAGAGAGTAAAAGGCAAGGTTTACTTTTGGTCTAATTAACCTAATTTAAAAAATCCCATTTGATTTGCCAGTGCTCAAATCGGAAAGTCGCGATTCTAAGGTTTCTGTCAATGTTTTTGTCGCGTGTGTATGATAAAATATCGCGAAGTTAGAAATAGTAATATACTTTTATTGCTGCTGGGAGCGGCGCCGCTCCCGTCGACCTCAGGGGGTTAAGGTCCTACCACAGCATCTCGATGGGGTTCAAGACAGGACTTTGACTAGGCCACTCCAAAACCTTAATTTCGTTTATTTTGGGCCATTCTGAGGTGGACTTGCTCTTGTATTTTGGGTCATTGTCCTGCTGCATAACCCAATTATGCTTCAGCTTCAGATCACGGACTGATGACCGGACATTCTCCTTCAGACTTTTCTGGTCGAGAGTAGAATTCATGGTTCCTGGATGAGTTGTTGCTGAGCCCTTGGAGAAATGTTGGTAGGCTGGCCACTCCTGGGAAGATTCACCACTGTTCCAAGTTTTCTCCATTTGGAGATAATGGCTCTCACTGTGGTTCGCTGGAGTCCCAGAGCCTTAGAAATGGCCTTGTAACCCTTTCTTGACTGATATATCTCACTTTTTTTCTCATCTCTTCCAGAATTTATTTCAGTGTTCTGCTTGTTGAGACCTTGTAGCCTACTTCACATTGATGGTAAGGTTCTATATCAGTCATGTTTACATTCAACAGGGCTGGCAGTAATCAAGTCTGGGTGTGTCTGCTCTAATTTAATCCAATGATCAATTACATTTGGTGAATTGATTGATTGAGTAACTAAGGGGGCAATTACCTTTTCACACAGGGCCAGTTGGTTTTGGATAACCTTTTTTCCTTCAATAAATTTGTATTTTGTGTTTACTCGGGTTCTCCTGGTCTTATATTACATTTTGTATGAAGATCTGAAACCATTCAGTGTGACAAATATGCAAAAATAGAGGAAATCAGGAGGGGGCAAATACTTTTTCACGGCATTGTATGTTTACATGACCTGAAGCACAAACAAATGTGATTTATAATGGTAATTGTTTTCACTGCAGTTATTACCAGACCACTGTTACTTCATATAAAAACCCTTCCATGTTTTTTGCTTGTGAAGATAGTAGGCCCATCCAGGAGGGCGTACATTAGTGCTGGTGTCCTCTGAAACCTTACACTACACTATGGCTGGCAGTGTAATGGTTAGGGAGCTGGGCTTGTAACTCAGAGGTTGCAGGTTCAATTCCCAGGTTGGGCACTGCTGTTGTACCCTTGAGCAAGGTACTTAACCTGATTTGCTTTGGTAAAATATCCAGCTGTATAAATGGATTGTATGTAAAGAAAATGTAAACTGTGTAAGTCACTCTGGATAAGAGCGTCTGCTAAATGCCTAAAATGTAAATGTAAATGTGAAATCCATTGAGCGAGCAGCAGCTGCAGCAGACGGGACTCAGATGCCCAATTGACCAGTCTATTGCTCGAGTTCCCCTGCCCACAGAAAGCCTCCCTTCCCGGCCATCGCAAATATGATTCCTCACATTCTCATTTTAACCTGTGAGATTATAAAGTGAAAACTGATCAGCAGGTGTCCGGTATGCAGAACGCTAGACCATCGTCTGTCTGTCATGTTGCTTGAATTAGGTTACCCGAGGGGGAAAAACCGGGTGCATGTTAAAACCTTGCTTGGATAGCTCGGAGGCAGATTGCCTAGCAATGGTGGCTTGGAAATTGACTTCTACTCTTATATTTTTATTTGGTAAACTGCACTGGCTGCACTGCCCTATAGATATGTTCATAGCTCAGTTTCCATGAGGATATTGCAGAGAATGTATCTTGTGGTGCTACAATATCGCTTTTACTTGTGCGCGAGATGGGTGTCTCCAAATATATTTTTTTGTGGGGAAAAGTATCACGTGATTTGACCAGGTCCTAAATCATGTCATGTTCTGTAATGTGACCATGGTGAATTGTTTTATTCCCACTTGTATTAATACGCATTTAAGCGATTGTGGTCTTAGTGTTTTATGAAGTCTTGATATAAACTTAAACATAAACTAAGAGAAGCATATTTTAATCAAGACTAGTGTTCACAGGACAATGCACTTGATTCATTATGGAGACGCTTTATGGTAAGATTACGCTACTTTTCCTTAGAGGTGATACTGGACCGTCACCAACTACCTTTCCTTTAGCTTGAGATTATGAGACTTTACAATGTCGAATCCCAAAGTTGTGTGACTTGCCTAATCAAGCATTGTGTGCCTTAATGATAATGTAGATACGTAATATATATCCTCGTAAACAAAGCTATACGTTTGCATAACTAAAAAATGAATGCTAATGAAAAATAAGTGAAATAAACAAACAAAATTGCCATCAAACGACAAGCAGTTGTGTTGCATGTTCAGCTATGTACAATAATGTGAATAAGCATCTTGTGCCTGACAGCTATCTCGTACATGAAGTGATGGCACTTTGAGCACATTAGGAAGAGGAACACCGGCCATGTGAAGGAAATGCATAAATGCTTCTGCAGAAATGCTGAGGGGAGACATTTTTTTCTTTTTCTGATTTTATCCCATTTAGTAGCCAATTAGACCTGCTATTATATGTCAATCCCCCCCTAGTAATGTGAGTTCGCTGCTGTAGTCCTGCGACCAGTAGTGATGAAGGCAAAGTAACGTCTCCTCCGAGATGGCACTCACCAGGCCGTCGACCGTAACCCGGTACTACAGGGCCACTCTTATGCGCAGCGAACGTCCTGTCGGCTTCCCTCCCCCCTCCCTGGGGCGAACAGCCAATCGCCGCCCCCTGGTGGCACTCCCGGCCAGAGCCGACTCTGGCGGGACGGGGAATTGAACCATGGTCTCCGTGGCCAGTGTCAAACGTTGTAACCACTGGACCACGCTGGAGGCCGAGGGGAGACATTTTTAAACACTGAACCATTGCAGCCGATGAGTCGGAGACAAGGAGACGGGTTGATGTATGGGGATATAAAACAACATCATGAAATGCTAGCACACTAATTGCAGAAAGTTTTCTGCTCAGCAATATGAGTGTTTAATTAAATGATATGCTCAATTCCCTCTCCTGCTTTTGTTGCATGTGTGCTTGTTCCCGTGAAATTACCCTCAGGTGGTCCGTCTCTGCCCACAGCAGTGACGCGTGAGTGTGCAGCTCACTCTGAAATGCAGTCTTTAAAGCATTGAAAGTGACTAACCCGAAGAAGTAATGGGAAAAAAACTGTCCGCTTGTTTGCACACAATGAATTGCATTTTGGCATTTACATTACAATTGCTTCCTTTTGAGTATTTCCAACGCAAACAAGTGTAGCTGCATGACTTTATCAATTCAACCAGCATGATTAGGCTACCTTAAGCCCCACTTCTGGGTACAATATATGGATCCACATCTGGGACCGCCAGTGACAAAGGCGGTAACCACCTCCTTCGAACTCGCCAAACCGTCGACTGCCAATACGCACACACACACACACACACACAGCGGAAAATGGTCACTGATTCCGAGAAAACACACACAGCGTGGAAAAAGCTCCCTGTGATTCCGATACACACACATAGCGTGGAAAACGCTTACTGTGATTCCGGTACACACACAGTGGAAAACGTTCACTCTGATTCCGATACACACACACACAACGTAGAAAATGGTCACTGTGGCACAGTGGCGGCGCCAGGGGGGGGCTTGCCGCGGCTGTAGCCCCGTCAGGAATTTGCATAGCACTGGCGCAGCCCCCCCCAAGCATTTCCTTACAATTTTACAGTTTCATTAAACACTTTCAATCAAAATAACTACCAGCGGACAATTATTTTATAATTACGTAGTAGAGGCCCTGTGTGAGCGGCACGGTGGTGCAGTGGATAGCGCTGTCGCCTCACAGCAAGAAGGTCTCGGGTTCGAATCCAGGCCGGGGGCCTTTCTGTGCGGAGTTTGCATGTTCTCCCCGTGTCCGCGTGGGTTTCCTCCGGGTACTTCGGTTTCTTCCCACAGTCCAAAGACATGCACGTTAGGCTAATTGGAGAGTCTAAATTGCCCGTAGGTATGAGTGTGTGAGTGAATGGTGTGTGTGCCCTGCGATGGATTGGCGACCTGTCCAGGGTGTATTACTGCCTCTCGCCCGGAACGCATGCTGGGATAGGCTCCAGCCCCCCGTGACCCTGACCAGGAATAAGCGGATTATGGATGGATGGATGGAGGCCCTGTGTGTGTGTGTGTGCTAAACTTCATTGAACTTTTACACGTTATTGGCAAGTTCGACAAAACTGTTTCGCAAAAAATATCAGATAATCCCAGAAATGGGAAGTATACTCACCATGATATACAGAACGAGTTAATTTAAATTATGGCAAATATGGTAAGGGAGCAAATAAGTAGTGAAATAGAGGAAGCTGGACTGTTTGCATTGATAGTCGACGAAAGTAAGGATGTCAGCAAAAAACAACAGGTGTCTGTGGTGGCAGGCTATTTGCACAATGATGTTGCACTGGAAGAATTCCTACATTTCACTCCAGCAGATTGATTAGACGCTGATTCACTTTTAAAAACAATCAAACTGACACTTAATAAATGCAACATTGACCACAGTACGTGCGTTGCTCAATGCTATGATGGCGCAACCGTTATGTCAGGTCGTTATGTCAGGCTGTCATAACGGTGTAGCAGATACATTCAGAAAAGATGTCCCACAGGCACTGTATATCCATTGCCAGGCTCATCGTCTAAATCTTGTTTTGGTGGACTGCGTTAAAAACATACAACCGGCGGCAGAGTTCTTTGAATCAGTGCAGGTGCTGTACACATTTTTTTCGGACTCCGTCCCTCATGATCTTTTCCTAAAAAACTAAAAAGAAATCGAGCCAACACAAGCTCCCGTAGATTTTGCAATGAGTGAGATGGTCTAAGCAGTGTTTATCTATCATGTTGTGGCAATGTTTTCCTGGCTATTGGTATTGAGGGTCTGGGTCATTGTATACATTTTTGAGTGCGTGAGATGGCAGTACATAAGGTAAATCAATGCATAGCATGCTTGTTGTAGTAGCCATGCTGTAATATCTGACTAGATGGCTTAAACATTAGGCCTATGCGTAATAATGTAGCCTTCATAGTCGTGGTCTGTGCACCCGTGACCTGCATGGGTGTCTAAATTTCATGAGCACCCCCTCACAACCATAAAGCACCCCCTTAGCACCCGCAACCAACATTTTCTAACGCCGCCCCTGCTGTAGCATAATGGGGATGTGAGAGAATCATACAACTGGCAGTTCCTAAATGGGAGAAAAATGCACTCTGCATTCATAAAAATGTGAAACATTTGTCTATATAGCCCGTACCCTTTTTCAACCCCCCCAAAAAAAATGGCTTCATGCATAAGATCTGAAAGTGATGTTTTATTTAAATGCATATTTAATTTGGCCTTAACCAAGTGAGTGAAGAGACCTGGGAAATGTCTTGAAACTATTTAAATAAAAGGCGTTGTCTGGAAATATGATTTTCTGCTTACTGCGCATGTTATTTTCTGATCACTGTCCCTCCATATTCAGTGCAACTATTTTCATTGTTCTCCGCTATAAGTGCTGACTTTGAGAATCCATTGCTTACAATGGGAAACACCGAAAGAAAACCAGCGATCATAAATCAAAACAGAGTCAACTCGCATGATCAATAAAAGCAATGGGGGAAATAAATGTCTTCTTTAAAACAAGACTGTTATTTGTCTCTGGAAAAGTGAGGGCCCAATCAAGGAATCTTCTTTTATAGGAAAGGGAGTTGACAGTTGGAGGCAATACTGGAAATCACACCGAAAGTTCTCTTACTTCTAATACATTGATTATATAAATCACTTTACTTTAAGCTTATTGGTTTCACGCTAAGACAAACCGTTTCTATGCCTATGTGGCATGCAAACTTTCTAGAAGAGATGAGGTGTCATCTTTCCTCTCCACCAAACTTCACGCCCTTATCGATAGTCTTGAGGACGGAGAGTGGCCCACACCTGGAATACCAAGGAACAACTCCCTCCAATCTCAGGCTGTTATCCTCCCCCCATCTGTCTCCTAGCAACCTATTCCTAGAATTATACAAAAGAAACACACACACACGCACGCACACACACACATACATACACACATGCCCACTTCTCTTCCTGGACTTGAGCCTCCTGAGAACACCCTTCTCAAGACGAGAACATTCTCAATTCATAAAAGAAATGAAACAACACCACACACGTTCATGTTATGAACTTGAATCTACTACAAATGCATAATTTTTTTCCTTCAATGTCTTTCACATTCTTTTACATAAACTTGCAACATAAAATGTTTCTAACATGATGGGATTCCGCTTGCCCAGCTGAAAGGCCGAGTGTGAGGTGATGAAAATGATGTGTGCCCTAAGCACCGTGCTCACATTGCAAACAACAGCACACCCTCAATTACTTTAACCTGCGCTGGATGAAAAGCACACGACTGCAATCTTTTTATGCATTTCTGCTGCTAACAGACAGACTGAAAAGGTCCCTACAACCTCCACTGGTGAGGTAGAGAACATGTACCATTTCACCGACGAGACTTACGGGTTAAATAATGTGTTCTTTCGGTGAATTGTATTTAATTCTAGCGCTTTCACATACGGCATGTTGCTCTATAACTGTGTTCCCTAATAACTGAAGTCGAAACACAGACAGCTCCTCACAGCAGGAAACATTGATTTTAATACAGAGGCGTTCTCTGTGTGGAACAGACTGCACAGACCAGCAAGACTGAGGGTCGAACCAAGTGAAATCTCATAGGGTTTGAGGTGTAATCTTGACTCAGCAGAAAATAAGTTCTGGAAATGTATTTATAAAGAATCCAACAAACTGTATATGTATGGATCGCAAATCGATTGCTCTACAGAACCAGTAGTTCTTTCTTGCTTGCTTGCTTTCTGTCTTTTAGTACAAACAACCTCAAGGGAATTCAAATGCTTTTGCAAATCAAAATGCATCTACTTTGAAACACAAGCAGCAAAGCAGGACAGTTTATTTGCCCTTGTCTTCTATCACCCCAGATCAACTTGAACACAGGTCGGCCAAAGGTCACAAGTAATTCTGTTTTCAAAAGAATGTCCAAAAGAATACAAAAGTTTGAAATCAATAGTAATGACAGAAACTCAGTAGTGCTCTACCCTAAATTAATTATACCAAAAAACCTTTTTACCAAATACAATAGGTATGAGGGCAGTTACTGTCGTTAGACAGCAAATGAGAAGGCAGAAGTATTCTGGCCGTGATGGTAACTGGATTAACTGAATTCAATAAATTTCCTTAATTTTAAGGATTTATTTATTTTCCATTAAGAGGGTAAACATAATTCTGTTTGTTCAACCAGAATCACAATCACTGTTAAAAATGAATGTTCAGACATTACAATCATGTAAGAAGTTGATAACAATTTTCTGTGCAAGTACTGAAAGCAGTGCTTATTTGTGCAAAAGTTAAACATAATATAAATGTAATAAAAGCTGTCTGACCTACTCCCCAGACCAGCCATTTTCACCTTTACTTTAGAGGCCTTATGTCACGGTTTTACCTCGTTCGGCCTCTGGAGGGCGCATGGTCATGTGATGGTCTTTTCCCTTGTCTGCTTGAGGAATCTTTGTCATTTCTGCCGTCCTTATATGGTCTCTGAGTTTTCTGATCATTTTCAGCTGAGGGCTATCAGTGTTAATTCCGTCCCTTATTTAAGGTCTCTGTTTCCCTCATGCAAACGCTTCTGTGTAAACTAATTGTTACGCTCTAGCCGGTATTCTGAACTAAAGTTTAGTTTCACCCCTCTGTCGTTCTCTCAGTTAAAGAGAGAAGGTACTACTTGTTTATCTCTACATAAAGGTTTAGCGTCACCACTCTGTCGTAGCCTTTTAGGGAGAATTATCATCTCCTATCTAAGGGTTTAAGTTCACCACTTTGGTGGTTTTCCTTTCGAGATTTATTCTTTGTTTATTGGGGCTAAAGTTCCCCAGAGCTAAAGTCTCTAAAGCCATTTATTTTCTTACCTCTTCGGTGAAGAGTTGGGTTGTTTTCTGTTGATTTATTTGTCGTGGAGTTTCTTTTCTTTTCTTTCCATTTTTCCCCGCTCCCTAATCTGTTCGCAGACTTAGTGGCTGATCACTCGTGTTCAGCTTTTAGATACTTGTGTGAACTGCGTGTGGCTCTTCCACCTTCGATCCCCACTACACCTTAAGTAACAGAAGGAGTAGGTTTATGTGCACAAATGAAACCTGTCTGATAGAGATCATTTGATGGCCAAAACATTTTTAGACAAAATGGGAAGATTTGAAATGAGCCTACAGTTCTTCAGATTAATTGAATCTAAGATTTGATTGTCAAGGGTTACAAACTCAAGGGTTTCACAACTCTTATGGGGTTGGTCTCTGGTTTCACAGAAAGCACATGGTCAGAATGATGGCCGGTGACAGCCATGGTCCTGAACATCAGTTGCGATCCTTCATTGTAAAGACCAGGATTCATCGCTACCACAGTGAGGGGTGAGGGATCAGTCCTGCACATGAGCTCCCCAGGGATCAACATAGCTCAGCCCTGTGAGGTGATTTCAATTCTACTCTTTATCCTAGAAAAGATTCCATATATAGAGAGAATGGAAAACATATTGTCCGGTTCCCTCAGGCATTCATGATGCATACAGCAGTTTTAATCGGCAAGACTGTCTACCACCAATCCACAGCATTGGTGAATTATCAGTGGGTGTCCATGGCAGACTGTGCAAACATTGTACCACACACAGCAGTGCCTTGGGGTTAGGGTTAGGCTACCATCCCTGTCATGGTGTAGGGCAGGGTTACTGAAATCACTGTCCTCATGGGCCGAGTACTGTTGTTTTTCACTCCCTTTACCTGAGAGTCAGGTGTGAAGACACTCTAGCCAACCAATTGCACTAATTGTTCAATTAACTACGTGAGAGTAGGGAAAACCAGGGTTAGGGCCAGGGTCAGGGTCAGGGTTAGGGTAAGGTTAGGCTACCCTAACCCTGTCATAGTGTAGGGTTAGGGTCAGGGTTAGGCTAGCCTAATACCATCCCTGTCACAGTGTAGGCAACCTTCTCAGGCTGTTAAATTGTGCCATTTCTTACAAGTTTTGTCAAGTTCACAGCATACATTAAGACAGTGTTATGACATTTTTAATAAGCTGTGACAAGCTGTCATGATGTCACGCCTATCACAGCATCATATAGGTTTTATTGCGAAGCGTCACCAATGTTTCTGCGTGCACCTCGATCTAAAAGTCATGATTTGGTTCTCCTAATGCTGAAATTATTATTTGGAGTGAAACTATTCAGACAGGTGAGAGATGGATAGACAGGATAAATTAGCTTAGATTTGAGAGAGACACTGAGGTTCGCTAAGACCAAGCGTGGGAAACTCTGATTGGTGCGATCCTAGTAACGGAAATGCTCTGTTACTCAACTCACTCGAAAACAAGCTGTAAGCGGCCCAACCAGTGTGGAAAAACAGACAGGCCACAGCTGGTCCATGTGGCAATTGTATCCATAGATACCTACGCTGCGCTGTCCAAACAACGACAGCAGATTGACAGCACATTCCTCTGGGTATGGGGTAGCAGCCCTGTTCATGCAGCCCAGAGCGAACCCTTTCCCTTCGTGACTGAAGAGACGGACTCAAATGCAATCACTGCCCTATTTCACAGACCATTGAGCGATAGCCATGACAATGTTATTCTTAGTTAATTCGGGGGAATGTGTGCCTTGCTGTAATTGTTAACATGAGTGTCTCGGTGCAGCATTGCAAAGACTGAATGGAATGCGAGGAGCTGTTCCCCTTTTCCGTCTGAGGGGTTCACTGTGACGAGCAACAACGAGGGCATCTCACTGGAACTGAACTCAGGCAACTGTATCTCTGATCACCCTTACATTGATGCAGGTTATAACGCAATGCTCCCCGGAGTTCATCCATCAGTACGCTGTTTGATGTTGGTAATCCAAGCAAAAAAGCCAGCAAACCATTTTTGAGAATGTTTCATTCACCAGAGTGGTAATTAGCATTAGCATTAGCAGTGTCTCCATGTCACCACTTGCAGAGGCATGATGATGTATGAGCAGTCAGATGTTTTCTCTCACTCTCAAAACATCCATTTTGAAATGGTGTTCTCCTCTGCAGTGAAATAAGAGTAGAGGAGTACAGTGTGTCCTGATACAGCAGCAGAGGTCAATAACCACCGCAAATGTTCTGCATCTAATCGCATCAATTAGGCTTCACTTAGTTAACAAGGAGTGGAAACTGCACATCCATAGCTATGAGGCTGAGCCCTTAACATGAGAAATGAGCAGGTGGGGACCTGATCACGTCTCATATGTGCACTGCCTAATTAATGCCACTGTGATGTCAACAATTTTAATTATGACATTTTATGAAGGTTGCAGTAGCCCAGCGTAATTGGAGCCCATAGAATTAAAGTTCACTATTTCTGAAAGCTGTGGATGCAGAAGAGGCAGAGACCAAGGGTACTGCAAGTACATCCATCCATCCATCCATTATCTAAGCCGCTTATTCCTGGTCAGGGTCGCGGGGGGGGGGGCTGGAGCCTATCCCAGCATGCGTTCCGGGTGAGAGGCAGGAATACACCCTGGACAGGTCGCCAATCCATCGCAGGTCACACACACCATTCACTCACACACTCATACCTACGGGCAATTTAGACTCTCCAATTAGCCTAACATGCATGTCTTTGGACTGTGGGAGGAAACCGAAGTACCCGGAGGAAACCCACGCGGACACGGGGAGAACATGCAAACTCCACACAGAAAGGCCCCCGGCCTGGATTCGAACCCGAGACCTTCTTGCTGTGAGGCGACAGTGCTATCCACTGCACCACCGTGCCGCCCCACTGCAAGTACAGTCTATTCAAATTTTTTTCCTGAGTGAAACGGAGGAAACCTAGGAAAGGAATAGATGGAAAATGCAGCATGAACTCTCCTATTTTTTGTCTATTGTCGAACTGAAAAATATGTCCAGATAATAATCAGAAATTGTGGACCTCTATAGATTGTATTAATAGGACATGAAGCATGATCTCATTGTAAAAAGTCTAGGTGGACTTCCAGTGGTGCCACCAATGACACCATGCAACATAGTGTGGCAGCCCAAGGGGCTGCACAAGGAAATGGCTGCCTAGCCTACAACACATGGGAGCCAGGAAACACTACATTTCCCAGCAGGCCACAGTCACACCAGAACAGAGTCAAGCAAATTGGACTAACGAACAGCTGAAAGCCATTTCGAGGCCTATTTAAAGGGCTGATTCCCATCACACTTTGAAAGGAGTAGGAACGTGTTTGGAAAGGAGTTGGTAAGTGTGTTTGGAAAGGAGTTGGTAAGTGTGTTTGGGAAGTAGCAAGAACCTGTGAAGTCGTTTGACCAGCCAGGATTTGAGGAGAGAGTGTTTTGGAGTGTTGTGTATGAAATTGGATTGTTTTGAGGACCCCCTTTGGATTGACTACGGACTGGATTACGGAACTGAACTGGATTTTGGACACTGACAACGAGATAAAGATTGCGGACTTTGTGTTTGTATTCCCCCGAATACCCCGCCCTTTGTTTTGTGTAGTGTTTGTCAAGAGTAAGTTTCATAAATTATCATTTTGTTTATATTACTGCCTCCTCTGTGTTCTTGAACTTGCCTACACCCTCTGCAAGGCCTGTGTGTGTCGCCCAACCCCTGGGGACACCACAATAGATTGTGAAATATTCTGCAAATAAACTATATATTGTGATGATGATGATTACAGAGCTTGTGTGAAAGGTTCTCTAACCTTTTGTTTTATGAGGCTGAGTGAATGAACTTCAAATATGTGGTCTCCTTGGCTCATTCACATGGAGAATCTATAGATGGCTTCAGACATATTTTGGATTCGAAATATCAGCCATTCCACTTTTTGCATCTGATTTTTGTCCGCCTAACTTCAACTTGCATATGGAAACCTGTGTTTTAAACAAGTGTTTTTTTCAGATTCAGATTAATCTTGCTTTAATACAAGGTTATAAGTTTTGTAGGGTCCAAAACAAACAACAAAAATAAATCACAGTAACACACTAAAGGTCAGTGTTTAAGTAACCCAGGGAAATGGATAAAATCAAATAAGATCAACTTATTGACTAAATAAAACACCATGAAAAGATCAAACTGTAATGCTAGATTTATAGCTGAACTATGAGATTTTATCTTTTAAAATTGCACAAAGAAGATGGCTTATATGCTGAATGAGGAAGATGAGTTGATTAGTATGTACCTACTACAGGGAAATCAGTGTCAAGAGAAAGGCAATGCTATGTTCGACCATTAAATGAAACACGAGAAGAAGAGGGAGAATTTCATGAGCGATTGTTTAATAAACAAAAATGGAATTATAAGAACAGTTTGCACTTATAATTACAGTTTTAAAATACCCTCATCAGCATCACTGTCCAAATACGTTCGGTGTACACTGTAGTTTAGAAGAAAAACTATATTTTAAAAGACCTTTCAAATATTATATTAAAGTATGAACACATTAACATGAATTTTAATTTTCATAAAATGTTAGCCTAACAATTAAAGCAAATCCAAGTCATCTATATTTTTGTCCCAATCTCACACGAAATCACTCCTTTACATATTGTAATGGTGGGTAGCTAGCCTAGCCACAGAAATGCTAGCTGCCCTCCATTGTACTTCGTGTATAGCATGCTAGGTGGCTAACAGTAGCCTACGAAACTATAACATGTCCCAGGGGCCCTTGCGGCCAGCTAGGCGTAAGATTGCTAAGCTAGTTAAGTTCATAATGCTGTAAATGTTCTTATATGAGGAATCACATGTGATTGGAATGAAAGCCCCTTTTCCCCTGTTGCGAATTATATTTGGTATATGTGTATATTCTTATGCATGACTTGTACTTCCCCTGTGCTACACACTTTATTCTAATAAAGAAGTAGTACTGAAATGGAAAAGCAAAGTCTCTCAACTCTTGATTCCGTGGAGTCCACCGCTACATTGGTGGCAGAAGTGGAACGAATCAATGCTGAGATCAGGAGAATGGAAGAAAGTAGATGTCCGGATGGGAAGACTGCGGTGCGAAGAAAGAAGACTCCACTCCAGGGGTCACTGAGGGAGTTCCTCCCACGCATGGGGGAACTTGGCTGCACCGACGACATGCTAATGTCGGCTAGCGAACTCAGAGTGGGTAGACGCGTGAGTGCTAGTGAGGTAGCCACGGGTAGTGAGCCAGAGCGAGCGGTCACCAGGCTACTGCTTGCCCGACAGTCGGCACTTTCTCGTTGGGAGCTATCGACTAGGTAGCACCTGCGGCAGGCGGACCTAGTTTGGGGCGGCTGAATGGTCGCTTCCCCTGAGCAGTTCCCCAAAGCCACGTCAGGTGGTGGGAGCGCATTCCACCGGGGCTCAAAGTAAGCCGTTATGACGGGAAAGGCAACTGGAAAGCATATATGACCCAGTTACACTTTATTGCAGAAGCGGCAGAGTGGAGCGAAGCGGAGAGGGGCGTAAGGTTGGCAGCGGCCCTGGTGGGAGAAGAACTAAAAGCACTCCTGGACCTGGGTCCCAACACCATGCCCACCCATGGACTCCTCTGCACAGCGCTAAAAAGGTGCTTCGGTGAGGTGACGTCACGGAGGAGACGGAGCGGTGAAAGCATCGGATTACTCACTGCCAACGTCCAGCGCCTGGCACAGCGGTATTACCCCCAGCACCCAGGAGAAGTCCACAATGGCCTAGCCCTCGACGCCTTCCTGCGGGGGTTACGACCGGCACGCCTCTGAGGGCAGGTCCGCATCACCAGCCCTGTTACGCTGAACGAGGCCCTGGTGAAAGCGGAAGAGCTCGAGGCTATCTCCAGGATAGCCTCGAGCTCTTCCGCTTTCACCGGACATCCAGACGTCCATGCAGCCAGCAGAGAACAGGAGAGTGACGACGACTCCGCACCGGCTAGGGCGGCAGCACACTGCTCCAACACCTCCTGCTCGTACTGCGGCAAGCAAGGCCACTTTGCGAGGGACTGCAGGAGAAGAATGCAGCATGAGGCAAACCGTCAGACGGCGGGAAGCGAGAACAGGCTGGCCTAACCGGGGCGACCCCAGCCTGTATATCACCACGCCCCGCAGCATCAAGAGTGGGCCGCCTGGGAAGCAGCGGTTGTACCATGTTCATGCTATGCTACATTGAGGGGGAGTAAGTCAATGCGTTGATTGACACTGGCCTTGACGCTCTCGCGGCTGCGGGAGCCGTCATCGACACGGCCACTCGTTGCATTTTGGTCAACAGGCGACCATTACGCCAAACAAAAAAACAACACAGCATGCAAAAAGTCTGAAGAGTGCTCCCGCAACCAATTACAGCACCGAAGCAAGACGTCGAGGCCGTTGACGCAGTAGAACAGCTGTTCCAGCACAGCAGCGAGGGACTCAGTGAACGAGAGTGCAACCAGCTCCGCGCTCTCCTAGCTGAGTTCCGATACCTGTTCACGGCGAAGGACAAAGACGACACTCGCACCACCTAACGCCTGAACCTGGTGAAGTGCAGCCTCTTCCGCCGACAGACCAGCTTCCTGGGGCACATCGTAAGTGAAAGGGGAGTGTCGACCGACCCGGCAAAAGTAGAGGTAGTGGAAATGTGGCCTTCACCAACATCAACAGGAGCTTCCTGGGACTCAAACTATTGGAGGTTCATCGCGGGGTTCACTAACATCGCCCGGCCCCTGCACCAGCTCACTGAGAAGGGGCAGCCAAGACGCCTTCGACCACCTATGCAAAGCTCTCATCACCGCTCCCATCTTAGCCATTCCTGACCCGATGAAGCCCTTTATTCTGGACACTAGCACCAGTAATGATGGCGTAGGAGCTGTCCTCTCACAGGCAGGCGAGGACGGCGAGAGAGTGGTGGCCTATTACAGCCATGCACTGCTCAAGCCGGAGCGCAACTACTGCGTGACAAGACGGGAGCTGCTGGCAGTCGTCGCAGAAATGCTTGCTGCCCTCCATTGTACTTTGTGTATAGCATGCTAGGTGGCTAACAGTAGCCTACAGAACTATAACATGTCCCAGGGGCCCTTGCGGCCAGCTAGCCGTAAGATTGCTAGCTAGTTATGTGCATAATGATGTAAATGTTCTAATATGAGAAACCACATGTGATTGGAATGAAAGCCCCTTTTCCCCTGTTGCAAATTATGTTTGGATGTGTACATGTGACGACCGACCGTCATTGTGTGTGTATGCATTGAGAATGGCCCCTGTGTGTTTCTTATGCATGACTTGTACTTCCCCTGTGCTACACGCTTTAGTCTAAGAAGTCCTAGAAGTAGGACTGAAATGGAAAAGCTAAGTCTCTCGACTGATGTTGATTGAATCTTGGACTATGGGTGTGGTTGAAAATATTCCCACCCATTTACTTTTGAAAGAACAAATACATCGACCAACATGCACTGGGGACCATATGCAAATAAGGCACCATCATTTCAATATTGACCATGCAGACAACATTTGTTCAAGTCTTTATTTTGTACTACAATGTACACAAATCACAAATTCTTCTTCTTTTACAGTTTTTTACGATTGCTTTGACTCATTTTGCACAGCAGAATTTCAATGTACAAAACTCAAAATGCAAAGTGCCAAACTGACTTGCAGAATTCTTACCTTAAGACACTACATTCTATGCTGACATACAAAGTGCAAAACTGTTAATACAAAGTGCTAAACTGACTTGCAGAATTCTTACCTTAAGACACTACATTCTATGCTGACATACAAAGTGCAAAACTGTTAATACAAAGTGCCAAACTCTAAATCATATGCTCCATTCTCACAATACAAGCCACCTAATATTACAGCAATTTCCAAATGCTCATTGCTACAAATGCGCAGGCGCGTTTCGAATGAATGATAATTTCAGTTTTTCAATACAGTTATTTCACTAAATCTTTATTCGAAAATTTCATAAAATACATTTTTAGATTCAGTACGCCTTAGGTGATGTAACTAGGGTGGTCTTATGCCTGAATTAATTTAATAAAAAAATAAAAGATCGCTAATGTTTCAATTCTATTTAATTCGGTCGCGTTTCTAAAAACATGCCTCCCAGAAAGGCATTTAGTATGAAAAACAAAGCAAACCAAAACATACATGGTTGTCTATCTCTTCACTGTAACTCTGCATCGAGATTTAGGGAATTGTTACTGTAAAAACAGCGGCAGAAAAACTACCGTATTGACCCGAATATAAGACGATGCAACTTTTTCAGACTTTTTCCTAGGAAAAAATCCCCGTCTTATATTCGGGTCAATACGGTATTTCTCTATGATGACCCATCCCCTATATCAGCCAATCACTGTGGGCATTCTGAGTAAGCTCGTTCATGAGAAATAACGTCATCCCTAGCAACGACGTCAACCCCGCCCTCACTCTTAGCTAGGAATTCCTTAGTAAGAGTTGGTCTTTGGAGCTTTGTGAATAGGTTTTAAGGTGGGACTCCTAACTAAAAGGTTTTAGTGCGATTTAGAAGTACTCCTAGTGGTAAGATAAAATTATTTGTGAATACGGGCCCAGAACTGAAAGAAAACCACCAAGTGGAGGACGTGGCCGTCTTCTGTCTGCCCAGCAGGAGAGGGCGCTAGTGGACATGGCGGTTCAAAGAAATGACATAAGGATCAACGAAATACAATGAAACATTCTGGCAGATAACGAAATCTTCCAAGGCATAACATCAATCAGCCTAACAACAACTGGGCGAATTTTGAGAAGGCATCAAGTTACAATGAAACTTACAAATTTACTTGGTGCTTTTCCAAAGAAATGAGGATAGGGTGAAAGCTTTGAGGATGGAATATGTTCAGGTATGTGTATAGCAATGTTGCAATACTACAGTACCGAATACTTTAGCGACCCATCCTCTGTAAATGTGTAGACTGGTTGGCGTTATGCCCTATGTTCCTACATATCACATTGGGATTATGTTTGTGGGCCTGCCCGTTGGTCTCAGGGCCGGATCTAGGCAAACTAGGCATGTGCCTAGGGCCCAATTTCCCCAGGGGGCCCATTCAGCACAAATATATATAGGTAATAGGTACATGCCTAGTTTGCCTAGACCCGGACCTGAGACGGTATGTGCAAAAACTGCTATACGTAAAACAGCGCTAACACAACTACAGTGATGTATAGGGCCCAAAATACAGTAATACTGTGCCTAGGGCCCACCATAAGGGTAATCCATCCCTGCTTGGTCAGCCTGTGGGCAACCAACATGTTAAATGAAGAAAAGCACCTGGCCCTAATCATTAGTAATGTAGCCTATTCAAGTTTATTGATATTTCAGAGAATGATGGAGATTGATGCTGGAGCAGAGCAACATGAGATCCTGTATGTGGATGAAGCAGGATTCAATCTCTGCCAGCGTCAGGGTCAGCGTCAGCGTCTGTCAGGGCTGGAACATAATTAGGCAGAGAGCTACTGTTGGTGTTCCTGGACAGCGTGGAGCCAACATCACAATGTGTGCTGCCATTTCCAGGAATGGAGTTGAGGCTCATTACCCTCTGCTGGGGGCATACAACTCCACGCACCTAATTAATTTTCTGGATGGGCTGTACAACCGCCTCGTACAGCCAAACGCTCAGATAGTGTTCATCATTGTCTGGGACAACGTGAACTTCCATCATGCATTGGTTGTGCGAGACTGGTTTACAGCCCATCGAGAGTTCAGATCACTCTTCCTTCCACCTTACTCCCCCTTTCTAAACCCCATAGAGGAGTTTTTCTCTGCCTGGAGGTGGAAGGTGTATAATCGGCGACCGTATGAGAGGGCGACGCTCCTTCAGGCCATGGATGAGGCGTGCGATGACATCACAGCCCAGCAGTGCCAGGGGTGGATAAGGCACTCAAAAATATTTGACCAACGCTGCCTTGCAAATGAAGATATTAGATGTGACGTAGATTAAATTCTGTGGCCAAATGCAGCAGAGAGGCAAAATGCTGCTTAATGTAAGCACTGAAATTCATTTACGTATGTTTTTTTTTTTACAGTACTGTAAAGTTTTTTGGAATGGAATGAGAATGACGTTTAAAAATGACAATCAGACGGCGGCGGATGGCGTAGCGGTCTAACGCGCCACACTTTGTTGTGGTGTGCGCTGCCTGTCAGGGACGCGGTTCGAAACCCGCGTCTCTACCAGACCGGCCCTGGTCGTCAGCCCCGATCAGAGGCGGCATTTGGCTGTCCGCCTCCGGGGGAGGGGGGAGGGTGAGCCGGCACGAGTCCGTTGAGGAGAAGGTAAAAGGCGTCTGTGGAAGAATTTCCGTCTCGGAAGAGGCGGGAACAATCGGCCCGGAATGAGTGTCTCGCCCCGGAGGACGGGCGGCGGACTCATGGGGGTGGGGAATTGAAATAAATAGAGGGTATAATTGGCAACCAAATTGGGAGAAAAACTGGAAAAAATTTGAAAAAAATTAATAAAGATTACAATCAGACTATCTGCCCACATTACAAATGGCAAAAAATAATTCAAACCATAACATTTAGCATAATCTACACCCAACTCAATAACAACATTACAGTAATATTTCAACAAGATCAATACATTTTTAAAATCATTTTAGGCACCTCTTTTATACTTTTTCAGATTATTTACATCTGTACATACAAAAGCACATATACAGTAATCTAATCTAATATTTTGTTTGTCTTCCATAAAAACACAAGTTATATATATAGCTATATACAGATGGGTGACATATATATATATATACTGCAGTCTCACAGGGGATGCTTGTTGTACATAATTTCTAGTACTTATGAGGAAATGACCCTTGCATAGTCTGTTTTGATGACAATTATTTTGTGTTTGACAGCATTATTTGATAATGACCGTTGTATTTGAAAATACACCAATAATTAAACTTCAACGATGAGCATATCCAATGTTCTGACGCTAGGATAAACTTTTGCATGATATACAATCTAATTTGGTTCAATTATTTTTATTTTGCATGCAATATTTTATTTTGAGCCCAAAATGAGCAGTATGGCATTCTGTATTAAAAGTTTTGCACATTGAAACTCTGTTGTGCAAAATGAGTCAAAGCAATCGTAAAAAACTGTAATCTCAAACTATATATTTTAGCTATATTGATATCTGGAAGAAATTATTTTAACATCTCAATATCAGGGTTGGGGAGTAGTGGAATTAAAGTAGCGGAACTACTAATTTAACTACATTTTCTAGTAATGTGTGGTAGTTTAAGTTACATCTCTTGATATTATGTGACAGCTAGTTAGTTAGTTTAGTCACTATTCACGTGCCAAGCGCAAGCAGGCACATCCATTCATTTGAAATAAATGGAGAAGCATCTTTCCCTAGCCATGCTTCTCAGTGTGAACAGCTACACAGGGTGGCAGGTTCATAGATATAAAAACGTAGATGCCACATTGGCTGCTGTTGTATGTTACAGCAATATGCCTGCATGGTGGGCAAGATCCGCATTTAAACAAATGCATGTGTATTGAGAGATGCAGACATCCCCTGATACAATCTACTGTAAGTCACTTAATTCTCAACCATTTTTTGTGAAATTGGGCTTGTTATGAACATGCGAAATGTATGGTTCCTTTATTTTCAAATTTTTTAATTGTTGAGTTTCTGCAACGATTTTCCGCAGAACCTGGCTGTGAGCACAATATGAAGAGGAATTAGCCTATGCAAAAATGGCCCAAAATAGTGGCCCGCCCCAAAATAGACCCTTACAGACGCATCTGAACAGGGTGAATGAGGCGTCTACATTTTTATATCTGTGGGCAGGTTGGCCTAGAGCAGTGTTTCCCAACCAGGGGTACATGGGAAGATGTAAAAAATGTGTGAAGAAAGTATTACAGAATAAAAATCACAGCTGTTGCCACACTGTGACTGACAAAACTTATGGATGAGAGACAGGCTCAATTGTCTCATTAGAGGTGAAATGAACTGGTGAGTCTGACTCACTTTTTCATTCACATAAACAGTTTAAACAATTTAACCTTTTTAATTGTGTTAAATACAACTTTTAATTGTGTACAACATTATAAAGACATACTTATCCTTAATTTGCATGGACAGATCAGAGTTCCTTGAAAATATTTTGTCTCCATTGTCACATACTCTATTTTCAGTATTGAAAATGAAGAAATTGGATTACATTTTCTTTTCCAGTGTGTTAATTACTAGGTATATACCCAGTGTTTTGTAATTATCTGCACTTATAGGTAATTCATTTAGAAGGGCTAAAGTAAAAGTAAGTAATGCAATGGCCATGTATGTACACAGTACTTTTCTCACCATGGTAACTTTGCTGTAGCTTAAGTACTTCCAGTGTAGAATAATTGGTAACTTAGTTAATTACATTTTCAGAGTAACTTCCCCAACACTGCTCAATATAACAAGTCCCTGAATGACCTTCTGTGAGTACATACTTTCGAAGACATTTCTCATGAGTCTTCTTCCAAGGTTACCACTTGCTGGCTGGGTTGAGCACTGCGCTTGGTGGTGAAGGCCCATTTATTCCCATCTTTGGCCCCTCATTGGAAGAGAGCATCGTACCAGCAAAATCACTCACCACCACCAATTTCCAATTGAAGAATAACCCGTAAGACCTAGAGCCCTCCATGTGGATCTGTTCTGACAAAAAAAAATCCACAACTTTTTGTCAAATGGAACAGCAAAGTTTGGATTGTATGATTGCTTCCTGTTTCCTGTTTGCTGTTTGAACGCGACGCGCGCTCTAGTCACTGCTGCTCCAAGTTTTACTGCCCGCATTTTCTGCATTCTTTATACTGGTTTAAATACTGGTTTAAATACAAAACTCCTTTATATTTTTTAATCTTTTTCGGTTACTCCTATCTCATCAACTTATAAGGTAAGCACAAACGATGGCTGCTTCCTCTCCCCTCCTTTCTTGCTCTGGTTGTAGCATGTATCATCTTAGCTCTCCTGCCGATGTTACTGTTAATGATAATTTTACATGCCATAAGTGTGAGCTTAATTTAGTGTTGGCGGAGAGAATAGTTGAGTTAGAGGCCTGCATCTGGACTCTCAGAGAGATTAAAGATCATGAGAGTTTTATTCAGTTGTGTGTAGCTACGCCGGATGCACCTGTGAGCGCCTCTCCCATCGCACCAGCAGAAGAGCCGACGCAGCATGGCCAGTTTGTCACGGTTCGGCGGGGACATAGTTGTCGGCCTAAGCCGGCCGTACACCACCCAACTCACGTTTCATATAGATTCTCCCCACTCACACCTATTGAGGAAAAAGAGAAAGCTCTTATCATTGGCGATTCCATTCTTCGAAACGTGAGAATAGCGTCTCCGGCGACCATAGTCAATTGTATTCCGGGGGCTAGAGCTACCGACATTGAATCCAATTTAAAAGCGCTGGCTAAAAGTAAACGTAGATTTTCCAAAATTGTTATCCACGTCTGCGCTAATGATGTCCGGTTGAGGCAATCGGAGATCACTAAAACAAATTTTGTCTCGTTGTGTAAATTGGCAAACGAGATGTGTCGGGAAGTAATAGTCTCTGGTCCTCCCCAGCTCGTAGAAGTGACGAAATCTACAGTAGATTAACGTCGCTAAATCGCTGGCTGACTGAGTGGTGTACATCAAATAGCATAGGGTTTATTAATAATTGGCCTACGTTTTGGGGAGAGCCTGGTTTACTGAAGAGAGACGGACTCCACACGAGCTGGAGGGGTGCTCTTCTTTTATCTAATAACATAGGCCATAGTCTGAATCGGCGAAATTGACATTCAAGAGCTACAGCCAGGCAGCAGACAGACAGTCTTAAACAACTGTCTGCAAGTTTCCCTGAACTTGTGACTAGTTTCCACCCCAGTTCCCACATAATTGAGACTGTGTCTGTTCCACGTAGAGAAAACCGTAGTCTATTGAAACTCAAACCTCCCTGTGGGATTTTTTCTAATAATCTGATAAGGATCAACACGAACCATCGTAATGCAAATGCTAAACCTAATTTCGATAGAACTCTCCTTAAAATTGGGTTGCTAAATATAAGATCACTAGCTCTTAAAGCTGCCCTTGTGAACGAACTGATCACTGATGATAAACTTGACATTTTAAGTTTGACGGAGACTTGGCTTAGACCTGATGAGTACATAGCATTAAATGCATCTACCCCAGTTGGATACTCTGGTTGTCACAACCCTCGACAGTCAGGCAGAGGTGGCGGCGTGGCTGTTATTTTTGACACTAGACTACGCCTCACTAAGAAATCTTTAAACGCATTCCCTTCATTTGAAGTGCTTTCCCTGGGCTCCATACAGACTAATGTAGATAATAGATCTGCATTTACTTCATCTTTTATACTAGCTACTATCTACAGACCCCCTGGACCCTATGCTGTTTTCCTCTCAGAGTTTTCTGACTTTTTATCAAACCTAGCAGTTATGGCAGATAAAGTTGTGATTATAGGCGACTTTAATATTCATGTTGATAATGGAAATGATTCTCTAGTGAAGGCTTTTGCTTCTATTCTTGACTCCGTTGGTTTTGTCCAAAATGTGTCTGGGCCGACTCATTGTCATCAACATACACTGGACTTAGCTTTATCCTATGGTATTAGCATTAGCAATCTAGTTGTCTCTCCTCATAATCCTGTGCTCTCTGACCATTTCCTTATTACGTTTGAAATTCATGCTACCACTGCTATTAGATCAAAACCAGTGTTCTACTTTAGTCGCTCCCTAAATTCCTCTACCATACCTAACTTTGTCAGCCTGTTCCAAGAATCATTTACTGTTAATCAGGATCCCACTAGTCTACAATCTATTGATCAGCTGACAGACAATCTAAATTACACCCTGCGCAACACACTTGATGCTGTTGCACCTCTCAAAAAGAAAAAAACTAGCCAAAAGAAGCTTGCACCATGGTATACTGACCACACACGTGCTCTTAAACAAGCTTCTCGCAAGTTGGAACGTAAGTGGCGATCCACTAAATTAGAAGTATTTTATTCTGCCTGGAAAGACAGTCTGGTACAGTACAAATATGCTCTCTCCTCCGCAAGGTCAACCTATTTGTCTGATCTGATTGAGCATAATAAGAATAATCCAAAATTTATTTTTGATACAGTGGCCAAACTGACAAAGAACCAGACTGAAACCAATGCTAAGCCTCCGGCAGCCCATAATAGTAATGATTTCATGAACTTTTTCTCTGAGAAGATTGAGAAAATTAGAGATGAAATTTCTAAAATGGCACCTTCTGCTGTAGCGGACACTGATCAGAAAGCACAGGCTTACCAGGACAGGGGTCCTATGGCTACTCTTGAGTTTTTTAGTGCTCTGGAGAGGACAGAATTTTCTAAATTGGTTATGTCCTCCAAACCATCTACTTGTCAATTAGACCCAATCCCAACAAAACTTGTTAAAGAACTTCTTCCTGTTATGGGGCAATCCATGCTAGACATTATTAATCTGTCTCTTTCATCAGGCTATATGCCAAATTCTCAAAAAGTGGCAGTAATTAAGCCACTTTTAAAGAAACCAAACCTTGACCCAGAAAATCTCAGTAACTACAGGCCAATTTCTAATCTTTCTTTTCTCTCTAAAATTCTAGAGAAAGCTGTAGCTCAGAGACTGACTTCGTTCCTGACATCAAATGACATCTATGAAACTTTTCAGTCAGGATTTAGGCAACACTATAGCACTGAGACTGCTCTTATTAAAGTTGTCAATGACTTACTGATATCAGCTGACTGTGGATGCGTCTCTATTCTTGTGCTTTTGGACTTAAGTGCTGCGTTTGACACAATAGACCACCAAACTCTTCTGAGCAGACTTGAAAACCTAGTTGGACTGCGTGGGCAGGCACTCTCCTGGTTTAAATCCTACCTATCAGATAGGTATCAATTTGTGCAGTTAAATGACGAGCCCTCTGCTCTCATCAAGGTGGAATATGGTATCCCTCAAGGTTCTGTTTTGGGGCCATTATTGTTCTCCCTTTACATGTTGCCACTTGGTGATGTCATTCGTAAACATGGCGTACATTTTCACTGCTACGCAGATGACACACAATTATACCTATCAATGAAGCCTGGCGAAGGACAATTGGAACAGTTGGAGGCCTGTTTTAAAGACATAAAAGACTGGATGTCAGATAATTTTCTATTGTTGAATACTGATAAAACAGAGATGTTGGTCTTGGGGCCCAAAACCTCAGAAGAGGGTTATCTGATTTATCTCTTAATCTGGATGGTTGCTCTGTTGCTGCAAGTTTGGTGGTAAAAGACCTTGGTGTTACTATAGATCCTGGTCTCTCATTTGATAGTCACATCAAAAACATTTCCAGAGTAGCCTTTTTTCACCTGAGGAATATTGCCAAAATTAGGGGCTTCCTGTCATTAATAGATGCAGAAAAATTGGTACATGCCTTTGTTACATCTAGATTAGATTATTACAATGCATTACTGTCTGGCTGTTCCAATGCCTCACTCAGGAGCCTACAACTCGTACAGAATGCTGCTGCAAGGATCCTGACTAGAACAAAGAAATATGAGCACATTAGTCCTGTGTTAGCGTCACTTCACTGGCTTCCTATAAACTATCGTGTAGACTATAAAGTACTCCTCTTAACTTATAAGGTGTTGCATGGACTTGCACCCTCTTACTTGACGGATCTACTTCATCCGTACAATCCCCCATGTTCACTTCGCTCACAAGATGCAGGCAACTTGGTAGTCCCTAGAATATCAAAAAATACAGCAGGTGGCAGAGCTTTCTCCTATAGAGCTCCTTTACTGTGGAACAGTCTACCCATCTCTGTGAAGGAGTCAAACACGGTCTCAATTTTCAAGTCTAGGTTAAAAACACATCTCTTTAGTCTCTCTTATAGTCATTAGGTGCAGATGTGGAGGGGGCGTAGCAATAGAGCCTTCTGGTGCAATGAGCTATCCTTACTGTCACCAATCATAAGTGATGATCCGCCCCTATCAGGACTGCTGATGATGTGGTGGGATGGTCTCTGAGTGCCCTCATGGCTGTGTGCTCCCTGTGCCACTCACCTAATTAGTTATGCTGCCCTAGATTACTTCTGCTGGTGCAAAAGTGTTATCACTACTCTTCCCCCTGATCCGGTGTGATATTTATCATAGTCATAATTGCACCTTTCCTCTTTTCTCCCCGGCTTCGTGGCACCTGCCCGGAGCTCACCTGCCCCAGAGTCAACCCCCCACCCCTGCCATGTGTTAGCCGGATGCCGCTGGCCCAGACCCTAGCTGCTGGTTCCATCCCCTGCCCTGCCCTGGTATCTGGAGGGATGAGGTCCACCCCACTCCTACACTTAGAATGCCCTTCCAGTGGTCTGTTAAGCCACATGAGCCTCAAGGACTATTTGTGTTGTTTTTCTCTGTATCCCACAATTTTCCAGGAGTTCATCTCGACCGCCTTTTAAGGGGTCAGGGAATAATTTTCCAGTTTCCTACATTGGCTCCAATGGTTTTCTGGTTTTTTGATTCCCTCTGGAAAATGCCAATTGTGAAGCGCTGTGTGACAACCTGTTTGTAAATGGCGCTATACAAAAATAAAGATTGATTGATTGATTATTCTTCACCGATAGGATACTACAGGAGCTAACCAACTCGTTTAGCGACTGTGAATTTACAGTGCTATTCAGATGCACCTGTGTCCAAAAAGTATAATATGTATTGTGTATATCAGTCTCTGACCTGCACTTTTATATACAGATGGGTATTAGTCACATTAAGGATTTCCTCAAACGAGGGCCACTATCCATGCATAGAAGTATGTCTAAATCATGATGTCATCATATCACAGATCTATTTGAGACATAACCATTTTGCACAACACATTTATTTCATAATTATAATGGTCACTATTTTTCCAAGTATGTGTAAGGTTTATTTGATCTGAAGGCCTTAAATAATGCAATTTATGAAATAGAAAATAAGCAAAATATTCTTCAGGGAAAATAACTTCTGCATTTTTCTGAGGCCCCCCATGGGCCCTTGCATCTCAGTTTGGGGGCCCCTCTTCCTGTGCAAATCACCATTCATAAAGACATTTCAATGAAACATTACATATTTTCAAATTCTCTGTGCATGGTGTGGCAGCCCAAGGGGCTGCACAAGGAAATGGCTGCCGGGTCCTTCGACACATGGGAGCCAAAACACTACATTTCCCAGCAGGCCACAGTCACACCTGAGCAAAGTAAAGGCAATGGGACTAACGAACAGCTGAAGGCCATTTCAAGGCCTATTTAAAGGGCTGAATCCCATCATACTGGGAGAGGAGTAGGAAAGTGTTTGTGAGGAGTTGGTGAGTGTGGAAAGGAGAGAAAACTGTGAAGTAGATTGACCAGCCAGTATTTGGACAGAGAGTTATTGTTGGAGTGTTTTGTGTATGAAATTGTATTGTTTTGAGGACCCCCTTTGAATTGACTACGGACTGGATTACGGAACTGAACTGGATTTTGGAATTGGATTGGACATTGACGACGAGAAAGGATTTGTGGACTTTGTGTTTGTATTCCCCTGAAGGCCCCACCCTGTGTTTTGTGTTATTAAATTAACATTTTTGTTTCTGAATACTGCCTCCTTCGTGTTCTTGAACTTGCCTACACCCTCTGCAAGGTCCGTGCGTGTCGCCCAACCCCTGGGGACACCACAATGGCAACACTGCACAGGACATGTGAAGTCATGCGAAGTCCCACACATAGCATAAGTTCATTCACGTGCACGGTTGACACAAACCAAACACAGCCACCCAGGGGCGAGTGACGGCCTACAGTTACGCAACATGGATTAGCATGGAGGTTCCTGACTGCGGTGAGAAAACTCTGCCATCTATATATAGACACACTCAAATAAAGACGGGAGACTGTTTGAGTTCTGAATGCACGAGGCTGCCCCAATGAACAATGACACACAAATCCTCACCCTGTCCATGTTAGCACCTCTGACCCGTTTGTTTTGGTTTTGGCTTTGCATTGAATGTGACGTGGTTGACCTGCACAGTTTGTTTTATGGTAATGTAATAACATCACTGCCCTTCACACTCATTACTACACAGAAATGTCAAATATAACTTGCTGTATTGCCATTAAGAGGAATCATGATGGGGTTTCACAGGGACCATCTGATACTACTGGCGTTGACAACTGGAAGCAAATGGGCTGCATAGATGATGCACACATTCAATGGAAATGTTAGTTAAGATGATCACAGCAAAACAAAAACAAAAACTTATGAAGCATCTGGTTATGCATTTATCTGCAAATGTGTACAGTAGATTTTCTGCTCAGTTCTTACATCAATTAATTGCATTGTTTATGGAAGGACCAAAAACATGTTTATCATTCCTACCCAGTGCAGCTAACTGACAGATGGCAATAATCATAGAGCACTTTTAGTGCTGTGATTGTCAGAGTTTAGAGTACCCAGGGCCTGTGGTCGCTAACAATCGAGTCGTAAGGCACATATTAGCACATATTGGGTTTGTGTTAAAACCTCCAAAACTGGCCCTTGTTACCCGGCCTCAGTCACATCCACAGCGCTGAGAAAAGAAGAAGTGAAATAATAATCAGCCCTGGTCCAAAATATCAACGTTGGGTTAACCAGATGTGCTTGATTATTGTGCTGATTGTGTTTTGTGTCCTTAGAATGGAGACCTTGGCCTGAAAATGATGTATTTCTACAGTAAGGATGAGAAGGACTCGTTTAAGTTTATCTTTTCTAAGTTTTACTATATTTAATGGACCCTGACTGACTCTTCAACATCTGTCAGCCATCTGACTGCCACTGGTTAATTGCAAAGGGAATATATATTCCCATATTTCCATTAAGTTTCTCACTCGGATGTTATTTTACTGTTTTGTGCTGTACATATTCATCAACCCTCTCCACTTAAACCTTTTCTCAATGACAGTAGGGTCACAGAACATGAATAATGTATGTAAAATGGCAAAGGTGAATTTCAACTCTACCCAATAATAATTAATGCAGTTCGTACCAGTAATGACTAACAGTAAAGTGCAGTACTGTTCAGTGTTCACTTTGGATTACATCCCCAATTGGGTAGTCATCCCAATTTTTCCTTACATTCCGAGTGGAAGTTTCTCCTATTTTGTAGGTAATTGGTTTAAATTACCTTTATTTGTTTTTTTCTCCAACTCCATTACATTACATCCCCAATTGGGTAGTCATCCCAACTTTTCCAAACATTCGTCTTTTTAAATTTTACAACACTTTACATTTCACGTAAAAAAATACATTCAGAAATACACAAGGGTCACCAATAATTTTCAAAAGGACAGGGGAGCAAAAGAAACAACAACTTCAAACAATGGTACATGTAGGATCTTGGGGAAAAAGAAAAGTAAATAAGAAGAAAACAGACATCTATAAAAGCTAATTTTAAAAATCCAAATGACCGACAAAAATAAAATGACAACAGGTTTTTTTAAAAGCACACACAAAAAGGGTATTTTTTGCTTAAGGATCTCAGCAAGGGCCTGTTAAGGGAGACAGAGGACACCACAAGTAGCAGTGGTGATGGAGCGACTATCTGTGCCGACGATGTTGATGTCATCACCCCAAGCCACTCCCCACAGCCACCCGGCTCAAGGTAGATGACGTACAGGAGGGGTGCTAGAAGGCATCCCTGCCTGATGCTGGACTTGATGGCAAATGAGGCAGAGAGGTGTTTGTTAACTACCACTCTGCCCAATATATCTTCCAAACACATCTTGGTCCAGCGCAGGAGATGGGGAAGTTGAATCTCTCCAGCACCCTCTCCAGGTACACATGGCTAACCCTGTCAAAGGTCAAAGGCCTTCTCCTAATCTAAACTGAGAAGGCCTAGGAGGGACCTGCGGTCCTCGGAGTGGATAATAATATCCCTCATGAGGAGCAGGAACTCCCAGGAACACTGCAGGTTTGATTGCGGCTGATCACCGATGGTAACAGGTCTTGGAACCTCCTCATCAGTGACTTAGCCTTCTTTAGGACTAGAGCCACTGAGCTCTGTCGCTGTGAGTCACCCAGCCACCTCTCCCTGAAAGCTGCTCTAAAAATGTCCGCCCATTGTCCTTCAGGAGATTCCAGTAGGTTAAGGGAGCGCACAGTCTGGGTAAGCTCCTCAGCGCTCAACTCCACCTCCATGCTCTCTTCCCCCAGGCATCTGTCCAGGCCATCCAGGAAGGTGTCCATGAGAGTCCCATCCATGGGCCTGCTGGCATACAGGCCTCTGTAGAACTCCCTGGCCACCTTCTGGACCTCAGCCTCTTCAGACACTGTTATACAGGGAGAGAATGTTCAATTTATTTGACCGTGCCTTGTGGAAGAAGAAGCGGGTGCACCTCTCATCCTCCTTGAGACCCTGGAGTTTGGAGCGGAAGTGTATTTCTATGTATTTCTTCTGCTCCTCCCAACAGAGGGTGGAGAGATGCTGTTTCGTCTGGGCTACATCTGCGCTAACTTCTAGGCCTCAGGCCTGGAGGAGGCTCAGTCTTTGGAGGGCAGCGTTCTGGTGGTTATAGGCTGCCCTCCTTTCTTTCGCCTTCCTCTGACCGACTGCCTGGAAGCAACCCTGCACCCGATCTTTCACCATCTCCCACCACTCATCACAGTCAAAAAGGTGTTTCAATGTGACCCACTCCAGGTATCATCTCGAGAAGGAGAGGCACACTTTGGGCTGGTATTCATCCTCCATGGGCCCCTACCCACCGTGATGGTCTTTTCCCAGTCCAAGGACATGTACACCCTGTGGATCCGAATGGCATGGCTAGGTATTCATAATGACCAGTGTGAGTGTTGAATGCGGTCTTCCATTTGTCCCTCTCCCGAATCCGGACCAGGTGGTAGGCGTTGTGGAGATCCAACGCCAGCCCTCTGGTGGCGCTGGCATTCGGCCTCGGATAGATGGGTCCGATTCAATTGCATGGGCTCCGTGATCGCAGTGGGTTGAGCAGGGCAGTTGGATCGCATCGCAGACTGGAAGCGGGGGGAAGCAGGGGATTCGCGATGCCTCCTTCCTCTCTCCAGTAGACGAGTGTCGATGCGGATGGCTAGGTCCACGAGTCTGTCCAGGTCCGGAGGTAGGTCGCACACAGTCACTTCGTCCAGTATCCTCTCGGAGAGGCCATGCATAAAAGCGTTGTAGGTGGCCTCGGAATTCCATCCTGCTGAGGTAGCCAGGGTCCGGAACTCGATGGAGTAGTCTGAGATGGATTGGTCTCCCTGGCGCAGACGAAGCAGATGGCGGGCAGCCGCCCGTCCGACCAAGGATTGGTCGAAAACCCTTTTCATCTCCTCCGCAAAGGAAGAGAAGGTTGCGAGAGTAGGGTGTCCGGATTCCCAGAGAGAGGTTCCCCAAAGTCAAGCTTTTCCCCCAAGGAGCGTGATTACATAAGCTACCTTTGCTCTCTCCGTGGGAAACGAGGAGGGCTGGAGTTCGGACACCATGGAGCATTGATTCAGAAAAGCGCGACACGAGTTGGGGTCGCCCAGGTAGCGTTCTGGAGGGGGTAATTGTAGTTCGGACCTCCTCTGATAACCGGCTTGCGTCTGTAATTGGATTGCTACAGTCTGTGCAGCACGGGCATTCACTGCCGAATCCTGGGTGACTTGGCTGAAAACTGCTCCGCCAGAGCTTGGACGGTCTGCTGCAACGTCCGCAGCTCCGCCTCGTGTTGTCCCAGGATAATCCCGTGGTGACGGGCAGCGTCGGCAGGGTTGGGTCGGTCCGCTGGTTCCATCGTGGCCAGATTGTTCTGTCAGGAACGGTGTCGGAAAACCAGGCGCGGACCCAGGAATGCAATAATGTTCTTTATTGCAAAAACAATAGGCAATGTTCAAACGGGAGCAATCAGGGCAATACAGGAATCCAAAGAGTGGTCGGGGATAGGCAAAGTTCATTCCAGGCTTCAGGTGTGTCAGAGGCAGGCAAGACGTGGTCAATGGGCAGGCGGAGGTCGATAACAGGGAATCAGTCCGGGGAACACAGAGAGGAGCAGGGCAGAAACCACGAGGAGCACGAACAGGTGGATCGGGAACGAGACTGAGACAGGAATAAACACGGAAGCACGAACACGAGGAAACAGAACACGGGTAAACAAAGAAAATGCTGGAAAGTTGTGTAGGCATATGCAAAGCACAAGACAATCTGGCAACAAACATGGGAAAACGCACAGCTTATATACATTTAGACATAACGAGAAACAATTAGGAATTAACACGAATGCAGTTAACTGCAATCAGACACATGAGGAACAGGTGAAAACGATAATACAATGACGAGACTGGAAACAGGTAAGCGAAAGTAAAAACACGGACCGGACAACCAGGAAAACATGGAATAAACTACAAACACCTAATTACGGGGAACACGAACACGAGACGTGACAGATTTAGAAGTTTAGATCTAAAAGCATCTGCTAAATGGCATATACAAGAAGTGCACTGCTCTGATGGAATATGAGTGCACTCTCGGGCCTGGGGAGAACAGGAACATGTAAATTCTGGAGAATTATAGACTTTAGACATTTAGCTACTTCTCATTAAGAATAGTTTATATATGTGTTTTGTAGCACACAAGTATTTTGACACCAGAGGAACTCACCCACTTAAATTGGGGGGGAGAGGTGCCCCCAGCGTCATGGAGGGAGAAGTCCTCTATGATGGACCGCAGCTCCCTGCTGGACCAATCCCTCCTTGGTCTGTCCTCATCCCTAAGGGCACAGTTAAAATCCCCCCCATGACCACTGGCATATTGGGGGTGATTAATAGCTTTAATTTGTGAAGAGGGAGACCCTCTCTGCAACAATGGTTAGGCCGTACACATTGAACCCCCAACGTTGAGGTCGGTGACGAGGATTCACCCACTTTCTACTTTGTCAGATGCTGTAATTCTGACATAGGGGTTCTTTATCAACATGCCAACCCCATCCGCTCGAGCTGTGTTGGAGCCAGACCAGAGTCAGTCTCCCATTCTCCATCCCTCCCTCAGACCGTCATCCAGAGCATGGAAAGGAGTCCTGCACTTCTGAAGAAGAATTGGGAAATTTCACACAGGGGGGCACAAGTAAGTACTTTTTTTTTTTGATCAGTTTCCATCTAATGATGTGACCTGTTCAGTACTGCAGGAATAATTCCTGGTGGGGAGTGGACGTCACCCTCCTGGGCTGAGGTAATGAGGATTATGGGAAAGCTCAAGAGGTATCTGGGGGTCAAAGGTCAAAGTTGTTTTTCACCCGCCCCTCTGCTTGGCCATTGGCCAGACCCCAGTGGGCACACACATGGCAGAGACATACCTACACCCTTCCATTGATATTCACCTGTTCCACATTGTTTTAAAATGCAGCAAAAAGCTGTACCAATATTTTCTTTACAAATAACTCCAGATTATTATGATTTTTTTCAGTTTTCCATGCTTTTAAAATGAGAGAACAATACATCATGCCTTGTTGATGTTTCGGCCCTATTTCATGTTCCTTGTGTTTTTGTATTCATTTAAAAACATTAAAATTCTAATGGAAAAAGCAGAGGCTTGTGTTCTTGAAAAAAGTAAAATGAAGAGGAAAAATATACTGGAATCTATTTGTGATTGTTTTTTTGTGAGACCAACAATGTAATAAAGATCACCTTTATCGACTGATAGCTTTCACAAAGGTAATGTTCTACTATTATACGCAGTTATGTCAAAAGAAAACAGCTGTTGATGGGAGATTAAAAATAGATTTAAAAGTATGTTTTCAGCCTCCCCATTACAACCTCATTAGCTTCTGCTGTTTGAACATGTGTGGGTTTTTTACATTTCTTCAGCAGTAGCAATGGAAAGGTCCCGCTTTATTTAATATTTTAATATTCTTGTTAACCGGTACTTGTCCTTTATGATCATACTAGAGATTTATTGTTTGTGAAATTAACTGGTTTGTTGTTAGTCTTTAACTTTAATCTGAACTGTTGATGTTAACATGTCAGAGGGTAATAAGATAGGAACACGGGACAGTTAATAATGAGTTAACTGGTTCCATGCTGGGTTTCCCCCCCAATGTAACATGAACGAATATGACTGACTGAAAATAATGACTATTAGGAAACACCACCCTAGTGCATATAAGCCGCTAAAGTAGAGCTCATTAGAAACTAATTAGCAAACGATTTACACCCTGTTGAGGAGGTTTCTGTTAGATGCTTTTTTATGTTTTTTCTGCCTGATAAATGCATAGGCTTCTCCAGTTGTGTTATTCACAAAGGACATTAGCTTTCCTCCCTCACAACTAACTTTAGTAACTCCTGACAAGATTTGAAAAAGCTGTCAAAAACTGCTTCTAAAAAGGGCAGCAGCCAATTAAACACATCAAAAAGTGTAACCAAGTGTAATTTTGATAAATTACAACTGTTCACGTCAAACACAACATGAGGGGCAATGGGGGGTTCTTAGCTTAGTAGAGAACAATTAGACAGGTTATTTGTAAGATGCAGGAAACAATTCAATGGAAAGCATTAGTTGAGGCATGAATAATAGAAAAATGAAAAGCATTGTTTAAACTGGTGTGTATTTTTTGTAAGTAAAATACACCCCCTTTTCTCCCAATTTGAAACGCCCAATCATATTCTAAGTGGCATTCACGCAACAATGCAATTGTTGTGGCAATATTGCTCGTTAGACAAACAAATTTGATTGTAGTGGTGAAAGAGATCAGTAAATATTGATGCTAGCTAACGACAGGCTACCTATCCGGCCCACCTTGTCCGTTTGTGTGGAAACAATAATACTCTGTTTATTAAAAGATGAAGTTTGAATGAATCCTCAGCAGCCTGCCCAGTGGTGAGTACATTGTTTGAAGTTGACCAACATAGTTACAGTACTTTAGCAGGTAGCAAAGCATTGTGTGTTGGAAGCCTTGTCATTGCATAGGTCAAGATAATGGTCAAGGTGCACATGTGAATTTCTCATCTTTTTCGGCTTTGGCAACCATTATCTCTCACTTAAAACATAGTTTTTGGAGTTTAATTTCCAATCTTTTTTGGCTGTTTTGGGTTGAATATCATATCTATATAGAAATATATCTTTCTAAATATCTTTCTAAAATGTAAAATTTCTCACCCCTCTTTCACCCCTTTGCCCTTCTCACCCCTTTTTTTTGTATGGTTTAATATGACGTTTTCTGCTGAAGTGTTGTAAGCTCTATGCTATGTTCTGTCTGAGCATATGGGATGTGTGATGGACTGTGTTCCTCAGATCTGATTTGTGCCAATAAAGGCGGTTTTAAATCTCTCTCCCCTCTTTCTCAGCCCTCTCCCCTCTCTCTCTCCCCTCCCTCTTTCTCTCTCCTCTTTCCCCTCTCTCTCTCTCTCACACACCTCACCCCTCTCTCCCCCTCCCTCTCTCTCTCTCTCTCCCCCTCCCTCTCTCTCTCTCTCTCACCTCTCCACTCTCTCCCACCTGCTGGTGTCCCAGGCTATATCTGAAGGGTTTCTGCCTGGCCTTGTAGACCCTACATCCCGGAAAGATTCAGGGGTACACCACCTTTGGCCTACGTTCAGGACTGACCGTCTCTGCTGCAGAAGGACCATGGGGATGGGGAACGTGCTGGAAATTGAAATCGAACCCACAACCTAAGCGTTGTCAGCTCCATGCTCTACATAGAACCACTATTGTCAAATCATGGTTCTGTTTTTAGATTGAATGACATCTGTTTCCAGACATCCGACCTTTGGGTCAAACCATGTCTAGTTCAGATTAATTGGTCTCATGCAACAATAAATGTAAACACATATTTCATCATATTTCCATGTTCTCCTGTTTACTCAGATATGTAGTTGCCAGAGGCAACACAATATTTACAAGTAATTACCATAAGTTGATTTATAACAATTAGCCTGGGGTAACGGGACCACCTTGCAACAGAAAAATCACAACAATGGACTGCAACGTGTACAATCCAGAATTAGAAAGGGAAACATTTTATAATGTTTTATAATCAAGTAAAATGACAATATGCTCTATAATTAGAAACTCCTAATATTGCTGCAGTCTTTAAATGCTCACATAATTCGTTACTCTGTGCAAAGATAGACCTTTGAAAAAAAAGCAATTATATGGCTAAAACTATGTAAAATTCCCTTTTTACCAAATGGAAAATAATAGATGGCTTTCATTTCAGTGTGTAAAGAGAATATGATGGCCCAGATTGAGGGAAACTTTCCAAATGGGGTTTAAAGGTTTTGTGTGAGGGGAAAAACCAAAAAATAAACAAGTGTTGTTTCTTAATTTAAGAAAGCATCTGCTACAGACAAAGATAAAATACACAAATATTGCACAATTTAATTGAAAAATAATGAGAAGAACATGAATATTTTCACCATTGGAGATCTACGGTCATCTATGAGAGAAAACAACAACAACTCACAATAACAATCCAACATGGCATTCAGCCGATTAATTCACTCCTAAATTTCCATCTGCAAAGTTCCTCCAAATGTGTCATCTCCCTGACCCTGTTGAGGCAGTGGTCGGGACTCATTCCTTTGACTTGACAAAGAAATGCAAGATTGACCTTTTTTTCCATGAACACAATTCGGTGAAGTCACCAAAATGAACTTGCCCAACTGTGTTTGAGAAGCAAAAATGAAAAATGAGCATTTGTTTGCAGGTCAAAGTTAAGGCCAAACACAGGACAGCACCTTGCACCCTGTACCCTGCCTCATTAACACAGGACAGCACCTGCACCCTGTCTCATTAACTGTTTGCCGCCAGTGGGCGGTATTAGACTTTTCAATGTTCCCTTATTGTGTCATTAGGTAATTGTATTAGTGTTTCATTGTCTTAGTGATTTCACCTGTGTCTCATTTCATTCCGAGCTGACTGTTTTACTTCGCTCTGTCTTGAATGGTTGTTCCTCATATTTGCTTGCTTCAACAAGTTTTAGAGTTTAGAGTTTCTTGTTCCTAGCTTTGTTGGTTTGATTTATTCAGTGTTTTGTAGTTATTTATGTTTGTTTGATTTCTTCAGTGTTTTATTGTATATTTAGTTTAGTTAATTTCTTCAATTAAACTCCAGTTTCTTTTTGGATTCCTGCCTCTTCTCTGCACTTGGGTTCAGTTCCCCTGTCATCGTTTCAGCAAGACAGAGCCAAACATGGATTAAGCTGAAGCGGAATACTTTTGCACTGCTTTGGCTCACCAAGGCACTATGGTTGGGGAGCATCAGCAGCTGGTGCAGAATTTCTCGGAGACTCTGCAGTCCCTGATTGTGGCAATCTAGCAACTCCAAGCTCCACAGCTACTGCACAACCCTGTTCCTCCAACTCCTTCAGCTCCCACTAACTTGGGTGCCAAGGAGCCAGGATTACCAGCTCCCGAGCGATATGGTAGCCATCCAGTCAAATGTTGGGGGTTCCTGATCCAGTGCTCCCTGCTTTTCGAGCTACAGCCCTCTTTGTTTCCGACAGACCGATCCAAAGCGGCTTACATTATCACCCTCCTCTACGATAAGGCCCTAGTCTAGGCAACAGCCATCTGGAAGCGGGAGACCCCTAACTGCCATGATTTTTTGTTATTCACCAGTGAAATGAGGAGAGTTTTTGGCCATCCCGTGAATGGCCGGGAGGAGAAAAAAATACTTTTTAATCTTCTCCAGGGCTGGAATCTCCAGGGTGTCGGAATATCAAGTTTCTCACGCTTGCCATTGAGAGCTTATAGAATAATGAAGCCCTCATTTCTACCTTCCATCATGGGTTTTCTGAGGTTATTAAGGAGGAGCTGGCGTCCCGAGAGCTTGAGAACAACCTGGACTTCCTCATCACTCTGGCGGTCCGTATCAACAACTGGTTAAGGGAGCATTGCAGAGAACAGAGGTTCCGTAGTCCAATCCCAGCCTTTTCCCTACCAACCCTTGCCACCTCAAGCTGTTCCAACCTGCCCCAGGTCACCTGAGTCTCCCAACTGCTATGAGTCAGGAGCCCATGCAGTTGGGCAGGACCCGCCTCTCCCAGCAGGAGCGTGACCTGAGGATGCGAGAGAGGTGTTGCCTTTATTGTGGGGTCTCCAGTCACTTCCGAGCAGCCTGTCCTGAGTTGTCGGGAAAGGTCCTGGCTCGTTAGGAGATGGGAGAATCCTGACGAGCCAAATCACCACATCACTTCCCCCTATCTCCTGAGTACTGTTACCTTCTACCCTCTTCTGGAACAATCAACAGCGTGAACTCCAGAGGTTCGTGGACTCTGGGGCAGCTGGATGTTTTTTGGAAATGATGGATCCTTGCAAGACCCAGGCCATCATGAACTGACCTTAGCCCACTTCCATCAAGCAAGTCTAACGGTTCCTCGGGTTTGCCAAATTTTACCGGAGGTTCATCCGCAACTTCAGCTACCTTGCTGCGCCTCTCACTGCCCTGACTAGGGGGTCTGTTGCTTGTTTCTGCTGGAACCCGGAGACGGAGAGGGTATTCTGGGACCTCAAGCAGTGATTCACCTCTGCACCAGTTCTTGTCCATCCTGATCCCACTGTTACGGATAGAAATCAACCTGCGTTGTACAATATCGGACGCAACTCTAAACCACTTAATCAATAACCACAACCCATAAGGAGTACCAGTGAAACAGTGGTATAGAAAAGTTAGACATATATTTATTAATATGTATACATTTAATGATTGTTCTCTATTTATAATATGGAAGTCCTTTAAAAGACAAAAGCAGGTTGCAAGGTCTCACCGGGCAGCCAGCTAGCGGTTCCAGACCCTCGAAGATGACAGGAGAGGTCTTCTCCTCGGAGTTCCCAAAATTGTATTACGAATAGCAATTATTTATTAATTAGCAACTAGGCGGATAATCAGAGTAACGCAATCACCAAGCTGTAATTAACAATGTCGTAAAGGGAACTGATGGCATTCAGGTGGCACCACTATATATAGTCCCGCATCTTTTTAAAAGTCTCCTCGGTGATGTAGCCCAGCGATGTCCAGCCGCATCTTCTCTCGTCACGTTGCTTGGAGGGTTCCCCTGTAAACCATGTGCGTCCTCAAGCAGGTCCCAGCAGGGTAGTGACGCCATCTCCACCTAACGGAGAAATCAAGGAAACACAGCAGCAGGCAAATCCAAAAGGAAACACGAAGTAGTGCTAATACAAAGTAAAGGGACGTAACACCTACGTTACCCTTTATTGTGGAGGTGGATGCCGCGGATGTCGGGGTGGGAGCCGTTCTGTTTTATTGTTTAGTTTAGTTAGTTTATTCAATTAAACTCCAGTTTGTTTTTGGATTCCTGCCTCCTGCTCATCTCTGCACATTGGTCCAGTTCCCCTGTCATCATTTCACACCCTGCCTCATTAATACAGGACAGCACCTGCACCCTGCCTCATTAACACAGGACAGCACTGTTATGACTGGCTCAAGGCTGAAACATGAAAGTAGGAAGACAGGTCGAGGTTGAAGGAATAACAAGTTTATTGACTGTTACAACAAACGTCACACAAGACAAAGCTTTCCACACTGTTCCACAGACGCGAGGGGAAGCGAGGACAAGCGAGGAGAAGTGAGCATCTGGGGAAACGACACTTCATACACGGACTAACCCCATCTGTCCGCAATCAGCTACAATTAGGTGGATGGGAGTTCCCTACTCCGCCGCCTCACTCCACCAGCCGTTCAACACACTGCTCTATTGCTACGCCCCCTCCACATCTGCACCTAATGACTATAAGAGAGACTAAAGAGATGTGTTTTTAACCTAGACTTCAAAATTGAGACCGTGTCTGACTCGTTCACAGAGACGGGTAGACTGTTCCAGAGTAAAGGAGCTCTATAGGAGAAAGCTCTGCCACCTGCTGTATTTTTTGATATTCTAGGGACTACCAAGTTCCCTGCATCTTGTGAATGAAGCGAACGTGGGGAATTGTAGGGATGAAGTAGATCAGTCAAATAAGAGGGTGCAAGTCCATGCAAAACCTTGCAAAACCATGCAAAACACCAAGAGGAGTACCTTATAGTCTATATGATAGGAAGCCAGTGAAGTGACGCTAACACAGGACTAATGTGCTCATACTTCTTTGTTCTACTCAGGATCCTTGCAGCAGCATTCTGTATGAGTTGTAGGCTCCTGAGTGAGGTATTGGAACAGCCAGACAGTAATGCATTGCAATAATCTAATCTAGATGTAACAAAGGCATGTGTAGCGGATGGGCTCAGTGAGCACCCGCTGCCGAGTGACGTGGATAAGAGTACGATTAGTTCCCGGAGTTAGGGACTTGAGTCTTTAGCTCAGCGAGCTTAATCGCTCTCTTGTCGCGTCGGAGATCCCCCTCGGTTCGAAACTCGCTGCGGGCAGAACCAACACCTTCACATTGGTGCCGTGACTCGGATGGGACAACTGATGGCAATCGGTTGGGCCGTGGTTGCTGCCGCATGAGTTTCGAGGGGGAGAGTGTAGCGGATGGGCTCAGTGAGCACCCGCTGCCGAGTGACGTGGATAAGAGTACGATTAGTTCCCGGAGTTAGGGACTTGAGTCTTTAGCTCAGCGAGCTTAATCGCTCTCTTGTCGCGTCGGAGATCCCCCTCGGTTCGAAACTCGCTGCGGGCAGAACCAACACCGTCACACATGTACCAATTTTTCTGCATCTATTAATGACAGGAAGCCCCTAATTTTGGCAATATTCCTCAAGTGAAAAAAGGCTACTCTGGAAATGTTTTTGATGTGACTATCAAATGAGAGACCAGGATCTATAGTAACACCAAGGTCTTTTACCACCAAACTTGCACAACAGAGCAACCATCCAGATTCAGAGATAAATCAGATAACCCTCTTCTGAGGTTTTTGGGCCCCAAGACCAGCATCTCTGTTTTATCAGTATTCAACAATAGAAAATTATCTGACATCCAGTCTTTTATGTATTTAAAACAGGCCTCCAACTGTTCGAATTGTCCTTCGCCAGGTTTCATTGATAGGTATAATTGTGTGTCATCTGCGTAGCAGTGAAAATGTACGCCATGTTTACGAATGACATCACCAAGTGGCAACATGTAAAGGGATAACAATAATGGCCCCAAAACAGAACCTTGAGGGACACCATATTCCACCTTGATGCGAGCAGAGGGCTCATCATTTAACTGCACAAATTGATACCTATCTGACAGGTAGGATTTAAACCAGGAGAGTGCATGTCTACGCAGTCCAACTAGGTTTTCAAGTCTGCTCAGAAGAGTTTGGTGGTCTATTGTGTCAAACACAGCACTTAAGTCCAAAAGCACAAGTGTTGGAGCCACAATTGACCTTTAAGTTGATTTGGTTAATTTGACCTGTGAAAAAGGAAACCTGTGAAAAATATGAATGTAAACAAGTATCAAACAATATGTTTATATTAATCACTTACCTTAGTTATGGTTTGATGCATTCTATACCTTAGTTATCTTAGTTATTTTACGCGGACCTCTGGATGGCTCCCTCTTCAGTTAATCCTGTTAGTATACAAATCTGGGTAATCAATGAAATGCGGCTCACCTGGAGAGAGTCCTAGTCAGACAGGGAGCGAAACAGTTTTTGACCACACTCACTCACGCAAACAAAAGGTGATTGTTTTATTGGATTAATCGTATTGGATTTATGTTGAAACTGCAGAGAATATATTTTGTTTGAACGCAAATAAATGCGACCTTTGTTGGAATTTTACCGCTGGATCTCTGCTTGTTATTTTCTGGATTGTGGAGGATTTGTGCGTCAGGAACCCCGCTCCGACTTGGACGGTGGCTGAAATAGTTTTTTGTTAAGAAAAACCACTATAACAAGTCAAAAACTCAGCAAGGATTACAATTACTCCACGAACGCAATGTGGGCCGTTCCAATAACAGTACAGCGCCAGGACCAAAGAGTATAATTCGCCGGTCGTGAGTAGCCTATATGGCGGCGAATTAATTAATGGGCTGAACTGCTTGATCGAACATATAGTGGAAGTGCCGCCGCGCACTATTGATTGAATGTTTGATATTGGGAGTGTGACAGTGCTGTGTATGACATGATCTAAAATCAAATGTATTAAGAATCTGGAGTTAAACGAACTTTGTGTGGACCGCTGAAAAGCAAGGAATTATTTGATTGCGCAACACTAATCGCGCACTGATCAACATTGGAAACGCATTGCGTTGCCTAAATAAACAGACAAAGTGAACCCAATTCCGAGTGACTATGACTGAACAGCAAAGTGCTGGGACTGCTGCTCAAGCAGAGATATTGTTAAAGTCACTTATTGCAACCCGCAGGGGCAAAATGGGAGTTTGTACCCGAAAAATGAATGACATAAAGGCTTTGCTGGAGGAGGAAGGAAATGAGGACCAAATCAATAAGGTCTGGAAATGTTATGAAGCATTTGATCAAGCTGTGAATGAATTTAACCAGGTGCATAGATCTGTGCAAGCACTCCTATCAGAGGATGAAAAGGAAAATGATGAAGTGGAATGGTATGAGCCCAGAATGACTCATTTTTATTACTTTGCTAAGGAAATTGAAACATGGAAAAAGGATAAATTAATAAAGGAGTATGCTCAACCACAGGTTGCACATTTCTAATGTATCACACAAATCTGGACAATCCAAAACAGGATCAAGGACCTCCTCAGTCTCTTCAGCATGCAGAAAGGCAGCAGCTGAGAAAGCAGCTTTATTAGCCCGTGCCGCAGCATTAAAGGCCAAACATGACCTACAACTTCAGGAGTTGGAATTGAAAACAAAAATGGAAAGGATGGAGCTGGAAACAGAGATAGCAGCATCAGCTGCCAAAATGGAAGTCCTTCAAAGTGAGGACCTGGACGATCAAGTTCATGGAGATGCCATGAACGCCTATTTGTATTCTTATAAAACCAAAACCACAGAACATGTGGAACCTGACACTCCAGAGATAGAGTTCCATCAACTCAATTTAGTTCCCAAAACACCTTTACAAAGGGTTTTAAACCCCCAAGGCTAACGGGAACCTACAGGAAGGTCAAGTCAACCCAGAGATCACAATAAGGAGGCCAATTCAACCACCAGCCATGATGCTCTCAACACTGGTGATCTCACCACTAGGGGGCAGCGTGACATTGCTGACCTCATCATCATGCAGCAAAAGCTGGCCTTACTCCCAGCTAGGGAGATCGCTGTGTTTAACGGTGACCCGCTCACCTATCAGTCATTCATACGTGCATTCGAATACTTAGTTGAGGACAAGACAAGTAGCAGTCAGGACAGACTCTACTTTCTTGAGCAGTACACCTCAGACCAGCCCAGGGACCTTGTTCGCAGCTGTCTGAACATGGATGCACGTCAGGGTTATGCTGAAGCCAAATGGCTATTAAAGAAACATTTCGGAAATGAGGTCATGGTCACAAACGCATACTTGGAGAAAGCATTGAGCTGGACTGCCATCAAGGCAGATGATGGAAAGGCACTGCAGGCCTATGCACTCTACCTACGGGGATGCTATAACGCCATGCAGGACTTAGAGTATCTGAAGGAGCTTGACATTCCCTCCAATCTAAGGCTGATGACATCTAAGCTTCCTTACAAGCTACGAGATAAATGGAGGACAGCAGCTCATGACACAATGGTAAGAACCAGCCAGAGGGCTAGATTTCAACACCTCGTGGAATTCATAGAGAGGCAAGCTGAAATCCTTTTAGACCCATTGTTTGGAGATGTACAAGATCCACTCTCTGGAAAAAAGGTGGTCCCCAGGACCAGGACAGATGACCTTAAACAACAGCCAAAACCATCAAAGAATAGAGGGAGCAGTTTTGCCACTACAGTGGCAGTGGTGGCTGACAGCAACCCTACCAGCCATTCCCTCAAGCAACAACAACAACAAGTTCAACAACAACAACAAAATAACACTACTGGTATTCGTACTACCACATGTGGGTTCTGTCGAGGTAAACATGCATTAACTGATTGCTGGCAGTTCAAAACTCAACAACATGAGTCAAAAGTGGAGTTTCTGAGAGTGAACGGTCATTGCTTCGGATGCTTAACAAAGGGACATCTAAGCAAGGATTGTAAAAGAAAGCTGACATGTCAAAAATGTCAAAAGAGACACCCAACCATGTTACACATCGAAAGGATGGAAACCTCAACAAAAGGTCACTCCCACTCAAACCAGTGGAACATCAGTCAGCAGTGCTCTCGTCTCAGCCGGTGAAGCCACTGGGGCCGGGAGGAATTGCACGCTGGCAATTGTGCCTGTCCGAGTCAAAGTGACGAAGGGGAATAAGTCCGTCTTAACCTATGCATTCCTGGACCCCGGCAGCTCGGCGACGTTCTGCACGGAGAACCTCATGAAGCGGCTTCATGCTAAAGGACGGAAAACAGAGATTCTCCTGCGAACAATGGGACAGGAAAGACCTGTTAAGAGCTATGGACTCACAGGATTGGAGGTGACCAATCTAGAGGGCACCACCCACCTCAACCTACCGAGGGTTTACACCCAGGATAGGATCCCTGTCTCAAAGGAGAACATACCTACCCAAAACGATCTGGAAAAGTGGCCATATCTCAGCGGAATCCAGTTGGATGAAATTGATGCCAACATCGATCTCCTGATAGGAATCAATGTTCCTAAGGCGATGGAACCGTGGCACATCATCAACAGCCAGGGGAATGGACCATATGCAGTCAAGACTTTATTGGGATGGGTGGTCAATGGTCCACTCAATACTTGCACTGCTATGGACGTATCTGGACCTCCTGCAATGATGGCCAACCGGATATCGATTGGCGACCTAGGTGAACTCATCATCAGACAATATAACCAGGACTTCTCGGAAAAGGAGTATGTAGAGAAGAGTGAAATGTCAGGTGAGGATAAGAAGTTCATGGAGATAGCATCAAGCTCAATCACCATCCAAGATGGCCACTACCACTTAGCCTTACCTCTTCGTGATAAGGACGTGGTTATGCCAGACAACCATGATATGGCAGAACAGCGCACCATGAACCTGCTTAAGAGGTAAAGTAGTGAATGCTGAGACGCTGAGACGATACGACGCTACATCCTGTTTCCTGTTTCCGGATTGTTGGATTGTTTGCTGTTTGTTGTGGGCTGTTTGCTCTGTATTGCATCTTGCATTTTACTCCTGCGAAAATTAACGTAGCTATATAACGTTAACCGGTATCAACGTTATATAAATATATCACCGCATTAGTTACGAGTTACTGCTTCTAAGGTGTAATCCTTTGTTGCCTTTAAAGGACAGGGACGGGCTTTTGTTTTCTCCTTGTTAGTTTGAATTGGCACAAAAGCTAACAAGGTTTTTGTTTCACCCTCCCAGAAGCAACCTCGAATGAAAAGTAAGTTCGTCGGTTTAACCGATTGGAAAAATTGAATTATTGCGGTAGTCGAGTATAGTTATTTATAAACTAACGTCGTTTATAAACGTAAATTGTACGTCGGAAGTTTTTAGTCGTATTTAATATCCGGGGTTTGCTGTTCAGGCCCTCAGCTGTAACGTAGATAGCTAGTTTCTTTTAAGCTGTGGATTGTTGATTTTGTATTTATAGGTAGTATATTACAAAGGTTTGATTGTTAAATAGTTGGGCTTAGGTTGTAAACTAACGTTAAAATATTGTATTTATATCAGTAGCTGTGTAAGTGATATAAATAAGAGGCTCTCTAGCTACATTTAGCCTACTACTAACGTTAGTCTACTGCCTTCTATCCGGAGCCACCTAGCGTGTTTTTTAAGAGTGGTATTGCTGACTCCATCTAGACAGTAAAAAAAAATCTATACTTAGGGAGAGATAGGGAGTCAGCTAGGGGTCTAAAATGTGGCCTAAACTTTGTGAGGTGTGCAGGATGATCGCCCTGTTGGAAAGCGATTTTCTTGGGCTGTTCACCTGCCTCCGCTGCAAGCTCATTGAGCATCTTGAAGACAAGATTCTTGTTCTCGAGGGCCAATTGGCTGTATCGGCCGTATCGGCCGTACAGAGTCCACAATTGTCAGGGTTCTTAGAACCAATTAGAACGTCCGTTAGGGAGAAGGTGTGCACGCCTAGGCTGGGAGGAGGGAAGAACTTAGAGCAGGCAGGAAGTGAAAGGTGGGTTACAGTCAGAAACAAAAGTAGGAAAGGGCTTGCACACCACAAAGGGGCGGCATCTCCAGAGGTTGAGGTGTCCAACAGATTCCAGCCCTTGCAGGAATCTGTGGCCCATGACCCTGAGAGAGGGGGGATGCATGTGCCACAGGACACCCTGATGGCCACATCTCCCAGGGAAAGGGAGTTGTTAGTAGTGGGGATTCCATAATTAGGGGAGTGGACAGCATAGTCTGTTCCCAGGCCAAGGAGACTCGCACGGTGTGTTGCCTGCCTGGTGCCCAGGTTGGAGATCTCCTTGAGTGTGTGGACAAGCTCCTGGCCAAAGCAGAAGGGGATCCAGTGGTCATGGTCCACGTAGGGACCAATGACATGGGAAAGAGCAGGTTGGAGGTCCTGCAAGATAAATTTGAGGATCTAGCAGCAAAGATTAGGAGCAAAACCTCCACGGTAGTCTTCTCGGGAATTCTACCAGTACCACGTGCAAGCAGAGGGAAGCTGAAGTTTATCTATAGGTTTAACACGTGGCTACAATCCTTCTGTAGGAAAGAGGGGTATAGATTTATTGAGCACTGGGACTTCTTCTGGAACAGGGGTGACCTATACAAGCCCGATGGGTTACACCTGAACCGGATGGGTACCTATGCTCTGGGGCAGCGTATGCTTAGGGTAGCGCAGGATTATTTAAACTAGGGATTCGGGGGGCAGGGAGGATAGAGAGCGAAATGAGTAGGGTGGTGCAGATTGCCCAGATGGAGTCTGTCAAGACTACATATAACAGGGAAAGCATGAATAAAGTCTTGAGTAAACAACATTGATATTTTTTGGCAAGTTAAGACAGCCTCCTCTAACTCTCGAATTTTTAATTTTAGACTGGATTAGATTATTGGGAGCTGACTTTAATAAAATGAGAGAGAATTTAAGTAATATAGATTGGGTTAAACTTCTAGATTGCAGAACTGTGAATGAAAAATGGACTATATTTAAAAGGGTTATTGTAGATGTACAGTGTAAATTCATCCCCAAAGTAAGGAAAAATAGGATGAAAAAACAGTCTCCACAATGGATGACTAAATCTTTACGGGTGATTTTGAGGCAAAAAAACGACTGTATAGAGTATATAAAAGGATAACTCAGAGAGAAACAAGTTAGATTATTGTAATATGCGGGCTAAGGCTAAAAGGAAATAAGATCAGCTAAAAAGGCGGTTTGAAATTAAAATTTCCCAAGATGCAAAAAGTAGCCCTAAAGTTTTTTTCAATATTGTAGTAGAAAAAGGAAAGTTAAAGATGAGGTTAAGTGCATTAAGAATAAGGAAGGAACTTTGGTTTATAATAATAAGGACATTGCAAACACACTAAACAGTTACTTTGTGGAGAGCTTTACTAGAGAAGAGGTTATAAATATGCCTAAATGTATAGACAAGGTACGGAATGTTCTGGAGGACTTTGAGATAAGGGATGTAGAAGTACTACAAAAACTACAAAAACTTAAGACAAATAAGGCAGCAGGCCCGGATGGCATATATCCCAGAGTACTCAAAGAACTTGGGAAATTATATATAAACCATTGACAGATATTTTCAGTCAATCCATAATCACTGGAGAAATACCAGATGACTGGAAGCAGGGTAGTATAATTCCAATATATAAGAAGGGAGACCGTACTGACCCAGGAACTATAGGCCTGTCAGTTTAACTTGCATCGCATGTAAAATGCTGGAATGTATTATTAGGGATAAGTTGGAATCATTCTTGAAAAATAATAGTATTTTAAGGGAGAGCCAGCATGGATTTCTCAAGGGGAGGTCATGCCTAACAAACCTCCTGGACTTTTTCGAAGAGGCTACAAAGTGTGTTGACCTGAACCAGGCTTATGATGTTATATATTTGGACTTTCAGAAAGCATTTGACAAGGTACCACATGAGAGGCTCATTGCTAAAATGAAATCAGTAGGAATTGTAGGAGTAGTTTCACAGTGGGTTAAAAATTGGCTGCAAGGGCGAATACAAAGAGTAACAGTAGGTGGGGCCGAATCTGACCTCGGTGCTGTGGGCAGTGGTGTCCCGCAGGGATCGGTGCTGGGACCTCTGCTCTTCCTTATTTACATAAATGATCTGGATATGGACATTAGTAGCAAAATAGTTAAATTTGCAGATGATACTAAACTTGGGGGTTTGGCAAACAGTTTGGAATCGACAAAAGTAATCCAAGATGATTTAAACAAAATCCAAAAATGGGCAGATACATGGCAGATGACGTTCAATATTGCTAAATGTAAAGTAATGCATGTGGGAAATAAAAACATTAGACAGGAGTATTTTATGGGAGGAGAAAAGTTAGTAGGTGTTCAATTTGAAAAGGATTTAGGAGTTGTAGTGGATCAAAGCCTATCTGCATCAAAGCAGTGTGCTACAGCAGTGAAAAAAGCCAACAGGATGCTGGGATACATAGCAAAAAGTATAGAGTACAAATCAAAGGAGGTTATATTAATGTTATATAACGCCTTTGTCAGACACACTTAGAATACTGTGTGCAGTTCTGGGCACCGCACTACAAGAGAGATATTGAAGCTCTTGAAAAAGTCCAAGAAGGGCAACTAAACTGATACCTGGTATGAAAGGTAAAAGTTATGATGATAGACTTAAGGCACTCAATTTATTTAAACTTAGCAAACGTAGACTTAGGGGGATTTGATTGAGGGTTTTAAATTCCTAAAAGGGATTAACAAAGTAAATTACCAAAGATTTTTAAGATAAGTGGGGTCAGCAGAACAAGAGGCCACAGGTGGAAATTAGTTAAAGGCAAATTCCGCACAGATATTAGGAAGTTTTTCTTTACACAGAGAGTTGTCAATGCCTGGAACAGCTTTCCAGGTCAGGTAGTAGAGGCAGAAACGCTCGGGCTATTCAAGGCCAGGCTAGATGTAGTACTAGATGTTCTTTAGATTAGGACATGATGAGCCAAGATGGGCCGAACGGCCCGTTCTCATCATTATGTATTCTTATGTTCTTATGTTCTTATGTGAGCTCCAAAAATAACCCAGCTGATGATGCATCACGTGGGTTGCATGTGGAACCATTCCTGGCATCAAGATGGCTAAAAGGTCCTGAATTCCTGGAGAAAAATGAAAGCAAATGGCCAAAGATCCCAGATAACCTTGGAGAAATCCATCCAGATGACCAGGAGGTAAGAAAAACCATCTCTGTGAATATCACAAGCATGGAAGAAAAGAATCCAATCAGCAAGCTTATTGAGCACTACTCATCGTGGAGCAGGCTGAAAAAAGCTGTTGCCTGGATTTTGAAGTTGAAAGGACGACTCCTACTGCTGAGCCAGAGGAAGAAAACTCTCGCAAAGACTGATCCAGGATCAGACTCGACACCTCCAAAGTCCCCAAAGGAGCAGCCAATGGATCAGGTCAAAGCAACATATGGAGCAGACAGATTGTCTGTAGAGGACATAAATGAGGCGGAGAAATCTATCATTATGTTCGAACAGAGACAGCATTTTAAACAGGAACTTACCCTCCTGGAGACCGGAAAAGCAGTTAAAAGAGACAACTCCATCTGTAAACTGGATCCTGTAGTGGATGACCATGGGATTCTGAGAGTAGGAGGACGGATAAGTAAGATGGCTATGCCAATGGAACTAAAGAATCCAATTATCCTATCCAAAGATTCCTACATATCCAAATTGATCCTGCGACACATCCATCAGCAGGTTGGCCACTCAGGGAGAAATCACATGCTCTCCAAATTACAGCAATGTTTTTGGCTACCTTGTGCCAACTCATCTGCCAGAAAGATCATCAGGAGCTGTGTTTTCTGCAGGCGCATGCAGGCAAAGGTTGGAGAGCAGAAGATGTCGGACCTTCCAGAAGATTGTGTCTCGCCAGATCTTCCACCCTTCACACATGTGGGCATCGATTACTTCGGACCAATTGAAGTGAAACGAGGTCGTTCCCATGTGAAATGGTGGGGAGTAATTTTCACCTGCTTGGTGAGTCGAGCCATCCACTTAGAAGTGGCAAGCTACTTGGACACCGACTCCTGCATCAATGCCCTGCGCAGATTCATATGTCGTAGAGGACCAATAACAAGCATTCGAACGGATAACGGAACAAACTTTGTGGGGGCGGAGAAAGAGCTGGATTTATGGAAAAGAGCTGGATTTATTCAAAGAATCATTGTAAAAAAAAAGGGAAGAATGATGTTGAAAAACATGTTTGATATGATTTGCTTGTGTGGTAATGTTGGCTCCTTTATAACTTAAATATAATTGTTTTGTTTTATGATGTAAACAATTAGGGGCCGGGATGTTGGAGCCACAATTGACCTTTAAGTTGATTTGGTTAATTTGACCTGTGAAAAAGGAAACCTGTGGAAAAGGAACATAAAAATATGAATGTAAACAAGTATCAAACAATATGTTTATATTAATCACTTACCTTAGTTATGGTTTGATGCATTCTATAGGATATGGAATTATGTGTATATTACTTACCTTAGTTATCTTACGCGGACCTCTGGATGGCTCCCTCTTCAGTTAATCCTGTTAGTATACAAATCTGGGTAATCAATGAAATGCGGCTCACCTGGAGAGAGTCCTAGTCAGACGAGGAGCGAAACAGTTTTTGACCACACTCACTCATGCAAACAAAAGGTATTGTTTTATTGGATTAATCGTATTGGATTTATGTTGAAACTGCAGAGAATATATTTTGTTAGAACGCAAATAAATGCGACCTTTGTTGGAATTTTACCGCTGGATCTCTGCTTGTTATTTTCTGGATTGTGGAGGATTTGTGCGTCAGGAACCCCGCTCCGACTTGCATGGTGGCTGAAATAGTTTTTTGTTAAGAAAAGCCACTATAACAAGAATAGAGACACATCCACAGTCAGCTGATATCAGGAAGTCATTGACAACTTTAATAAGAGCAGTCTCAGTGCTATAGTGTTGCCTAAATCCTGACTGAAAAGTTTCATAGATGTCATTTGATATCAGGAATGAAGTCAGTCTCTGAGCTACAGCTTTCTCTAGAATTTTTGAAAGAAAAGAAAGATTATAAATTGGCCTGTAGTTCCTGAGATTTTCGGGGTCAAGGTTTGGTTTCTTTAAAAGTGGCTTAATTACTGCCACTTTTTGAGAATTTGCCATATAGCCTGATGAAAGAGACAGATTAATAATGTCTAGCATGGGTTGCCCCATAACAGGAAGAAGTTCTTTAACAAGTTTTGTTGGGATTGGGTCTAATTGGCAAGTAGATGGTTTGGAGGACATAACCAATTTAGAAAATTCTGTCCACTCCAGAGCACTAAAAAACTCAAGAGTAGCTGTCCTGTCCTGGTAAGCCTGTGCTTTCTGATCAGTGTCCGCTACAGCAGAAGGTGCCATTTTAGTAATTTCATCTCTAATTTTCTCAATCTTCTCAGAGAAAAAGTTCATAAAATCATTATTATTATATTATAGACTGCCGGAGGCTTAACATTGGTTTCAGTCTGGTTCTTTGTCAGTTTAATTAACACAGGACAGCACCTGCACCCTGCTTCATTAACACAGGACAGCACCTGCACCCTGCCTCATTAATACAGGACAGCACCTGCACCCTGCTTCATTAACACAGGACAGCACCTGCACCCTGCCTCATTAACACAGGACAGCACCTGCCCCCTGCCTCATTAACACAGTACAGCACCCTGCCTCATTAACACAGAACACCTGCCCCCTGCCTCATTAACACCCCTGCCTCATTAACACAGAACAGCACCTGCACCCTGCTTCATTAACACAGGGCAGCACCTGCACCCTGCCTCATTAACACAGGGCAGCACCTGCACCCTGCCTTATTAACACAGGACAGCACCTGCACCCTGCCTTATTAACACAGGACAGCACCTGTACCCTGCCCCCTGCCTCATTAATAACCCTGTTATTAAGCCATTATTTCACAGGGCCAGTCACTATGCTTATCTAATAAGGATAAAATAAATTAAAAAAATTCACATTCAGATTTAGAAATCTGAATGTGTCAGGCAGGGCAATATGTCCGTTCCTTATCACCCTCTGCATTGAAACTTAACAAGCCAGTCACAGGAATAACATCTCCACACTAGCACATTGCCTTAACAGGATGCAGACTGTGGGGCTCATCCATACACTAGAGCAGTGCCTTTAAGGATGCTGACCGTGGGGCTCATCCACACACTAGAACAGTGCCTTAACAGGATGTAGACTGTGCGGTCATCCACACACTATAGCAGTGCTGTAATAGGATGAGCCACCCAGCAGCCCTAAACTGGTATGTATTTTTGAGACATACCAGTTTAGGAAACATAAAAAGGAGGACGAACCAGCAGAAGGGACAGAGAGCCGTCACAGCACCCTGCACCCTGCCCCATTAAAACAGGACAGCATCTGCACCCTGACTCATTAACACAGTACAGCACCTGCACCTTGCCTCATTAACACAGTACAGCACCTGCGGCCTGCCTCATTAACACAGGACAGCACCTGCACCCTGCCCCCTGCCTCATTAATAACCCTGTTATTAAGCCATTATTTCACAGGGCCAGTCACTATGCTTATCTACATTACATTACAGGCATTTGGCAGACGCTCTTATCCAGAGCGACGTACAACAAAGTGTTAACCGTAGTCAAGAACAGTTTAGCTGAAAGCCACCCTAGTGGGAAGTACAGTTCCTGGGTGCTAGGAGCAACCACATAGTTAAACTAGGACCCTGTAGGTAAATCTGTAGCCACAATTCAAAGGTAGCAATAAAGCAATCAATGCAGAAAATAATGCCTAAGCCTAATACAATACATAAACAAGTAGACATGTGTAAAACTAAGCAACTATGTCCCTAAGTTAACAAAAACCGGACTACGGGGAGAGGTGCACCCTGAAGAGGTGAGTCTTCAGTCGTCGCTTGAAGGTGGCCAGGGTCTCAGCTGTTCTGACTTCCACAGGAAGGTCATTCCACCATCGTGGAGCCAGAACCGGCAGGAGACGTGACCGGGAAGCGCAGGTGCGGAGGGGGGAAGGTGCTAGGCATCCTGAGGTAGCAGAATGGAGTGGTCTGGCAGGTGTGTAGGGTTTGAAGATCTTGAGGAGGTATGTTGGGGCTGATCCCTTGACTGCCTGGTATGCTAGGACCAATGTCTTGAATTTGATGCGAGCTATAACAGGCAGCTAGTGGAGGGTAGTGAGCAGGGGGGTGACATGGGAGTGTCTAGGAAGGTTGTAGACCAGATGGGCTGCAGCGTTCTGGAAGAGTTGCAGGGGTCTGATGGCAGATGTGGGAAGGCCAGCCAGGAGCGAGTTGCAGTAGTCCAAGCGGGACAGTACCATTGCTTGGACCAGGAGCTGGGTAGAGTACGTGGTAAGGAAGGGACGGATTCTCCTGATGTTATACAGGAAGAATCTGCACGCCCGGCTTACCGCTGCAATGTTCAAGTTTCAAGTTTTTTATTGATCACGTACACATGCGTACATGGCAGTGAGATTTGTTGTTCCCATGGATCTCTCTCACAACATAACACAACAGTACACAATAAGAATACAGTAATAAATAAATTGTAAAAAAAAATAAAAAAATTGTAAGATAGTAAATATAATATATAAAAATAATATATTATATAATATATATAATAATATAATAATATAATATATATAATATAATAAGTAAGATAGATGTACAATATTGCACATCACTGGATGGCAGTATAAAGTGATGAGTGCTAAAGTGATAAGTGACACAGTGATACAGTGGGGTGTGAGGATGTAGGAGGGGGAGGGGACAGTTCAGTTGTTGGTGGGGCTGGGCAGTGGTTAGGGGTCTCAGCTCAGCATGCGGATAGCTTGGGAGTAGAAGCTGTCCTTGAGGCGGTTGGTCTTCGCTGCTATGCTGACATAGCCAGGCTTCCTCTTGGACAGCTTCTTGATAAACAGGCCATGGCTAGGGTGACTGGGGTCGGCGATGATCTTGTTGGCCTTCGTCGTGCACCTCACCGTATACAGGTCCCTCAGGTTAGGCAGTGCACCGCCTGTGACCCGCTGGGCTGACCGCACCACCCTCTGCAGCCTCTGCCAGTCACGTTCGGTGCAGTTGCCGTACCAAGCGGTGATGCAGCCGGTCAGGACACTTTCCGTGGTGCACCTGTAGAAGTTCCTGAGGATTGGTGGGGGCAGGCCAAACTTCCTCAGCCGTCTGAGGTGGAAAAGACGCTGCTGGGATTTCTTCACCAGCGTGTCCACGTGCCGAGACCACTTCAGATCCTCTGAGATATGGACTCCGAGGAATCTGAAGCTGCTGACCCGTTCAACAGCGGCCCCGTTGATGGTAATGGGCAAGTGCACACCCCTTTTCCTGAAATCCAGGATCAGCTCCTTTGTTTTCTCAATGTTGAGCTCAAGGTTGTTCCCTTGGCACCACCTTGAGAGCGCCATCACCTCGTCTGCATAGGCCGCGGTGTCATCGTTGGTAATCAGGCCCAACACCGTTGTGTCATCTGCAAACTTAATGATAGCGTTGGAGCTGTGCTTGGCTGTGCAGTCGCTGGTGTAGATGGAGTATAGGAGCGGGCTGAGCACGCATCCTTGCGGGCGCCTGTGTTGAGGGTCAGGTAAGATGAGGTGTAAGTGCCCACCCTTGATAGGAACAGCCTGTTGTCCATCACCACACCGAGATTCTTCGCGCAGGGTGATGATGTCACCAAGGTGTCACCTAGTGAAATGGAGAAATCAAGGTGGGGAGAGTTTAGGGCAGGAATGAAGATTAGTTCTGTTTTACCTGGGTTGAGCTTTAGGTGGTGACTGTCCATCCAGCTCTGAATGTCCCTCAGGCAAGCAGAGATGCGGATAGAGACCTGAGTGTCTGATGGGGAGAAGGAGAGAAAGAGTTGAGTGTCATCGGCATAACAATGGTAAAATAAGCCGTGGGCAGAGATTACAGAGCCAAGGGAGCAGGTGTACAGAGAGAAGAGAAGGGGACCGAGGACTGAGCCCTGTGGAACCCCGGTGGGGAGGAAACGAGGCGGTGATACTTTACCAGCCCAGGCAACCTGGAAGGAGTGACCGGAGAGGTAGGAATCGATCCAGGCGAGGGCTGTACCGCAGATCCCTGTTGCTGCCAGGGAGGACAGGAGGATGGAGTGCTCCACAGTGTCGAAGGCAGCTGAGAGATCAAGCAGGATCAGGATGGAGGAGAGGGAGGCGGCTCGTGCGGTGTGAAGTGCCTCATTGACCGAGACGAGAGCGGTTTCTGTTGAGTGGCCAGGTCTGAAGCCGGACTGGTGGGGGTCCAGCAGGTTATTTTCTGTGAGGAAAGCAGAGAGTTGGTTAGATACCGCTCTTTCAAGGGTTTTAGAATAATCTTTTTTTTTTAATAATCTAGGTTTTAGAAATCTAATAAGAATAAAATTAATTAATTAATTTCACATTCAGATTTAGAAAATGTCCGTTCCGCATCACCCTCTGCATTGAAACTTAACAAGTCATTCACAGGAATAACATCTACACACTAGAACAGTGCCTTAACAGGATGCAGACTGTGGGGCTCATCCATACACTAGAACAGTGCCGTAACAGGATGCCGACCGTGGGGCTCATCCACACACTATAACAGTGCCGTAACAGGATGAGCCACTCAGCAGCCCTAAACTGGTATGTATTTTTGAGACAAAGAATTAAAGAAACCATGCTCTTCTTTCCACCACTAGGGTGGTGGAAAGCCCAGACCTCAATCCCATTGAGAATCCATGGAAAGATTTGAACATTGTTGTTCACAACCAATCCCACCCAACATGAAAGAACCTCAATAAATTTTGTAAAGAAGAAAGGGCGAAAATTGCAGTGTCCAGATGTGCAAAGTTGGTAAAAACTTACTCAAATAGACAAAAAGGTGCTTCAACCAAGTATTAAGACAACAAGTGAAGACTTATTTAATCAATTATTATTAGTCTATTTTATTTGTAATTAATTAATAAAAACCTTTTCGTTTTTTAAATTTGCCAGACCCCTCCACTCCGCCTCCTCTGGCAAACTGACTGGCCCATCCCTCCGGGCACCTGACAGCCGCTCCACGCGGTCTCGTCTCTTCTCTGTCCTGACCCCTCGCTGGTGGAACGACCTTCCGCAATCGGTCAGGACCACGGAATCACTTGCGATCTTCCGCAAGAGACTCAAAACCCACCTTTTCAGACTCCACTACCACTGAATTCTGAACATCTATTTGTCACCACCACTGCCTATTTGTTCAACACTATATACCCCTGCTTTCTCCATTTAATAAAAAAATGAAATAATTACTAACCTTTTCCTTCCCAGTGTTACAGGTATGGTACGCAGTTGCCTGCAATGATGTCTATCGCTGTATTACTGCACTGATCTCTTGCGCTAACTATGATTGTTCCTACCATGTATTTATACACATCCTGCTGATTCAGGTCACAATATTAAATGTTTTTTGTCCCAAATTAAATTGAATTGTAGTTCAAAGCCTTCCAAAGTATTTGTCCTAAATCTGAAAAGCAGTGAACATTGTTGAAATTCACAGCACTAAATCCTGCTTCATGTCAACTCAGCCACAAACACTGGATGTGGATGTCACTTCCTGGTGAAACAGAGAGGACTGAAGACTGGTGTGCGACGTATGGCCCTTTGAATAGATGGACTGTCAATCCACCACACTGAACACTGAACACAAGGATGACCAGGCAACACTTCTTTGTGTGAGAAATTGCATGCAATATTTCAAAGCTCATTATTATTCTTTTGCCAATGAAGGTCAAAATATGTATGTTGTATTACTGTTACTTTTAGTATTATTGTTAGCCTTTTACTTATGGGCAAAAATCCACAAGATTATAGAAAACATAGTGGAAGAAAAGATAACCTTGTACTTAACTTTGTGTAATGATTTCGGTGTTTGGTTTTAATTACCGAAGAGGCTATTCCTTTACAAATTTGTTGGAAAGTGTAATAAAGTCAAGTACTTTCAAAGCCTTAGTTTGAATACATCAACAGGCAAGACACAGTAGGCGGTCTCTCGAAGTATATCTGACCATATTCACACAAACATATTCTATGTGGTATACTATGTGGTCAACATATTCTATGAGTCCCATAACTTTCAAAACCCCACAATTCACCTACCCCACTTTATACAGAATATTCATCTGGCAAGTGAATAAAACATAGGCTGGAAAATGAGCACGGCTTTCCATATTTTTACCATCAAGTTAATAAAGTATTTTGGTTCAGGTATTCCTAATTGCCAATTTGATTTGCACAGCATATAAACTTTGATTAAGTCTGGGTTTTTTTCAGAATCCAGCTGGATTTAATTCAGCTACTTTAATTAGTCCTGAAATAAATAGAAGATTAAAGCCTCAATTTGCAGACAATGTAACATGCTGTACCTGTATATTTTGGTCCATCATTTTAAAACAGTGTCATTTTAAATTTGTTTAAACAACAAATACAACCAAGCTAAAAATGAATAAACACAGCACTTGAATGGATATGTGTTTAAGCCTCCTATATTAAATTATAACTAAACTCTGGACTACACACTGGATAAGGAAGACATCCCCCCCAACAAACTTTTACATTGTAATCTCTTGTAATTCAGTTATAATAAAGAACTCCCACAGAAATGTGAGTTATATCATAAGAAAGAGGATGAGGTGGGCGAAGTGATTAAAGACCTCATCTTCGCAATGAACTAGAGGTTTAACTGAAAAAGCAGTTCCTTATTTATTCAGATAACACAAAAGCGTGGTGTTTGTGGTGATATGTGCAGACTTATATTCTGTCTATTTATATCTGATTGTAGGAATTTGTTCCTTAGTTTGTGGAGGTACAAAAATTACACAGATACAGTATATCATACAATGAACAAAAAATGATTATAGTGGGGCCTGACATTAATGTTGGCCCATAAAGCTTCACTCATAAATACAAGTATTTTTGAGATATAGGCATGTTTATGCCTTTAAAATGTCTCCTGCTCGAGACTCAACCTCCACCGGTAAGCAACTATTACAGCACGTGAACCGCACAGCTATTTGACAACCGACATTCTGAACCAACCAACCTAACGCATGGGTGCGCATTTAGTTGGTATTAGGTCTCGCAACAATTTCCCTATTCTGCTGGAAGCAATTTGGTCCCCTAGACCCTCCCTGACACGGCCCCCCTCTTGGGTGTTTGCTCTGGCTCTGATTCGTACGATATGCTCAGAGAATTATTTCAATGAGAGAGCAAGAGCCGGACTGAGGAGGCAGATGTAACCAGAAGCTGCAAAGACCCAAGCGGACTCGATATACCCCGGAGAGAAGCCAGTGCACATGTGTACGCGATAAGAACTGGGAGACATCACGAAACAATATTAATATCATCTTGGAAATAACTGCTGATGAAGAACAGGAAGGAAACGGCATTTGGTAGAGAAGAAGTAAGTGCATGAACTAATGTGGAAAAATGAATACACCACACGATTTACATAATCTCTGTAGTGCTGAACTGAACGGGAGAGCTGTTCAATGCGATGATCAATACATTGATCTTGATTATACAGATATTAGAAAGCGACTAACAGCATTAGAGAAGACGTTGGCCAGGTAGGCTGTATTTCGAGTGCTGTTTGTGATTGATCACGGGGAGTGGGAGTAGCTGTTCATTTTGGACAAAAATAATGTGTTGGCTGTCTACTTTTTCAAAGAAATTCCAAAAGGAAGATAACCTAAGATAATTGCCAGCATTTGGGGTAGGCAATAACTGTGAGTAAATGCACGTACTTGTGTATTGTAAACAGGTGCGTTGCATACCAAATAGTTTTTGCAATTGGGATGCACAGATTATCGATTCAAATAATACATAACATTTGCTTTTGGTTAAAAACTCCACATTCATTCACACATTCAAGGTGTTTGAAAACCTCAGCGCAATGGCACAAATAAAGATGACCTTTAAATTAAGAGATTTGTAATGCTTAAATGTATATTTTACATTTTAAATCTTCTGTAGCGTCCCAATGCAAAGCACGTGACAGGGATTCTCATTCAGATGTAGTTATAAATTACTCTGAAGTTGTGGGTTTTATGGAAACGCAAACACTGAGTTACAATTAATTATTCTAAGGGTTCAATCTTAGCACTCTCCTGTATGCGCGCTGTCGATGAATCAATCAGCATTTTACAGACGCTTGTGGGTGATATCGTGTGTGTTAGTATGTAAAAACTAGCCAATGCTTCACTTTGCTTCTAGGGAAATTGTGAATTTTCAATGAGACACGTGTCGGCTACAAGTACAGTCCGATGTGTGCAACAGCAGACAGGTCTTATTACCAAAGACAACATTTATGCAGATGTATTTGTTTGTACAAATTCTGTATTTTGTTATGCTCATTAGTGGGCAATTCGTTTTATGTAATTTAATTGCAATAATATTTCTCAAACTAAGAAATGTAATTTTAAAACCTACATTAATATTGCTCTTTGACATATCACATTTATTAATATTTAGTTCGACAATTATTTACACGTCTGAATCTCAGCGGCTTTATTAGAACCACCTTTCAGGATACAGGAGTATGCCGCAGTCGTTTTGCAGAACGAGGTTCGCCCGGACTAGAACATGTGTCTCAAACGTTAGGGTACCCATTGGGCAATCAGAGATTTTATATTTTGTAAAGCAGGGAATACAATGATTAATGCTTTGCAGTTCGTATTACCATTAAAGCTCGCATATTTCCAAACGAACTTTGTGCATGTGGTGGTGCGGTAAACCAGAGATGGATGTCGCGCGTTTTATTTCTTATCATGACTAAAAAACTCTGACTAAAATATAGACCACAGCGCGTTTTAAAGCTTGAATTTTAAGTGTTTTCCTGTGACTGGCTGCACCTATTATAGGGATGATAGTTCAAATACGTAGCTACTACCGATCATAGGACAACATTCACATTTAAATGACAAAAAGTAGGACTTCCAGTCAAGTTTGTCCAAAAACACTATTCGGCAGGAATCGTAGCGTAGCTTGTCTTAACAGTTGCTATCATCGTGTAGTGTACCAGGACCTACTACATGACGATAATTTGTAAACTATTTAATATATTAAATGCTCTCTGAAATACTTGAAGCCCAGTTTAAACATGTAGCCTGTTGTATGCCTGTGTTGACATTCTTGAAATGCCAGCCTCATGCTCACGCTTGCGACTTTTAAAGCGTGGAATCCCAACTTCTCCACTATTAGAGACCTGCTATTGGCGGGCCCTCGTTTCACCTTCCGATAGCCCTTATGCAACGAAAATATATTTTCCATGTATAGAGATGTAATATAGGCTATTTGTAGTTTTCTAATAAATTCTTGTTTTTTTCATTATTTGTGTCAATTAAACACTGTTCTCACAATATGTTCAACATGTACTTACTCATAACGATATCAAGAGATGACACAAGCATGCGGGTGAAATTAGAAGCGTTGTTATATGTAATATATTATATATGTATTGCAAAATATAGTTAATAATATAATTGCAATATATTGCACAATATACAGATTATTGCCACTTTTCATATATTGTAAAAAGTATTACCATATATTTAATGATATAATATATTTTGGAACCAAAACAACAATATATTGGCATCTATTGCAAAATATATGTAGTCCTTTTATATATTAAATATATTATATACAGTATATTTGTCAATATATGTTAATATATGTTTGTTGCGTAAGGTAGTTTCAGGTTAAAACTAATTATTGATAGTCATATCATACCTAACTCAGGAGGCATGAAGTCATTCAGCCCTGAGTCACCTTGGACTGACCATGATATGGTCTTTTTTGGACATACTCTGTGCCGGCCAGAAGAGGATGGGCTCCCCCCAGTGGCGGCACCAGGGGGGGCTTGCCAGGGCTGTAGCCCCGTCAGGAATTTGCGTAGCACCTCCGCAGCCCCCCCAAGCATTTCCTTACAATTTTACATTTTCATTAAACACTTTAAATCAAAATAACTACCAGCCGACAATTATTTTATAATTCCGTAGAGGCCCTGTGTGTGTGTGTGTGTGTGTGTGTGTGTGTGTGTGTGTGTGTGTGTGTGTGTGTGTGTGTGTGTGTGTGTGTGTGTGTGTGTGTGTGTGTGTGTGTGTGTGTGTGTGTGTGTGTGAGGGAGAGGGGGTGTCTCGCGAGACGAGAGTACCTATAACTAGCCATCTCAAACTTTTACACGTTATTGGCAAGTTCAACAAAACTGTTGCGCAAAAAATATCAGACAATCCCAGAAATGCGAAGTATACTCACCATGATATACAGAACGAGTTAATTTAAATTATGGCAAATATGGTTAGGGAGCAAATAAGTAGTGAAATAGAGGAAGCTGGACTGTTTGCATTGATAGTCGACGAAAGTAAGGACGTCAGCAAAAAAGAACAGGTGTCTGTGGTGGCACGCTATTTGCACAATGATGTTGCACTGGAAGAATTCCTACATTTCACTCCAGCCGATGGATTAGATGCTGATTCCCTTTTAAAAACAATCAAACTGACACTTAATAAATGCAACATTGACCACAAAACGTGCGTTGCTCAATGCTATGCCATGCTCATTGTCTTAATCTTGTTTTGGTGGACTGCGTTAAAAACCGGCTGTAGAGTTCTTTGTATCAGTGCAGGTGCTGTACAAATGTTTTCCGGGCTCCATCCCTCATGATCTTTTCCTAAAAAACTACAAGAAATTGAGCCAACACAAGCTCCCGTTGATTTTGCAATGAGTGAGATGGTCTAAGCAGTGTTTATCTGTCATGTTGTGGCAATGTTTTCCTGGCTATTGGTATTGAGGGTCTGGGTCATTGTATAAATTTTTGAGTGTGTGAGATGGCAGTACATAAGCTAAATCAATGCATAGCATGCTTGTTGTAGTAGCCATGCTGTAATATCTGACTAGATGGTTTAAACATTATGCGTAGTAATCTAGCCTTCATAGCCATGGTCTGCATGCCCGTGACCTGCACGGGTGTCTAAATTTCATGTGCACCCCCTCACAACCATAAAGCACCCCCTTAGCACCCCCAACTAAACTTTTCTAGCGCCACCCCTGGCTGCCCCCCTTTTAGTCTGGTTCCTCCCAAGGTTTCTCCCTATCAAGGGAGTTTTTTCTCACCACTGTTGCCTTTAGGCTTGCTTTTGGGGGGGTCTAGCCCTCTGTTAAGCGTTTTGTGACAATTCAGATGTCTAAAAAAAAAAATGTAAAGGCTGTTAGGATTTTTGACCCAAGCAAGTTTGCAGCCTCGATGTGACAACCCTCCCAGTATACTTGATTCCAGGTTTTTAGAAGAATGATATCCTGACATTTTCCTCAACCAAATTTTTCAACTGGTATACATTTGCCACATATCTTTTCCCCCTATCCGGCAGCTGTTTCCGCCTCCCCATCTTCGCCTTTGTTCTATGTTGTTAACGTCTGTCTTCTCTCCCTTTTGTCATTAATGTCCAATAGTGGGGGTAAAAAAAAACATCCTAAAGGCCAGGTGCGAACCCTTCTAAATACAACCTTCCTAAAAAATGTACACCCCTCATATCTTATAGGCACAATTATACTTCAAATATTTAAAAAACATTTGTGGGTTGCATAGAATTTCACAATCTGTATTGCGCTCTCTGAGGTGTGCCTTTAAATATATTTTCCAGTAGACAGAGAAGATTTTCAACAAACAAAACAAGGTTTTTACAAGGTGGATTGTTTCACCTGTTGTTCTATCAGTGTTAATATTCCATTCTAACAACATTTGTTTGTCTTTTCTTTACATCATATACTGTTTGTTTTGTTATGCCTAATGAATTATGTTTTTGTGATGCACTTCAAATGTTTCTCCTCTCTGTTGGTGTTGTATTGCTATGCTGTAGTAAGGTATTGTGACGCTGTACCTTGTTGACCATTACTTCTATTTCCTGATCTGTAAATATAAGTTTTCTTTTTTTCATTGTTCCCTCGCTGCTCTGTATCCATTTCTTGGCACTTTCTAATCTGGATGTGTGAGAGTGCCATATTGTTTTGGACCCTTTGGGTGTCTCCTACTGTAAAATTGAGAATGAGGGTGTTTCATTTCTTTCCCCATCATAGCACCAAAACTGCTCTTATCAAGGTCCTAAATTACATTTGCATAAACCCTGACTCTCGAAATATCTCAATTTTAGTATTACTCAATCTTAGTGCTGCCTTCGACACTGTAGACCATACAATTCTGTTAGACAGGTTCGAAAACTGGGTCGGGTCCTAAATTGGTTTAGGTCCTATCTGCAAGACAGGAGCTATTTTGTCTCCATTGGCAACTTTGAATCCGAGCGAATCAGCATGACATGTGGAGTCCCCCAAAAATCGACACTTGGCCTTCTTTTATTCAATCTCTACATGCTCCCATTAGGCCAAATACTGCAAAATAACAAAATGTCATAACACAATTATGCAGATGACACCCAGATTTATATAACTGTCTCGCCGAACGATTACGGCCCCATTGACTCGCTATCTCAATGCATCGATAAGATCACTACTTGGATGCACCAAAATGTTCTGCAGCTAAATAAGGACAAAGTAATTATCTTCGGAGCCCATAAAGATAGGTTGAAAGTCAGTGCTTACCTTGATTCCCTATCTCTGCAGACTAGTAGCCAGAAATCTTGGTGTTATTCCAGACTCGGATCTAAATTTTAATAGCCATATCAACTCAATAACTGAGTTGGCCTGTTATCATCTGAAAAACATAACTAGAATCAGAGGATTCATGTCTAAACCTGACCTTGAAAAGCTTATCCATGCCTTTGTCACTAGTAGACTTGACTATTGTAATGGCCTTCTCTTAGGCATATCCAAAGACCCTTCGTCAGCTTCAGCTCATCCAAAATGCAGCCACCAGAATTCTAACCAAAACTAAGGTCTCTCCAATGGCTGCCAATCTGTCAATTTAAAATGAGAATTTAATTTAAAATACTGTTGCATGTATACAGATCACTTAATGGATTAGGCCAAAAATACATATCCAACATGCTTTTACAATATTAACCCGCTAGATCAGGGGTCGGCAACCCACGGCTCTGGAGTCGCATGCGGCTCTTCAGCCCCTCTGCAGTGGCTCCCTGCAGCTTTGAAAAATAATAATATATGGAAATAAATAACGGCTATTTTATTAAATTTTTTCTTTCAAAGGGAACACCTTATTTTGGAGATCGAGGTGATACTGTGACACTGACATAAAAAAAGTGTTTAATATTTCGTCAATTAAAAATGCGTCACATCCCCGGCGCCTCTCCCTGCCGTCTGAAGGTGGCTAATCTTGAGTTTCCAACCCCCGGTAAGCTAACCATGGATAAATCCCAAAAAAGAAAAGTCTCGGAGGAAAATATAGTTTAATTCAGCATGGACAGATTTATTTGCTTTCACTCCTAACGATGCGGGCTTACCTGTATGCTTGATATGTGGTGAGAAATTAGCAAACAACAAAAAATGTAATGTTGAAAGACATTTCCAGAACAAACACACAGCATTTGCTGAAAAGTACCAAGCTGGATATGAAAGAAAAAAAGCGATTCCGGAACTGCTGCGGAAAGCTGAGCAGAGCAAATCTACTTTCAAGAAGTGGATCAAATCTCCAAACTCAACTACTGCTGCTAGTTTTGTGGCAGCTCAGGAGATAGTAAGGTGTGGAAAGCCGTTCACAGATGGAGAATAGCTACATGAAAGAATCATTCATTAAAATATCAGAACATCTATTGTGAAAACGTGAAATTGTCAGAAAATGTGAGATATGCCTCTCTATGCAAAGACCGCCAAGGACAGGACCATTAAGATGGCAGAAAACATTACCAGTCAACAAATTGAGGAGATTAATTCAGCTCCAGCATACTCAATCGCTTGTGATGAGTCAAGTGATGTAAACGATATTGAGCAGACAGCGCTGTTATGCAAATAAGGGAAGGACTCAAATAGACCTGCATGGTTCTGTGTTTTATTTCAAAGTAGGTCTACACATGCCAGTGCTTTTTTTTCTCCTCTTCATAAGAGTTTGAGGTTTTCCTTTGTTATAACAGGTAAAAACAGCAATAAAATGTCAACAGTTTTCTTTTTGTTGTTTTATAATTTCACAAATGCAACAAACTATAGTTCTTTTACAGTGGGTGACAAAAACACACATATTTACACATCCACATTTTATTTCCTATTTTAGTTCCTATAATATGTTTTTTAGTTTTCTTAGTGATTTTTCCATGATATTATGGACAAAAAAAGTGGAATTAATTAGTATCTTGTATGACCTCCTTTTGCCTTAAAAACTTGATAACTTCTGTCAAACATACTAGAAATAAGCTTTTGAATAAATTCCAATCCCGCTGTATATATAGTATAACTTAAAAACTTTATACACTGTGTTATCTTCATTTTAAGGGTCAAATAGGTGTTGCGGCTCCAGATGAATTTTATGTAGTGGGAGAGGGGCCAAAAATGGCTCTTTTGATAGTAAAGGTTGCCGACCCCTGCGCTAGATCCTTAAGGTCAGCTGGGACTGGTTTGCTGAACATTCAGAGTTAAAACAAAACATGGAGAGGCAGCATTCAGTTATTGTGCTGCTCACAGCTGGAACAAGCTCAGGTCACAGCTCTGACCATATTCAAATCTAGGCTGAAAACCTTCCTATTCTTCACCGCGTATAACTAAACTCTTACTATTTTGATTTTAGTCCCTCACTCCTACTATCAGTAAACATTCGCACCTTAGTTGTTCATGCCCTCCCTAAGTAAATTCATGCACTTTGATTGATTTTATTTATTTGTATCTCTTTTATGTCTTTTATGTGTTTTATAAGTATGAGCACATTAGTCTTTTAAGTCTTTTTATCTCTGTTCTAAGTTACGTTTATTATAACCCTGCATGATATTTTTGATGTTTGTATTACTCCATTGTCTTTTGATATTTATTTTTATCTATTTTATCTTTGCTGTAAAGCAATTTGAATTGCCTTTGTGTATAAAATGTGCTATACAAAAATAAACTTGACTTGACTTGACTTGATTGCCTAATTAGAACCTGTCTTAGTAAATTGATCTTTAATGTGAATACAGCGACATCATTATCTGCAACTGTAACACCGGGAAGGAAAAGAGCAAAATGCAATTTTTTATTTTTTTTTTTTTATTTTTTTATAGAGACTGTTGTTGTGCTGGAGTCTGAGGTGGGTTTTGACGGAAGATTGGAAGTGATTATTTCCTTAGTAAATCTGGCTCCTGAGACTATTTAAAGGAATCCTCAAAATTACATACACATTTATTTGGTAGTTTTTGTTAAAAACACAAGTGAAAAGGGCCTCTGTGGCCTCTTGGGTAGGATTATGTTGTGAAATTGATTGCACAGCTGGTTGCTACCCCAAATTTATGGAGCCTTCCACGGTGATTGATGAAATTCATACCAAGTTTGATAAGGCATTAGGACCTGGGTATCAGATGGAGGGAAGGAGAGAAACAGTTGTGGCTAACAGTGATAGGAAAAACCCAGTTGACTAGTTAGCTGTCTGGAATCAAATTTAAATATAGCAGGTCGTTCTGTGAGAGATGAGCAGAGCTCTAACGTTTTGGAGAGGAATGTCGGTAGTTAGAGATGACAGCAGGATTCAGAGAGGTTTTTACAGAGGAAAGAGAGGAGTTAATGACATTAGAGACAAAGGGGAGGATGTCCATAGCCAGGTGGTGGGACGGTGGGAGAGAACAAGTTGAAGGATTTTACAATAATTAGTTACAATAATTAGTTTGTTTTTGAGTAGGGCATCCAAAAACTCCCCAGTGGACAAGAACAATGAAAATGGAACAGTGTGCATGAAATTCAAAGGAGGAGGGGAGAAGTGAGGAAGAGAACAATACCAAATCTCCACAGGGGGAGATTATGCCTGTCCCTCCACCTCTACCTGAATCGTGGAGTTTATGGAAATTCAGCTACCAAGTTTGATAAATTAGGCCCCTTGGGCTCCCCAGTTCTAGTTAGCTGTCTGGAATCAGAATTTAAATATAAGTGTACCCAATTTTAGAATAATTAGTTACAATAATTAGTTTGTTTTTGTAACTTTATGGCAATTTGCAAATAAAAGTGTGTTATGAGTAAAATATGTAGTATGCACAACTTGGTAATTGTGCAAAATGTGACAACTGCATAGCAGAAAAATCACCATGTTTGTGTACTGATTATGCTCAGAACAGTCTTAAAAGCACAAGAGTGATTAATAATTTCCCAAAATACTGTACATTACCTATGGGTATGTTTTTGAAATCAACCACTAACTTGCTTTTTTTCCGCTGAAAACAACATGGTAAGTTGTTTAGTCAGTATAGTTACAATTCTGTGAGCTCAGATTTTCTGAGCTTCCTTTCAAAGAACATAATGTAGCCATAGACATTAATTGTTTATTAATACCAATTTAATCCCAAATTGCTTTGGATCAGCAATCAAACATTTCTATAGCCTAGTTTATATGGTTCTTCCTGTTGATAAAACACTTAATCTCTGGTGATTTGATTTGCTTTACTGCAATGATTTGTAGTTACAGTTAATAAAACAGTCACAGTGCATTTCTGTAGATGTACACAAACCATGGAGTTTTGAGATAGAAAATTGGTGAGATGTTTTAGCCAACTAATGTGCACTATTGCCCAGACCTCACAGAGTCAGACATAAGTACATGTTATTAAGGTCTTAAGGTTCATTGTTTGTTGGCGTCACCCACACTAGAGGTGGTGATGGCCTCTCTCTCTCTTCCTCTCCAGTAGAGGTGGTCACAGCCTGTCTCTCTCTTCTTCTCAGTGGCTGCACCCGATCTTCTGGACCCCAAATCAGCCACCCACAACTCCAAACCCCGCCTCTCTTTCTCCACTAAGCCTATTGTCTTAAACTCGGGAGACGAGTGCGATGCCATCGGCACGGTCATGAAGTGGAAGACAGTGTCGGCCATCTTCCTGCTGGTGGTGCTCTACCTGATAATCGGGGCCACAGTGTTCAAGGCCCTGGAGCAGCCCCATGAGAGCTCCAAGAAGATCACCATCCTGGCGGAGAAGCTGGAGTTCCTCTCCCACCATGCGTGCGTCAACTCGTCTGAGCTGGAGGACCTTGTTAAGGTAATCTACGCTTTGTGAAGGTCACTCAAATGCATGTCCTCTCCTTCTCTGATTTCTCGTTGATTGGCTGATATCAGCAGATATCTTACAGAAATAAGACTTGAACGTTAGTGCCTAGAAATGAGTGGTGGGGCCATGGACTGTCATTTAATCAACTGCAACTCCCTTCCCGTAAACACAAACACACTTTTAGGGGTATGGCTTGTATTTCATGCATTTTCATTTTGGAGCACATTCCTATTTTTAAAAGCAAAGTGTTAGGGGTGGCGGATAGCGTAGTGTTCTAACGCACCGTATTTTGGCTGGTCCGATACGGTGTGCGCTGCCTGTCAGGGACGCGGTTCGAAACCTGTCTCTACCAGACCGGCCCTGGATGTCAGCCCTGGTCGGGGTGGCATTTGGCTGTCCACCCCAGGGGGAGGGGAGAGGGTGAGTTGGCTCAGGTCCGCTGTGAAGCACGTAAGGGAGTCTCTAGAATGTGGATGGGCGAGTTCCGTCTTGAAGGAAGCAGAGTTCACTGCCCTCGGAGAACTAGTTAGCCTCAATAGAGGGTGTCATTGGCTACCAAATTGTGAGAAAAACGTGAAAAAATCAGAAACAAAATATATATATATTTTTTTAACCGTTGATGAGATACTGCCTTTGTAGCTCATTCAAGTTTTGCAATCACATTCCCACCGTTGTCTGACAGCTTCTGGCTAATGGCTGTTTTACTATATTTTTCCACTCCTCTGTCCTGTGTATGTTTAAATTTGGGAGTAATGTGAATTTGTGAGACACAGTTGAGAAGCAGGCTGATTGTATACCAATACAGCCAGGACTGTATGTATCACAGCAGGAAGCTGAAACTTGGCCTGAAAATTGATCTTACAATGATCCCAAGCATGCCTCATAATCAAATGGTTAACTGACCACAAGATTACTGTTTTGCAATGGCCAATTGAGTCACCAGACCTCAACCCAACCCGATTGAATATTTGCAGTATGGATTGAAGAGGGAAATACAGAAACTACAGACTGAAGAATCTGAAGGATCTTGAGAGATTCTGTATGGAGGAATGGTCAAAGCCCCCCCCACACACAATATGTTCACCAATCTCATAAAACACCATAGAAGGCAACATATTATTGCAAATTTATTTTTGATGAATTGTATAAAAAATGAGTATTAGAGAGTATTAATAGTGAAATATATTTTTTGGGGGGAATATATTACTTGTATTAGTATAAAAGAATATCATTTTCTTGAGCAGTTTGTTTGAGCATACAATATAGCTCATTACCTGTATTGTTTACTTTATACTGCCTTTGTGGGCGGCACGGTGGTGCAGTGGATAGCACTGTCGCCTCACAGCAAGAAGGTCTCGGGTTCGAATCCAGGCCGGGGGCCTTTCTGTGTGGAGTTTGCATGTTCTCCCCGTGTCCGCGTGGGTTTCCTCTGGGTACTCCGGTTTCCTCCCACAGTCCAAAGACATGCACGTTAGCCTAATTGGAGAGTCTAAATTGCCCGTAGGTATGAGTGTGTGAGTGAATGGTGTGTGTGCCCTGCGATGGATTGGCGACCTGTCCAGGGTTTATTCCTGCCTCTCGCCCCTATGCATGCTGGGATAGGCTCCAGCCCCCCCGCGACCCTGACCAGGAATAAGCGGCTTAGACAATGAGATGAGATGAGATGAGATACTGCCTTTGTAGCTCATTCAAGTTTTGCAATCACATTCCCACCGTTGTCTGACAGCTTCTGGCTAATGGCTGTTTTACTATATTTTTCCACTCCTCTGTCCTGTGTATGTTTAAATTTGGGAGTAATGTGAATTTGTGAGACACAGTTGAGAAGCAGGCTGATTGTATACCAATACAGCCAGGACTGTATGTGTCACAGCTTGATGCATGGAGCTGTTATTTTCATATGTGAATCTTTTCACTGTATAGTGAACTGCCACATCAATGCAGCTCTTAAGTATATGTCAGGAAAACATTCAGATGTAGGGTAGTTGTGGTTTGGGGCTCTGCACTCAGAGGTTTAAGGTTCGGGGGGGTCACTGCTGTGCTTTTGGAGACCCAATGCTTATTAAAATGTAGCCTAACATATGTTTGGATGCAGAATTAAAATGTTAACATAGGTAAAAACAACTGAATGCACTCTAACCAAGGAGGTTTGAATCTAATTTCTTAACGAATGCAAAATGTTTAACAGGTGCAGTGTTTCATGTGACTAGGGTGAATGTCAATGGAGAATGTAATATATACAGTAAGTTATTGTTTTCACATCTACCAAAGCCCAGATAGATATAGTCATGTGTTTTAGTCAGACTAAAAGCAAACTGCAGGGCAGCTCCATCATTCTCTAACACTGCCACGTAGAGGTCCCCCTTGGGAGATGCGGCTGCCATGGCGACAGGAGCATCATCTGTGGAGCTCAGATGAGCATCAGTCTCCCACGCGCCTGCACGTGGCCACCTGGAGGTGTAACTCACCTCCATAACTTCCATGACCTGCCAGTGGGTACCGACCAATAGGAAGCCAGTGAATTCCAGTACACCACCTCCCTCCATAGCCCTCTTCGTGCAGTACTGCACATGGGGCCGCTGCCATATTTTAATTTTCTTGTGTTCTAAGTTGTAATGTGAGTTCGCTGCCATAGCCCTGTGACCGGTAGTGGTGAAGGCGAAGTATCGTCTCCTCCGAGATGGCACTCGCCAGGCCGTTGACCATAACACGGTACTCCAGAGCCACTCCTGTGTGCAGCGAACATCCTGTCGGCTTCCCTCCCCCCTCCCTGGGGCGGACAGCCAATTGCCACCCCCGGTGCCACTCCCGGCCAGAGCCAACTCTGGCGCGACGGAGAATCGAACCCCGGTCGCCGTGGCCAGCGCCGAACGTTGTAACCACTGGACTACGCGGGAGGCCTTGTGTTCATTTTTTAACACCTGGTGCAGTGATGCGTTGATGCTCCAGCTCTCACCATCGAAGTGTCTTATGGTGTTCCTTCAGCTCTGTTCTCATCTCACACAAATGCCACGTATAGATGCCCATGTGACATGGTGGCGTGGGGTTTAACAGACACAAAGCTTGGGACATGACAGCCTGTAATTGTGCATGCAGCTCAGGCTACACTGTGTTGACCCTGTCTGGAACAGGAAAAGGGCCTTTTCTGTACGGAGGATGACAGGAGCGAGTGACCTTGTCTTTAATTGCATCTCCTAGCGCAGCAGTGAGGGATGGAGAACATAAGAACATAAGAATACATAATGATGAGAACGGGCCGTTCGGCCCATCTTGGCTCATCATGTCCTAATCTAAAGAACATCTAGTACTACATCTAGCCTGGCCTTGAATAGCCCGAGCGTTTCTGCCTCTACTACCTGACCTGGCAAGCTGTTCCAGGCATTGACAACTCTCTGTGTAAAGAAAAACTTCCTAATATCTGTGCGGAATTTGCCTTTAACTAATTTCCATCTGTGGCCTCTTGTTCTGCTGACCCCACTTATCTTAAAAAATCTTTGGTATTTTACTTTGTTAATCCCTTTTAGGAATTTAAAAACCTCAATCAAATCCCCCCTAAGTCTGCGTTTGCTAAGTTTAAATAAATTGAGTGCCTTAAGTCTATCATCATAACTTTTACCTTTCATACCAGGTATCAGTTTAGTTGCCCTTCTTTGGACTTTTTCAAGAGCTTCAATATCTCTCTTGTAGTGCGGTGCCCAGAACTGCACACAGTATTCTAAGTGCGGTCTGACAAAGGCGTTATATAACATTAATATAACCTCCTTTGATTTGTACTCTATACTTTTGCTATGTATCCCAGCATCCTGTTGGCTTTTTTCACTGCTGTAGCACACTGCTTTGATGCAGATAGGCTTTGATCCACTACAACTCCTAAATCCTTTTCAAATTGAACACCTACTAACTTTTCTCCTCCCATAAAATACTCCTGTCTAATGTTTTTATTTCCCACATGCATTACTTTACATTTAGCAATATTGAACGTCATCTGCCATGTATCTGCCCATTTTTGGATTTTGTTTAAATCATCTTGGATTACTTTTGTCGATTCCAAACTGTTTGCCAAACCCCCAAGTTTAGTATCATCTGCAAATTTAACTATTTTGCTACTAATGTCCATATCCAGATCATTTATGTAAATAAGGAAGAGCAGAGGTCCCAGCACCGATCCCTGCGGGACACCACTGCCCACAGCACCGAGGTCAGATTCGGCCCCACCTACTGTTACTCTTTGTATTCGCCCTTGCAGCCAATTTTTAACCCACTGTGAAACTACTCCTACAATTCCTACTGATTTCATTTTAGCAATGAGCCTCTCATGTGGTACCTTGTCAAATGCTTTCTGAAAGTCCAAATATATAACATCATAAGCCTGGTTCAGGTCAACACACTTTGTAGCCTCTTCGAAAAAGTCCAGGAGGTTTGTTAGGCATGACCTCCTTGAGAAATCCATGCTGGCTCTCCCTTAAAATACTATTATTTTTCAAGAATGATTCCAACTTATCCCTAATAATACATTCCAGCATTTTACATGCGATGCAAGTTAAACTGACAGGCCTATAGTTCCCTGGGTCAGTACGGTCTCCTTCTTATATATTGGAATTATACTACCCTGCTTCCAGTCATCTGGTATTTCTCCAGTGATTATGGATTGACTGAAAATATCTGTCAATGGTTTATATATAATTTCCCCAAGTTCTTTGAGTACTCTGGGATATATGCCATCCGGGCCTGCTGCCTTATTTGTCTTAAGTTTTTGTAGTTTTTGTAGTACTTCTACATCCTTTATCTCAAAGTCCTCCAGAACATTCCGTACCTTGTCTATACATTTAGGCATATTTATAACCTCTTCTCTAGTAAAGCTCTCCACAAAGTAACTGTTTAGTGTGTTTGCAATGTCCTTATTATTATAAACCAAAGTTCCTTCCTTATTCTTAATGCACTTAACCTCATCTTTAACTTTCCTTTTTCTACTACAATATTGAAAAAACTTCTTAGGGCTACTTTTTGCATCTTGGGAAATTTTAATTTCAAACCGCCTTTTAGCTGATCTTATTTCCTTTTTAGCCTTAGCCCGCATATTACAATAATCTAACTTGTTTCTCTCTGAGTTATCCTTTTTATATACTCTATACAGTCGTTTCTTTTGCCTCAAAATCACCCGTAAAGATTTAGTCATCCATTGTGGAGACTGTTTTTTCATCCTATTTTTCCTTACTTTGGGGATGAATTTACACTGTACATCTACAATAACCCTTTTAAATATAGTCCATTTTTCATTCACAGTTCTGCAATCTAGAAGTTTAACCCAATCTATATTACTTAAATTCTCTCTCATTTTATTAAAGTCAGCTCGTCTAAAATTAAAAATTCGAGAGTTAGAGGAGGCTGTCTTAACTTGCCAAAAAATATCAATGTTGTTTACTCAAGACTTTATTCATGCTTTCCCTGTTATATGTAGTCTTGACAGACTCCATCTGGGCAGTCTGCACCACCCTACTCATTTCGCTCTCTATCCTCCCTGCCCCCCGAATCCCTAGTTTAAATAATCCTGCGCTACCCTAAGCATACGCTGCCCCAGAGCATAGGTACCCATCCGGTTCAGGTGTAACCCATCGGGCTTGTATAGGTCACCCCTGTTCCAGAAGAAGTCCCAGTGCTCAATAAATCTATACCCCTCTTTCCTACAGAAGGATTGTAGCCACGTGTTAAACCTATAGATAAACTTCAGCTTCCCTTTGCTTGCACGTGGTACTGGTAGAATTCCCGAGAAGACTACCGTGGAGGTTTTGCTCCTAATCTTTGCTGCTAGATCCTCAAATTTATCTTGCAGGACCTCCAACCTGCCCTTTCCCATGTCATTGGTCCCTACGTGGACCATGACCACTGGATCCCCTTCTGCTTTGGCCAGGAGCTTGTCCACACGCTCAAGGAGATCTCCAACCTGGGCACCAGGCAGGCAACACACCGTGCGAGTCTCCTTGGCCTGGGAACAGACTATGCTGTCCACTCCCTAATTATGGAATCCCCCACTACTAACAACTCCCTTTCCCTGGGAGATGTGGCCATCAGGGTGTCCTGTGGCACATGCATCCCCCTCTCTCAGGGTCACGGGCCACAGATTCCTGCAAGGGCTGGAATCTGTTGGACACCTCAACCTCTGGAGATGCCGCCCCTTTGTGGTGTGCAAGCCCTTTCCTACTTTTGTTTCTGACTGTAACCCACCTTTCACTTCCTGCCTGCTCTAAGTTCTTCCCTCCTCCCAGCCTAGGCGTGCACACCTTCTCCCTAACGGACGTTCTAATTGGTTCTAAGAACCCTGACAATTGTGGACTCTGTACGGCCGATACGGCCGATACAGCCAATTGGCCCTCGAGAACAAGAATCTTGTCTTCAAGATGCTCAATGAGCTTGCAGCGGAGGCAGGTGAACAGCCCAAGAAAATCGCTTTCCAACAGGGCGATCATCCTGCACACCTCACAAAGTTTAGGCCACATTTTAGACCCCTAGCTGACTCCCTATCTCTCCCTAAGTATAGATTTTTTTTTACTGTCTAGATGGAGTCAGCAATACCACTCTTAAAAAACACGCTAGGTGGCTCCGGATAGAAGGCAGTAGACTCTAACGTTAGTAGTAGGCTAAATGTAGCTAGAGAGCCTCTTATTTATATCACTTACACAGCTACTGATATAAATACTATATTTTAACATTAGTTTACAACCTAAGCCCAACTATTTAACAATCAAACCTTTGTAATATACTACCTATAAATACAAAATCAACAATCCACAGCTTAAAAGATACTAGCTATCTACGTTACAGCTGAGCGCCTGAACAGCAAACCCCGGATATTAAATACGACTAAAAACTTCCGACGTACAATTTACGTTTATAAACGACGTTAGTTTATAAATAACTATACTAGACTACCGCAATAATTCAATTTTTCCAATCGGTTAAACCGACGAACTTACTTTTCATTCGAGGTTGCTTCTGGGAGGGTGAAACAAAAACCTTGTTAGCTTTTGTGCCAATTTAAACTAACAAGGAGAAAACAAAAGCCCGTCCCTGTCCTTTAAAGGCAACAAAGGATTACACCTTAGAAGCAGTAACTCGTAACTAATGCGGTGATATATTTATATAACGTTGATACCGGTTAACGTTATATAGCTACGTTAATTTTCGCAAGAGTAAAATGCAAGATGCAATACAGAGCAAACAGCCCACAGCCCACAGCAAACAGCAAACAGCAAACAATCCAACAATCCAACAATCCGGAAACAGGAAACAGGATGTAGCGCTTTAAAGACTCTTTCCCTCACCTTGTTTGCTGAAGAATCACAGGCCTCTGCTCTACTGGGGGGCATCACTGTTCTGTGGTCTGCTCCCACAGGAACACCCCAACCAATCTCCCACAAGATTCCAGAGCGTGCCTGCTTCAGCGCTCGGTATGGCCAATGTCACTGCTCTGAGAGGCAACGTGTGCTAGGCTCAAATTACAACATCAAGCAGCGTATGCGCACAGACACATGCAGAGACAAAGGTCGTATTTATTTAAAGAGAAGGAATTCTAAATCAACAGACATGTCTGTCATTGACAGACAGTCATTTTCAATACTGATTTCTCCTCTTAGTTATTCAGTAAGTTGTTTCCTGAATCAATGTTTAGCAACAAACAGTTCTTTATAAGGTCCAAGGCAATTATCATTTCAGTTTTCTAGACTTTATTGGAACAAAGTGCTGGCGATGCAGGAGTTGTTCAGGGGCTGAATCAGCAGACCAGATGATGTTTATTATAAGCAGAGATTCTGCTTCCATTTGATAACAACTGTAATTGAGGCAGCCTTGAGAGAAATGCATTGTCATTGTTGATAAAATGAACAGTTTAATTTGACTTTGGAAGTCTTAGTCTTAAAAGGACAAAACACAGCAGAGGCAATGTATATATATATATATATCAGTGGCGGGCCGTGCATTTCACACCTAGGCCTTCAGTAGTGCTCCATCTGAATAAATCCACCCCTCAATAACTATTTTATGGCTATAAAAGCCATCTTATTGTTATGTTTTGAGTGTCTGTTCGGTTTGTTTTTGCACTTTGTTTATTTATCTTTCTTCAGTCATGTTTCATTCTCGTTCTGTTATGCACTTCGGGAAATTCTATGTTTCGGTTTTTCCGTCTTCGTTTCTAATCTCGTTTTACTTCCTTCTTACTTTCTAATTACACTTTGTATATATTAGTTAGATGTATATAGTACTAACCAACTAATCTACTAACATTAGGGATTTAGATTAAGTTACTAACACTACTAATCACTAATTATCTCACGCTTCTAACTATCGCTGTCATTCTCTCTCGTCCTATCTCTGTACGCTTCTCACGTTCCGCTTTATTCGCACGCAGATTTCTTTATGCGTTCCTCCTCCTCCCTAAAAAAACGAAACATAGAATTTCCTGAAGTGCATGACAAGACAAGGAGAGGAACTCGAACAGGAACAATGACAGACGGGGAACAGAACGAGAATGAAACATGACTGAAGAAATATATTTATTTATTTTATTTATTTATTTATATAGCGCCTTATCATACAAATGAATGCAACTGAAGGTGCTTTACAGCGTATACACACACATTGAATGCAAATAGACAACAAATATGCACACATTGAATGCAAATAGACAACAAATATGCACACATTGAACATGAAGCAATTTACATAGTATGCACATTTATCAGTATCAATATTACATTTTAAATATTAAGTATTACGTATCTTCCAGAGGGAAGCAAAAAAAAAAACACAGGCTCACCCAGGGGCCAGAAAAGTGAGCTGCAAAAAATTCTTCCCTGACCTCTCTCAATGAGACGATCGAGCAAGCTCCTGGAAAATGCTGGTCTATTTGGTCAGAACATTTACAGAGCATTGGACATGGGCTAGATACATCATACAGCAGATACATAGATACATCATACAGCACTGGGCGTGGGCTAGATACAACATACAGAGACATGGGATACAGAGACATGGGATACATAGGATACGGACCTGGGCTAGGATAAGGGTTGGGGGGGGTCAGGGTAGGTGGGGTAAGGGCAACTTGAGGGGGCAGCAGGCAATGTAATGATTGTCAAGATTACAGAGACGTTACCTACTGGATACAGTAGGACATTTGTGTTGGCTACTGGTCAGTAATATGATTTTTAGGTGAATTTCAGTCAATCAAATCGAGTTTTACTCAAAAGTGTGTGAGAAGAGCAAGGTTTTTAGTCCGGATTTAAAACGCGTAATGGTAGGAGCGTGTCTAAGATCAAATGGGAGCTTGTTCCAGCTCTGGGTGGCGTAGAAGCTAAAGGCTGCCTCACCATGTTTGCTTTTAACTCTAGGGACAGTTAAAAGGCCACTGTCAGATGATCTTAGTGATCTAATGGGATTATAAGGTATCAGCATGTCTGCTATGTATTTTGGTCCCATACCATTTAGAGTTTTGTAGACAACGAGTAGAATTTTGAAATCTATTCTATATGAAACAGGCAGCCAGTGTAGTGATTTAAGAATGGGAGAAATATGAGCAAATTTTCTGGTGTTAGTCAGGATTCTAGCGGCAGAGTTTTGAATAGGCCGTTGCAATAGTCCAGTCTACTAGATATAAAGGCATGGATAAGTATTTCTAGGTCATGCTTGGACATATAGCCCTTAATTCTAGAGATGTTTTTTAAATGGAAGTATGCCGTTTTCGTGATCAACTTGATATGAGCATTAAAACTTAGATCAGAGTCCAGAATGACACCAAGGTTTCTGACTTTGTCTCTAAGATTTAGCGAATAGGCTTTGAGCTGGCTGCTAACACCCATCCTTTTTTCCTTGGATCCAAAAATGATAGTCTCAGTTTTGTCATTATTCAGTTTCAGGACATTTTTACCCATCCAGTTATTAATTTGTTCAATGCAATCTAGTAGGAAGTTGACTGGAGCAAGATCGTCTTGGGAGAGAGATATGTAAATCTGAGTGTCGTCAGCGTAGGTGTGATAGGCTATGTTATTATTTTGGAGAATTTTTCCCAGGGGAAGCATGTATAAATTGAATAAAAGAGGGCCCAGAATTGACCCTTGAGGGACACCGCAGCTCATTCTTGTTCGGTCAGATAGAAAACCGCCAAGGGAGACAAAATAATCGCGATCTTGTAGATAAGATCTAAACCAATGTAGTGCTGTATCGCGTAAGCCTACCTAGTTTTCTAATCTATCCAAGAGTATTTTGTGATCGATGGTATCAAACGCGGTGCTAAGGTCCAGCAGGACGAGGACAGAGACTTTGCCTGAGTCTGTGTTTAGGTGGATGTCGTTTAGGACTTTGATGAGGGCAGTCTCGGTGCTATGATTTGGTCTAAACCCGGACTGAAAATGGTCAAACAGGCCGCCTATGACTAAGAAATCATGAAGTTGTTTATAGACCGTTTTCTCAATTATTTTACCTATGAATGGCAGATTGGAGATAGGGCGGTAGTTATTTAGTATCGCAGAGTCTAGGCCATTTTTCTTCAATAGTGGTGCAACCACAGCTGTTTTTAGGGCTTTTGGGAAGGTGCCTGATTGAAGAGAGCCGTTTACTATTTGTAGCACATCAGATGCAATGGAACTAAAAACTGATTTAAAAAGTTTTGTGGGTAGCGAGTCTAGACAGCAGGTGGATGTTTTAAGCTTGGAAACTGTTTCCTCAAGAGCCTTAGGGCTAATGGTTTTGAACATTGACATTCTATGAGTCCCACTGCTGGGTTCTGCTGCTGGGGGAGCACTACTACTTGCCGTGATGGATTGTCTGATATCGTCTATTTTTTGGTTAAAGAAGGAAGCAAATTCGTAGCATTTTTCCTTGGTGAGAAACTCTGGATCTAATTGAAACACGGGTTTGGTTAGTTTTGCTACCGTGGAAAAAAGAGTACGTGCATCGTGAGCATTTCTATTAATAGTGTCGGAAAAAAAGAGCTTTCTGGTTCTGTTTAACTCAGCATTGTAAGAGTGTAGTGTGTCTTTATACAGTTCAAGATGAAGTCACATTACATCATAGTCAGACACTCTCTGACTATCCAATCAAAGGGTGTGAATACGCTGACGTTACCTAGGCCTTCTAGAAGGCCTTCCTGTCCCCAACTCAAAATCTGATTGGTTGAAGCAACAGTTTGATCAACACTTATTTTATGCTACAGGGCCTGCAGAACTGATTGTGAAGGCCTCCAGGCAGATTTCTTTGACCCTGGCAACAAATGATGGCTGAAATGTGATTGGTTAAATGCTTTAATATGAAAATACACGTCTGGAAGCAGCGCAACCAGGGGAAAAGCTATGAAAGGAAGCGGACAGACCATTTGGAATTATTTAATAAGTATTCATGGAAAAAATATAATTAACATCAGTCTGTGATTCAGATATTAGGCCAGCAGAGAAGGCCTTGCAGGCCCTGACGGCCCACCACTGATATATATATATATATATATATATTTCTGGATATATGCTGGATAGGCAACTTGAGACTACTTGCCATAGCTTGAGACTAGTTGGCTCATTTTCTGGAGGTAACTGCTGTAGAACTCATCATCTGCATCAAATATTGTGTGAAGTATTCTCCTTCACAGGATAAACTTTGCAAAGATCATGATTAATATTTAGTTAGTGATTCCTTTGATATTTACTTTTCCTGGATGTGGGGACTGTGCTGTGTGATATGCAGGATTCTGGTCACTTTTGGCGATGGACACTGAATAACCAGCTCTGTGTTCACTTAAACTCACAGCAGGTGGTGTCGGCGGTGAAGGCCGGGGTGAACCCGTCGGGCAGCTTCAATCGGACCAGCCTGTGGGACCTCAGCAGCTCCTTCTTCTTTGCTGGGACGGTCATCACCACCATTGGTAAGACTGGCTCCATCCCCTCCCTGGCCCGCTGAAGGCTCACACAGACCCCTGATCATGAAACAAAGTGGAAAGTGCTCAGTGAGGAACGTATGCACATTAACCCATCCATGATGGATGGGCTTCTATTGCAGTGAGCTAGCGTGGGCTGTTCTCTTGATACTGTACCATGTGTTTACTGAAGTTACAAGGTTTGATTCTCACTCAAACCTTTTCAGGTTCAACTACAGGGTGTCAAGTATGTTCTTGATGTTCCACATTTGTGTTTTTAATTATCAAAATATTTAGGGGGAATAAATTGGCTTACCATGGCCAATAGAAGACATGTCCCAACTTTTGAGAACATGTTGAAGTTTGGTATTTTGAGCATTTTTAATAGTGGGTGTAGGTAACATGGCAGACCCAGCTAATGTGAATTAGAAACACATATGGTAGGGCAAGGGGCTCATCACTATTCGGTTTGAGCCCTCTACGCCTTACTTGTTTTATGTTTCAAAATGTTAAAACTTGGCCAGCATATTGGATTTTATAGATGAATCATGGGACCGCTGTGTATCTATTAGGCCAGTGGCATGCAAACCAGGGGGCAGCAGAGAGCACAGCAAGAGGAGCATGAAAACTTTGTCATTTTATTGTTTAGTTTTTTTTAGATGAATTTTGTTTCTTGTTTTTTCCCCATTTTTCTCCTCAATTTGGAAGCCAATTATGCCCTCTATTATACCCTGTATCTCCTGTGAGCAGTCTATTTTGACATGATGTGGCACAGCCGCTGTGGATGTGGCAGCTTTTGTAAAGACAAATCTTTTTTTTTCAAAACACCTTAATGCTTATACAATAGGGTTAATAATAGGGGCTTATTGTGTGGAATACATTACCATATGCAAAGCTCCCTTCCCTTCAGGATCAAGGGACGAAACCTTCCCTCACCCCTCAATCAGTTTCCAATAAAGTCCTCGACCGATGCCAATGGGGGCACCAGAGGTCATTCCACCTGTGAGTATCGGGTCTTTACCCCCCCGCTCCCCTCAGGACAGGGTGCAGACGTGGACACTTCGTCTGGCTGCACTGAACACGGTGCGTATGGAAATAACAAATCTGGCACTGACATTTCCGCGGTGTGGTGTACGATTTCATTACACAGATCAAAGGCAAGCATCTCTCCTGGAATCCGGCCCATCAGATGGCTTCATGTTTGTGTCTGGGTTTTCTCTGTCGCTCACGCGTCGTGTCGTCTCCAGCTGCTGGGATCACACTCATGGTTACTGGGGCTCCCGTGTGTCCGAGACTTCTGTTCTGAGAAACACCTTGTGAACAGAGCCTTGGTCAGGGACACTGCAAGGCTTCTTTTCAATGCCGTGCAGTGGACTTGCCACTGGTGCGAACCAAGGTGCAAAGTGGTCTTGGATTTTTGTTTCTATTTTATCTTCATTATGAAATAATCTTGGAACCAGGGTATTTTTTTTGTGAGGTTCAGTATTTCAAACATAAATGCCAGCTGTTATTCTCACTAGCATCACTCTTTCTTTGTTATATTCCCTGCTTATATTTTTAAGTTGCCTTTTTTGGAAAGTTGTCTTAATGCTTTATGTCTCATGCTTTCGTCTTAGTGTCTCAGGGGTGCAGCCAGAACATTGTGTTACTATTACACAAATGAAATGCACAGCCAGCCATCTGAAGGTCTCCCCTGACACTCCTGAACTCTGTTTGATTTTTTCAACATTTGCCCCCTAATTTAGCAAAGACCTCTCATTGTATTGCTGGACCTGGAAGGTGCAGCTGTTGCCACAGATGGTTAATGCTGGTGGAATTTATAAATGCCATCATTAACCACTTGAAATGTAAAGTTCCTTTTTCAGTTCACAAGTTAATTATTTTTGTACTTTTCATACAGCATACAGACGCACAGCATAAGTGTGGTCCTTCCCCAGAATTTTCTATGAGTATGACCTGGACATACAATTTGTCTTCATGTTTACAGTGTGATTTAGTGCTGTGACTCACGTTGTAGTTGCATTCAAAATATTAAATGCGTTTAATTAATCTTTTGTTCAATTGAACGATACTATCCATCAGTGTTATATAGAATTGCAGAAGAACATAGGGTGGTTGTTTTATGCAGACGTGGAGGTGCTGGTGGTGGTGAAAAGCTCTGTGCCACTCTGCATCTTTCCTGCTTAGTGCTGAATAATTCAAGGAAACAGAAGCAAGGGGTCCTCAGATGGTCAGCTACTTGTGAGTCCCCTTCTCTGCTGTTTAAGAGGATCCAGCACATGAGCACCGAGTTGAAAAATGTGCTTCAATGTGGGGAATATTGATTGGCCTTCTTGCAGGAACTGTGGTTCATTCAATCACTGCTTATTTTGTGTCTCCTGAGAACTGGGAGACCATGTTCTTACTTGGAGATGCTACTTCAGGCAGCCAGGCACATCTCTGTGGGACCAGGGTTTGTTTGAATGAGATCGGGATTCATTTGTACAATACACAAAATAATTGTGGGCTGCTTCATGCAAGCTTGACAGCCTGTTTTTCTATTGTCTCTACGTGAAACTATTTTTATACCATACTGATCGAATTAATATTGTTAGAAGTTAGCCTACTTGGGGCATCCTGATTTTCAATAAACAGACTGTGAGTTGCAGTGTGGATATTTTGGGGGAAAAAATACCTGGAACAAAGTCGGGTGTAGGCACATCGAAGGTAATTACAGGTTCAAAGTGAAGATGAAATAACCTATAAGGAGATATAGTGCCCGCACAAGGCTGTTGCTCCCAAAAGTGATGTTGTATTGTGCAATCGTGAACTCTCCTGAACATCCTAACATCTGCATTGGAAAAACCTCAATATCCACAGTCAGTGAGCAGATAGACATGTAGATAGGCTAGCATGCCATGTTGGTTCCTCTGTCATGCCTACTGTATGATACATTATGTGCATTTAGGCATGTTGTAATCTGAGGGGATTTTATATTATATATGTTTGGTTGTCAGTTAGGCATGAGCCAGTATGAGATTTTGATGGTATGGCAATCTTGCCCAAAAATTTCACGGCATCACGATATTATGCTTCTCAAAAATGTGTTGTTGTAAAATCACTGTAGGTGAAAAGATCAAACAAATGTTTTGACATTAAACACAATCCCATACCACTGACGTGACTGACTTCGATGGGTGAAAACTGTTTGGTGGAGTTCACCTCCTGCCATTATTGAGGTATTTGCAAAGCTGCGTCGTCATCTTTTACATTCTGTCCAGCTTTTTCTTGATGATAAGCTAGTAGTTACATCATTACATCTTTAGTGATGTAGTGGTAATAGAACAGGGTAAAATGTAAAATGTTTGCCGATGGCAGGTATGGCTAGGGCGAGGTATGGTACAGCAGGTACTCAAAGCTGGCTAAACCAATTTAAATTCTGCAAGGTTAGCTATATAGCTAGCTAGTTATCCAGGTATTTAACTAATTTAGTTCAATTGTGAAAGCTACCCAGGTAAACTGCATGATTATAAGACATCCAGGCTTCACTTTGTGTATTTATAAACTTTACATTTGTTTATATTTTTATTAAATAGATATTTAAATAAATGTTCAATTAAATATGGATTAATTTGATTTTTTTTTAAAGAATTTGACTGAGAAATTGTTTCAGAAATGTGAAATCAGCAGTTTTACATCCTTCCAACAAGACAAGACACAGAAATGGTTCTATTAAAACAAAATCAATATTTTGTAATGGCCATCTCGGGCTTTGGAGTTAAACCCTATCGAAACGTGGTCTAAATTGAAGAGGGCAGTCCATAGGTGCAAACCTAAGGATATCAAGGATGGAGGAATGGTCCAAGATTCCTCCAAAGTCATAGGCAGAGGGTGTGTGAAGGCTGGGGAAAGATTAGTCTTCCCCTGGCCACAGGCATGGCGATTTATGTGTGCAAAACCCGATAAACGCAATTCCAAAGTGTGGTTTAAACAATTATCACTGTGACGTGAGTACTGATATGTGATTGTATCTAAATAACTCACAAATCGTCTGGAGTGTTCTTTTGTATGGGGTGTGAACGTTGTGCAGTAGGTAGCATGACACGTAACTTAAAGATCCATGTATGGAATTTATGGCTCTAGGTGGCAGGAAATCGATTTTGAATGTCTTTTAAAAAGAACAAATCTGTAATGTGTGGAGGGGGACACACCTCTCCACTCCTAGACTTTACAGCTTTACCCTGCAGTTGGTTCATCCTCCGCCTAAGTCCAAATGTGTTCTCCAAACTTATAAAACATTATAAAAATAGGCTCATGCAGCACAGGAAAACAACACTGACAGAAAAAAAAAAATGGAGTGACAAATAAATTAAAATTGTACATGGTGTTGCCCTCAGGCAACAAACCACCTTTTTGGACCTCACACTGCCCCTTTAATGTTTTTTATATATTTATTTGCGTTTTTTAAAAATAATTTCCTCATACCAAGACCTTGGTGTGAGAGAAACAGAAATCAAAAGTCTTGGTACACATTGTGTGTTGGCTGTGTGCAATAAAATACAAGAATATGATTTACGTTTTTGATAATACTGCTTATCAAATAATTACACTTATCAAATGTACTATAAAAAACCTTGGCGTTTTACTACCCTTGTCGCACAGTGTTGCCCTGAGGCAACAAACCAATATGATTGATATATTATCAGGGACCCCCAATCTCCCAAAAATGGGGTGGAATATTTCCCCCAAAAAAAAAAAATCATGCCATAGAGGGTTAACACTTCTGAATCTGATGGGCCTTGCACTGGTGAATAACATTCAAAAGAAAAGCATGCAAACAACCATCCTCTGCTGTGTCCAACCTTTTTAAAATAGAAATGAAGGAACCAGAATAATCTTTCCAGTCTCTATCGCAGGAGTGTGTAATAGGGTTATTGACAGTCTGGTTGTCGAACAAAGAGCGATACCATTTGTGTATGACTTTGTGGTTTACACAGGAAGGCCTAAGGAGCCAGAACACCACGTTATATCATATGAATAATTTGCTAAGGAAGAGCGCCCCTATTGATTCTGTCCCATGGGTTATAAAGTCTCGTAGCTCTCCTGCGTTTAATTGAGAAGAGGACTGAATGTTCTTTTGTATACCAACTGTGTCATAAACAACAGTGTTTAAATGGTCCTCTATAAAAATTAAAATCTTTAATTTGATGTGTTGTCTCTTGCCACAAAAGTGACTCATTCATGCTCTATGCTACAACGGCTGCTATCGATATTTCATCTACGGAAGATTAGTTTCTACTCCTCAATGAAAAAGATGGCAAGCAGCCAGATCCCTTAATACTTTGCCTTTGTAGAATAATTCATTGACAATTTGCAGAGAAGTAGCACTCTTATGTAGCGCAAATATAATTTATTCGGCAGTGAGCTCCCTGGTCTCTTGGCAGAGAAGCGACTTTGTTGCAATTACAAACTGCATGTGAAATTAGTGAGGACATGGAGATAACTGTGTTGATGCTTTCATTTAAGAAAGAAAGCAATGGTTATTTGCTGTACAAAGAATACAACTTTAATATGCTGAAAGAGCCTCAGTTTTTGAAGACTCACAATTTCGTTCAGGAATCCTCATTCAATGAGACTTTTAATGCATAAAGGTTAGGATTAGTTGGATTTGAGCAATGAGCCAGTGAGCCAGTGAGCCTCAGGGCATAATAGGCCCTTGAGAAAGCAGACAAAACCAGACCACAACTATACAGCAATCCAACAAAAGTACAGTACAAGTTATCAAGACAAGCACGTGTCTATGTGTTTGGGCATGTTTCAGATATACGTACTGTGGTGTCCCCAGGGGTTGGGCGACACACACAGATCTTGCAGAGGGCGTAGGCAAGTTTAAGAACACGGATGAGGCAGTATTAAAAAACAAAACAATGATTTATTAACAAACTCTTGACAAACACAAAACAAAGGGTGGGGTCTTCAGGGAAATACAAGCACACAAAGTCTGCAATCCTTATCTCGTTGTCAATGTCCAATCCCATTCCAAAATCCAGTTCCAAGTCCACAATCCAGTCCGTAGTCGATATTCAAAGGGGGGTCCTCACACAATCCAGTCAAAACACAAAAACAATCCAAATCACACACTCAAACTCTCTTTCTCAATCCCGGCTGGTCAAACGACGTCACGGTACTTTCCACTTTCCACTTTCAGCTGGTCGTTAGTCCCCATTGCTTGACTCGGCTCAGGTGTAACTGTGGCCTGCTGGGAAATGTAGTGTTTCCTGGCTCCCATGTGTTGTAGGCCAGGCAGCCATTTCCTTGTGCAGCCCCTTGGGCTGCCACAGTACCTAAGTATGTTCTCAAAGGAGAACAAACATCCACCTCTTGGGTGACAGCCTTCAACTTCTGACGAACCTGGGGCTTGTCTTCATGACCAACTACACTCCAGCTGCCATAATGCTTACTGGACACATCCTGTGCTGATCCATAATTCAGCAGTCATAATTCATTAATAAAAAGTGTCTTTTTCAACTGCTTGTTCATTCTCCAAGCTGTCTCGATCTGCACTGGTTTTCTGCACTGGCAGAGCACTCTCACTGTGTGCGACAGTGTCACACAAAGTAGCCTTTCCTTTAGTAGACTTCCATTGGACATGAAGGTTTTCTTCACATCCAGTGCTTCCTTGCATTTTGACCTTTTTCTCTTTTTCACATCATGAAAGAACGTGATTTTCTTCAACGCTGGCATGTTTAGCACAGTTTCTAGAAGTTGAGAGTAGCCCTGTTTTTATTTTTATATTTTTATCCCCTTTATCCCCAAATTTGGAATGCCCAATCATATTTTCTTTTCTTTTTATTTTATCCTGTGTATGTAAAGTGTCTGAGCATTTAGAAAAGCGCTATAGAAATATGATGTATTATTATTATTATTCTAAGCTGTGCTCGCTGCAACGTCCACTGTCAATTGGGGAGAGCGCAGTTGAGCATGCGCTCTCCGAAACATGTGATGTCCTCCGCTGCTCACTTACGGATTTCCAGCACTTTAACCACAACCTAACGTGCTTGCATTATCTGCCAAACCACAACTGCAGACTCTACTCTGTGACATGAACCACAGATATGAACAGTTCACTCAGTTCACAGTTCACTCAGTTCACAAAAACACCCACTAACCTTTTCTTTCCCAATGTTACAGGTATGATACGCAGTTGCCTGCAATGATGTCTTTTGCCGTTTTACTGCACTGATCTTGTACGCTAACTTTGATTGTTCTCGCCTTGTATTAATGCACATCTTGTAAGTCGCTCTGGATAAGAGCGTCTGCTAAATGCTTAAAATGTAAAATGTAAATGGTGGGAGAAGCAGCCTAATTAATCCTAAACTGAAACATTGGTGGCAACTCAGTGTCTGTGGATCAAACGTGCTGCTCATGTTGAATCCTTTGTTTTGTCTCAGGCTTTGGGAATATTTCACCACATACAGAAGGAGGAAAGATATTCTGCATCATCTATGCCTTGTTAGGGATCCCTCTCTTCGGATTTCTGCTGGCTGGAGTCGGGGACCAACTGGGGACCATTTTTGGGAAAGGAATAGCCAAAGTAGAGAAGATGTTTGTGGTAAGTGCTGAATTGCACCCGTTTCTTTCATATAAAGCAATGAAAAGGAAACATTTGGAAAGAAGGATATACAAAATACGACCTTCAACCTATTGTGGGCCATTGGCATAATCTGACTGCATGTGATGTTCTGGATCAAGCCCTGAAGCGAGGTGCTGTTGCTATCGGTAGAGAAAGATACTTTTCCTTAGTTGGTTGGGTAAAAGGCCAGGTGTCAAAATGCAACAAGATGCAAGCTTTGTAAGTCATCCATATCATAATGATATGAATAATTGAATAATATAAAACTGTTTGCAAGCTTTTTATTACAGTGAAATAAATACAAATTAAAGGAGAAATTGGATTTCATGAGGCACACTGGAAAAACAGTCAAATAAACTTAGATAAAATCTTTGTCCATTCGTCTTTGAAAGAGATTTCCCTTGTTAACCTTTAATTTCAGACTTTTTGAAAGCAACTTTTTTCTCTTCTTGGCAAGCGAGCAGGTATTTTTGGCTAGGTATGTTGTGATGAACAGGAACGAACCCAAACGCAGACACAGACAAGGTGGGTTTGGAGGAAAAGAGATGATTTAATAATAATAACAGAGGTAGTGGAAATGATGAGATGGACAATGGAAGGGATGCATAGGAGGAGTGGACGAGATGACTGGGCAGACAGGCTGAGAGAACCGGAGGGCAAGCTAAACGTGCAGGCAGGTGGGGCTGGCAGGACAAACAAAGCCTTCAGACAGACGAGGAATGGACCTGAACACGAAGGGAAACAACAGGAACAAGGGTTAACATGAATTAAGTCAAAACACAAAGAATAGTAAACACAGCGTTTTAGACACGGATTTCTAAAGTCAGTTTCTACCGGGGTAGCGAGAACAACAATCTGACGATGAATGACTGGAAAACCGGGGTAGATATACTGCAGGACTGATGATCTTGATGGAAGGCTGGTGTGCCAGAACGGATGACGGAATTATCAACAGGTGAGCATGATGAGGAGTAATGAGGGTTGATAATTGAATAATAGAAAATAATAAAACAATCAACACAAACAATCACGAGGGAGAAACAAGACAAAGGAAAAAACGAGACAGGAACAAAGGGAATGTGACAAGGTAGTGTTTACATTTCTTGAAAAAATATTGTAGCATATGCACAGTGAAATAGGTTAGGTTTAAAAATTGAGACTTTATGTTGTTTAATAACAGTCATGCTAAAAGTGTTATATGTATCAGGGTAAATCAAGGTAAGAAATTATTATGTAACTGTCATCAAAGATATGTTTAGCTTTAATGTGTTTACCCAGCTAGCCAAATTAAGTTTGAAAATTTTTAGGTCGTGGGATTCTTTTTCAAATACTTCCTTCTTTCCTTCTTAAAGTTTAAATGAATTTGAAGCTCTGGTTAAATATGCACACTGAATTGTAATCATATTACATTAATTATGTATTGTACCAATATATTTTCAAAGAAAAGCCCTTATTGTATAGGATTATTAAATCTTTTTCACATGGAAGAACAAGAACTCCCACACAACCGACTACCGCATGTGTGATTTACTGGATTATCATTCAATTTAGATGTCTGTGTCTAATTGGAGATTGACAGCCCGGCGAAGTGCCAGTTCTCGAAGTGCAGCGATTTTTCTCTCATGTGATTTTTTATTCCTTTTTCAGAAATGGAACGTGAGCCAAACCAAAATCCGTGTGACATCCACAGTGCTGTTCATTCTGTTCGGATGTCTGCTGTTTGTGGCCATCCCTGCGATCATATTCAAACACATTGAAGGCTGGAGTGCACTAGACTCTATTTACTTTGTTGTCATCACTTTAACAACTATCGGATTTGGGGATTTTGTCGCAGGTAAGCAATATTTTTACATATTTCATTGAAAGATCCACTCAGTTTACTTTGTTCTTGAGCCAACTTCACACTATAAATGACAGCTAGGCTCAGTGTATGGGCCAACTAACAGTTAGGTTTAACAGATAGACCAGTGAAAAGTACAATAAAGTACAGCAGAAGACTGAAATGTTCTTATAATGCATTAAACTGTAAGGATTAATACTCAGTACCGTGGTCATTTTCTTCCTACTGTATTATTGAGTGATAGACCAACTGTTTACAATTTAATGGAATACAATCAGCCACTTCCATGTTGATAACTATGCTGATGAAGATTATTATAGTGATGATGATTTTTATCATTTGTGTTATTATTCTCAGTCACCAAATGAGAAATGCTTAATTGATTTTTACAACAAGCTTGTGCTCAGCCGTCTTGACCTGAAAAGGTTGAGCGGAGAATGCTTCTGATATGGACAAATAATGTCTAGCCATTCTCATCTGTCTCCGCTTGTGAATGTAATGTGCACATCCGGGTCTTGCATCGTATTAGGACGTTTGATGCTAGGATACTGAATGCAGAGAACAGCGTGTTCAGTTAATTTTTAAACTGGCGTCCGGAGAAGGGTGAGTCCTGTGTGTCTTGGGTGCTAGAAAGCATGCGCGAGTTCTCAGAGAAATGACGAGTTCTCAGAGAAATGACGAGGAGCTCGGTGAGATCGGAGACGTGTATTTCACCGTGGCAGGGTACCGTTCACCTCGCCTGTGCCGCGAGAGCGCCATGAGGTCATTTGTGCACGGTCAGAGGGTCGGTCAGCGACATGCACTAAAGCATGAATCCTGGCGCACAGGACATATACAAGACTACCGTATGCATTGCTCTGTTCCTCCTCCGGTCTGGCCAGTGCACGTTATAACAGCAGAGATGATGCTGCACGCAATCTGCTCAATCCGACCATAGCTCTCTTTGTCTGTGATGGATTTCACCACTCATTCCTTTTTTCGACTAGATTTAATAGTTCCAATTATAAGGACAAAATGCATTGTGCTTAGATTGAGTGTAGGCCGTTGCTTTTTGATAAATGATGATGATGATGGTGGCGCATGATCTTGTCGATCAAGATGGACTCAGTTGTACAAACCTTTCCTGTTCCACAGGTGGATCGGAAATCGAGTACCAGGACTATTACAAGCCCGTGGTGTGGTTCTGGATCCTTGTCGGCTTGGCCTACTTCGCTGCGGTGCTCAGCATGATAGGAGACTGGCTGAGGGTTATATCAAAGAAAACTAAAGAGGAGGTACGGGCTTATTTACAACAATATTCATATATACAATACAGCATATTCACAGTGCGCTACATATCCACAGTAACATAGCTGGGACACATCACTGACCCATGTCCACTGTTTTTACACACAATTTCTGTTACAGTATGTGCTTGAGGATCCATCGTGGACCGCAGCGCTTCGATCGATGGCATTTGGCCATGTTGTTTGTGGAGGGAAGCTATAAAACATCAGCAGTAATTAAATATAGAGGTTGTGTTGTAGCTATCTTTACTTATTTACTTTGGCATTATCTTATCACTTTTAAATTAAGTGTGAACTTTCAGTCTCCGTGCTCACGGCTCCTGTGTCGTTGTGGCTCCCATCTTGCCACACGTATCAATAAATGTGTCAGTGCAGCTGGCCGGCCATCTCTTATCAGCTCAATCACTGCTTGTATCGATCGCTGCCCGCCCTGGGAAACCAGCTCAATTCAGAGGAGTGCAACTCAGCTGCCATCACATGTGGTCAGATTTATTTTTTACTAACAGCGCTTTTACACAAATGGAGACATCTCAAGTAATTCAATTCACAGATTAATACAAATATTAAAATCGATATTCGAAACACGTACCATACCAGGGAACCACAGCGTTGGTGTTCGATGTGATTGAACTAAACAGGTTTTTGGTCTCATGTTCATTGCATACCAGGAAAAGCGGTTTGTTCACAGATTATGCCAAAAATAATTATATTTCCAATATAAAAAATTATATATCTATTTCAAGAAAATGTTATATTTTATTTATTTATAGCTTTGTATATTATATTTCATTTTAGAAAATGTATTGGAAAAAAATATCTTTAATATATTATTGAAAGTATATGACATGCAGGTAACATGAACATAAAAATAGTGTCTTAATATGGCACTGGGCCATCATGAGCCGCCAGAACAACTTCAATGTCCCTTGGCATAGATTCTAGAAGTGTCCAGAACTCTACCGGAGGGATGTAACATTCTTCCATCTATTTTCAACACATTATACTGTAATAATGATTATGATTATTACAATTATATTATAATGATATTAAAAGTAGATGGCTATGAAAAGGATGTTTTTGTGCATAAAAGAGGACATAAAATAACATAAAAGTTTGAATTAATCAAGTATAATGCTATTCCATAATTTTATTTTTTTGTTATATTTATTCATTTGAATAAAAGTTAGAGACAGGCGAACATCTCTCGTTCCTGACTCCTGATTGGGCAGCTCAGATTTCTGGCCATGCCCCTTTCCTCCTTCCTGGGTTTTCAGTCCTTATGAGCACAAGGTCTCTGAGTCTCTTTCATAATCCTCGGCTCTGAAATTTCATTCACATACAAGTGTCTTATAATTTCCAGCAGGCATTTTGACCCCGGTCATCTGTAACAGCTGCCAACCAGTGTGTGCATCTTGGAATAACATGTGGGTGGAAATGATGAATCAATTCTAGTTCTGTGGGCTTCTTGTAATGGCTGCACATTGGTACAGTGCACCAAACTTGTATTGCTCAATCTCGGTCTTTCACAAGCTAGCTGGCTCACGACACTGCAGAGCTATTACGAAACAAAAATGCATGCACAATGCATTTGTGTGCATAATAGTAAAAATGTGTCCGCAGTGAATACACAGTGAGACACACCCACCCCATTAACACCGACCCATAACCATTCCTTACAGGGTATGAGTGAAATAAATGCACTGTGGAACCTTACAATTTCATTAAAGCTGAACAGGAAGTTGCACAGAAACATGCCTTTTCCCTTGTTTTAGCTTGAATTGTTATTGTACCTGCAAAAATATATATATTATGAAAATATTTAACTGAATAAAGATGTATGTTGTTTAATATCCTATACTTTGAGACACTCGAGTGACCCAGATAGTGTTCTGGTGATAATTTATAATGTATGTGTCCTTTGGGTGTGTTAAATGTTGCCAGGCACAACATAAACCATTTCCGGCCTCAATCTATCTGTTTTTAAAGCACATTGAGAAAGATTTGGTGGCTTCCTGTGGCTTCCATCTTCTTCTTTTTTTATTTTAAGGACGTAAATGCAGTCAGCTCAGCTAGCGCAACACTGGTGCAGATCAGAAAGAGGCATGTCGGACCGAGTCGGTTTCGGTTTCTTAAGGGAAGCACACAGTGCAGCGAGGTGATGTTTCAGCGTACAGTGAGGTGTGGTGAAGGTCCAATCGGGACGTTTCTGTTAAATGAACAGTAGCATTACGCTTCCCTGTTTTCCCCGTATTTCTTCATGGAGTGCGTTCTCACTGCCTCTCTACTCTCATGTACAGCTATCCCTTTCAGCCCTTAAGTACAGTATTAAATTATCTTTAAATTGTTTTGACAAATCAATTTGTAATTACAGATAAAGATGTTTCCTTTATTGAAAATTAGTTAATTGAATTGATATGTCTGCTGTTTATCATTTATAATAGTAATAATACTATTTATGTAAATGGTGCTTTTAAATTCCTAGAAATTCCTAAAGTCCTAGAAATGTCATTTTTTCTGTATGTTAGTGCACCACACAAACTGTACAAACATCTGAAAGGCATGTTAAAGATGTCCAACTTTTGCCCAGTAGCCAATGTGCCACTGACAACATGCCAATAATGGTCTTGGAAGTTACTTCACTTATGACTGTTACTACTTAATGGTCACATTATCCGCCTGGATACAGCACATGGTGTTGAGTAATGCAGACCCCAGGTAATCGGCGGATGCACGAGTTGTGCAGCCATCTGCACATTGATCGAAAGGACCCCTTCATAGTTATCATGAATGGCACTACTGGGCGATGCAACTTCTGTCCCATGTGCACAGACAAGTGAGGGAAAGTGACAAGGTGAATGGGTTACATACGTATCCCAGAAATCATTGAGGGAGGTGGAGCCTGAGAGAGCGAGTTCTGTTTATGCAAATGTTTTTAAAAAAGGCGGATGAAAATACCTGGCATTGCACCATTCCGTGCCACTCCAAAATATCTGTGCTTTGTGCTTGCACCATTATTGTTTTCCCTAGTGTCCATGCCAGATTTTTTGTGTCCTCAAAATATGGCCCACAGTGCCTCAGTAGTACATTGTGTTTGAGTCTTTTTTTGCTTAGGTCTGCTGTTTAAAGGGACTGGATGATATCCAAGACAAATCAGCAACTTTCTCAAATCTACACCACACTCTTTTGTTTCAGTGAAAGATTGTGTTATTTTGTATTCATATAAAATCATTTGGTGTTAAAATATTTATTAACAAGTTGACATGCACACCAAAAAAATTACACACTGCACCTGTTACATGCACTGAAGTGTATATGCTGTTGTTTTTACGTATGTTGACCCCTTAACTGTCACCCCCTGTTTTGGTATTCTATTCTATTCATTCTATTTGCACTTACTCAAATATAACAGTTCATAGCTCAATAACTGTGATGGCCTACATATGGTATCATGTGAAAGGAAACACGTTGTAGTTTATGGGGTGTGCATGTGGCCAAATAGCAAGTAGGCTTTTACAGTTTTCTTGTGTAGAATCTCAGCAATAAAGGAGTCACATTTCATGATAGACCTGTGAATATTTTGCATGCCTTGTACAATATGTCAACTAAGTCAGAAACGGACTTCTAGACCCAAGGGCTCATGAACTGAAGGCTTTTTAGTGGGTGGTCGCTCAAATTGGCCCAATGATTTCTATTCACTTCTGTGTAGCTGGAGAGCATACAACATTTTTTTGATGACTATAAAACCCGTTTCTATCACCCAAACCATTATGGATCATTATGTTTCTCACAAAACAGATACTAATGCGATGGCTCAAAGTGTCTCCTAATGTCTCCAAGTGGCCCAGTTAACTTCTGTGACACTGAAAATCACACTACAACATGAGGCACACACACACACCAAAGTCAAACCAAAGAATTGGATACAAACAACAGAAGGTTTTAAAAAAGTAACCAACAGGCATTTCTCATTAATCAAATCAAATCAAATCAAATCAAATCAAATCAAGTTTATAGCGCTTTTCACAATAGCCGAGGCAGAGAAGAGAACATGCAGTCAGAAAAAAAGCAGTGCTATAGCCAGTAGCATTATGTAAGAGCAGGGGAGCACAAGCATAGGAAATATACAGATAGCCCCAACAGGTGTAAGCTATGGCAGCATACCTATTAGGAGAGGGACAGAGAAAACACGCAGCCATGAGAGTTCCAAACCATCCACACCTGATCAAGGATAACCAGCATAACAGTGGTGGTAACACATTGAGGAGGTGACAGTATGGAAAGTTTCTCACTCAATAAGACACTAGGGCATGGCCTTCTCCATCTCTCCACCTAGACTATGTTTGGCAGTAGGCTAGGCTGAAAAGATATGTTTTTAATCTACACTTAAAAATTGAAACTGTGTCCGAATCCCTAACATGCCTTGGTAGACCGTTCCACAACAGAGGAGCTCTAAAAGAGAAGGCTCTACCACCAGCTGTGCTTTTCAAAATTCTAGGGAGTAATAGATGGCCGGCTTCTTGTGAACGAAGCAGTCGTGTCGGCTTATAGGGGGCAATCATTTCGGTTAGATATAAAGGTGCAAGTCCGTTTAAAAGTTAGCAACAGTACTTTATAATCAGCCCGATATTTAATAGCAAGCCAATGTAGTGATGCTAACACTGGAGTAAAGTGCTCATACTTTTTGGATCTAGTCAAAATACATGCCGCTGTATTCTGTACTAGTTGAAGACTCTTTAGAGAGCTACTAGAGGAGCCGGATAATAAGGCATTACAATAGTCTAGCCTCGATGCGACAAAAGCATGCATCAAGGTTTTAGTATCCTCTAATGACAGAATGTGCCGAATTTTAGCTATGTTTCTTAGGTGAAAGAAAGCTACTCTGGAAGTGTTTTTAATATGAGTGTCAAATGTAAGGTCCTGATCAATAATAAAACCAAGGTTCTTAACCATAAGACTTGATGTAACTATGCAATCACCTGCATTTAACTGCAGATCCAACTTGTTCCTTAATTTTTTGGGGCCCAAAACCATCATCTCTGTTTTATCTGAATTTAAAAGCAGGACATTTACTGTCATCCAATTCTTTATATCAGAGATACAAGCCTCTAATTGAGTGAGTTTAAGTATTTCACCTGGTTTCATTGATATGTACAGCTGTGTATCATCTGCATAGCAATGGAAATTCACACCATGTTTACGAATAACATTACCCAGTGGTAGCAAGTATAATGAGAACAGTAATGGTCCCAGCACTGAGCCTTGTGGAATACCATATTTAACCTGAGAGTAGTCAGAGAACTCTTGATCTAATTGCACAAATTGAAACCAGTCTGATAAGTATGATTTAAACCATGAGAGTGCCCGTCCAGGAGTTGGAGTGCTAGATATTGGAGTCATTTTCATAATTTGTTCTCTGATTGTCTCAATCTTATCAGTAAACAAGTTCATAAAGTCATTGGAATTATAGTTAGAAGAATAACTGATGGAAACTTTTTTGTCAGTTTAGCTACCGTGTTAAATAGAAATCTTGGGTTGTTTTTATTCTGGTCAATTAATTTTGAGAAGTACGATGACCTAGCTGTAATAAGGGCGTGCTTTTATTCTATGAGGCTGTCCTTCCAAGCAGAGCGAAAAACCTCTAAATTGGTAGAGCGCCATCTGCGTTCTAATTTCCTGGAAACTTGTTTAAGGGCACGGGTATGGTCAGTAAACCAGGGTGCAAGTTTCTTCTCACTGCATTTTTTCCTCTTGAGGGGTGCGACCGCATCAAGTGTATTCCGTAAAATGTGATTTAACGCATCTGTTTGATGATCAATTGACAAAAAGTTATTTGGGTCCTGACTTGATACTAACGATTCGGGAAGTACGTTTATAAATTTTGAAGCCGTCAATTAATTTATAGAGCGGCTGGAATAGTATCTAGGTTCTGATTTAATAGGAATATTTACCAGAATTTCAAAAGTAATCAAAAAGTGATCCGATAGTACAGAATTATGGGGAGACACAATGATATTCTTGACATCGATGCCATAGGATAAGACTAAATTTAAGGTCATTACCAACCTAAAAAAAAAAAACTGCAACAGCTGTCAAAAATAAATAAAATATATCAAAATATTGCACCATTATAAATAATATATAATTATTATTGTAATATATTGTGGCGTCCCCAAGGGTTGGGCGACACTGACGGACCTTGCAGGGGGCGTAGGCAAGTGCAAGAACACAGAGGAGGCAGTAATATAACCAAAAATGATCATTTATTATTCTAACACGAACAAGGGCAACACGAAACAAAGGGTGGGGTCTTCAGGGGAATACAAACAAAGTCCACAAATCCTTATCTCGTTGTCCAAGTCCGTTCCGTTGTCCAAAATCCTGTTCGTAGTCCGCAATCCAGTCCGTAGTCAAAGTCCAAAACAATCCAATTTCCAACAAACAAACACACTCCAATACGCTCTCCAAATCCTGGCTGGTCAACGACTTCCACAGGTTTCTCTCTCTCTCTCTCTCTCGCTCTCTTTCTCTCGCTCTCGCTCTCTCTCTCCAAACACACCGCACTCCTTCCCCAAACACGTTCCTACTCCTCTCCCAGAACAATGGGATTCAGCCCTTTAACCCTCTGAGGTCCGTGCTAAGCTTTGAGATGGTTTGTAATTTTGGCATGGTCTGATATTTATCTCAATTTCATCAATTTAACACACACTTACTCCAAAGTGTTTGATATTTTTATTTGAAGGACAATCACAGCTACATTTGTATGCCATCAATAGTTTGGTCAGTATCATATGCAGCTTGTAAATAGATCTACAAACACACAAGTTAAAAATAGTAAATTTTTCTGCTGTCACAAAAGTTGTGAAAGCACACACTAAACTATAGTGACGAATTGTTTTGCCAATGTGCGTTTGTTCATCAAGGTCTTGGTTATGTAAGGGTGTGAAAACAGTTTAGCACATCTGAGATCTAAATAGCTAAAAACCTGTTTTTATCAGAACTGGTCACATTTATTTCAGGCTGTATTAATGCACATGTAATTATGTATTAATGTATTAATGCACATCTTGTAAGTCGCTCTGGATAAGAGCGTCTGCTAAATGCTTAAAATGAAATGAAATGAAAATGAATGAGGCTGTGGGAGGGCTAAATGCTAAATACCTGAATATTCATTATTCATTGTCCACACCTCTAAGAGTTGTCAGATGGGCCATCTCTCTCTCTCAAAGGCCATCAGAGTAAGCAAGTCAGTGAGCCATGCAGAAGAATATATGCTTTTTTCATTTTGGAAGATTTATTGAAAACAGCACACAAACTACTATACAGTATATACAGGGGAATGCCACATATTACAAGTCATACAGCCTAACAATAATGCACATAATATCCTCCTGAGACCCAAGGAAAAAAAGGGTCTTCCAATTAAACTTTGTTTGTGATTTTTTTCACTTTAGAGTTAAAACAACAACTCACAATTTAGATTTTAAATGGCTAAGCAATATTTGAGTGACCATTTCTCCTTTCACGACAAGCGCTTCTTGTGGCAGCAGCCATTTTGGCTCTTATTTTATTATCCACAAACGTAGGCAAAACAATGTCGGAGGCGACACGCAAATAACTCACAAAACAAACCAAAATGATAAACGAACTGGAACAAACAAAGCTAGCTGAACAAACAAAGCTAGCTAAACAGCAAATCCAAAACGTAATCCCAAACACGGATTTAACTAAACAGAAGCACTCTAATAATAAACAAAAACAAGAATCGATTTTACAAGGACGTGAGATCATGAAACCGATCATGCTACATACGATTTTTTATAATATTTTAGGCTGTTTGAAAAGTATTCTTCCATAGATCTTGTGTGCCTATTGAAATTTGTTACGTTGCAACACGCGGAATATGTAGTCACAAAACGCGGAATTCATATATTGAATATATATATATACGAGTATTTGATAACATGGCAAATCAAATATAGTTACTTACTCTTCGTCAGTTGTTGTCCTCGTCGCTTTCCATCAATGCTCTCAAACAGTGCAGCGCAGAAAATCTTTCCATCTTGAATAAAATTGTATGTCTGTATAAAATCTTGCTTCAAATTGTCGACAGTTTGTGTTGTTTACGCCGGCGTTTTCACACATGGCCCCACGCCCCTCCCCACGCACCTCCCCGAAACGTAGCACCTAGTTACCATGTCAATAGAAGGGGGACGTTACTAACAGGTAAAAAAGAGAGTAAAAGGCAAGGTTTACTTTTGGTCTAATTAACCTAATTTAAAAAATCCCATTTGATTTGCCAGTGCTCAAATCGGAAAGTCGCGATTCTAAGGTTTCTGTCAATGTTTTTGTCGCGTGTGTATGATAAAATATCGCGAAGTTAGAAATAGTAATATACTTTTATTGCTGCTGGGAGCGGCGCCGCTCCCGTCGACCTCAGGGGGTTAAATAGGCCTCAAAAATGGCTTTCAGCTGGTCGTTTGTCCAATTGCCGTGACTTTGCTCAGGTGTGACTGTGGCCTGCTGGGAAATGTAGTGTTTCCTGGCGCCCATGTGTTGTAGGCCAGGCAGCCATTTCCTAGTGCAGCCCATCGGGCTGCCACACACCCTCCTCCTCAGCTCTGACCTCGGGAGGGCTGAGCGGCCTTTTCCCAGCAGCCACCAGGAGGGTCCCCCTCTCCAGGTCCACTCAGGCAGTTTTCCACCCGGGTCAAACGTCCAGATCCCATCTCCATTCGCCTGAAAAAACGTCTGCAAGCCGTTAGTGAATGGCGAAAGTCGCTCACCTTGTCTGCCCCCAACTGGCCATAAGGGTGTACCGGCTCTGGTCTCCACGGACGGAGTGGTCACCGCTCCTGTTCTGGTCTTCACCAGCCCCCCATGGCTCCTCCGGTATACTTTGTGCCGTTCCGGAATCCAGTGTCCATGCTTCAGCCTTTTCCTCCACATCCCTTTTTCTTTCAGGGGGTCCGGTGGGGTAACTGGGGAAAACATGCTCTTCACAACACTGTTACTTTTATTCTTTGATTTATTTTCCACATTTTCCTTAAAATCTCCCTTCCCTAGCCATTTCCTAGGGTCATCCCATTCCATCATCTGCCGGTTCCGTTTCCCGTTTTTCTTCCGACCAGAATTTCTGCGCTCCATTCTTCTCTGTCTTTTTAATGTTAGTGAGGGAGATGGACTTACCACGTCAGGAGAGGGTCGGGTGCTCAAACAGGCCTCGGCCATAATTAGGAGACCTTCCTCAACACTATGGTCCCACCATAACTCATCCTCTGCCAATTGCTCCTCCAGTTCCCCTCCAAGATCTGGCAGGCTGAGTGGGACTGAGGACCATCTATCCCGCGCCGACTCCAACGTCTGGTCATGGTCTCCTGCTGGATCTATTGGCTGCGAGATCTCCACCTGGGTGCCAAAATCTTTCCTGACCGGAACACATTTTACAGATTTGAGGTCTTCACTCACCTCTTCCAGTTGATCTTGTAGATCCAGCAGAGTCTCGGTCTGGATTTTTAAAACCTCGCGAAAGGATTTCTCTGTGGCCCGCTGCTGGGCTTCTATCTCCGCCATTTTCCCCTGAAGCTGTGCGGTCTGCTCCAGCTGCAGCTTCTGGACCTGCTCCTGGTGCTCCAGCGCACTCTTCTCTGCCGTCTCCTCTCCGCCTTTGAGTCCGCGCTCGAACCATCCCTTGGTGCCCTCCATGGACTGGATTTGAGCCTGCAGCTCCTCCACCGTCTGCTGTAGGCTCTCCAGCTCCCGAGTGCGGGCCTTCTCGTCGCGGAGCTGTGAGCGGATCTCCTCCTCGGTGCGGTTCTTGTCCTCGTGCAGGCCGCGCAGCTCCTTCTCGTAGCGCGCCCCCACGCCCAGCACCTCCTTCTCGTGCTGCAGCCACACGTCGCTCAGCTCCTCCTTGTGCCGCGACTTCTCCTGCGCCACGTCGATGGCCAGCTCGTCCAGCATGGCCTTGCGCTTGTCCGCCGTCTTCCTGGTCGCCTCCAGCTCCTGCTGGAGTTTGTCCTTCTCTTGGCCCCGTTCAGTCAGCTGCTCCAGGAGCCGGCTGTTGGCGCGGTTCACCTCCTGCAGCTGGGAGCTGATGTCATCTCTCTGGGCCAGGAGCTTCTCCTGCTCGGTCTGTAACTCCTGGTTCTGGGCCTTTTCCTGCTCCACGCTCTTCTCCAGCTGGTCACGGAGCTCCTTGAGCTGTTGGCCGTGCTTCTCGGATTCCCCCCTCAAGGCCTTCTCCTGGACCGCCTGTAGCTCCTGGTTCTGGGCCTTTTCCTGCTCCACGCTCTTCTCCAGCTGGGCCAGCTGCTCCCGCAGGGCGTTGGCCTCGACCTGGTGCGTATCCCTGCTCTCCTGCTCCACTCGGCACCGGAGTTGCTCCGCCTCGGACGCATGGTTCTCCGCTGCTTTCCTTAGCTCTGCCTCCTTCTGGGCGAGCCTGGTCTGTGCATCCCCCAAGGCCCTGGCATACTCATTTGTGGCCTGGTCCTGGGACTCCTGCATGTCCAAACACTGTCGCTGCTCATTCTCAAGCCTCTGGGTTAGGTTTCTCACCTGCTCTTTGAGCGCCAAGTTGTGGGACTCTACACGCCTCATCTCATCGCCAAGGGATGCCTTCTCCTTTTCCATCTCCCCAGCCATGATTCCCAGCACTCTCAGGGAGTCCAGGTGGTGCTCCTCTTGCAATTTCATCACTACCAGCAGGTGGCGCTCCTCTGAGGTGCTCAACTCCACCTTTGCCTTGCACAGCTCAATCTGGGCACTCTGCTTCAGCTGCTGGACCTCACGGAGGGTGACACGCCATCGGTCCTCCACCATGGCTGCCTGTCTCTTCAGTCTCTGCATCTCTTCCATCCTGGAGTCTGTTGCACAAACCAAACACAAACCCTGCTGCACTACCTCCTCTTGCCTATCTTTGCTGCCCTCTGCCCGCATTCTCCACCATATGTGGCGTCCCCAAGGGTTGGGCGACACTCACGGACCTTGCAGGGGGCGTAGGCAAGTGCAAGAACACAGAGGAGGCAGTAATATAACCAAAAATGATAATTTATTATTCTAACACGAACAAGGGCAACACGAAACAAAGGGTGGGGTCTTCAGGGGAATACAAACAAAGTCCACAAATCCTTATCTCGTTGTCCAAGTCTGTTCCGTTGTCCAAAATCCCGTTCGTAGTCCGCAATCCAGTCCGTAGTCAAAGTCCAAAACAATCCAATTTCCAACAAACAAACACACTCCAATACGCTCTCCAAATCCTGGCTGGTCAGCGACTTCCACAGGTTTCTCTCTCTCTCGCTCTCTCGCTCTCTCTCTCTCTCTCTCTCTCTCTCTCTCTCTCTCTCTCTCTCTCTCTCTCTCTCCAAACACACCGCACTCCTTCCCCAAACACGTTCCTACTCCTCTCCCAGAACAATGGGATTCAGCCCTTTAAATAGGCCTCAAAAATGGCTTTCAGCTGGTCGTTTGTCCAATTGCCGTGACTTTGCTCAGGTGTGACTGTGGCCTGCTGGGAAATGTAGTGTTTCCTGGCGCCCATGTGTTGTAGGCCAGGCAGCCATTTCCTAGTGCAGCCCATCGGGCTGCCACAATATGAATAATATAACAAATATTTTTCCCCAAAACAAAACTGCACTTCTAGCTATTGTCTGCCCTCATTGCACAAAACTATTTACATTGTCAGGTAATGTTCTTTAGTCAGGCAACGCAGGAAATCTATAGGTTATTTTGGTTGTGCCAGTCATTTAAGCAGTCTCTGTCACAGGACATTAACTTGATAGGTATCTTCTGGTGGCACTAGCTGACCGGTAGCTACTCAATTGTCATAAACGGGATCCTGGCTGTCGAAACGGGTCTTCTTTGGGGCTTTTCGTATTGTAAAACCAAATAATAAATCCAAATAAAATTCGAGAAAAGTATAGATTTTCCATAACTCTGAAGTCCATGCACTTTCTTCAATCGTGCATCTTCATTAGCATCATAATGTTTTTTTAATGACATTTCAGTTCCATATTTTAACATTTGAGGGGTGGGGTCAGAGAACATGTGTTTGCTCATTACGTGGGTGGTGGAACCCCTGTGTTTATTTTGTACCGGACCTGAATTATCTCTCACTTGAAGGTGGGGGAGTTCCGGGCGCACGCGGCCGAGTGGACAGCCAACGTTTCAGCCGAGTTCAAGGAGACGCGGCGACGGCTGAGCGTGGAGATCTACGATAAGTTCCAGAGGGCCGCCTCCATCAAGCGCAAGCTGTCGTCCGAGCTGGGCCTCAGCCCCAACCAGGAGATGAGCCCGGGGAAGAGGGCCCTGTCAGTCAACGTCACCGAAGAGCGGGAGAAGGAGCGGGATGTCTACCCCGCCCTCAACAAGAACATTGGCCTCTACCTGAACGGCCTCAGCCCAGACTGCTCTGACTGCAGCGAGATCGCCATCATCGAGCATCTGAAATGACGCACCCGCACACGTCACTCAGGCCTGTGTCAGGGCAGGGACTGAATGTGGACATATGGACAGATGGACATATGGACATGATCAGTGACATTTCCATGGATTATTCAAAGAAAGGGAACAGATGTGTAATTGGAATTGAGCAACTTTTTTACACATCTTAATGTTTTGAAACGCTGAAGGGTCATTTTATGCCTCGTACCAGCCAATGAGTCTGTCTGCAGCTCAGAGGGGAAATCCCAGCGATAACTGTGTATGTTCAGCTTTTCACCGAAGGAATGAGACCAGTGCCTTAATTATCAGAAGAATCCTTTTTTCAAGCTAATTCATGAATGCAGAATGAATACAAAAAAAGGTTATTTTTCTTCCTTTTAAAAGATTTTTTTGCAATCTTCCACTTGAATGTGTGATTAGAGGACTTCTTGAATATGTGCTTGTGTGATCTGATACCAGAGCTTTGGAGGGTCTCTTAGCAGGAGGGAGATGCAGTTCTGATTGTCCCCCAGCCCCGGACTGCTGGAGCAGGACTGATGTGCGTGGGGGGGTTTGTGCCAATGTCTGTGCCCTTTGTTTTACCTGCACTGCTACTAACAACTCAGCAACATAGACTTGGAGTTTCACCACAAGAAACAAGAGGAGGCCATTTTTAGTAGATAATAATGGTAGCATTTATATAGGCTTTCAGCTCATGTTATCAAAGATCCTCGACCACTGTCAATGTGTAGCAATCACCTGGGTGATACATGGCAGCCATTTTGTGCCAGAACACTCACCACATGCTGGAGTAGGGAGCGAGGGATGGTTAACCCAATTAAATGGGGAGATTCCAGGACATTTGACCAGGACACTGCCAATGTCAGAATGAGAGTTTGAAGCTGCTGCTACTGAATATTTCTCTGCTCCAGTGTCCTCTCAAAGCTCCAGGCTTTCTGAATGTTTCTCATTCTCGTCAAGACTAATGTGTCAGCCCCCTTCTGTCTTTTTAAAACTACTTTGTAATTACTTTGTGCCTATGTAATATAAACCTTTTTTTACTTCACCGTGCTTGTTAAATTGATTTGCCATAAGCTGAGGCAAACAGCTTTTTTATTCACAACTGATTTCACAACTGATAATTGACATGAAATTCACAACATGAAAATGGACATGAGAAGGAGTTGGAGTGCAGCTGCTGGCTGGTTGTGCATGCCTTTAATAGCATAGAATGATAACCCTGTGTCTCTAAAGACATGAGGCTGTAAGTCTAATATTCTTAACAGTGTGGATGTACACAGCCCTACGTTTCTGTAGTAGATATTTATCATGTACTTTAAAAAAATTTAAATGAAGATCGAAATTTGTATTTTTTATCACGTGCGTACATAATCTATTTTCTTATCGATATACTACTACTGTATTCTATCTTACCCCAGATTTTTGTTCTTTCTTCTACACAATATCTAAATTAATTTAATAATAGAAAAAATGGAAAAAAGAGAACGACTGAAGAATTAGTTGCAGCAGAACGTGTGGACTTTGAATGTTACTTGAAATTGATTTTCATAGTTTAAAAATAGATTTAAAACAGTATTTAATGTACAGTGATTCTGTAAAAAAAAATACTATTAAGCTATAATACAATTCAAAACATAAAGGAGGCATTCAAATGGCAAGTCAACCAAAATACATACTAGGTTCAATGGTATCCTAGTATGGTAGGTATCAATGAACATTTTGAAATGCGAGCAAGCACAGATTAAAGACCACCAACTTGGGATACGTGATAAATGTAGGTTAATAATAGAAAACCTGCCATTAAAAAATGCACTTTTATTTAATCTTAAGTTAAAAATGCTGTCATGTATGTACACTATTGCTATATTTCACCATAAAGAATTTTGTATCAGTGTTATATGATTTTTAAAAATTATTTTAGTATTGTTTCTACTGTGAACCTTCCTCACACAGTACACAAGTTTGAATTCCGTGCTCGAATAAGCTATTACTCAACACACAGGTGTCGGCAGAGTTTGTTTGAGACAGAAACAAAGTACTCATTTAGTTTACGACTTTGATGTAAATTTGTCAAATTTACAGTTACATCAGAGTTGAATTAATCGATGCAACCATTTTGGTAGCGGTGCTGATGAACGGATTTAACATTTTCAGCTATATGGGTTTTTTTGTCATAGCAAAAGCATCATAAACTGCATATAATTTTTGGTTGATCATTCAATATTTCAAAAGCAGCACTCTGAACTGTTACTTTATAGCTAAAACATGTGTCAACAATTAATATGAGAAATAGGGAAGATGCATACACGACTGCATAACTAATATTGTCTTATTCACAAGAATTGTAAAACAGGTTCTCTTCAGGTGAGACTGTCTCTGGAATGTTTTATATAACAGTGCTATAGTAACTATATTATTATTTTATTTACTAAGGGTCTTACACATGTTGACATGGGTTTGTAATGATTTACACTAATATTTTTAGCAAATAATTGTATGCTGCTTTCATGTACTATTAATTGCCATTTTGCCAAGGCTTTTTACAAACCATCATTTTTTACATTGTATTTGTGACATTTATACACAGTTGTAAAATATGGTGCTGGAAATATTTTGACAAAACAAAATAAATATGAATATATTCAGAAATGATCTATATACAATGATACTCAAAGAAATTGTTTTCAACCTTATATATATTAGAAAATATTTTTTAAATGATGCCTTAGATTAAAAGATTCTTATTGAACCAAAAGATGCTGACATGTTTCAGACACCAAGTCCTTCACCAGAGCCTTGAGTGGCAAACAGACAGATAACGCATTAAATAAATTATATTCCAATGTTGGAACAGTGAAGAATAAAAATGGTCTATTCCCTGAACCCAGTAGCCTTAACAGTCGAATGCCCTTGTTTAAAGTTCTGCACTCTGAATACTGAACACAAGTGGTATTACGTGTTAAAACCCCTCACATATCCTACATGGAAAATATATTTATTTGATTTAATATAATAATTACTACACAGGATACCAATTATCAATTAAATCACCAAATTTGTTGATATGCAGAGCAATCTGGTGAATAAACCTTCATCAAAATATACAATTCACAATCCAATTAAAATAAAAAAAACAGCTGGTTTATTGAGTTACAACAGTTCGACAGAATATTTAAAAATATTTACCACCTTAACAAATACTAGATCCTAGACATAAAATTGACATATAACAATCACAAAAGAGATTAAATGGATGAAAATTATACCAAACCAGACCTGTTCCCAAGTGTTTGGAGGGGAGGGGGGGGGTTGGCTCATTCCCTTCTTAGCCCATAATTTACGATTTGGGGGAAGGTCTAGCAAAAGCCAGATTCAGACCCCCTTTTTATATTTTTGGGTCACTTACCACGATATATCTTTTCAAGGTTTCCATTGATATGCTCCTCTCATGTTGAGAATCGGGGCGATATCAAACACCACTAGGGCCTGGGGAAGCCAGCTTCGTTTATATCGAGATGTGGTTGAGCTGATATTTGGAGAGGCATAATATGCTCAAGAGCATTGCTACCAAGTGACGAGGCCAATCATACCATGTTGACCTCCGCTTTAATCTGGCGGGCCATAATTATTTTCTCCATGATCCATAATTTCCAGCTCATAAGTAGAATCCTGCAGTTGTGGGGTGTGGGACCGGCTCACCACAGCTACATACCCAAAGTTCCCTGCTTCACAGACTGAAATAAACCCGCCAATGATGGCCCCACTCAGTCTGCCTTCACAGGATTACCAAAAGGCACTTTACCGACACGAACAACACATATTGTGAGTACATCATAGTTTCCACAGAGTTACTGTGCGATAAATGTTTTATATGCACAAAATACTGGATTAATTTAATAGAGATCAGATGAGAGTGACTTCCTTCTGCTACAGATTGGAGGGATGGAACACCATTCTTCCATGAGAAATTCCATCATTTGGTATTTTGTTGATAGTGGTGGAAAATGCTGGTGGAATTTCTTTTTTTTTTTTTGGTCAGGCATCAACTTAGATACCTATTACAAAATGCAGTATTGAACATGAAAGTTGTGGTGATGACAATAAGTAAAAATGTAGAGAGTCAGTGGTAGTGGAGTCTGAAGAGGTGGGTTTTGAGTCTCTTTTTTGAGTGGGGAAGATTGTTCCACCACCGATGGGTCAGGGCAGAGAAGAGGCGAGACCGCAAGGATCGGCTGCCGGGCGCCCGCAGGGAAAGGACAGCCAGTTTGCCAGAGGAGGTGGAGCAGAGGGGTCTGGCTGGGGTGTAGGGTGTGATGAGTGACTGGAGGTAGTAGCAGCTTGACAAGCCAGCACCAGTGATTTAAATTTGGTGCGTGCTGTGATAGGGAGCCAGTGCAGAGAGGTGAGTAGAGGGGTGTCATGTGTGAATTTGGGTTGGTTGAACACCAGACGTGCGGCAGCATTCTGGGCCAGTTGCAGTGGCTTGATAGCACAGGTCGGTAGGTCTGCCAGCAAGGAATTGCAGTATTCCAGGCGTGAGATCACCAGGGCCTGGACCAGGAGTTTTGTAGCCACTTGGGCGAGGAACGGTTGGATCCTCTGGATGTTATGGAAGGAGAATCGGCAGGTCCAGGTGATTGCTGCAGTGTGGCCCAAAAAGCACAGCTGGTCCTCCAGGGTCACTCCAAGGCTCCTGGTAGACTGGGATGGAGACACTATGGAGGCTTCCACAGTGATTGAAGCATCAATCATTGGGGAGCCCTTTGCTGGGAGGAAGAGCAGCTCTGTCTTCCCCAGGTTCAGCTTCAGGTGGTGTGTGGACATCCAGGCAGAGATGTCAGCCAGACATGCAGAGATCCGCACCAGGACCTGGGTCTCAGAAGGAGAGAAGGAGAGAAAGATTTAAGTGTCATCAGCATAACAGTGATATGAAACACCATGAGCAGAGATGACAGAACTAAGTTATTTGGTGTACAGAGAGAATAGGAGGGGGCCTAGCACCAAGCCCTACGGGACTCTGGTAGAGAGGGTGTGGGGAGAGGAGAGGGATCCTCTCCAGGCCACCTTGTTAGGTTCATAAAATTCAGAAGACCTACAAAGTGAATAGAGAACACTTGCACCAAATGAGAAAACAGAACATACAACCAATATTCAACAGAGTTTATTCAACCAAATGCATTCGGGGTTCACTGCCTCCCTGCCAGGCAATGAACAAATCATTTCCGGAGAGAACACTTCTTTATACACAATAATTTAGACAAAAGCTTTAGCCTCGCCCACACACCAGTATTCTTCCATCTCTGGGAGAAACTCTTATCTTTTGGCAAGGCACACTGCTCTGACCTCGACTGTGTGACTGACTAGCTCTCTGTAAAAACAGTCCTAAGAAACAGTACAAGTATGTGAAGTTATTCAGAAACTATTTTTAAACACAGAATTTCTCTATCAATCCCTCCTTTTTATGATTTTATCCCATATAGTCATAAAACGTTTAGAATCTTTTCACATTTTGTGCGTAGCAAGTTTATTTCAATGCAGAAGCTTAAACATCTTTAAACAAGTTTTGCAAGGCCATGGCAGTATCGTCATAGTCTGGAGGATCAATTATCTTTTCATTCCCAGAGTCAGATTGTCCTTCCTCAGACTCTAGGTTGTCATACTCATCAGTTTCCCTCTCCTCCAGGGCCAAAGCCTGATACGCTGGGATACTTTGCATCATTTGGGTGATCATCATCAGTCATCAGGTCTTTTTGTTGACCCAGGGCTAATTTCTTAAGACCATCCATAGCTTGATCTATGGTTTTACCCTCCGCATCGTTATCAGGTATGTAGGTACAACACGCAGTTCCAATTATGTGGCATAGTCATGAGGTCCAGGACCATACGATTTTGAATTGTCATTAATCTAAGTGCAGTTAACTCGTTTTTTATTTTGTATTTTATTCAGTGTGAAATTGATCAATGCACTCAGGCGGTAGTTTATTGTCTCTACCCTTAACATTAATTTTCCCACCCCCATTTGGGGAAAAATACTAAGAACCGCTTTGTTCCCTGCACTCCAAAGTTTGTGATCTTCTGGAACATTACTTCCCCATATTGCATCATGCTTATCCTCTAAGGATCTTTTTGCACGACCCTGTGTTTCAGTGCTTATTACCCATGTATTGTCAGTTAGCATTACATATGCACAAGTTCCATGCCACTTCTTAGGCAGAGCTATGTACACATTGTGTCCGCAAAGCCAGTACCATCCATCCACTGCCCTAGTGCCGTTTTCTGTAGGTGCTAACGTGGAACACCTTGTCTCCTTTAAGGGCGTTCCGGTGATTCTATTCTTACAGTAGGAGTACACTGCCCCATCGCATTGGGATGTCTCCCCCACCGGGACCGTTCCCTTCCCTCGTACACATTTTATAAAGGTCTTATGCGGGGTATATGGTACTACCATAATGGGCGTAATCAAATGTTGTCGTGAGGTTTGTAATAAACCTTGTCAATCAGTGCAATTTATTCCCGTCAGTATATTCGTAGCAGTTCACTTTGGTTGTAATTTTGTGGGTTGGGTCAAAGAATTTAAGTGTTCCTGTATGAGTTGAGAGCCCTATGGCACATGTTACAGTCCAGGACACATTTATTCCAATTCCCTGGGGTTGGTCCACAGTCACCCTTGGTGCTACGGATGATGCCAGTAGATAACATAACATAACATAACATAAGGGGAAGACGAGAACAGGCCATTCAGCCCAACACTGCTCATCCATTCCTACCACTAATCTGCTCACACGCTAGAGTGTAGCTGTGTGCATACGTAACAGTTGGTCTTGTTTACGCTCTCACTTTGATCCTTCGAGCCTCCCTCTCTAGGGCGCAGCTCCAGGCTGGATCCCTTTCCGCTGAGTTCCTCCTCCCCGACTCCTCGGAGTGAAGGGCCCTCAGCCTCTCTGCTTCCCAGTATTTTCTTTTCAAAAATACTGATCACAGAAAGCACTACTCACTAACGCATTCGGTTTCAGTTTATAGTGGCCTGACTGTACATTGAACCGAACGCGGCGGCCATTTCTCATGGTCTTAATGCCATCTGCGATCCGACCGGCCGGTGACCCAGTCGATAGCGATCCCAGACCCCGTAGTAGCTGTTAACCACCCGGTTAGGAACCGACGGTCTGATCCCTATCCCACTTCGCTATGGGTATAGAAACTTTGACTGTTTTCACCAGCCTTGCCTGTTCACAGAGGTCGTCTCTAACGCCCCTCTGCTAGGTGTGGACTGTCATCCACGTACCACGCACTGCCTACATACTTACATGCGACAGCCACGCCGACTAGACGGTACCACGGCAGTATGTCTATTCATACTTCATCAGACACGGGGGCCTTCAGTCTTCTCCCCGGCACTATATAACGTCTTTAACGTGCCCTCGGAACTTTGCAATTCCGCCGCCGCCTGTTACGGACTAGGTTCGGGGTGCCTAATCCCCTGCCTACTGCTGTGCTTTTACAAATCTCTTCCCTCTTATACCGTGATTATCATCAATATGGTCAAAGACCCCACTGCCCGCCACTGGAGGTTCGCCATAGCTGTGTCTAAATCCCAGTAAGAGGGTTGTTTGCTTCACCGGTTTTGAGACAGGTGTGTTCTATATTTCACACCTCCCTTTGTAGCCGGACTTCTCCCTTCTGAGCACAACTCTTTTAGGTACCTACTCACCCTTTGTTACCTTTTTACAGTGGGACAGATGCACCCAGGTGGATCGCTCTGCAATCTTTACTGTTGGAGTTGTTAGTAGCACCTGATACGGCCCTTTCCACTTTGGTTGATGCCACGCCTTGTGCCTTGGATCTTTAATCAGTACCCAGTCCCCGACCTGCAACTTTTCTTCTGGTATTCCTGCTGTAAGAGTTTACACATTTCTTGTTTATTAGATAACATTTTCTTCATATACTCTGCCAATGTGGGATTATCCTCTAATATTCTATCTCCAAATTGCGGTAGGTGATAGGCTTTTCCCATCTAGGTATTATTTCTCTACAAATTATTTTTTTGCCACAGTTGTGCATCAATTTTTGAGGTAGGGTATGCTTCTAGGCGGCACGGTGGTGCAGTGGATAGCACTGTCGCCTCACAGCAAGAAGGTCTCGGGTTCGAATCCAGGCCGGGGGCCTTTCTGTGCGGAGTTTGCATGTTCTCCCGTGTCCGCGTGGGTTTCCTCCGGGTACTCGGTTTCTCCCACAGTCCAAAGACATGCACGTTAGGCTAATTGGAGAGTCTAAATTGCCCGTAGGTATGAGTGTGTGAGTGAATGGTGTGTGTGCCCTGTGATGGATTGGCGACCTGTCCAGGGTGTATTCCTGCCTCTCGCCCGGAACGCATGCTGGGATAGGCTCCAGCCCCCCCCGCGACCCTGACCAGGAATAAGCGGCTTAGATAATGGATGGATGGATGGATGGATGGGTATGCTTCTACCCAACCTGAGAATGGGTCAATCATTACTAAACAGCTCTTTTTCCCCTCACTTGGTGTGAGGTGGATGAAATCCATCATCCAAGATTCAAATAGTCAAAACATGTTAAACACCTTTTACAAAAAAATTTTTTATAGTTTGTAAATCCAAGCGTATAACGTTTGTTTATCATATCTACCCTCCCTCTTCTTGAGACATGGCATATGCCATGACTCAACTCTGCAGCTATGGTAAACAAAGATCTCGGTAATACAGGTTTATTTTCTGGGCCCACCCACAGGCCCCACATCCTTTTCTCTGGTACCCCTGCTTCATGTTGCATGTCTCTCAAGAGAGTGTAATCGAGAGTGACGCAATCAATCTCTTTAAACACTCCCTGAGTGTCTGCAGCTGCTTCTTTTGCAGCAGAGTCTGCGAATGCATTCCCCAGGGACACCTCATCTGTTCCTTTCGTATGTGGTGCACATTTACATCTCGTCAGTGTTTTGGGTTTCTGTAATGTCACAATCAGTTCCAGTATCAATGGTGTATGCGTTATTGGTTTACCCTGTTGAAGTCATTCTTTTTTCAGGATCCATCCACATAGAAAGTTACTTTTGCGTCATGAATGGGTGTGTCCATTAACCCGGGGCGTGCTGCCACAGACCTAGATGTTTCAGCTACACAATCGTGAGGATCTCCATCCTCAGCAGTTGTCAGCAAGGTAGCCGGATTAAGTGTGGTGCATTTTACAATTGTTAGATTAGGAGCTGTTAGTAGAGTCGCCATACAGCTCAGCTGTCTTGCTGGTGACAAGAATGTACGTTTTGTTTGCATTAGTAATACAGAAACTACATGTGGTACCATCAGTGTCAATGGTTGGTATAACACTATGGTTTGTGAGGCTTTTACTGCTAATGCTGCTGCTTCTACAGCTTGTATACAGCATGGCAGTCCTCGTGCTACAGGATCCAGTTCTGTGGAGTAATAAGCAATTGGTCTTTGCTTACCTCCAAACCTGTTTTACCTGCTCAAAGGCTTCGTTGACTTCAGGAGTCCATTTGATTGGATCTCGAGCCTCCATTGGTTTGCTGTAAATACAATCTAACAGTGGCTGCATCAATTGTGCATAATTACACATCCAGGTTCGGCAGAAATGTATCATTCCTAAAAAAATATATATATCATCTGTTTTTTATTTTATTTTAGGCTTTGGGGCCTGCTGTTTTCCTATCCTGAAAGGCTCTGCCTTGAGCTGAGATAGCGTGTCCCAGATATTTTTCTTCTGGGAGACACCACTGTCATTTTCCCTTGCTTACCTTGTGGCCTTGAGGCCAGAAAGACCAAACATGCCTTTTAGTCTATTTCGCAGTGCTCCCGAGAAGGAGAGCAATTCAATATGTCGTCTACATACAGGAGGATTTTTTTATTTTTTTATTTTTTAATCATAGATACTGCCAAAATGCCTAAAATGCCTAAAATGTAAAATGTACATAGTACAGTGCAGATCAGATGGATCATTCATTTTCAGATCCTACGCTGTCTACAATGAATGCATCATTTTTAAACTTTTCTTCTCTTTTTTTATTTTGAGCCCAGAGTGTTTGCAGAACATCATACAATACCTAATTATTTCTCTGATGTAAACTAGGATGGTCATCGGAAAGAGCCAGCAGCGTGCTGTACGGTTCAAATTGCAGTTGTATATGCACACAGCGTTGTACAGGCAAAGAATAATATTTTTACAACCTTGGATTTCTGCCTGCACTCCCTACCAGGCGGCATTTCTCTAACCAAAGAACCCACATCTTCCCATTCACATTCGGTCATTTTCGATAATGAAATATGCGGCTGCCTGATTCGTTCAAATAATCATTTCTGCTCTTCACTCAAGTTTACTAGAATTCCAGTCAATTTCGGTCAACTATACATGGTGCCTAAACATCTCGTTTCGTTTATTTGCGGCATGTTCCATAAACACTCATATTCTGTCTTAGTCAGGGGTAAGAGAGCAGTGCTATAAGAGTTCGCTGGGGCTGTCTGCTCGGACGGAATAAATTCACACAGTTGTGCATGACTGGCAGTATATCAATTCCCATGTGTAATACCAATCTATCAATTGTATAGAATTCCCAAAACTATTTCCAATAGTACCTATACAAGTGACATGACTGACAACCCATTAGTATTCTATCACATTCAATAGTATTTTTTTTTGTTTCATTTTAATTGGTCTTCCCTAGCCGTTCGCTCGAAGTGAATAGCATGTTCTATTATCACTTGCAATCGGCACGTTGCCCACGTAATTACATATCTTTTAATTAACATTGTTAATGCAGGAGTGAGGCCGTTCAAGAACGCATTTTTCAGCTGTTGTTCATAAACCCCATCTTTATTATTTGCAGGTGGTTCAAGACCACTGTTAGCATTAAACACTTTTAAGACTGGTTAGGTACACCATTATCATTTCGTTTTTATTTTGCACACAGTCCAACATTTTTACGTACACTTTTATTCACTCAGGCGCAATTGCATTCATGTCACATTCATTTTTTATTCACTCATACTATGAATAAACACTTGACTTTAGTTTCTTTTGTAAATTCTCCCCAGGTAAATCCCAGAGGCAATTGTTCACAAACACTTATAATAATAAATTATTTGTCAAACCTCAAACCTCCCCTAAGAAGTTCCACATTTTGTTTTTATTTTGCGTAACCCTTACACTTGAAACTTCTCACCTAATACCTCTTAGAAAACAGTTCCTCACGTGTGCCGTTTCCGGCGCGTTAGGCTCCAACCTAACAAATTGGAGACACCTCAGGGACTTGAACCCCCCGGAGACCGGGAGCGTCACCACCTAATCAGGCATACAACCCCCGCCACAAAAACGTTCACGGTTTTAGGAGAACAGTTCCACGAACAAGGCTCGTGTACTGCTTACCTTCTTTCCCCCTTTTTTTTTTTTTTTTTTCAATTTCATTTCCCTTAAATCCTGAGGCAGGTAAACTTAACCATCACTTTCTTTACACCCAACAACAACCACAACCACCTTTGCTATTACACTTTTTCATGGTCACATCTATGTTCCGTCACTCTCACTTTTATGGCAAGGCTCTAGGTTCAATATCACACTTTTATCTTAAATAGAATTCGGAAAAATCCCATCACTCACCGCACTTCCAGAGGAACGTTGCGCTGTCTGGCCTCGCTAATTATCCAAGGATCCTGCCTGATCCGGACCGAGGACTTTCTCAAAAAACTTGTCTCTCATAAAAACAACAAGCCCCGTGCACGGTTTCAGACCTCACGCCCTTCCTCTGCGCCCGTGCGGTGAGATATTGGGATCCCGGTCGAGCCCCCAATTGTTAGGTTCATAAGATTCAGAAGACCTACAAAGTGAATAGAGAACACTTGCACCAAATGAGAAAACAGAACATACAACCAATATTCAACAGAGTTTATTCAACCAAATGCATTCGGGGTTCACTGCCTCCCTGCCAGGCAATGAACAAATCATTTCCGGAGAGAACACTTCTTTATACACAATAATTTAGACAAAAGCTTTAGCCTCGCCCACACACCAGTATTCTTCCATCTCTGGGAGAACCTCTTATCTTTTGGCAAGGCACACTGCTCTGACCTCGACTGTGTGACTGACTAGCTCTCTGCAAAAACAGTCCTAAGAAACAGTACAAGTATGTGAAGTTATTCAGAAACAATTTTTAAACACAGAATTTCTCTATCAACCTGGTAGGACCGGTCAGCTAGGTATGATTTAAACCATGCCAATGCAGATCCAGAGATTCCCATCTCAGTGAGAGATGAGAGCAGGATCTGGTGGTCCACTTTGTTGAATGCAGCTGACAGGTCGAGGAGGAGGAGGATGGAGCTGAGTGATTGAGATTTTGCCACTTGTAGAGCCTCGGTGACTGCGAGCAGAGCAGTTTCTGTGGAGTGGCTTGCCTTGAACACAGATTAGTTAGGATCAAGCAGGTCATTCTGTAGGAGATAGACAGACAGTTACATACAGCCCTTCCTAATGTTTTGGAAAGGAATGAGAGGAGAGAGATAGGTTGGTAATTAGAAATGACAGCAGGATTCAGAGATGTTTTTTTGAGGAGGGGGATGATATGGGCCCTTTTGAGGGGAGAGGGGACAGAGCCAGAGGAAAGAGATGAGTTGATAACATTGGAGACAAAGGGGAGGATGTCCATAGCAATGGGCTGGAAAAGGGGGAAGGAATGGGATGGAGAGGGCAGGTGGTAGGACGGTGGGAAGAAGTTGTGATGATATTCAAAGGAGGAGGGTGAGAAGTGAGGCAGAGGAATGATTCCAAATCTCCACAGGGGAGAGATCAGTATACCTGTCCCTCCATCTCTACCTGTGGGTCATGGAGTGTAGAAGAAGGTGTAGGCATTGGAGAGAGCTGCGGCGGTGGCCGTGTTTTGCGCAGTGATCCATGTCTCGTTGAGCGTCAGGAACTGAAGGGAGAATAGGGAGACCTGTGCTGAAATCAGCCTTCTGGACTGTGGACTGGCAGTTCCATAGGCCACCTGCTACCATGATGTCAACACCGGTGGATCTAGGAGGGTGAATTAGATTGGAGAGGGTGCACTTGTGAGTTGCACCTCTCCTTCTAGGAAATATAGAAAACATGAACTGGGATAGGGAGGTTGCACATGGTGTTAGATGTGTAAGAGACAGACAGTAGTGATGGGACAGGCATTATGGTACTTACCGTGCAGCATTCACTCCCTAGCTGACCTCCCTCGGTGGACTCCTGTAGGTAGACTCCTTTGTCTTTGTACATTGAGTCTTCATATGGTGAGGCTAGGAAGGTGAGGCTACCACAAAAAGCTGCCGCTTATCAGAACTAAAGGTGCTTAAGTATGAGTGCTGGGGTAATTACTAGCGCCAATTACCCACTGAAAACAATGGACTGAAACCAGGTAATTAACGAGTTGTGTCCACTATTCAACACGCACGGAACTAAACTGATTGCTTGTTAGAAACTATGATACAAGCAATAAACGGAGAAGATTAAACGATACTAAAACATAGATACTAATATGTGAAACAGAGCGAGGCTAAAACAGATAAACTTATGCAGGAAACTGCAGTTACATTTACATTTATACTTACATTTTAAGCATTAATAAATACATGGTATGATCAATCATTGTTCGTGCAAGAGAGGGGTCAGGACAGAGAAGAGGTGAGACCATGAGGAGCAGCTGCCGGGCGCCCGGAGGGATGGTACAGTCAGTTTGCCAGAGGAGGCGGAAGCGGAGGGGTCTGGCTGGGGTGTAGGGTGCGATGAGTGTCTGGAGATAATGGGGAGCAGTTCCACGTGTGTGGCCTCTTGGGTGAGGAACGGTCAGATCCTCTGCATGTTATGGAGGGAGAATCGGCAGGTCCAAGTGATCGCTGCGATGTGGATTACAAAGTACAGCACAACTACTACAACTAGATCTTATACCGGATAACTTACGAGTCTCGACGCCGACCAATGATAAATATAAAACCAGATGGAATGCACACTCCCCTACCCTTAATACTAACACTCATTTCCCTCCCTGCCCCCCCAGTCCCTAGTTTAAATACTCCTCTGTTACCCTAAGCATACTCTGGCCCAATGCAGCTGTACCCCTCCGGTTCAGGTATAGCCAGTCCCTCTTGTACAAGTCACCCCTGTTCCAAAAGGAGTCCCAGTGGCCCATAAACTTGTACCCTTCTTCCCTTTACTAGCATGTGGTACTGGCAGAATTCCTGAGAAGACCACTGTGGAGGTTCTGCTCCCGATCTTTGTTACTAATTCTATACATTTGCCCTGCAGAACCTCAAACCTATCCTTACCTATGTCATTGGCTCCAACATGGACCATAACCACTGGATCAACCCCTGCTCTGGTCAGGAGCTTGTCCACGTGTTCCAGGAGGTCTCCAACCTGGGCATCAGGCAGGCAACATGCCATTCGAGACTCCTTTTCATGCGAACACACTAAATAACACTCTAAACCTCAAAAAATAGTCCCCCACTATGACTAACAACCTTTTCTTGGGGGGTGTGGCTGCCAGGCTGCCCTGGGGCTCATCAGTCCTCACACTCACAGAAGGCTGGGCCAGATCCTCTTCCTGCAAGAGCTGGAATTGGTTGGACACCACAATCCCTGGGCAGGCCGCCTCTGCATGCACACACCAAAGTCTGGCTGATCGTATTCTGTTTTAGAGACACAAATGTCAGTTGAGGCCACTGGGTGCCATGTAAGCTTGTAATGGTGGTTTTCCCTGATGTTAATAGTCATTAGTTGCTGAATTCTGACTGCAGTAACAGCAGAGTGAATGACAGGGTGTTACTCTATTAGGCAGACAAAGTGGGAGGTTAAAGGCAGTGTTAATTAGGGAGTGAGTGTCTCTTCTGTGTTTGGTGAGGTGGCTATAAATATCTCAAATATGTTTATAGCCTATTGTTCTGAACATCAGGATCTGCCTCTGTTGGTCAGATAACATATTGTACAGTCACAATTTATACACTTCATATGATTTATGTGGTTTAATTAATGCCTCCAAAGTAACATCGCTTTGGATAAAAGCGTCTGCTAAATGGCGTATATTATATTATATTATATTAAACATCATGAGCATGAAAGCTAAAACCCAGGGGTGAAAACTACTACTACTAATAATAATAATAATAATATAGTCACTTTGTCACACATTTATTTCCATAGGAGAGTATTCTTTCAGTGAAAACAACATGTATAAAAATAAAAATAAATCTCAGTAATGAGAGATTGGGGAGATTGTCAAACGTGCCAGTCAGTGTTGTGTGAAGACTGTTTAAAGCCTTCCTCTTGCAGTTAAGGAAGCAACAACAGATTATTCTGCACCAGGGATCCGCCATGGCCCATTTCTGTTACAGTGGGAACTGAGGAGAAATCTTGTCGTCATCATTGACAGATCAGAACAGTGCACTTCAGGCATGAAGTGATGTTATACAAGCACGTCTATCAGCCCAAAGCAAACACGACGACAGTGTGTGAGCATGGCAGCCGGCTTTTACATCCGCCCACTATAGCACTGTCTTCATTTGACTCAGCAACAGGAAGACAGGGCGGCAGTACAGACGGGAATGGACAAATGTCTCATCCAAACAAAGCTTTTTTTTAACTGCTGACAAAGTACAGACTGATGTCATAACTCATGAATGCATTGGAATCCATTCACAATTAGTGACTTTATTAGACTCTCTTACCCATATCTACAGTGCCCTCCTGAATTATTCACACGCTTGAGAAACTGAGCAAAGAAGGCTGTATAAAACAAACAATGCAGGTAATGAGCTATATTACATTGCTTGACTTGCGTTTTGAGAAAAAAAACTAAAAACATGGATTTCGGTCTTGAGCAAAAGTTGTCAGTGCCAACTTGAAAACCGTTCCACGTGTCTTTTGTTAAGGATGCACTTGCAGAAAAGTACCAAGTTCCACCTCAGCCTGGTTCACAGTAATTTTGCCCCAGGTGTAAGTAAACTTGATTTGATAAGCAAACAGCATGATGTTAGTTACAATTTGTGTTACTGGCTGTACAGTACTTGGCTACACTATGTAGTTTGTTTATTAGGCTGGGACATAAGCTAGGTTTAGACTGAGAAGTAGTAATAATTAATGGGTGATGAAACATTTTTAGAACTTTAGTGTTTAGAGTGCAGAGGTTTGGATGATGCACTACACCCATGAATCAATATGACACCAATATTTCCACAGTGTTTTCTGCATCAGGAAAAACTCAGCTTCGTATCTAGCTAATATCCACAGAGGCCAATTTATCAGTAGCAACACCAAACAATAGGGCAAAATGCAGACAAGTAAGAAATAAATACCATAGCCTTTTTCCATTATAAAAAAAAAAAAAAACTGCCTACAGGATGTACACATTTTAAAGTGGTTTAATTTCATTGGTAGATAGTGTGCCAGGAAAGAACTGGTTCACCAAAATGTTTAATGAGAAAAACAAATGTCATGAGAGTGTACAGTGAAGGTATCTCAATACATTAATTGCACCAGAGGCAGAACATAACTCCAATAGGTTTCACAACTGTTTGCAGACTCAGGAAAAGACTGGAAGGCATGTGGATTCTCTGCGGATATCATTAATAGTTGGAAGCACACGAGATGCACATGGTCCACACAACATAAAAGCCTTTGGATTGCATTAAGTGATGGATTATGGTCTGCTCTTTATAACCAGCCCCATCACCAACATTTGAACGAAAGCACTCTACCAGTTTTGCATTGTGCCGTTCTATTTTCGAGCTTCAGTGATGAAGGCCCTTTGGTGACAATGGTAACAGCCTCCAGGCACGTGTGTGTGAAAATGGTGCCATCAACTAAGGAATACATGACATGCAAGCCTTTTCCCACATGCGTGGAATTCAAATGTTTGCTCACAGATACAGGCTAATGTGAAGCCCAAGTGAGTCAGACGAAATCGATTGCTCGCTCCCTGACGGAAAAGTCCTTTGCTAAACAAATTCTGAAACAAATGCATTCTGGACAGGAAGTATTCCACTCCACTCTCCTTGTGGTAAGTGGTGAGTCATAATCGTGATCCTGTAATAATTCCATTGAAAATCAAAACAATGTTTGAGCAAAACCATTTCCTCATTACAGTTTATTTCAGATGTGCCACTGTTAAAATACTACATTTTGTTGGAAACAATAATTGGTAGTGGTTCGGTGTGCATGAGGCCAAGCACCATGGTAGTCTGGACAGCAGCATGACTCAGACTTGGCTTTCAGAGGGTGTCTCTGCACACATCAGTTGTACGGCTGAGCCTCCATAGCTCAAGGCTGAGCCTCCACAGCCGTCTCCAGCATTTCCAGGGCTCCAGAGCTGAACATCGACCAGAACCAATGGGGCACGCTCCTCCACTCATGGGAATAAAGTGTTCTCCACCCTTATTTAAACATTTTAAGCTACAATTATTTTTTTTTAATTCATGTTCAGAAACTTTGAGAATTTGTTTTATTAGGGTGCCTGCTATGCAAAAGAGAGCACACTGCAGTGCGGAGCATTTGCATAGCAAAGGCACTCTATTGTTCTCCGCCGCCATACTTATTCTTTATTCTTTATTCTTACGCCAAACTTTGGCTCGCTACTAGTCTCGCACCGTTGCCAGCACAGACGCACAAAATACATCAAAACGTGCGCCTCGAGTGGGAATCGTGTGCTATTACTTTTCTTAGCGATCGCACGGGCGAAAACGTCCCTTCTTTGGGCCCATTGACAATGCATGGGAAATTGTGCAAAAGTACAAAATTAGAAGTACTCTCTTTGTACTCTCTGTCATTTTGGGCCCTTTATTCAAAAACCGTGAGGCCTATTTCAATGGAATTAACATTGGATGAAAGAGGACAAAAATGCCTACATGGAAGATTTATTTATAAAAAAATGCCAGATTCCATTTAACATTGGAGTGAATGGAGTGGAATGTTCACAACTAGAGTGGGTGACGTCACAATAGCCTCTGGCTTGACCAGGCAGCAGATTTTATCCAACATCTCCCAAACATTAGCATCTAACTCCCACACCTTACACTCTACAGGCACAATTTATACACCAAAACGTAGGCATTTTTGTCCTCTCTCGTCCAATGAAATAGGACGCACGGTTTTTGAATACATCACCCAAAAGGACAGAGACTGCTGTCTAAAACTTGCATTGGCAGCCATGTTAGGTCAAAAAAATATATTCAAAAAATAAGACAGGGCGATTTATATTTGATCACAGCTGCTTCATTTTACATCATACCGACACCATTCAAACCTTAAACGGGAGAGGACTACCTATATTAAGATGCCTTTTTTACAGAATGTTTATATATGCTGTACTTTTTAAACCAGAGCAGTTTCTATTTTGAAAGGGCTTCATAAGGGGGCGATTCACACTGCGGAGCGTTTGCTCGCGGAAAGTCATTATTCCCTAGGGAAGATGCCTTTTTACAGAATGTTTGATGCTGTACTTTTCAGTTTCTATTTTGAAAGGGCTTCGGGGGCATTCGACGCGGACGTTTGCTCATTTTCCGCTCATAGCGTATTGGCGCGAAAAGTTGAAAATAGTTCAACTTTTGCGGAGCAGCTCCGCGCATCAACTGTCACTTCACGCCAGGTGACCAATCAAAACGAAGGGGGTTTGTTGATGCGTTGCATACTGGGGGGAAAAATGGAGGAGACATTTTTTTTTCGCTAGCAAGTTTCCCTCCAAAATCTAATTATTATGGAAAACGGGCGGGGAATTTTTGCTAGCTTACTAGCTAGCTATATTATCCACACATTCTTCAATAAACTGAACGTTATACCACTGATCATAATAAGGTTAACGTTATGGCTATCCATAAAATGTAATATTATTAATGAATGGATTGTTAACGTTATGGGCATAACGCTATTTATTCATCCATCCAGTGAATTGTAAGGTAAGGTAGCTAGCTAAAGGAAAACATAATCCATATTTTTGCTAAATGTGTTGTAGTACTTGTAACATATTTTTTATGGATAAAGGCGTGAAGTTCGCTTGCTAGCTAGCTTTGCGAAATGTCAACAACACAGCCACGATTCGAATTTGTTTGATTTTGGTAACCTGTGGCAACTAAAAACGAGCACCGCCCCTCTGCGCCTCCACGAGTCCCAGCTCTGTGTTCACAAAATATCCAAAGCAGAGCGCATCGCCGATTTCAGGCAGAATACACTCCGCAGTGTGAACGCCCCCTAACAGTTGCAGACGAACCCGTTGCTAAGCAACGGCTTAACTTCACAGAAAAAACTTCACACCGCTTCGTTCCGACTTGTTTTATACAACTTTCTGGACCGATTTGAACTGGGAAAAAGGCCTGGTTATTGAGGCGGGGTATCAAAGCGAATACCTAGCGATGTTTTACACTGATTAAACCGCTAGATTTCCCGCTACATTAAAAAATGTCACACCGACGCTATCGTTGCCATTGAAACGACTGGATAGACAGCTACCATGATTCCGACTTGTTTTACACAACTTTCTGGACCGATTTTAACTGGGAAAAAGGCCTGGTTATTGAGGCGGGGTATCAAAGCGAATACCTAGCGAGGTTTTACACTGATTAAACCCCTAGATTTTCCGCTACATTAAAAAATGTCACACAAATGCTATCGCGACCATTGTTTTCAATGGGTAGCATCCTAGCATGTTTCCGACTTCATTTACACAACTTTCTCAACTGATTTGAACTGGGAAAATTGCCTGGTTATTGAGGCGGGGTATCAAAGCGAATACCTAGCGAAGTTTTACACTGATTAAACCGCTAGATTTACCGCTACATTAAAATCATTTTTCCAACTTGTTTTAAAAACACACGTTTTTAAAACCAAACAAACAAATTTTGTAACAAACCACACCACACACTCAAACACACACACTCACATGCACACACTCACACACACTCTCTCACACGCGTGCACACACACACACACATGAGTATCAAGGTCCAGATCTGCCGCACCTTTGCTCTTGCAATGTATGTCCAGATAAACCCAGCACTATGCATATGTGGAACACTGGAAATAAAACTTGTTTTATTTTGACCATATGTGTTGGTGTTACTGATCCATTTTTTGTTGCCAGTTCTGCTTATTTGATCTATTCCAGTACAAAACACTGCGATGGATTGGTCTAAATGTGACTAATACCAAGAAGATGGACGGCAGTCTGCTTCAGTGATAATTGTTTGCAATCTGAGTTTGTCACAAAACAAAAGTACAGTTTTATTTTAGGTATTGTTAGTATGCTAATGAAACATTACTTCAAAGTGATGAAGTGTGTGACGCTGTGTGTGAAAAGCAGTGGCGGGCTGTGCATTTCACACCTAGGCCTTCAGTAATGCTCCGTCTGAATCAATCCACCTCTCAATAACTATTTTATGGCTATAAAAGCCATCTTATTGTTATGTTTTGAGTGTCTGTTCGGTTTGTTTTTGCACTTTGTTTATCTATCTTTCTTCAGTCATGTTTAATTCTCGTTCTGTCATGCACTTCGGGAAATTCTATGTTTCGGTTTTTCCGTCTTCGTTTCTAATCTCGTTTTACTTCCTTCTTACTTTCTAATTACACTTTGTATATATTAGTTAGATGTATATAGTACTAACCAACTAATCTACTAACATTAGGGATTTAGATTAAGTTACTAACACTACTAATCACTAATTATCTCACGCTTCTAACTATTGCTGTCATTCTCTCTCGTCCTATCTCTGTACGCTTCTCACGTTCCGCTTTATTCGCACGCAGATTTCTTTATGCGTTCCTCCTCCTCCCTAAAAAAACGAAACATAGAATTTCCCGAAGTGCATGACAAGACAAGGAGAGGAACTCGAACAGGAACAATGACAGACGGGGAAAAGAACGAGAATGAAACATGACTGAAGAAAGATAAATAAACAAAGTGCAAAAACAAACCGAACAGACACCCTTTGCCGTTGCATCGCAGATAGATAACTCGTGTATCCAGAATAAATGCCTTTACTGAAGAAACAAACCCGGGGTGCTACAGCTGCGACACACATAAAAAAGCATCAATAATAACCTCATAAAATTGCAATATTATTTAGGAAAATAGCAACATTTTACTCACCAAAAATCCTTATTATTTGTACCCAAAATCCATCCTCCTTTCTTTCCTCAAAAATAGTTCAATTACTCTGTCGTACAGATTATCCGTGTGTTTCAGTTCCATCAAGAAGTCCTTTTCTATCGCCATCGAAGCTAATGCTGAAAGTCGAGCCTGCCCTGTCATATTTCTGGCATAAGTTTTAATTCGCTTTAGGGCTGAAAATGTCCGCTCAAATGTCTGAATCACAGACTGATGTTAATTATATTTTGTCCATGAATACTTATTAAATAATTCCAAATGGTCTGTCCGCTTCCTTTCATAGCTTTTCCCCTGGTTGCGCTGCTTCCAGACATGTATTTTCATATTAAAGCATTTAACCAATCACATTACATCATAGTCAGACACTCTCTGACTATCCAATCAAAGGGTGTGAATACGCTGACGTTACCTAGGCCTTCTAGAAGGCCTTCGTGTCCCCAACTCAAAATCTGATTGGTTGAAGCAACAGTTTGATCAACACTTATTTTATGCTACAGGGCCTGCAGAACTGATTGTGAAGGCCTCCAGGCAGATTTATTTGACCCTGGCAACAAATGATGGCTGAAATGTGATTGGTTAAATGCTTTAATATGAAAATACACGTCTGGAAGCAGCGCAACCAGGGGAAAAGCTATGAAAGGAAGTGGACAGACCATTTGGAATGATTTAATAAGTATTCATGGAAAAAATATAATTAACATCAGTCTGTGATTCAGATATTTTTTAGGCCAGCAGAGAAGGCCTTGCAGGCCCTTACGGCCCACCACTGGTGAAAAGACATCTTCAAAACATTAATACCTAGCGAAGTCTTACACTGATTAAACCGCTAGATTTGCCGCTGCATTAAAATAATTTTTCCAACTTGTTTTAAAAACACACGTTTTTAAAACCAAACAAACAACATTTTTAACAAACCACACCACACACTCAAACACACACACTCACACGCACGCACACACTCACACACACTCTCTCACACGCGTGCACACACACACACATGAGTATCAAGGTCCAGATCTGCCGCACCTTTGCTCTTGCAATGTATGTCCAGATAAACACAGCACTATGCATATGTGGAACACTGGAAATAAAACTTGTTTTATTTTGACCATGTGTGTTGGTGTTACTGATCAATTTTTTGTTGCCAGTTCTGCTTATTTGATCTATTCCAGTACAAAACACTGCGATTGATTGGTCTAAATGTGACTAATACCAAGAAGATGGATGGCTGTCTGCTTCAGTGATAACTGTTTGCAATCTGAGTTTGTCACAAAACAAAAGTACAGTTTTATTTTAGGTATTGTTAGTATGCTATTAAACATTACTTCAAAGTGATTAAGTGTGTGACGCTGTGTGTGAAAATAAATCTTCAAAACATTTTCATCTTACTCCCACACCTTCCACTGAACATACGCGTATCTCTCTACTCCTCTCCTACACATCTGTGTGTGTGTGTGCGTTACTGCTTGTGTGTGGGGATCAGGCACCCTCAAAATTTCTGTGGAATTTTTTCTAGTATTTGTTTTATACTCATTGTTTTACAATTTGGAAGCATTGACATACAGGTAACTGCCAAAATAAAGGAAACACTTAAGTAAATAAGGGATACAAAGTATATGGAAAGCAGCTGCTTCCACACAGGTGTGGATCCTGAGTTAATTAAGCAGTTATCATCCCATCATGTATAAAAACGCTGGGCAGGCCTGGTTGGTCATTATGTTGGCTACCATGGCTAGAAGAAGAGATTTCAGTGATTTTTAAAGAGGGGTGATTTTTGGGGCACATTTGGCAGGAGCTTCAGTGATGAAGACTGCCCAACTTGGTGTTACATAAGGAACAGTGGCTATGGTGATGTTGGTATGGAATTCTGAGGGAAAGACATCATCAACTAGGGGCAACTGTGGTCAGAAGCGTCCATGCATTGGTTTGAGATGCAAGGCAAAACAGACGAGTGGCCAAAAATATTGCCCTTGCACGCTTTTAAAAAAAACTCACAATTTTCTCTAAAATAAGTTGAAATTGACAAAAGTATTTGGTCTCCACAATTCTTTATTGCACTGTTAATAGTACAGAAAATTAGTTTTTGATTCAGAACTTAACATATCCTTTTAAATCATAAAATAAACAGAAATAGCATTGACAAAATTATTGACACCCTAGATTTAATATTTGCAAGCACAGCCTTTGGAGAAAATAACTGCAATCAAGCACTTCCTCTAGCCATTCATTAGATTCTTACACCTCTCTACAGGCAGTTTGGCCCACTCTTGTTTTGAAAACTGCTCCAAGCTGCCTTCCCCAACTGCTGTTTCAGATCTTTCCACAAGTGTTCAATAGGATTGACATCAGGACTCAATGCTGGTCACTCCAGAACAGTCAACGTTTTCTCTTGAACCATTCCTGGGTGCTTTTGGATGTGTGTTTTGGGTCATTGTTCTTCTGGAGGACTCATGACCTTTGACTGACACCCAGTTTTCTGACACTGGGTAGCATATTTTGCTCCAAAATGCCTTGGTAAACCTCTGATTGCATGATGCCCTTAATACTTCCAAGGCATCCAGCACCAGAGGCAGCAAAGCAGCCCCACAGCATTATGGCACCTCCACCATATTTGACTGTAGATAGGGTGTTCTTTTCTTTAAAAGGTTCATTTCGTTGTCTGTAAACAAATCGCTGATCTGCCTTGTCAAAGAGCTCTAATTTGGTTTCATCGATCCGCAGAACATTTTCCCAGAAGGATTTAGGCTTGCTTAGGTGGGTCTTGGCAAAGATTAATCGGGCCTTCTTGTGTTTCTCTGTAAGCAGTGGGGTCTTCCTTGGCCTCCGACCGTAAAGCCCAATGTCCGGCGTATGGTAAGGGCTGAAATCATTACATCTCCAAGTCAGCCTTGAGATCTTTGGATGTCAAACAAGGTGTTTTTTCAGTGACTCGCACCAACCTTCGACGACATCTGTGATCAATTTTCCTCTTCCCACCATGTTCTGGGAGATTCTTAACAATTCCATGTGGACAGCATTTAACCAACATGAAACTTAACTTATCTCACATAATTTTGAACTGAATCGGTACAGGTAGAATTCAAACAGAAAAATGTGAAAGGGGTTGTCCTAAAATAACTCCACTCACACATGCACGCATAGGCAAGCCATGCGTGTGCTTTTTCTCGGCCTGAAATGAAAAACAAAACTAACGTACTTATGTAGATTGTAGAAAATGCTTCCTAAGTTAGCATGAGCCATGAAGCAATAACAGGAGGATGAGCTGCTGTCCTTTATGTAGAATAAAATCCCAGCGCCAAATCTCCCCACAGTCACAAAAAGACCAAATTGACCATGAATGCCACCTGCGATCAGCCACCGATGTTCTACAATGTTCTCCTTGAGTGATATAATGACATGCTGGAAATTACATTTACATTTTACATTTTAAGCATTTAGCAGACGCTCTTATCCAGAGCGACTTACAAGATGTGCATAAATACATGGTAGGAACAATCATAGTTCGCGCAAGAGATCAGTGCAGTAATACAGCGATAGACATAATTGCAGGCAGCTGCATACCATACCTGTAACACTGGGAAGGAAAAGGTTAGTAATTATTAATATTATTTTTAATTTATTTATTTATTTTTAAATGGAGTAAGCAGGGATACATAGTGTTGAGCAAGTAGGCAGTGGTGATGACAATTAGCCAGATGTACATTATTCAGTGGTAGTGGATTCTGAAAAGGTGGGTTTTGAGTCTCTTGAAGATCGCAAGTGATTCCACAGAGAAGAGACGAGACCGCGAGGAGAGGCTACCAGGCGCCCGGAGGGATGGGGCAGTTAGTTTGCCAGAGGAGGCGGAGCGTAGGGGTCTGGCTGGCGTGTAGGGAGTGATGAGTGACTGGAGGTATGGGGGAACAGTACCTCTAGCCGCTTGAAAAGCAAGCACCAGTGATTTGAATCTGATGCGTGCTGTGATGGGGAGCCAGTGCAGAGAGGATAGTAGAGGGGTGACGTGGGTGAACTTCGGCTGGTTGAACACTCTGGACTAGTTGCAGTGGCTTGATGGCACAGGCCGGTAGGCCTGCCAGCAAGGAATTGCAGTAGTCCAGACGTGAGATCACCAGGGCCTGGACCAGGAGTTGTGTGGCCTCTTAGGTGAGAAACAGTCGGATCCTCCGGATGTTGTGGAGGGAGAATCGGCAGGTCAGAGTGATCACTGCAATGTGGCCAGAGAAGCACAGGTTCACCAAGCTGTAATTAACAATGTCGTAAAGGGAACTGCTGGCATTCAGGTGGCAACCACTATATATTGTCCCGCATCTTTTTGAAAACCGATGCTCCTGGCGACCGTCGTCAACATCCGCACAACATGTCTCCTCAGTGATGTAGCCAAGTGATGTCCAGCCGCATCTTGTCTCGTCACGTTGAATGGAGGGTTCCCCTGGAAACCACGTGCATCCTCAAGCAGCTCCCAGCAGGGCAGTGATGTCATCTCCACCTAAAGGGGAGAAACAAAGGAAACACAGCAGCATGCAAAGCCAAAAGGAAACACAAAGCAGTGCTAATACAAAGCAAAGGGATGTAACAGTAGTCACAAGTTTATGAAACTAGCACAACTTGCAGTGGAACATTGAGTGGAACTCAGAAGCAATGTTTGTAGTATGAACTGTGCCTAAGCAATCCCAGCTGGCAACAAAGACTCGGTCCAATCACAGCCCTAAACATGGTGAACCGGGAGCTGGACTCGGCCCAAAGTCATATTAACTGCCCAGAATTGGCCTGAGTAAAGGTTAATCCCTCAAGCTCAGTGACATCACAATCGGGCCGAGCTCATTATCCGCGTCTTCCAAACTCTACAACACCATCACAGTCAGTGCGCTGCTGGCGCAGTTGATTCCACCCGACTTGACTCTTGCCCGATTGTGCCTTCACTCAGCCGAGCTCGGTCCAATTCCCGGTGATAGCAGGGACATCATAAGTGAAATCTACATCCACCAACATGCTTAAATAAAACGTTGCTGCTTACTTGTGAAAACGCTCTTGTTACTGTTATGCTTTTGTTTAGCTCATCAGACGGATTCTCTCTCTGCAGAGACAAGCTGTTGAGGACGACTGTGATCCAGCTGAACCTCGTGCAACTTCCTCTCCACCAATAAGCGCGACGGCTAAACTAAGGCACGCAGAAATAGTAGCATTAGAGTGGCACAGACTATTCTGTGTTCAGTGGTGCGCAGACTTCTGCTGTAACCTTGTGCTCCCAGCGGCCACAAACCCAGACGATCCCCAGCCTTTAAAAAAGTGCTGAGTTACTCCTGCTGGCCCGAGCACGTGTCGTCCAGCTGGTGAGCGGATGTGGACCAGGCCCTCAGCAGCGAGACGAGGGGCCCACTGTGGGCTGCGCCAGACAGGCAGGGAAAGGGACATCCAGTAGCCTTTCATGGTGCTGCAGTCCTTTTGTCAAGAGCTGCCAACGGTCTGGGCGGCAGCCAAGAGCTGTGCTTTTTTAATGCCAGGGCTTCAAGCACATGGCTCCCAAAGTGATACCAATGCGAAACGAATAGTCACCTATACTGCCCGTGGCTCAGCGCAAATGAAGTTGCTAACTTTCTTTAATTGAGAATCGACATATTAATTACATTTGTATTTCACTTTAAAGACACATTTCATTACCATTTTGACATACCGGGCTGATAGAGTTGGTAAGTTAGCAAGCTAGCTGCAGCAGCAGCTTCATTTCATGACTAGCTAATGTACAACTAGCTGCATAGTGTACTAAAAACGAACTACCATTCTGATTGTGCCACAAGCGCACATTTATTATGCAAACTCTACCCTAGGCTATTTTTATTGTAATCTTTGTATTATTGCAGAGAGGCATTGTAATTCCAGGCACACTGTGACTGTGGCGCTGAGATTTTCTTCCATGATGTGTTGGATGATGTGCTACACTTGTGGCAGGAGCTCAAGAGCACGACACAGAAAAACTACCGGATACTGGAGACCGTGAGCATGTAGCGCTTGTGTCTCAAGCTCATTTTAGCCTATTCACTGCACTGCCATCATACATGGGGGGGGGATTAAAAGACAGAGATACAATTTGGCAGAGTAGGACAGAATAGCCAGCCTTTATTTTACCCTCCCAATGAATCACTGAGTCACTGAATGGTGTTTCCATTATCAACTTCCATTATCTCCGTTATCTGAGTGCATGCAGACCAGCCATGAAAATGACGTCTGTCAGGACCACAAAATGTTAACAAGGCAAACAACTAGAGGAGCAGGCCTGCTTCCTGCCTGCACGTCACTGTAAACCGGGACAAACAATCAAAGGCTAGAGCGATTTAACTGTTCATCAAGTTGTTCATTCAAGTGCATCTGAATCCAGCCACTGAAAAAAATGTCAGTTACCCAGCTAGGATAAACTACTATTGGACCTTTTCACAACGTTGGTGTAAGGCTATGGTGAGTGACAATGTTGTGGCAACAACCACTCCCAAACCACAACTTGCAGCTATGTTCTAAATAGGAAAACAACCTAATTTTTTTTACATTTTGCTCGTTGAAAGTTTGCAGTGCTATGTCCACAAACAGGTAGAGGCCACGGCTGTGGTTCTCATGTCCGCTCCTCTGCGACTGAAGAAACGACCTGTTAATCCTGGTCGCTCCGCTCCAAGTGAACTGGCCCGATGTAACACGATGACGTCAGCCCCGGACTCCTCGCTTCTAGACCCACTTCCTGCGGAGCCTCCACTCCCATTCTGCCCGGTGATGTTGCTGAGGCAGTGGTGGCGAGAGAGAAAAGATCATCTCATGCATACAGTTTCGCCTGAAGGCAGATACTTAGCACCAGTCATAACAGTGGCAGAGGGGCAGCACCGAAGCATCACTTCCTGTTCCCTGCTTTTGTTATGCTCTAGTTAATGCTGGCACTTGTGTTTTTGCTGACTCTGGGAGAGGAAAACGACAAGAAAAAAGCCAAAGGGGAACCTTGCAGTCTGCTTTGGGACGGCGGCACATCATGAATGCTTGCCAAATATGGACAGAAAATGTAGACTGATTTCATACCTCACACCCTCCCATTTGTAGATGGTTATACATTTCAGTGTTTTCTCAGCCCTTTGTGTCTATGTGCTGTACACACATCACTGAGATGGGAATGACAAGAACTTTAATCATATGATTACCTACATTTCAGGAAATAGAATACACTCTGTACAGCTAACATGCCTCTCACATTCAGACTGTACACATCAGGTACATATCAGTCGGTGATATTGTCCATTGCAGGAGCATGCAACTAATTGGGCGTGAGTATTTACCCAGATGATGTAATGGGCCATATTATTAATCAAGCACAAAGCTGTATGTGTGTGTGTGTGTGTGTGTGTGTGTGTGTGTGTATATATATACTGTGTATACTGTGTATATATATACTGTATATATATATATATATATATATATATATATATAGGTAACTGCCCAAATAAAGGACAGCTGCCAAGCCAGCTTCAATGGGCCTTGGCATAGATTCTGGAAGTGTCTGGAACTCTATTGGAGGGATGCAACACCATTCTTCCAGAATAAATCCCATAATTTGGCCTTTTGTTGATGGTGGTGGAAAACACTGTCTCAGATGCATAGTTTTCATGCTCATCAAACGATTCAGTGACCACTCATGCCCTGTGGATGGGGGCATTGCAATCCTGGAAGAGATCACTCCAATCAGGATAGAATTGCTTCACCATAGGAGGAAGGTGATCACTCAGAATGGGTTTGCATTTGTTTGTTATTTACCTTGCCCTCTAAGGGGTTGAGTGGACCTAAACTTTGCCACACCCTACACCATAACAGAGCTGCCAGAACCCTTCATTTACTCAAGTGTTTCCTTCATTTAGGCAGGTACCTGTTTCCTGTAGGCCAGGCATTTGCAAGATAGCACACTAGGTGTTCATTATCTGGAGAACATGTGATATCTGTGTCTAGATCTGTGTCACCCTCCTCCCTCGCTCCCGTTGTCACTGCTTCCCTCCCCCCCCTTAAAACATTCTCTAGACTCCCCACTGACACTGCTTCCTCCACCCTAATCTCATCTCTGTCCTCTGCACTTGACTCTCTCTGTCCTCTTCTCCCCAGACCTGCACGCTCATCCCCTCCTAGTCCCTGGATGTCCGACACCCTGCGCACCTCCCGGGTCAGCCTCCGTGCTGCTGAGAGGAAGTGGGTGAAGGTCAGGCACTCGTCTGACCTTTCATCCTATCAGTCTTTACTGTCTGTGTTTTCTTCTGCCGTCACTGCCACTAAGGCAATCTTCTACCAAACTAAAATTCAAAATTCTATATCTAAACCTCGTCAACTGTTCTCTATTTTCTCCTCTCTCCTCAGCACACCTCCTCCCCCACCTCAGTCCCCCTTCACTGCAGATGACTTTGCTGCTTTCTTCGAGGAGAAAATTGCAGACATCCGCAGCTCCTTTGTGCCCTCCACTCCCGCTGTGCCCTCCACTCCCTCTGTGCCCTCCACTCCCTCTGTGCCCTCCACTCCCTCTGTGCCCTCCACTCCCGCTGTGCCCTCCACTCCCTCTGCGCCTTCCACTTCCGCTGTGCCTTCCACACCCGCTGTGCCCTCCACTCCCTCTGTGCCCTCCACTCCCTCTGTGCCCTCCACTCCCTCTGTGCCCTCCCCCTGCTTCCCCTCTTTTTCTCCCCTCTCAGACTCTGATATTTCCCACCTCCTCCTCTCCCACCGCCCTACCACTTGTGCCCTCGACCCTATCCCTTCATCCCTCCTCCAGCCGATCACACCTGACATCCTCCCATTTGTCACCTCCCTTGTGAACTCCTCCCTGTCTTCTGGTTGTTTCCCCTCGCCCTTCAAAAGGGCCCATATCACCCTTCTGCTGAAAAAACCCACTCTAGACCCCTCAGTTATCCAGAATTATCACCCAGTATCCCTCCTCCCCTTCCTGTCTAAAACCCTCGAAAGAGCGGTATCTAACCAACTCTCTGCTTTCCTCACAGAAAATAACCTGCTGGACCCCCACCAGTCCGGCTTCAGACCTGGCCACTCAACAGAAACCGCTCTCCTCTCGGTCAATGAGGCTCTTCACACCGCACGAGCCGCCTCCCTCTCCTCCATCCTGATCCTGCTTGATCTCTCAGCTGCCTTCGACACTGTGGAGCACTCCATCCTCCTGTCCTCCCTGGCAGCAACAGGGATCTGCGGTACAGCCCTCGCCTGGATCGAGTCCTACCTCTCCGGTCGCTCTTTCCAGGTTGCCTGGGCTGGTAAAGTATCACCGCCTCGCTCCCTCCCCACCGGGGTTCCACAGGGCTCAGTCCTCGGTCCCCTTCTCTTCTCCCTGTACACCCGCTCCTTGGCTCTGTAATCTCTCTTATTTTACCATTGTTATGCTGATGACACTCAACTCTTTCTCTCCTTCTCCCCATCAGACACTCAGGTCTCTACCCGCATCTCTGCTTGCCTGGGGGACATTCAGAGCTGGATGGGCAGTCACCACCTAAAGCTCAACCCAGGTAAAACAGAACTAATCTTCATTCCTGCCCTAAACTCTCCCCACCTTGATTTCTCCATTTCTCTAGGTGACACCCTGGTGACATCATCACCCTGCGCGAAGAATCTCGGTGTGATGATGGACAACAGGCTGTCCCTATCAATGAACATTGCGGCGGTAAGCCGGGCGTGCAGATTCTTCCTGCATCAGGAGGATCCGTCCCTTCCTTACCACGTACTCTACCCAGCTCCTGGTCCAAGCAATGGTACTGTCCCGCTTGAACTACTGCAACTCGCTCCTGGCCGGCCTTCCCGCATCTGCCATCAGACCCCTGCAACTCATCCAGAACGCTGCAGCCCGTCTGGTCTACAACCTTCCTAGACACTCCCATGTCACCCCCCTCCTTACTACCCTCCACTGGCTGCCTGTTATAGCTCGCATCAAATTAAAGACATTGGTCCTAGCATACCAGGCAGTCAAGGGATCAGCCCCAACATACCTCCTCAAGATCTTCAAACCCTACACACCTGCCAGACCTCTCCGTTCTGCTACCTCAGGACGCCTAGCACCTTCCCCCCTCCGCACCTGCGCTTCCCGGTCACGTCTCCTGTCGGTTCTGGCTCCACGATGGTGGAATGACCTTCCTGTGGAAGTCAGAACAGCTGAGACCCTGGCCACCTTCAGCGACGACTGAAGACTCACCTCTTCAGGGTGCACCTCTCCCCGTAGTCCGGTTTTGTTAACTTAGGGACATAGTTGCTTAGTTTACACATCTACTTGTTTATGTATTGTATTAGGCTTAGGCATTATTTCCTGCATTGAGTGCTTTACTGCTACCTCTGAATTGTGGCTACAGATTTACCTACAGGGTCCTAGTTTAACTATGTGGTTGCTCCTAGCACCCAGGAATTGTACTTGTGAATGTAGATGTTGTTAGGTTCAAATGGTAATAGGTACCATATCTCTGGATCAGAAAATAGGCTACAAATTATATGAAGTTGCAGGCCCGGAAACATGGAATTATTTACACAACCTTATTGTAGGCTACATTTGGAAACTCTTGAAATGCGTGCAAAATAATTCAAAATTAGTAGAGCAATGTACTGCATCACACATATGAAATGCATGGTTAAATATACACTAAAAATAAAAGCACTAAATAAACACCACTTGTCACACAGAAGAGAGTGCGTTATTGACCCCACATCTTCCAAAAGGACCATTCCTACAGATATCTGCTCTTGAAACATGTTTCCCCTTACAATTTAAATAGCCTTGACTGGATGGAAGGTCAGATACGTGCATTCTGAAAATGCCTGAATCACCCTTGAAATTCAAATGGTCAACAAAATAATGCAATTTGTAGGGCCCCGGGTAGCGTAGCTGTCTCATGCATTCTGCCAGGAGTGCAAGCTGCTTACTTTAATTGCGGTTCGAAACCTTCATATCAAAAAAATATTTATCACAAGTCTGCAGACTTTTAATCTACCTCTAGAATCCATGGGAGACAAAATATTTATTTATTCTCCATTTGAGAAAATATTCAACATCAACATGTAACAGATTATAGCCCTTTAAGGTAGACTACAGTGGGCTAATATACGCTATTATACAGTCAGGTCCATAAGTATTTGGACAGTGACACAATTTTCAACATTTTGGCTCTGAAATGAAACAATCAAGATGTGCTTTAAGTGTAGACTTTCAGTTAATTTAAGGGTTTTGTCAAAAATATTGTATGAACTGTGTAGGAATTACAACCATTTTTATACATAGCCCCTCAAATTTTAGGGCTCAAAAGTAATTGGACAAACTAACATTCATAAATTAAATTGTCATTTTTAATACTTGGTTGCAAATCCAGCCTGAAGTCTGGAACCCATAGACATCACCAGATGCTGGGTTTCCTCCCTGGTGATGCTCTTCCAGGCCTTTACTGCCACTGTCTTCAGTTCCTGCTTGTTCTTGGGGCGTTTTGCCTTAAGTTTTGCCTTCAGCAAGTGAAATGCATGCTCAATTGGATTCAGGTCAGGTGATTGACCTGGCCATTGCAGAACATTACACTTCTTGTGTAATTCTTCTTCTTCTTCTTCTCACTTCAATGGTTTATATCAAATCAAATCAAATCAAATCAAATGTATTTGTATAGCGCTTTTCACAATAGAATTGTCACAAAACACTTAACAGAGGGGGAACCCAGGCCTAGACCCCCCCAAAAGCAAGCCTAAAGGCAACAGTGGCAAGGAAAAACTCCCTAGGTAGGGAGAAACCTTGGCAGGAACCAGACTAAAAAGGGGGGGAGCCCATCCTCTTCTGGCCGGCACAGGGTATGTCCAAAAAAGACCATGTCATGGTCAGTCCAAGGTGGCTCAGGGCTGAAAGACTTTGCCCCTCCTGAGTTAGGTAGTCAGCGGGGGGGTAAACCACGCGGAGAGGGTCCAGATCCAGGAACTGGGGTTGGCGTGGGGGTGAGGGTTGATGGGGGCAGCTCACACTTCTCGCAGGATCTAGGGCTCGGGGGCAGGTGCCCCCGAGTCAGAGGCCGAGGCAGAAAAGAGAACATGCAGTCAGAAAAAAAAGCAGTGCTATAGTCAGTAGCATTATGTAAGAGCAGGGGAATATACAGATAGCCCCAACAGGTGTAAGCTATGGCAGCATACCTATTAGGAGAGGGACAGAGAAAACACGCAGCCATGAGAGAGTTCCAAACCATCCACACCTGATCAAGGATATATCTTGTGGTAAACCCTCTGTATTTACTCTGGTGCAGTCTTCTCTTGATTGTTGACTTGACACAGATACGCCTACCTCCTGGAGGGTGTTCTTGATCTGGCCAACTGTTGTGAAGGGGTTTTTCTTCACCAGGGAAATAATTCTTCGGTCATCCACCACAGTTATTTTCTGTGGTCTTCCGGGCCTTTTGGTGTTCCTGAGCTCACCAATGTGTTTTAAGAAAAGAATGTAAGAATGTACCAAATAGTTGATTTGGCCACACCTCTCTGATGGGTTTGTTTAGATTTTTCAGGCTAATGATGGCTTGCTTCACTGGCAGTAACAGCTCTTTGGACTTCATATTGAGAGTTAACAGCAACAGATTCCAAATGCAAATGCCACACTTGAAATCAACTCTAATCAACTCTAGACCTTTTATCTGCTTATTTGTAAATGAAATAATGAGGTAATAACACACACCTGGCCATGGAACAGCTGAGCAGCCAATTTTCCAATTACTTTTGGTCCCTTAAAAAGGGGGACCACATATAAAAAGTGCTGTAATTCCTACACCGTTCACCCAATTTGGATGTAAATACCCTCAAATTAAAGCTGAAAGTCTGCACCTTGAGATCATATTCATGGTAATGAATGGCTCATAATTTCAATTTATTTCAACTCCAATATGCTGTGGTAGACAGCTAAAATAATAAGAACTTTGTCAATGTCCAAATATTTATGGACCTGACTGTATGTGTTTTTGGGTTACGTTAATGCGCGGCAGTAGGTGAACGGGACAAGCAGCAGCAGAGCTATGTACAATGGGTAATGTAGTTTGTTTGGCCACTTTTTTGTCATTTTATTATTTTCTGTCATTTTTTTGTCACTTTTGTCATTTGATTAGTCATTTGAGAGACTCGTCGTACCATCAACCAGCCTTGCCTGATCAATAACATTATAAACGCACAGCCAAAAACTCCCCTTTATGACGGCTCCATTGAAAATTACTCAATGGGCCTCTACACTATTAATAAAGAAAACAAGATCCTATCTTACAAAACCGTGTCTAGCTTTTTAATTTTCCTGCTGTAAATGTTGAGTACCTCTTCTGCTATTACCAGGGGCATCAGTCATCGAATTATTTCAAATAATAAAATGGTGTTGATAGCTAGCTAGTAAAAGTTAGTTATAGCTTTCCAATGTATTCAATGATTGAACATCAATAATGTGAAAAAAATTCAGGTAAATGTAATTAGGGCATACTCTAACTGCTGGGAATTTCAGTATCAATAATGGTACAGACCGTGAATACTTATAAAATAAATAAATTAAATAAACACCAAACATGAAATGACCTCATCCTGCTCACTGACTGAAGGTGCTCAAGTTCAATAAGTGAGAAGGCTGCAAGACTTAGGACTTAAGAGAGGGAGGGGGATTCACAAGTGACAATTACCGTGGCCAGACAGGAGATGATGAGTGCTAACAATAGAATTTGACACATTTTGATGCCGTTTGCCTCCAAAGTCTTGAAAAACCTGTCCCAACGTGAGCAGTGGTCACAAGTATTTGAGTCTCTTATTGATTCTCTCATATTTATTGATTCATTGATTCTCTTATTTATTAAAACCACATTTAAATGTGCTGAATACTGCTGGTACTTTTGTAGTGGTAACTGTCTTTGCAACACCACCAATCAGCCATCACAAATTATTGGTGATAATGCAAATTTTTGGTGGGTAATGGACATTAAATGATCTGTAGATTAAGCTCCCGATCAGCCATGGCTCAGCCCCGACCCGGACAGAGAAAAAGTGAGATGAGATAAACCCCTTTAATGCAATTCTGACATCTAGTGGTAAAATTTAATTACTGCATCCTTTACCAACAGACAACTTTTTCATGTGGATATTCATTGTGTATTGTTCGCACAGGTTTTTTTTTTTTTTTTTAAATAACAGGCTACTGTACCTCATAAGACAGAAGTCCTTTTCAAATGTAATTTTTCAGTTCAACTTGACTGTTTCCGTAGGTACACTTATCATTATCTCTAACATAAATAGTCCCATCAGAAAGGAAGTCAAAGGCTACGTAGCAAGGAGCGAGAATGAGAATTGACTAACACACATAAAACTCTTGATGTTTTTCTAAAAAGCATTTTTATCCCAGCTAATCTCTTTCTGCCCAAATTAGACATTTCTAATGAGCATAAACTATAAACATTACTATTGAATAGAGAAACATAATGTATAAATGTACAGTGTTGTGACGCCAGGCGATTAAAAAGATGATTTTCTGATGCACTTTCCGTTGGTGGCATTTTTTTGGTTGTATCATGGTCGCAAAGATGTAATAAGTATGCCTATGTTTCTTTTTTGTATCATATTTGTAGTTGTGAGTATGTTTCTAATTGTTTGGCATGCGATGGCTGATTGACGGTATCTGGTATAATCAAATCAAATCAAATGTATTTGTATAGCGCTTTTCACAATGGAATTGTCACAAAACGCTTAACAGAGGGGGAACCAAGGCCTAGACCCCCCCAAAAGCAAGCCTAAAGGCAACAGTGGCAAGGAAAAACTCCCTTGGTAGGGAGAAACCTTGGGAGGAACCAGACTAAAAGGGGGAGCCCATCCTCTTCTGGCCGGAACAGGGTATGTCAAAAAAGACCATGTCATGGTCAGTCCAAGGTGGCTCAGGCTGAAAGACTTTGCCCCTCCTGAGTTAGGTAGTCAGCGGGGGGCGGTAAACCACGTGGAGAGAGGATCCAGATCCAGGAACTGGGGTTGGCGTGGGGGTGAGGGTTGATGGGGACAGCTCACACTTCTCACAGGATCTAGGGCTCGGGGGCAGGTGCCCCCGAATCAGAGGCCGAGGCAGAGAAGAGAACATGCAGTCAGAAAAAAAGCAGTGCTATAGCCAGTAGCATTATGTAAGAGCAGGGGAGCACAAGCATAGGAAATATACAGATAGCCCCAACAGGTGTAAACTATGGCAGCATACCTATTAGGAGAGGGACAGAGAAAACATGCAGCCATGAGAGAGTTCCAAACCATCCACACCTGATCAAGGATAACCAGCATAACAGTGGTGGTAACACATTGAGGAGGTGACAGTATGGAAAGTTTCTCACTCCATAAGACACTAGGGCACAGCCTTCTCCATCGCTCCACCTAGACTATGTTTGGCAGTAGGCTAGGCTGAAAAGATATGTTTTTAATCTACACTTAAAAATTGAAACTGTGTCCGAATCCCTAACATGCCTTGGTAAACCGTTCCACAACAGAGGAGCTCTAAAAGAGAAGGCTCTACTACCTGCTGTGCTTTTCACAATTCTAGGGAGTAATAGATGGCCGGCTTCTTGTGAACGAAGCAGTCGTGTCGGCTTATAGGGGGCAATCATTTCGGTCAGATATAAAGGTGCAAGTCCGTACCTTTCATATCTAATACGGAAAGTATTTCAGCGCGATCAATCCAGTAAATTAATTTGTCTTCCGCCGGATTCTAGAGGTAGATTTAAAATAGGGTAGTCTAAAGACTTGTGTAGTGGCTCATCACTTTATTTAGATTTCTTAATTCTTAGCTAATATTTTAAACTTTGAATCTCTTCAATTAACCACTTCACTGATTTGGCGGTAAAAGACGATAACTTACGCGTGTCACTGTTTATGATAACAACAACAATGACGACGACGACGGTAAGAACAACGTATTGCTCCACCGCCATCTTTATTCAAACTTATACCAACAGCTTCAACAATCCTTTTTTTTGCTGTTTCTCTTTCAGAACCACAGAGGCAAGGCCAATAAAGGCAAATCACAAAGGAAATGGCGCTTACATTCTGGCCCCTAATTGTTTATGTAGGAGCATAACAATTACAACACAATAACCTTTAAAGAGCTATTTATACTAAACAAACTTTCATAATGAATGTTTCCTTGCTTCAACTAAATACTTCACATACAATCTCTTGAAACTATTTGCAAGTATTTTTGCGTTATTCATCCATTTTCAGCAATAGACATAATTTGTCTATTGGTCTCTCCAGAGTACTTATCTTTGTTTTAACTAAGACATGTCGGACAAGGCCTTTGCAATCTGGCATAGTCTTCTCAACCTTTCCCATCAACCAGGAGTTTCTGGGTGAGCTGTCATCAACGATGAGAACAATGTCTCTTGTTTTAAGATTTCTCCTTGTTTCTGACCATTTTTGCCTCTCTTGTAGAAGGGGCAAGTACTCCCTGGTCCAACATTTCCAGAAGATATCCGAAATGTACTGGAGTTGTTTCCACCTTCTTTTGGAGTACAAATCCTCCTTTTGAAACACACCTGGAGGTAGTGATGGTTGTTTCTTGAGCAAAAGCAAATTATTGGGGGTCAATGCTTCAAGGTTGTTTGGATCATTTGATAACCTTGTAATTAGTCTATCATTGATTATCGCTTCCACTTCACACAAAATGGTCTGAAGACATTCGTCATCCAGAGTTTGAAGCTTCAGGACATGGGTAAGTATCTTTCTTACTGTACGTAGAGCTTCAGAAATTTTAGACTGATTCCACTCTTTAATTGCTTCACGCATTTCTCGCTCTGCTCCCACCAGGTTTGTTACGTTATTTGATCTTATAACTGAGCCTTAACCTCTTCTGGATATAAAGCGCCGGAATGCATTTATACATGTCAAGTGATTGTACAAACTCGATATGGACTGCTCTAACAGTGAGACATGTGAACAACACACCATACCTTTTGACTAAACTACGTCCACGTTTGACAGAGCAGATCGATGCAGCCTACCACCAACTCTCAAAGTTCCGTCCTGAATAACTAGGTCTAGTTTGAAGATATGACTACTCCTTTTGAGCTTGTCACCTTTCTGCAGTATTTTGAGTTCCTCACTGAAGGTCTGTCTTTGACAGAACTGAATAATCTCAATTTCAGATTCTGTAACATCCTTAACTGTTAGCTGATTTCCCTTCATTGTTGATTTGAAACCTTGCATTTGTTTTGCTACTGTCTCAGTTTTCTTGTTAGCCTTAGAAGCAACTGTTTAAGCTTCATCATCCATGCTACTGCCTTTTTCAAACAGTGCCATTCTGAATAATAATGGATGAGCTTATTGATTGAATCTGTGTCTCCAGCTGTTGCATCAACAAAATACACATTAACAGTCCTTTTGACTTCAGCATCGTCTTCTTCTAATTTTATTGACAGATCAGGTGATTCAGGCCAGTGCGAGTCAGACTCAGCCAGGAAAGCAGGACCATTAATCCAACTTTGACATTTAATGAAGGTGTCTGCCTTCATTTCTCTCGATGCATAGTCTGCTGGGTTTAGAGTAGTGTTGATGTACCTCCATTAACCAGGCTTAGTAAAAACGTTTGCCAAAAATGTTTTAAAGCGAATATTCTCACTGTCAATGTACTTCAACACTGTTGTACTGTCAGTCCAATACACTGACTCTGAACTTAAATGAATCTGACTCGATACACCAATTGACTCCAACATAGTCAGAGAATATTATCAGATATTTGGCCAATCTTGGAATAAATTCCTTACCAAGAAATGTCTTCACCAATGTGTTTGTAAAGGTGTCTAATAACACATATAAAAATATTTAAATTCAACTCCCATAGGAAAACCCGTGACAGCTGCTGAAAGTTGGGGTACCCGGAACCTTGTCTGTGAAAAATTGAAAATGTTTATTCTGCCTTAAGTACCTTGTGAGGGGTCAAACTAGGGGTTTTTCATGATTCTGAATCGATTGCAAGCATTTATTTTGCACTAAAACCACTCCTTGGCGGAAAAAACGGCCACGCTTACCAATAAAGTAACTTTATTAGTTTATTTATTCATGTAGTTGCCATGGTAACTACTTATTGTTTACTGGTAACTGTTGTAGTTGGTTGGCATTCGCAGAAAGTGAGTGGTAGGTGCCAAACATGCTCAAGCCATTTGCAACCCTCTCCTGTGTGGATCATGGACAGACACAATAGACTCCACACATATCAAATAACAATATTCACCACTCAGCAAGATACTGCAAGAAGATTTTACATCTGATATGTAAGTATTATCTAAACATTTTTTACAACTGGAAATATTTCATATCACTACATTGATAATATGCATATATAAATAATATATAAGGTGTGTACTATCATCAAAATATCTTACTTGCCAGCTAGCTAACACCAGGTAACATAGTTAGCTAGCTAACTCCCACTTGTGTATTACATACCCCAAGTGCATCTGATGACCGTTTTACTTGCTTCATTGCTAGCTGACTGCTTCATGCTAGCTAGCTTAAAGTGGTTTCTCTAAGGCTTTTTGCAGTTACTGTAAATCTGACCCCCTACTCTCTCCTAAATAAAACACATTAGAGAGAAGATATTTGTCCACATGAGAAAGGATGCCTTTAATGTTGCAAGAATGATTATGACTCATTTTCGATGAAAAATGAAGTTACTGCCTTTTTCCTTTGTAGGGCATTACAGTCTAGCAGTATGGACGTAGACATTATTCCTGCACCTCCGCTCAATTGCTTCATCTGTGAAGGCCTGGAGACGCCAGCTCAGAAGCTCGCACAGGCAACTACTAAAGGCTACCCTACTCTGTTAGCGTATGCAGAAGCAGTTAAAGATGCTACAATTTTGGAGCACATGAAGGAGGCACAAAATGTGGGAAGACTGAGATACCACATGGAGTGGAGACGTGATTTGTACAACAAGTCTGTCCAGGTCACCACGAAGTCAATTTGTGCATCAGAGGCAGAGAAAGAGTCAGCACAGATGAAGAGACGGCGCACTTGCTCTGGGTTCAGTGCATCTACTGCATGCAGCTCTACAAGTTCACGGTCCGTTCAGTTTCTGTACAAGAATGTATGCATTCTTTGCAACCAGCCCGCTCATCTCTTCCCAAAAAATCCAGAGATTGCTAGAAAGAGATACCGAGTTCCTGACAATTTGACTGCGGATGGACTGAAGACAAGCTTGCTGAAGACAGCACAGGGTCGCAAGGACGATTGGGGCACTGAAGTCATTGGCCGCCTGGAAGGGATCAACGACTTGGTAGCAGAGGAAACCCTGTATCATTTGCGCTGCAAAGTTATTTTCGAGACGGGTGGTCATTACTCCAAGGCTAAAATGTAGGAAGGAAATTGGATGAGGAGTGAGAGGTTGTTTTCTATGAACTCTGCAAATGGTTAGACTCGGAACTCGAGCATGGGGTGATTACACTTGACCAAGTCCACGAAAAGCTGCAGCAAGTTGATCAGTCACCAGATAAGAGTCTCTCATATTCAAAGAAGTGGCTAAAGAAGAAGCTCCTAGAGAAATACCATGACACATTGTATCATGCTAATGCTGAGTTTGGAGATGAGAAAACTCAGATCATAAAGACTGCACTAAAGTTAATTTACAACGACATTGCCACTATTGATCTAGATCCAAAGTCATACCCCACTGCACACAGTATGACCGATATCGCTAGTCAGCTGGCACTTGTTCCTGAGAGCCTTCAGATGTTCTTGAGACCGATAGTGAAGACAGAGTAGCCATTTGGGGGCAGAACTTCATAAAGGCCTATCGGCCTCGGTCAGGGGTATTACCATACCAGATGGGGCTTGCCATACAACTGGATCATAGATTTGGGTCAAAGTGGATGCTCAACAAGTTACACCGGTTGGGATACACTGAGTCTTACACCAGGAGGGTCCCCCTCTCCAGGTCCACTCAGGCAGTTTTCCACCCGGGTCAAACGTCCAGATCCCATCTCCATTCGCCTGAAAAACGTCTGCAAGCCGTTAGTGAATGGCGAAAAGTCGCCACCTTGTCTGCCCCCAACTGGCCATAAGGGTGTACCGGCTCTGGGCTCCACGGACGGAGCGGTCACCGCTCCTGCTCTGGTCTTCACCAGCCCTCCATGGCTCCTCCGGTATACTTTGTGCCGTTCCGGAATCCAGTGTCCATGCTTCAGCCTTTTCCTCCACATCCCTTTTTCTTTTAGGGGGTCCGGTGGGGTAACTGGGGAAAACATGCTCTTCACAACACTGTTAACTTTCTCCTTTGATTTCTTTTCCACATTTTTCTTCAAATCACCTTTCCATAGACATTTCCTCATCATTCTGTTCCGTTTTTCCTTTACATGGCCGCCTGTTTTGTTTCCCTTTTCTCTTCATGTGAGAGCTTCTGAACTCCCATTCTTTTCTCTGTCTGGTTAATGTTAGTGAGGGAGATGGACTTACCACGTCAGGAGATGGTCGGGTGCTCAAACAGGCCTCGGACATAATTAGGAGGCCTTCCTCAACACTATGGTCCCCCCATAGCTCCTCTAGGCTCCCTGGAAGGTCCGGCAGGCTGAGTGGGACTGAGGACCATTGTCCCCACTCCAATGTCTGGTCATCATGTCCTCCCAGCTCCGCTGGCTGCGAGACCTCCACCTGCGTGCTAGTGTCTTGGGTGACAGGAACACACTTTACAAAGTCCAGCTCTTCACTCACCCCTTTCAGTTGGTCTTGTAGGTCCAGCACAGTCTCGGTTTGGACCTTCAGTACTTCCCGAAATGAATTCTCTGTGGCCCGCTGCTGGGCTTCTATCTCCGCCATTTTCCCCTGAAGCTGTGCGGTCTGCTCCAGCTGCAGCTTCTGGACCTGCTCCTGGTGCTCCAGCGCACTCTTCTCCGCCGTCTCCTCCGCTTCTTTGAGTCTGCGCTCGAACCATCCCTTGGTGCCCTCCATGGACTGGATTTGAGCCTGCAGCTCCTCCACCGTCTGCTGTAGGCTCTCCAGCTCCCGAGTGCGGGCCTTCTCGTCGCGGAGCTGTGAGCGGATCTCCTCCTCGGTGCGGTTCTTGTCCTCGTGCAGGCCGCGCAGCTCCTTCTCGTAGCGCGCCCGCACGCCCAGCACCTCCTTCTCGTGCTGCAGCCGCGCGTCACTCAGCTCCTCCTTGTGCCGCGACTTCTCCTGCGCCACATCGATGGCCAGCTCGTCCAGCATGGCCTTGCGCTTGTCCGCCGTCTTCCTGGTCTCCTCCAGCTCCTGCTGGAGTTTGTCCTTCTCTTGGCCCAGTTCAGTCAGCTGCTCCAGGAGCCGGCTGTTGGCGCGGTTCACCTCCTGCAGCTGGGAGCTGACGTCATCTCTCTGGGTCAGGAGCTTCTCCTGCTCGGTCTGCCTCTGCTGCAGCTCCACGTTCAGCGCCATGGTCTGGTCCCGCAGCACGTTCATCTCCTGCGTCTTCACGGTCTGGATCCGTTCTAGCGCGGCTAGGTTAGTCCGGAGAGCATCGTTCTCAGTCAGGATACTCTCTACCTGCTCCACTCGGCACCGGAGTTGCTCCGCCTCAGACGCCTGGTTCTCCGCTGCTTTCCTTAGCTCTGCCTCTTTCTGGGCGAGCCTGGTCTGTGCATCCCCCAAGGCCCTGGCATATTCATCTGTGGCCTGGTCCTGGGACTCCTGCATGTCCAGACACTGTCGCTGCTCATTCTCACGCATCTGGGTTAGGTTTCTCACCTGCTCTTTGAGCGCCAGGTTGTGGGACTCTACACGCCTCATCTCATCGCCAAGGGATGCCTTCTCCTTTTCCATCTCCCCAGCCATGATTCCCAGCACTCTCAGGGAGTCCATGTGGTGCTCCTCTCGCAATTTCATCACTGCCAGCAGGTGGCGCTCCTCTGAGGTGCTCAACTCCACCTTTGCCTTGCACAGCTCAATCTGGGCACTCTGCTTCAGCTGCTGGACCTCACGGAGGGTGACACGCCATCAGTCCTCCACCATGGCTGCCCGTCTCTTCAGTCTCTGCATCTCTTCCATCGTGGAGTCCGCTGCACAAACCAAACACAAACCGTGCTGCACTACCTCCTCTTGCCTATCTGTGCTGCCCTCTGCCCGCATTCTCCACCATATGTGGTGTCCCCAGGGGTTGGGCGACACTCACGGACCTTGCAGAGGGCGTAGGCAAGTGCAAGAACATGGAGGAGGCAGTAATATAAGCAAAATGATAATTTAATAAATAAACTCTGGACAACACAAAACAAAGGGTGGGGTCTTCAGGGGAATACAAACAAAGTCCACAAATCCTTATCTCGTTTGTCAAAGTCCGTTCCGTTGTCCAAAATCCAGTTCCAAGTTCCGTAATCCAGTCCGTAGTCAAAACCAAAGCAATCCAATTTTCAAAGACAAACAAACACACTTTCCAACACTCTCTTTAAATCCTGGCTGGTCAACCGACTTCCACAGGTATTCTCTCTCTCTTCACACAACACAACACAACACAGTACAGTACAGTACAGTACAGTACAGTACAGTACGGTACACAGTAAGGTACAGTACAGTAAGGTACAGTACAGTACAGTACTCCTTCCACCTCACGTTCCTACTCCTCTCCCAGTACAATGGGAATCAGCCCTTTAAATAGGCCTTTGAAATGGCTTTCAGCTGGTCGTTTAGTTCCATTGCTTGACTCGGTTCAGGTGTTACTGTGGCCTGCTGGGAAATGTAGTGTTTCCTGGCGCCCATGTGTTGTAGGCCAGGCAGCCATTTCCTAGTGCAGCCCATCGGGCTGCCACAGTATTAAAAAGTATTAAATTTGTTTATCAACAATAAAGGCCTTAATTGGTCTGAAAATGTCTTAAATCCATCTTTCAGAGGTCTTAAAAATGCCATAGACAGGAAAGATAAAAATTCAGATTTGTCATCTTATGTTTCATTGTGAAATCTGGGGAAAAACGGGCAACGGGAGATAAAATTTGGAGATTTTTATTTACCGTTTTGTAGCGTCACGCAGACCGGAATGAGCGGAACCAACAGAGGTCCTTATGTTTGCGGGGAACTATTTCAGCAACGGAGTCGACTCTCGAGAGCACAATATTCAAGTTCAACAAGCTAAATTAGCGAACTTAACATCTAGCTGGCTAAAAAATAGCTAACTGCACCAGGCATTTGCACTTGTTATGGGAAAGTGCAAATTTAATGAGAACTTGCTCGATAACCCAGTGTTTGCGCCATGGTTGGTCCCAGTCAAAGACGATCATGAGGCCCGCTGCAAACTCTGCAAAAAGGATTTTAAACTCAGGACGATGGGGGTGAAAGCAGTCGAGTCGCACATGCAGAGCGCTAAGCATAAATCGGTTGATAAAACCCGCCTGCAAACTACTAGTATTTCGCATTTCTGTTCGGCCCCTGCCTCCACTTCAGCTGCGCCATCTCAGGTAGGACTACCTGCAACACCAACAACATCTGCACCAACAGATAAGAAGTCCGAAGCACCAGTCCTACAATGGCAATGACGGGGTAGAAGAGGTATTCCGTGCTATGTTCCCTGACTCGAAAATCGCTAAGACATTCACATGCGACAAAGACAAAACGGCCTACATAGCAAGGTTTGGATTGGCCCCTTATCTCCGAAATAATCTAATCGCGGATGTAAACATACTTTTTTTGCAGGGGCAGCAGGCCAGACACTGGTGAAATTCCTGCCCTGGATGACACTGAATGTATTTGGATGTTTTTATTTATTATTTTCTATTTTTGCTATTTATGTTTGTGTCACCCCTTTGTTTCATCCAATCCAGTTACCCCTTTATGTTTTAATAAACATCTTTGGACAAATTTGTCCCTAAACTTAAACTAATTGGTCTCGTTGCGTGATTTTTGCCATTTTGTTATCGTGAAATTGGTATTAAATTTTATTCTGAGTGGCATTAAAAAAGTATTAAAAAGCCTTAAATCTGACTTGGCTAAACCTGCAGATACCCTGTAAATGCTTGCAATCAATTCAGAATCATAAAAAATCCCTAGTTTGACCCCTCACAAGTTACTTAAGGCAGAATGAAACATTTAGTAAACCCTGTGCTGTCTTCAGCAAGCTTGTCTTCAGTCCATACGCAGTCAAATTGTCAGGAACTCGGTATCTCTTTCTAGCAATCTCTGGATTTTTTGGGAACAGATGAGCGGGCTGGTTGCAAAGAATGCATACATTCTTGTACAGAAACTGAACGGACCGTGAACTTGTAGAACTGCATGCAGTAGATGCACTGAACCCAGAGCAAGTGCACCGTCTCTTCATCTGTGCTGACTCTTTCTCTGCCTCTGATGCACGAGTTGACTTCGTGGTGACTTGGACAGACTTGTTGTACAAATCACGTCTACACTCCATGTGGTATCTCAGTCTTCCCACATTTTGTGCCTCCTTCATGTGCTCCAAAATTGTAGCATCTTTAACTGCTTCTGCATACACTAACAGAGTAGGGTAGCCTTTAGTAGTTGCCTGTGCGAGCTTCTGAGCTGGCGTCTCCAGGCCTTCACAGATGAAGCAATTGAGCGGAGGTGCAGGAATAACGTCTACGTCCATACTGCTAGACTGTAATGCCCTACAAAGGAAAAAGGCAGTAACTTCATTTTTCGTCGAAAATGAGTCATAATCATTCTTGCAACATCAAAGGCATCCTTTCTCATGTGGACAAATATCTTCTCTCTAATGTGTTTTATTTAGGAGAGAGTAGGGGGTCAGATTTACAGTAACTGCAAAAAGCCCTAGAGAAACCACTTTAAGCTAGCTAGCATGAAGCAGTCAGCTAGCAATGAAGCAAGTAAAACGGTCATCAGATGCACTTGGGGTATGTAATACACAAGTGGGTGTTAGCCTGCTAACTATGTTACCTGGTGTTAGCTAGCTGACAAGTAAGATAATTTGATGATAGTACACACCTTATATATTATATATGCATATTATCAATGTAGTGATATGAAATATTTCCAGTTGTAAAAAATGTTTAGATAATACTTACATATCAGATGTAAAATCTTCTTGCAGTATCTTGCTGAGTGGTGAATATTGTTATTTGATATGTGTGGAGTCTATTGTGTCTGTCCATGATCCACACAGGAGAGGGTTGCAAATGGCTTGAGCATGTTTGGCACCTACCACTCACTTTCTGCGAATTCCAACCAACTACAACAGTTACCAGTAAACAATAAGTAGTTACCATGGCAACTACATGAATAAATAAACTAATAAAGCTACTTTATTGGTAGGCGTGGCCGTTTTTCCACCAAGGAGTGGTTTTAGTGCAAAATAAATGCTTGCAATCGATTCGGAATCATGAAAAAACCCTAGTTTGACCCCTCACAAGGTACTTAAGGCAGAAATAAACATTTTCAATTTTTCACAGATAAGGTTCCGGGTACCCCAACTTTCAGCAGCTGTCACGAGTTTTCCTATGGGAGTTGAATTTAAATCTTTTTATATGTGTTATTAGACACCTTTACAAACACATTGGTGAAGAAATTTATTGGTAAGGAATTTATTCCTAGATTTTTTTATATTTCCCTGACTAACAGCTCTCTCGACTGGTAACATATCATATCATGGTCTAGATTTTTAACTTCCTTTGCTCTCTCACTTTCTGGGAGGGAGGCCAGAATAGCACGGCTATCGCTTAACCATTTTGTTAAACGGAATCCTCCGCTGGCACACAGTGTTGTGAGGTCTTTGAGCATAGTGAGTGCTTGACTCTCAGTAGACAATGATGTAAGACAGTCGTCTACATAGAAACTTTTTAGGACTGTAAATGTAGCGGGTGAGCTCTGGTACGTGAGCGCCCGCTGCGAAGTGACGTGGATAAGAGTACGATTAGTTCCCGGAGTTGGGGACTTGAGTCTTTAGCTCCGCGAGCTTAATCGCTCTCTTGTCGCGTCGGAGATCCCCCTCAGTTCGAAACTCGCTGCAGGGCACAACCAAGACCGGTAACATTGGTGCCGTGACCCGGATGCCACGACTGATGTCAATCAGTCGGGCCGTGGTTGCTGCCGCAGAAGTTTCGGGGGGGAGAATGTAGCGGGTGAGCTCTGGTACGTGAGCGCCCGCTGCGAAGTGACGTGGATAAGAGTACGATTAGTTCCCGAGTTGGGGACTTGAGTCTTTAGCTCCGCGAGCTTAATCGCTCTCTTGTCGCGTCGGAGATCCCCCTCGGTTCGAAACTCGCTGCAGGGCACAACCAAGACCGGTTACATATTCGCTGCACCAGGTGATGTCCTGTCTGCCATCTTCAGGTGTCCGTCTTAGAGTGAAATTGGCACAACTGGGGGAGGATGTGGCCCCAAACAAATGAAATACCATTTTGTAGTCTTGAAAGGGCTCGTTAAGATTACCTTGTGGCCACCAGAGGAAGCGCAACAGGTCAGTATCTTCCTCAGGTACTTGTACTTGGTGATACATCGCCTCTATGTCTGACATTAAAGCAATATGATCATGTCTGAATCATGTCAACACTCCAATGAGTGTATTTGTAAGGTCTGGGCCTTGCATCAGCTCTCCATTTAGTGACTTGCCTTGAAACAATGCCGCGCAGTGAAACACTACACGCAGCTTCCCTTTTTGAGGATGGTACACGCCATGGTGAGGGATATACCATACCTTCCCATCGTCACGCTTGAGCTGTTCATCTGAGACTTTAACTGCATAACCCTTGCTCAACAGGTCTGACATGAAGTCCTGATATTCTCTGTGGAACTCTTTATGTTTGTTGAGTTTCTTTTTCAAATTTGTTGCACGCTGTTCAGCGACGCTGCGGTTGTTAGGCATCACAACGGATTTCTTTCTCAGAGGCAGGTTAATACTATAATGTCCATCAGTCACCTTTAGAAGCAGATTCCATGAACTGAATATCTTCTCGCGACAATTCCGATTTTTCTTCACAAGCATGCTCTGGAAAATCATAATTAAATTGTTGTAGTAGCATGTTCTCTACACCAGCAATTGAAATACGATTGACTGAAACTCTTTGGTAATTTCCGGTAGAACTGGTGCTATTGCTCCTTTTAAGAGGACCATTGATGACCCAGCCTAGGGTTGTTTTAACTGCATATGGTCCGTTTTTCCTCACTGTGGATAACCTTCCAGGGTTCCATGGCTGTATGAGCATTGGTACCTATCAAAAGGCCCACTTCTGCTTCGATGTGTGGCAACTGCACTTCTTGCAGGTAAGGCCACCTTTCCAAATCCTGTTGAACAGGAATATTTTCTTTATATGTGCTGCAAGTGTGGGTTTCACTGGATGCACTTTTTAATACAACCTGGTCAATGATCATAGTCAACACCGAAACACTCATTGTACACCAGTTAAATATTAACAGTACCGCACCTGATGAAATGCAAATGACCTAATTTCACTTGGAAACCACGCTGGATATATGCTAGCAATTCACTTGAGGCTACAGTAGGCCCATAATAATGTGAACGAAGAACAACAGCCCACGCTGCGCTCAGCCCACGCCTGCCAGATGCCGTGTCAGCCGCAGCGACGTGGCGCCGACTGCCGATGAGAGGCGAGCCGGGAAGCCGCTCCGGGCGGGTGTGCATCCTGAGACACGGGGAGGGGACTGGACACGTCTGCGGGATCCATGTGTACGTCTGCGCGGTCCACGTGTACCCTGTCATTGATCAACACAGTTACGCAGTGCAGATCGCCGCTGGGGTAGGGTTATCATCGGGACTGACACCGGCTTTGAACAACACGCACCAAATAGGAAGCGAGTTGTAAGGAACACAAATACATGCGAGGTAAGGGCTCCTTCAGCTGTTGCACATTTAATATTAGGCAGCGATGTGCATAGCTAGTTAAGTTAATTGCATTAAATTACTGTCATGTTTTGTGTCCGCAATACAATAGCTATGAATCTTCTTTAACTGACTGGCTATCCAAAATATATTTCGAATAATTTGGCATACCATGTAGCCTACTGTACTGCCACTACGATGTCTGTGGCTAGTTAGCTACGTCTACGAACTAGCTTAGTTGGCTAACGTTACATTATCAAAAATGCACAGAATACAATTACAATTTTACCGCAGCATTATCTAGATGTGAGTGCTAGACTAAACGTTAGCTAACGGAATTATATATATCGGCGCGTGCTTAGTAAATAGAGAAACAATGCGTAGGCTGGGTTTTATTGTATTATGTTTCAAAGGCTAACTCAGGCTACCGTGGATAGACAAACCGATTGATGTAAATGTTTGACTCGTTTTTTAGATTAGCCTGCTATTGTTTCAGCATCCTGTACTCTCCGAATTGCAGGCATCAACACGGAAATTGTTTGACCTAGATGCTGAAGATGTTTTTGGAACAGTGCGGATGATAATTTGACGCTATTTGCGTTTACAGTCCCCGATGAGGTTCTCCTGTGTAATGGACGCGATTGTAGGGTGTGTGATGTCTCTCCTCCTCTCGCAACGGTGTCTGTCAGCGCCACAGATCCCGGGGTCTCAACGGTAAGATGGGCCTTTTTAGCGGCAGCCAGCTAGAAATATGGTGTGAAGAATATTAAATACGAACAAGAATATGAAATAAGGGGTGATAATATCAGGCGTACTTAAGGTGTCACTACAGAAGGTTTACAAAATAATTGGAATACCAAATGAAAAACGATTCGTATGAAGTAAATAAATTGCAATTAGAATACACACGTGTTTCATATTAATGTCGATACTAATTAACAATATGTTGCTGCTATAAAATACTTTTTTTGAAATCAACACTTTAATATGTGACTTTTTAAAGCAACATGAGAGATATAACATATTTTGAAAGAGGTCAAATAGTTGGTGCCCAAATTGCATCAGACTGTACATCAGTCACAGAAACAGCTAAATATTCTAAAATGCCATATGTAGACATTGTTTCCTCAAAATGTTGCACACTACGAAATTGATTCAGGTGTGGTACCAGGATGAAGTCAAACACTTTCCATGGCCTCCCCAATCACCAGATCTAAAAATCATTTAACCTTTATGGGAAGTTCTGGAACATAGGGTACGGATTAGATTTACACTGCCTTCATCTCTCATAGAACTGGAAGCTTTCCTTCTTGAAGAATGTTCCAATATCCCACTAAAACAGTTGAACTTGAACTTGAACAACAGCATTCCAAGAAAGATTGAAGCTGTTCTGAAGGCAAAGGGCAGCCCAACTCCTTATTTGTTAATAAATATTCATATATTGTTTGGTGTTTCCATTATTTTGTCTACCCCCTGTATTTCAAAATGACTACATAGCTATAATGCACATAAATATTTTTTATAAACAGTTGTATTTAATAAAACATTCTCTTTTAAAACACATATAAAACTTATTGATAAAGTTGAAGACAATTGCGAAGTTGAACTTGAAAATAATTGAAGTACAGGCCACGTCAGTCTTCGTTGTGATGATAGCATATTCATTGATTAGAGGTGCTCACACAGAATTTTCAAGAGACGCTTTACAGCAGAAACTTGGGGTTATACAATGTCTACTTGAGGGAGAATGGTTTGATTTCAAAGGGGGATAAGGTTGTCTTTGTGTGTTTTTAATCTAGTAAACATTAAGCTTGGTTTGATTTACATATGTCCGTGTTTTCTCATTTATTATAAGTGTGTGTTGGGTAACAGACTTCTGCCAAGCACTGAAATATGAAATATTAATATTATACATTGTATTGTAGTTTTCACCAGAGTTTGTATTGCCTTGTATAGGTCAGAGTCCGGAGAGGGCGGTCCAGCGCTTACCCTGGCCAACCCCTTTGGCTCAAGTGAAGAGGAACGCAGGTGACTGTGTGTTCTCCCTAGTGACAGCTGTTTATAAATGACAATTAAATCTGGGTCATATAGATATGGCAACTCTCGAAAATACATTTTGTGACTTAAATTTATGGCATGTAGACAGAAAAAACTAAAAACTATTTTTGCTGGCAGTTCACAATATTGCTTGGCTCCTGTTTTCACTTTGTAGAAATGTTTGAATAAGAAGGAGGATTGGTTTCATTTGTAATTTCAGGGGCGAGACATCTTTTTAAGAGACACCATTAGATGCACATATTCTCTTCAACTTTCAAGCAAAATATATATATATTTTTTTACATTTATTTTATACAGAGGCCGTCCAATCTCACGGACAGCTCAGTGTGTAACTGAAGTGTAACTGATGTCTTTGGAAGGAGAACCGTTTCTCCCCTGGGAATTGTCCACTCCAGAACATATGGTTCCGCAGTAGTGCTGAACAGGAGCGCCTCACAGCTGTTATTGTAAAGCCAGTGGGCACGTCAGCTCAGACTGCCATCTGGAGACTATCTTCGTTATCTTTGTCCTTCCTTCTGTGGCATTTAATCATGCCTGTGTAAGAGCTGATTGCAGGGTCAAAGTCTCCTGTCCTGCTTACACATGGCGGTCAAAAACACCTCGATTCCTGGAGCTATCAGTGGCTGAAGAGCAGGTCCAATTGCACGTAGGACACAAAAACACAATTCATTTAGGAGAATGCCGTGTCTCATAAGCTGCAGACCTCTCGGTGTTGTGTGCTGACATTTTTGGGGGGGGATTCCAATCAAATGTGTAAAATGACAATGCAACTGAAATAAACTCTTCATTGCCTTTCCGTAAAGTCAATAACCCACATGCTACAAAACGTGAGTTATTAAAACATTGCAACATTATCCTTGATTATTGGGGGGAAATATTATATATACTACATATAGTATTTCATGTGTAACAGGCATATTTTAATGTTGAGTAGGGAGTAATAGGACTTTACAGATACATTACTTATTGCACCATTTTAAGTGGTACTGGAAGTTGTCTAGTTATCAGTGTCTGCAGGTTCAAATTCCAGGTGGGGCATTGTCGTTGTACTGTTGAGAAAGTTACTTAACCAGTATATCTTCCATAAATATTCAGCCATAATACATACATGTAATACATATATTACATAAATTATGCTCTGAAGAAGGGTGTCTGCGAAGCAAACAGATAATGTAAAGTAATGTCCAGATTTTAAATTCAGTGGGGCTCACAACAGTGCTAATCTCTGTGACAGGCTTTTGCAGAGTTACATCACAGATCACTTGAAGGACAGTCAGGGAAGTCCAGATCTCAACACATGGGAACAAGGTATGGAGCAACACAGTGTGTCTCAATGTGGGGAGAAAAACAACAAAACATTTACGCTGTTCTGTGTTCAATTGATGTAACACAAGCTGGTGAATAGTGACATATGATTACTGATTTTGTGACAACGTAATAAAGTAACAGAATTTCAATACAGAATTTAAAGAACAAGAAAAATGTTAAATGCAAGTGTTCGGTAAAGGCATGCATTGTTGCACCCATATATTAAAGACACCCACGTTCGATACGTTGACAAACTTAAACAAATCCGCTTGCCCCATGGAGCATTGTTTTATTTCTAAATAAGTCAACTGTGTGGTGTGCGCATTCAGGTGAAAAGCAGCTTTCAGTCATACATTCATGATGGAGGAAGTGTTTAGACCAGCAGGGGTTTTTCTGCAAGACGTTGTCCCTGGTGTTGTGCTGTGGAACATGTCCTCCCCTGTGGTTTCTCTTCCTCTCCCACACAGAGATATTTTTCCTGTTCTCTCTTCACGACTATGACAAAAGTGGTCAGATGGATGGGCTGGAGCTGATGAAGCTTCTGTCGGACTTCCTGTCCCATCATTCCATGGGCCCGCAGTCAGCGGACTCAGTGAGTGACAGCTACCTCTGGGGGCGGGGCAAAGGGGAATAACCATTTTAGCTTAATGACAGTATCTCTAAAAACATTCCTGGGGTGTGCTTATTCTAAAGTATGTTAATGTTTCATTAACCAATATTCATTTTAGTACACCTCCTTCATTGACCATAAAATGCTATAAATCCCAGGTCGCACCAGTATGATTGTCACTAGGGGGCGGCAGTTGGCTGTCCACCCCAGGGAGGGGGGAAGGAAGCCGATACGTGATCGCTGCATATATGAGTGGTCCTGTGTGTTACGGTGACCGTGGCGGGTGCCAGCTCGGTGGAGGCGGTGCAGCGCTCACTACCGGTCTCAGGACTACGGCAGCAACCTCTCATACGAGGGAGAGGATAATTGACATGAAAAAGAGAGCGTATAATTGGCAACTAAAAATAGGGAGAAAATGGCAGAAACAGAAGAAAAAAAATGGTGACTATTACCATATGAACCATTTGTAACAGAAATCTGGCCACCAGGGAGAAGTAGTTGAAGAGGCTTGGTGTTCGGTGTAGCCGTGTGAACTAAGCGATCCTGCTCCACTTTCCTCTTCAGGTTGTGTCCGTGGTGGATGCTCTCCTGCAGACTCAGGACCTGAATCAGGATGGGATGCTGGACCCTTCCGAGCTGCTGACCCTGCCCGTTGAGCGGCACCCTACCAAGCCGCAGTTAGGAGTAGATGCAGGGAGGGACAATACCCATGATGCACCAGCACAGCCCGCAGAAGAGGCTCCACCTCAGCAGTGGCCAATAGACAGAGCTCTGGACCCTCGGGGAGCTGAGGTTCTGGAGCCGGATGGCAAGCAGCAGCAGGAGGCGGGCCAGACTCGAGGCCAGGACCTGAGTCCAGGAGAGGACCGTGGTCCAGAGCCGCCACAGCTACAGGACCAAGCAGAACAGTTGCAACGGGACCATGTGCCTGAGCCCCAAGCGCAAGAAAGAGTGGAGCAGCAGCGTGTGCCTGCGCATCAAGGACAGCCAGAGATGTAGTCTGCCATGCGCCACGGCGCACACGGGCGCAGACAGGAACCTGCCATAGGAAGAGCCGTATCAGCAAACGATGCTGTTCACCACTCCACAGCACACAGGCCTCAGAGGGGGAAGCCATTTATCGCCTCGGTTTGGGGGAACACCGCAATTCTGGGACTGTCACATTTACATCACGCTCCACAGAATGTTCTGGTGACCGTGGCAACGGTCATATTTCCCCAGATACTGTAGACTGCGTTGTGCGTTCACAGCCTTTTCCTGCCCAGCTGAGTTTTTAGCATGGGCCTTTCTTGCTGCGATGGAAGAATCTGTTTAGTCCCCACGGCCGTTATGTTATCAGGCTGTTCTCTATTCTCTGCCTGTCTTGAGATACACTGTCTGGAAAATTCCTCTTCAGTGATCTGACGGTGTCGATTGGAGTCAGGTGGGGTTGAGTAGAAAAACATGTATTCTGTTGTGCAGTGTAAAGAAAGCAGACCTTTTGGACATTATGCAATTAAATTGTTCTTCCTCCCCTTGCACTAGTGCTAAAATTTGTTTAGCCTCCTTAACACTGATATTAAACTAGGCCCCTTTGCATGGTGACTGATGCATGTCAATAATTTAGTTTTCCAAAAAATGACACTGATTCAGATATCTTACATTGGCCTAACTGAAGGCATAGTAATCTTATTTTTCCCAGTTTGTCAAAGGATACAATGCTGCACACTAAAAAAAGTATGGCATGTACAGAGACTTGAAAGAATTGTTCAAAATTAAACATTTCACTAGCTGAAAATGAGTATAGCACACAAACACAGGCCTAGATTTAATCTAACAGACTTCGCTTAAATATGGGGAAATGCAATTCAATCTGACAAGATTTACATTTAATCCAGATTCAATCAAACCTAGCGAAGGATCCACCTAAGGATCGAAAATCGGGTGTAGGCGGAAGTTGGCCGAGCGCCAGTCTGAAGTTTTGCATTTTTCTCCCGAATGGTTAAGGTTAGCTGGTCCTATACCACTACTCAGGGGCAATTTCTCCCTTACGCTGAAAATACAGGAAGCAGGAAAAACGGCAGCCTGAAATCTGAGGTGGCTGGTCACGAGGCAAGAGCTTTCTTTAAAGGAAAAGAGGTCTCCAACTTCACAAAAAATAGAACATTCTCCATTAAGAAATATCATTACACTTAATTACTTCAGCATTTTAGGTATAAAGCAGTTAATGTAGTGGTTTCCACATGTGGCATACATTTAGAAAATTATTTTTTGTAAAAATGAATTGGATGGTTTTAAAAACACTGGTAGTTTAAAAAGTACTTCAGCCATTGAAAACTTCAAACAATAGAACATATCAATACATATGTTATGGGTTAGTATTCCACACATTTCATTGCATTCATATTTCAGGTATTGGGGAAAAATATATATTCTGATGCATTTAATGACGATTAAGGAGTTCAGCATTTTAGCAATATCATACATGTGTCTAGCTTGCGACTGGTTCAAACAGTTAGCATTTACAATAACTAAAGACTAGCTGACTGTAGCTACTGCATAGGGAAAAAACAAAGTTGTGTTTTAACATCCCATACATTTATATTCTGCAGCTCTAAAACAACCAATGCCACAGCTCTGCCATTAAGAAAATATATTGCCTTCAGGTGAAACAAAATCCTGAATAAAATGGTCTTTAAACCGTGGTTGAGTACAGTACAATTGTAACAAACAGACAGCTAGGTAAAACAAGATTTACATGTGTAGTTACCAACTGGTTCCACTGGCGTGAAATGACCCATCGCAGCAATAACACCATTTGCAACTCATTCAGAACAGATTTAATGTGCAACGTTACATTTAGCTCAAAAAACGATTTACAGTACAACCAAAATATTGTACATAATTCACATGTATAGTATGCATAGTGTTGAGGAATTTCATGACATTAATTTCCCCTTCACTTTCCTCTTTTAACCTTGCATTGGAAGCAGCTCCAGGATTCAGCTGGGGAATGGTGAGCAAGAGTTTCAAAACCAGCTGTGTGACTGAAGCCATGCATACCAAATACAGCACATTGGTTTGAAATCACAAGAAACATTTTTTACATTCAGTGATTTACTTTATTTTAGCGAACATCTCATGTTCAAAACTTGACATTACATTTAAAACACAACAAAATGTACATCTCCAGGGACAAACATACCATTATAAAATACTATTCAATAACCTGTCAAAATAATCTTTAAAAAAAGCAGAGACCACAATGGTCCTTTATTAAATATTAACAACTTTTTTACAAAAAAAAGGGATACAAGTTATACACCAATTGTTTATAATTGGTCAGCAGGGGGCACCCATGACATGCTGTTCTCATCCAAATTCTTTCACAGGTTAAATTGAGCTAATTTTGATTCATTGGCATGTTATGTAGTTAGAGGAAAAGTACCCACTAGAAACTCTGAAATTAACATATACAAAACAAAAATCTGAGGAATTATTGAATGAAGGGATGCAAGCAGTCAGTGTAGAGATCAAATCCAGGTGCCAGAGGCCAACCAGCTCCAGAGAGCTGGAGTGCAGGTGCGGGACATTTAATGAATCTTTCAACAACATGCACAAGTTTAACGTGTGCGCAAACTGTTAAGATGTCTGGAAACTAGATTTTGGGAATCCCAGCAACAATCTCCGATTCGATGCCACAGTGGTCCTGTCCTCGCAGGATTTTGAAGAATCCTAATGGATGATAAATGTTTTTGTTTTTTTAAAAGCTGCAGACTAGACATTCACAGAAGTACTGGAGGCATAATCATGCCAAGGATCCCCCAACCCCAACCCCAAATGTGAATGGGATTTTTATGACGCACGACAGCCCTTACCATTGTCACCCCAGTCAGTGTTCCAGGAGTTGGCACCCAGCCAGTAGGGGGCACCGTTCTCCTCACCCCAGCCCAAGATCTTGATGGCATGGCCTCCCACAGGTGAGCCGCTCACATGCTGATACACACCTGAACAGGCGGTTGGGCGGGGGGTGGGGAGAGCAGACTCAATATCCTGACCAGCTTCACGGTCCCACATTTCTCCCGAATATGTGGATTGGAATCACATGGTCGAGACAGAACACAGGAGGATATCGACACTTTAGCAGGAACATGGGCACGTGTGCCGTTTGCCCCCCTACCTCGCAATGACTTTCCTTAAACCAATTCCCTTACTCCACCACACCCCCACCCATTTGTTCACCCTTATCAAAAGGTACCATGAACCACAAGAAACGGCTCACCACTCTTGTACAACAGGAAGTCTTCATAGACAGTGAAGGCGCCCTCTACTGGCCCATTCTTGAAGAGCTCGCTCATGATCTGCTGCACGTTGGGAGTAACATAGTAGGCGCCCGTTCCTACAGAAGAAATGTTTGAGGATTTTTGCATGAAGTTTCCATATTACTTCTCAGATCAAAGCTACATTGCACATGTAAACAAAGTCACATCAAGGAAACGTTCCCTCATTTGGGTCAATTTTGCATAATCGCTTTAAACAAAAATGCTACACAAAGTCAGTTTCCTGCCCCCTTCTTGGTGGTGAGCTGCCCAAATTCAATCAGTCATGATAGACACTGAATAAATCCCCACCCTGCTCCTTTACCGTAGTGCTTATCCTGCTTGTAGGATGGGCTGTAGCCAGGCTCGCACTGGGTCAGGCACTTAGGGGTGTCCCCCTCCTCGCCCGTGCAGGAGGGGCGTGTGCCGTTCACGTGGTGTTCACAGGGTGGGATCGTGTAAGGGCGGCAACCTATGCCAAACACCACACAAACAGCTTTAGAAAGAACCTCAGCATCTTTTGGCGTTCACACCCGTTTTCTCCCCCAATCAACTATTAGAGCTCCTCAGTTATGACAGGAGTCAAGCTAGGCCTTTGAACACCATAGACGTTCACCTATATGGGAGTCGTATAGTCCTCCGGACACCAGCCCCTCTTTGCTCCAGTAGTCCCAGGCAGCAGCGGGGTACCCTCCATTGCACCTGGACAGAAAGCCAGCAGAATTCACATCTTTCCATAATTCATACATAACAATAAAACACTAAGCAATTGAGGCAGCCTCCTTTCACAAATAAAATGCTTTTCTCACAATTGATGGCATTTGGGAAAGTGATAGAAGTAGGAAGTGATACAAAAATGTGGATAGTTGCGTTTGCTTTCCATTTCATGAGGTCATATTGAGTCACGTGCAACACAGATCACATGGCATCTCTGCATGGTTGTCCTGGACATATTTACATAGCATCTACATCAATATTTTGTTATATTTTTCACAAAACTGAGCAAGACATTCTTTCCTGCACTCAAACTGAAGGAAGTTGCAGAGAACCTTAGGTAGAATTATTCTTACATGTCTGCAAATGTATATATTGTAGCATTTGTGCTACAATAAAGACAAAGGACAACACATTAAAACATGGAATATATAACCAGTCTGGACAGTGGCGTCATTTCAGCAAAAGCCAAGGTATGGCAGGGGGTGTCCCTCCCTCTCCCTTGGTGGATTTTGTTTGTCAAATCAGTTGTGCAATAGTCCATTTTGGTGAGTTGTTTCTATACAATTTACTTATATGATATTTAGGTAACATTAATAAACAAAGGAGACAACTACAGTATGTAACTAGTAAACCTATTTTTTAATTCCAGTGGATCATAATGATATAGTGTTACACAAATCTTGTTTTAGTGAAATGTAGTGATAAGCGCTACAGGACCTCATCAGGGTAAGGCCCGTTAGCTAGCTAGCTTGTTAGCTTCACAATCGCGGGTGAAGTTAAGTCCGGTTTTTCACTAAAATAACATATAGAACGTGTTCGTATTGACACAACATGACATGGACTTGTTCATGAATATGTTACATTTGAATCAACAGTATTATGGTGTTTATACAGTTTGTTTAACCCACCTGAATGAATGAGAATAACGGACAAGGTTTTAATGCTAACGTTAGTCTGTGGCTTGTTTATTCTGAGGAATTGTAACGTTACCAGCCAGAGCAGCAACCTCTATCTCCCGTTCAACTACATCGCCATCTATAGGCTGGGTGGTGGGGTGTAGTAAAAGTGAGGAGGAGCCGAGAGGATTTTGAGTTACCTTTGTGGAGCGGATAAAATCACATAAAATGACAAAACGTAGGCAATGACAAAAATTTCAGATTGATTTAAAATTTAAAATTTGGCTAGAAGCCAAGGTATGGCGAGTGCCATACCAAAACGACGCCCATGAGTCTGGACAATGAAATTGCTGAATTTCATTTTTCCAATTTAATTGACCACTTCAGGAGACAAGTGCAATAGCTCAAATCTGTTGGTCGGTGTGAGCGATCGTTTAGCCTACTCGGTTACTTTGATTTGGATAGGAGCAAATTCAAGAGACTCATTAAACAACTAGACAGAAGACTGTCAGCATTTCAACTACATTAGTGCAAACCCCTCATTCACAGAACAAGATAAAACCATGCCCAGAGGTCACACACACGCACAGTTACACACCCCATTCCACACTGGTTACAGCAGGTCAGCAGGTCCTCAGAAGAGATCTCCACGCTGACCTTGGCGTTGCTGTGGATGCACACACGGTCAGATATGGCCTCTGCGGCTCCAAAGGCCTGCCAATGAGAGACAGGGTTAGGTTTGAGAGCACACAAGGCCACCAATAGGGATGTAGACAACTAATTTGTCATTTCTCAATGTGTGCTTACATTCACAAAGGTAGTCATCGATTATTGCCAATAAATTACTTGGCATTACTAAGAGCGTCTGCTAAATGCCTGTAATGTAATGCAGGAAAAACTATTTCCGTCAATACAAGCGGTGCCTGTACAGCTGCCTTAAGGCATAAAATTAAAATTAAAACAAGTTGTACAAGGCATAAAACAATGAAGCAGACTAGTGCAAAATCGTATTCAAGTAATCCTCATATGCCTATTCCGATATAACATTTCAGACAGAACACAACATTAACAGCAAATCCGTCATATCGTAATAGCAAGCCTTGGCAACAAGCTGTAAAACTGCATAGGCTGCCGGTTATAAACTCAAAATACATAAAATAGGACCTAGCAAAAAGACAGGCCTTAGCAGCATATTAACAAATAAATAGCCTAGGCTAACGAAAATGAACGCCCTTTACAAGAGGAATTACTTAGTATCTGCTGCCTGTTGGGCATCGACCGTGTTTGCAAGACGGTGCTCTTTATTTCCCCATTTCTCTCATCAATGTAATGGCACGCTATTGTAATGTATGATTCACTGCAAGTGAGGTCCACGCGTCCGTGGTAATATCTACTAGTTCAGTTGGCTAAAGCATTGCGAATAGACTGCATGGAGTATGCATTTTTTCGAGACGCAACGTGATCGTTTTTCGAGATTTAACGGCGTACCCCGGCTCTGTGTATGCCAACAATTCTCGAAACAAAAAACATTTGCCCAGCCATAGCTTTTGCGCGACTACACCGCACACACGCGCTATTGAATGACGTCAGACCCTCTCCCATTCCAACCCACTCAACAGCGTTTAAAAATAACTAAAATGAAATTAAAAAAGAAATAGCGTTAGTGAACTTGTCGCGCTTATGTTAGTGTTATATGCATATTTTATGTATACCGGTTTGCTTTTCTGTCTGCAATTTTACTAATAATGAAATAGCAATAGACCCAGAGTTAATCCATGTTTATTTGAATAGGGAAAATATAAAAAATCCAATTTTAGCCTTGAAATAAATTATCGATTGTTCTAACCCATCCCTAGTCACCAAACTCCCCTACAATGACTGGACATCCAGGATGGAGAGCGAGCAGACTTGACCTCAGGTAAACTCATGTGATTCAACACATTTGGGATGCCCAATCAGAGGGAAAGTTTCAAATCAAGCCAAGAGCAGACACATTTGCCCTTTACTGGTAGGCTATCCAACAGCTCCCCAAAAGAAAGTCGATATCCCAGTTTAACCTGATTGGCTGTTCCTAGCAGTTGGCCTGACAAGTTTGCCTAAAGCTCAGTTCCTGTTAGTGGAGAACAGTGGGGCTTAAGTTGCATGGAGAAGAGCCAGCTCTGAGAACAGTGTACAAGCAGCTGGAACCAGAGTCATGCCACTGCAGCTGGTACAGTGGGGAAAAAGACCCAAAAGAGCAATCTTCCCCCTTCTCTACCCTGACCAGCAGAGTCGGGCATGGGACCTTACCCAGCAGGACCCACAAGAGCCCTGGTCTCGGATCTCCTGGAGCGTGGGACAGTTTGGCCACTGCGCCCGCGCATCAAAGCTCTTTGGCAGCTTGTCGTCTCCAGAATACTGTAACCTGTGTGGGGGTGGGGGAAAGGCAGAAAGTGCAGCAAATTTCAACATCTATTGGGAATTTGAGGGGGTTTAACAGTTTAATCACACAGGCGCAGTATGGGACTCACATAGCTGGAGGCTTGGGCCCCTTCAGCAGTGTTCCACAGAGCCTCTTCACATAGCTGTAGTCAACATCATGGAAGTTGTGTCCGGCCTTCACGGAGGACAAAGACATTTCCAGGATCAATGAACAGAATGCATGAGGCTCATGGCTACGGCTACGGTGTAAAGAGGTCAGGGTGCGTTGCTTCTCGCTCAAAATCAAGGTCTTCAATGATTGGGTCACCCATGTCACATGGGCCACCTAGACCCAATCATAGAGTAGTAGAGAGCTTTCAGTGAAAAGCAACACTCAGGGCATCCGTACAACAGCATGCAGGACTGGACAGCATATGAGCAGGCAGAGTTCAGAGTCTGGAAATCTAAATTTGGTATTCAAAATGAACTAAACAATCAATTCTGTTTTCAATCATAGTGCAATACAGTTTGGCAGGAGCCAAAGAACCACCACACATCCCATTTTGTCACACAACCACATCTCAACCCAAGATCATTTAGATCAGGGGTCCCCAACCACCGGTCCGTGAGGCATTTGGTACCGGGCCGCACAGAAATAGTAAAAACGTTTTAATTTGATTGACTATCGCAGTCTGCAGGGTGTTTTATTTTGAAAAATGACCACTTCCGTCTGTGTGCCGCTTTTCCGCACTTGTCTCAGTTTTTTTTCTCCCATGCACCCCCGGTCCACCGGTCCGTGGAAAATGGTCTTGCATGAAACCGGCCCGTGGTGCAAAAAAGGTTGGGGACCACTGATTTAGATAACCAAATCAGCATTAGGCCTACTGATTTAGAAGGTCCATGACCTTAAGTGACCAAACAGTCAGGCACACGAACGCTCACCTTCCACGTAGTGTTTGCCTCATTTATGTAGTTGACCATCTCGTGAGAAAGTGGTATGAGGCGTGGTCTTGCCCAGCTGATTGACAGCGCTGAGAGCAGACAGAGAAAAGCGAGACACAGCATCCTGCAAGAAAGGGTGTTTAAGATGGCAGGCGAATGCTTAAAGCACTGAGGTAGAAGTAAACATTTCTCCATCCAAAATGCCAAAATGCACACCTAGACATCAAAATACTAACTACCAGCAATGGTTTTCAGACCTGTCATTTTAATTTCAGAAGTAGGGAAGATTTGCCAAACTATTCCAAATACTTGAACACAAAAAGGCAGTAGTGACCATACTTGAGCACAACATTAGTCAAATGTGAGGAAACTGGTCAATTTAACTACTTAACCATAGACGCATCCTCCTACGTGCAACAGGCCAGAGGTTTGGTTTGAATACCCCCCAAAAACACTTCGGGACAACCTCCTAGATACAGTGGACTACATCTGAGAAGATTGGTTTGAATGTCTAAAACACATCAGTGTGGTGTACTTTTAGACTGAAGAGTGCTCCTACAAACTTATCACTAATATATAATATATGCCATTTAGCAGACACTTTTATCCAAAGTGACTTACAGTAGTGAATGCAAACATTTCTCAGTATACGTGGTCCCAATGGGAATTGAACCCACAACCCAAGCGTTGTGGGTTCTACCTACTGACTCACAGAACCCTGCTTGTAGAAGTGATTCTACAGTGCTGAGAGAAGAGAGAAGTGCATTACAAGATGAGAAGTGAGTCAGTGAGCTAGAATGACTTTCAGGAAATCCGCTGTATGTATGGCCAAAATCTATGCACATCCAATACACTGCTTATATAAAACGCAAAGCAATGTATACTCAAAAGTGGCAAGTTGGCCACAGCAGTTAAACATTAAGACACGCAGCAAAGACAAAGGGAAAGTGCATTTACTGCATTCGGTTTTGTTTCCGGAGAAAGCCCAGTAAAATGAGATCACCAACAAACTGAAAACTTTCTAATATTCCGGCTATAATTTAACCAGGGAGATTAGATTGAGGAAAAGCTGTTGGGAAAGTCACGCAGGGATTCGTCTTCACTTCTTAATGTTCACATAATTAAACAACAACGACCGATTCGCCAATAGCAAGCCAGGCATAGGGTTTCTACCGCCAGCTAGCCACGAACCGCACACGAATCATTCTTAGATCTTTTCATTTGCGTGCAACAGACCTGGCTAGCTACAAAGTCAATTGCATTATACTGCTTGCCACACAGGAGGCATTCAATTTGTTAGCCAGCAGTCAACTAGTTTTACTTAGTTCATAAACAGATAGCATTAGTTTTTCTAGCAATTACTAGTACAAGTGACTAATTTACAATGTGACCAAAAAGGGCAAGTCAACCAGGCAAAGATTAGCTACCCGAACTTCGTATTGTTGGAGTCCACCGCTGCTCTGATGAACTCTCTTCCTCTTGATTAAAAAACAAACAATCAAACAAAAAAAAAGTGTTTCCCTTTCAGCCTCGCGACTCCTCACTAATAAATGAGAAAAGCGTCACATGACCAGTCACGTGGGTCTTAGTCTGATGACTCGCACGTGACTCGAGCGCTCCTTAATTTGATTGTTCCCTACCATAGACTGTACATAGTCCCTGCATTCATAGACCGAAAGAGTAGGTGGCGCTACTGCATCGCGATCTTGTTTTATGGCTCACATACTGTAGAAGGAAAATAGTGGTTTCCATGACAACCTCCGTTTACTAAAACAAAGTTTACGTGCCAAGCGTGGCAGCCAGGCATTGTAAAGTAGGCTACTGTAGTTATAGATATATACGACTGTAGTAAGTAGCTGTCACAAATGCAGCTATGCAATTATTTACCCCAGTATCATGCTGCCTACAGAGTGTCAGCAGCTAATTGCTGTAGTTCCTAAAAAACTACTTCCACATATTACATTTCCACCACATAAAAAAAATACAGTAAGTCCATCACCCCATGCAATTTGCTAATACATTATTGGATGGATGTACACTCCTTAACGCATTGGCTCCTAAACCTCTCCTTGATTACCCCCCAGCAAATGTTAATCAACATTTTTAAAGTAGTTAACGAGTTGAATCAGGTGTACTGGTGGTGGAATTGAACAAACACATGGAGAGGTTTGGGAACCACTGCTTTAACCAAACATTTCCATTAGCTTGAATTTGAGTATCATCAAAATATAACAGGTAAAAAACTCTTTAACACAGTCGTATCTACGTGGTCTAACCATTTCATGCAAAACTAAGACAATACCACATTACCTCACAGAAGGATTTGAAAATGAGGAAAGAACATTATGCACTGGTGTGGTTTAGTTGTGTGAAATAAGAAGTAGCTGAGGCACATGATTTAGCAGTGACATTGCGTAAGGTAAAAATATTCATGCGCTTTTCAACCTCTCCCCTGGACACTGGAATTATTTCTGCTTCAAGAGGACACTTAGGTATTCGATGGAGAATCACATTTAATCCAATCATTCCTTATGTACAGTATGATTCCACCAGGGAAGACTTAGGAGCATCAGGAGCTTAAGAGCATCAGTGGTGCTTATGTCAGCAGCTTTCTCTTTGTTGGTAGTTTTGAGATGATCCCTCAGAGGAGATCAGGACTCATCTCATCAATAATTGCGTGCGTGCGTGCGTGCGTGCAGCGATAGCAAAAGGAAGCTTTCTGAAGCATTGCGGGTTTCCAACACACTGCCGAAAATGGGTTCAGTACTCGGAGCTTCATGAGAGAATGCACATTGCCATCTGCTGGTGAAATGAATGTAGCACAACAAACCTGACGACTACCGAGTGTATATAATATATATGACTGTGTAGCGGATGGGCTCACGTGAGCGCCCGCTGCAGAGTGACGTGGATAAGAGTGCGATTAGTTCCCGGAGTTGGGGACTTGAGTCTTTAGCTCAGCGAGATTAATCGCTCTCTTGTCGCGTCGAGATCCCTCGGTCCGAAACTCGCTGCGTGCAGAACCAACACCGTCACAACTGCACTAACTGATGTGTGGTGCATATAGTGTAGAGCAGGGGTATTCAAATCCAGGCCTCGAGGTCTGCAGTGTCTGCAGGTATTTACGCCAACCATGCACCACACCACCTAATTTTATATAATTAGTTTACCTCCTTGGTCCAGGAAGCGAGCTAATTAGTGAAATCAGGTGGTGTAGTGCGTGGTTGGAGGAAATACCTGCAGACGCTGTAGACCTTGAGGCCTGGATTTGAATACCCCTGGTGTAGAGAATAACATTTTGCCCTCCTGGATGGTAGACCCGGGTTCGATTCCCCTTGTGTCAACAACTCATACTTGTTCATTGACTTATGTTTTTCAGTATGATTAAAACTTGATAATAAAATATTGAGTGAGAGAGTAAATATTTTTTGACAGTAAGTGTAAGGACAGAAGAACAAAAGAGATAAAGGCAACCAAAGTAATAAAGTGGAAGAGTAGGGTATATAGAGTAAGGGTTAAAGTGGACACTGAAGGTGCTTATGGACAGACTGTAATCGGGCCATTGGGCATATGTAATTCAGTGATTCGGTGATATGTTGTTAAATATATTATGCTATTATATCGAATGTGCTATACAAATAGATTGATTTGGTTGGTTCAAATATTTTTGAATATCTACGGTGTATCTGATGGTCACTGGCAACAAACAGCCGGTAAGCATAAATATGTACGTAGGACTAACCTGAGGGAGTTGGTCTACCGCTGAGTTTCAAATCGAGGATCCCAACGCAACAATAGACATGATTAGCTTGCCGACTCCCAATTCCCCAGCCAAGGGAACTAATCATACTCTTATTGACACCACATTCTGTAGCTGACGCTTACATGTTAATGTATGTATCGGAGCTCCACCTACACTTATTCGAAGATATCAATTCAAAGTTTTCCCACACCCGAGAACGGCAGCTCCTCTTTTTCTCTGGCTCCATCACAACACTGAAATAAATGCAATCTAATAAACTCTTCACAGCGACATCTATGCACGCATCTATTACTACAACCTACAAGTTGTTCATTTTTAGTGTTGATTCAATGAGGGAACGAAGCAGTGTTTGCTTTGGACGTCATAGTTCACGTGATCATTTCCTTAACAAAGCAAGCTCCAATTGAATAAAGCAATTGTATTGTACTTGTGTGTCTATGTAGTTTGAAGGGCTGGTGGATTTCTGCAGGGGAGGAAGGGAAGCAGGGTGTGTGTGGGGGAGCTCACAACCCCTGACAATCTTGGGCCAAATGACCTTTTCCGAAATGCAAGAGTTCCCATGTCCAATTTTACAGTTCAAGTGAATTTTAGTGTGACTTCATTTTAGAACTGCTGATGGGAATTCAAAGCCTGACTAAACTAGAATGGATTGCATATTCTTTCATGACCCTGGAGTAGCCAAAGTGAAGATATGGGTCTACTCTATGAGTCATCGAGCCAGGGATATAATTTTTCAGTGAAACCCTTCTATTATTTCTATAAACCTGTTCACCCTGGCCTACAGTGACCTTTTTGCCACTCGTGCAAGGAGCACTGTAACTGAAGTGGGTGCAATCCTTTGATGCATTGCCCACAAGCCAGTGACCATTTTTCAGTCTACAGGCCACACAACTCTGAGGGAACGGTAGCGCATATTGGAGTAGAGGTAAGGCTAGCCTTGGGATGTATGGCAGACCATAGGAGGAGCTACTGCAGCAACCTGAGGACCCCTGGCTTAATTGAATCCATCCCAGCCCTGGAGGGAGGAGGCAAATTGTGTCCAACAGTGGACTCTTGGCCATAGTAGGCCAACGGAAAGCTATATTCTGCTTCTCTTGTACAGGAATGTCAATGTCATGTTGGGTGCAAGATTGTATATCCCAAAAGGGAGAAAGAACACTACTTTGATTGGATGATGGATATTCCATTTGTGAACACCCCTCTTTAGTGAAAAAAACCAAAAACAAACGCTTTGTAGCTGCCTACATTTCTCAGTGACTCCCTTTGGCTCATTGCAGTTGTTAATAACATTTTTGCTATTGTGGAGAGTGGACAAATTTATGCAATGACCAATGATTCTGAAGCCATTGTGTGTGCATGCACACTTATAGATATTGATATATTTTGCATATGTTCACATTTTGTTTTACTTCTGCAATTTTGTTTAACATTTTAACCAACACGGTTACAAATACAGAGACCTTGCTTGTATGAAAGGTGGTAAGGAGCATAGTAATGCTGTATCTATTCAATGCTAGAACCTGTCAGCTGGCTGCAGTACAATAGGCAGTAATAATTATTTGATCATTTATTTGTTTTCATTGGTACTGTCAATCAGTCAATTCAAGTTACAAAATATAAGAAAATATCATTTTCTTGCAGTGGCATCTGATTGGGTGTCATTTGCATTTTATGCTATGTGAGAATGTTCTTGAGTTGTGATTGTGATTGGGTGATTGTGGAGGACGAGTCCCACCTGGGAGCCAGTCTTGCAGAAACTAAGCCTGAGATTTAAGAGCAGGTGGGGTGAACTGTCGCCCGGGGGAGTCAGTCAGTTTAATTATTCTTGTCTTGATGTGTGTGTGATTGGGTGTCTGGGTGAGAACGTGAGTTTGATTGTGATTGTGAATGGAAGCCAGGCAGAAATGCCTATTTAAGGAAGTGGGGAGTCAGTCAGTCTTGTGGAATGTGGAATATGGAATGTGGAATGGTGGAAATGTGGAATGTGGAATGTGGAATGTGGAATGTGGAATGTGGAATGTGGAATGTGGAATGTGGAATGTGGAATGTGGAATGTGGAATGTTTAATATTGTGGAGTTTTGTGTGCGTTTGTCGAAAGTGACTGAGTAGAGTGCTTCCTGTGTGAGTGAGGAAGAGGGAGAGGGGGTGCGCTTTAGGTGTCCGCCTCTCCCGGGGTGTGATTATGGAGGAGCGGGAGGGTGCCCTGGAAGAGGGTCCGCCTCTCGCCCTCGATTTTAGTGGAAAAGAGCTCACACTCGACAGTGGAGAGTGTCTGAGCAAGCCCAAGAACTCACCGGAAGAGTGAAGTATCTTGAGAGTCGATTGCCAGCACTCTCACATCCTGGGAGTGGCGAGTGTCTCTGGAATGAATGCGTAAGAGAACTCGAACTGGAAAAGTTCGAGTGTCTCAGTATGAATGGGTGGGAAGCACTTGAAAGGTCACTGGATATGTGTGTGCCTGAGGAGGTTCCAGGGGAACTCTGGAGGAAGAGGCGCAGTGTCCCGTAAGTTTGGTTATTTTAACTTGTTATTTTCATTTGTTGTTTTTACCCGAAAGCTTCGCGGCGAGTAGGGTGAAGATTTTGTGTCTGTTTGTGTTCGTCTTTGTTATATGTTAACCTGCTACTCCCACTGTCTCTCTCCCATGTCTGGGGGGGGGAGAGACAGAAAAACAAATAAATAAAATCCGGTCCGTAGACCGACAAACTCCACTCCGTGTCTCCTGGCTGTTCTGTTCCCATTCAGGGTTTGTCACGCGGCGTGTGACAAGGATATTAAAATATCTAATGCAAGAAAAGCCAAACTACTACAAAAATATTGTTTGTAAATACACTTGCTTAAATTGGTCTCTCAATCTCTCTATCAAATGAGACATGTCAAAATGAATCCAAATCACAATTTAAGTGAAACGTCTCTGCTTAGACCTCCTGACACAACCTAAACAGGAATTGTTCCACAGCAGTCCCTCCCCACGAGCCTGAAAAAGTTAGTCCCTCTGTGGAGGACGTCAGTCTCGGCCACATGGGAGTGGCATGGTTGCCTGTCTTGTTTCATGTGGTAGAGGCCTTTGGAGCAGTGAGACTTTCCGGGGGCAGGTTTTGGCACTCTCACAGGGTGTGAGTGAACTGTCGCCCGGAATTATTTAATTGGTGTCAATCAGTCAATTGATAGGAAAGTCAATTGGCTGATTGGGTGTCTGGGTGAGAATGTGAGTTGAGTGATTGTGATTGGGTGATTGCCTCACGAGTCCCACCTGAGCCAGGTAGAAATTAAGCCTATTTAAGAGCAGGTGGGGCGAGTGGGGGATCAGTCAGTCTTGTCTTGATGTGGAATGTTTGATGTTTGAGGAGTTTTGTGTGCGTTTGTCAAAAGTGACTGAGTAGAGTGTAGTGATGGGATGATGATACCTCAAGGAGTGTATTGACACACTACACAAACTGTGTCGGCACTAGTGATGGGATGATGATACCTCAAGGAGTGTATTGACACACTACACAAACTGTGTCGGTCACCCAATAGTGACCCCTGCAGTAGTTATAAAATCATTGCAGGTAAAGAAATTCCTTGTTTGTGTAAATGCTAAACTGAGTTGGTATGTAAAATATAGCAAATTTGAGTTACAATTCAGTTACAATTTTTAACTTATGTACACAATTTTGTTAACTTAACTGTTAAATCATATGAAATAAAAGACTTGATAAAGTGAATGCAATGCGCCACCGTAAAAAACATATAGTATATAATTGAAAAACTAACAGTAAACAATGCTCAAAGGAGAAAAAGATTTACCTTGTTTGGCGTCACAAGATCAAAATTATTCCACACTGGGGAAAACTTATTTGAACGATCCATAATCACGCAACTGCAAAACTCCATCCAACAAACCCACGACATGTTGATACAGTTTGTTTCCTTATAAACACACTTTGGCGCGGCACATCCAAACGATACAGTTCCTGTATCGGTCACGTGATTCTTTCTTAAAGCAATACACGCACCAATACGGGGTTTCACTCTTGAGCTCTCGGCACAGTGCTGACGCACCAGTGTCGCTCGTCCCATCACTAGTAGAGTGCTTCATGTGTGAGTGGGGAAGAGGGAGAGGGGGTGTGCTTTGGGTGTCCGCCTCTCTCCCTCGGTGTGATTATGGAGGAGCGAGAGGGTGCCCTGGAAGAGGGACTGCCTCTCGCCCTTGGTTTTAGTAAGAGAGCTCACACTCGGCAGTGGAGAGTGTTTCTGCGCAACAGCCCAAGAACTCACTGAAAGAGTGGAGTGTCTTGGGGCTGATTGCCAGAACTCTCACTGTGGGGAGTGGCGAGTGTCTCTGGATGAATAAGAGAACTCGAACTGAAAAGTTTGAGTGTCTCAGTATGAATGGGTGGGAAGCACTTGAAAGGTCACTGGATATGTGTGTGCCTGAGGAGGTTCCAGGGGAACTCCGGAGAAAGAGGCGCGGTGTCCCGTAAGTTTGGTTATTTTAACATGTTATTTTGGTTTGTTGTTTTTACCCGAAAGCTTAGCGGCGAGTAGGGTGAAGATTTTGTGTCTGTTTGTGTTGGTCTTTGTTATATGTTAACCTGCTACTCCCACTGTCTCTCCCATGTCTGGGGGGAGAGACAGAAAAATGAATAAATAAAAGACCGACAAACTCCACTCTGTGTCTCCTGGCTGCTCTGTTCCCGTTCAGGGTTTGTCACGTGGCGTGTGACACCCTCTTACTGTATTTGCCGTGTAACCAAATGAACATATATTATTGGCTGAATTAGATCATGTTTAGTCTATCCAGACAAAGACCAATGGAGAAAAGCTATGTTAGTGGTACTAGAGGATTTGTGATGGGATGGAAAATGATAGTATACATTTAGGCATTGCATTGTATAGCCATACAATGCTGCTAGAATGGAATTAGTCCAGTGGGAAACACACCCTATAGCCTGGAGTATGGCTTTTTCCACCAGGCCCAACTCCAAACACTCCAAGGAGAAGACAGTGTGAAGGAAGAGCCTACACTCCTCTTTAAAAAAGGAATAAATTATTAGCTGTTGATGCACTGACTGTAAAAATGTATGCTTGAAGTTGTCAATTGTTAATGGATGCAATTTAATACGGTTTGCATGATGTCTAATTTGAAGAATTCTCAGTGTCCGTTTGAATTGACAAAACCTATCAGCAGCTGATCTTAACCAACAATTTCATTTGAAGTGATTGTGATTGTGTGTGTGTGTGCATGGCAGAAGTCATTGCGGCATGAGTTTCACCTGAGCTAATTAATAATATCTAAGTGCAGAGGTGTCAGCCAGGCATGCAGAGATCCATACCGGGACCTGGTACTCAGATGGAGAGAAGGAGAGAAAGAGTTGTGTCATCGGCATAACAGTGGTGAGAAAAACCATGACCAGAGATTAAAGAACCAAGTGACTTGGTGCACAGGGAGAATAGGACGGGGTCTAGCACCGAGCCCTGTGGCACTCCAGTAGAGAGGGTGTGGGGGGAGGAGAGGGGTCCTCTCCAGTCCACCTGGTAGGACCGGTCAGCCCGGTAGGACTTGAACCATGTCAATGCAGATCCAGAGATTCCCATCTCGATGAGAGATGAGAGCAGGATCTGGTGGTCCACGGTGTCGAATGCAGCTGACAGCTCCATCCTCCTCCTCGACCTAAGAGATTGGGACGCAAGGAGAGCGGTCTCTGTGGAGTAGCCTGCCTTGAACCCAGATTGGTTAGGATCAAGCAGGTCATTCTGTAAGAGATGAGCAGACAGTTGGTTATAGACAGCCTGCTCTAGTGTTTTGGAGAGGAATGGGAGGAGAGAGGTAGTTGGAAATGACAGCAGGATTTTGAGGAGGGGGACGACATGAGCGCATTTGAGGGAAGAGGGGACAGAGCCATAGGAAAGAGAGGAGTTGATAACATTGGAGACAAAGGGGAGGATGTCAATCAATCTCAATCAATCAATCTTTATTTTTGTATAGCGCCATTTACAAACAGGTTGTCACACAGCGCTTCACAATTGGCATTTTCCAGAGGGAATAAAAAAAACAGAAAACCATTGGAGCCAATGTGAGAGACTGGAAAATTATTCCCTGACCCCTTAAAAGGCGGTCGAGATGAACTCCTGGAAAATGGTGGGATACAGAGAAAAACAACACAAATAGTCCTTGAGGCTCATGTGGCTTAACAGACCACCGGAAGGGCATTCTAAGTGTAGGAGTGGGGTGGACCTCATCCCTCCAGATACCAGGGCAGGGGCGGGGATGGAACCAGCAGCTAGGGTCTGGGCCAGCGGCATCCGGCTAACACATGGCAGGGGTGGGGGTTGACTCTGGGGCAGGTGAGCTCCGGGCAGGTGCCACGAAGCCGGGAGAAAAGAGGAAAGGTGCAATTATGACTATGATAAATATCACACCGGATCAGGGGAAAGAGTAGTGATAACACTTTTGCACCAGCAGAAGTAATCTAGGGCAGCATAACTAATTAGGTGAGTGGCACAGGGAGCACGCAGCCATGAGGGCACTCAGAGACCATCCCACCACATCATCAGCAGTCCTGATAGGGGCGGATCATCACTTATGATTGGTGATAGTAAGGATAGCTCATTGCACCAGAAGGCTCTATTGCTACGCCCCCTCCACATCTGCACCTAGTCCATAGCAATGGACTGGAAGAGGGGGGAAGGAATGGGATCGAGAGGGCAGGTGGTGGGACAGTGGAAGTGAACAAGTTGAAGGATGTCCGAGTTAGGGAGGGGCGAGAAGGGGGACAGAGGGGTGAGGGAGAGGATGGGGGTAAGGATTGCGAATGTCATCAACCTTCTCGCGAAAGAAGGATGCTAAGTCATCTGTGGTTAGAGAGGAGGGGGGTGGGGGAGGAGGAGGGGTGAGGAGAGAGGAAAACGTAGAGTAGAGTTTTCGAGGATTAGAAACAGAAGATTGAATCTTGGAAAGGAAAAATGCAGACTTAACAGAGGAGAGGTTAGAGGAAAAGGTAGCCAGGAGTGTGTGGAAGTCAGTCAGAGCCACAGGGGATTTGGATTTTCTCCATTTCCTTTCTGCTGCTCGCAGTTTGAGTCAGTCAGCCTGAATAGAGTCAGTTAGCCAGGGGGTGGGGGGTTGGAGACAAGCAGGTTTAGTGGATAGAGGACAGAGTGAATCAAAGGAGGAGGAGAGAGAGAGGAAAGTAGAGTGGATGATGCTTCCTCAGCAGGTAGCTGAGAGAAGGCATCAGTAGGGGGAAGGGAAGATAGAACAGTAGCTGACAGGGCAGTGGGGGAGAGAGAGCAGAGGTTGCGACGGACAAGGACAGTGGAGGCAGGTGAAGATGGTTTAGGCACAGAGGGGAGGGGGAGGGAGAAAGACAGAAAGCAGTGGTCAGACACATGCAGAGGAGACACCACAATGTTGGGTGAAGTGCAGTTCCTAGTGAAGACCAGGCCCAGTTGGTTACCAGCCTTGTGGGTGGATCGGGATTCAGCCACGGCCATGGGGACTCCACTACCACTGAATTCTGTACATCTAGCGAATTGTCATCACCACTGCCTACTTGCGCAACACTTCTTACTCTATCCCTGCTTACTCGTCATTTACAAAAAATTTAATAAATTACTAATATTTTCCTTCCCAGTGTTACAGGTATAGTACGCAGCTGCCTGCAACGATGTCTACCGCTGTATTACTGCACTGATCTCTTGCGCAAACTATGATTGTTCCTACCATGTATTAATGCACATCCTGTAAGTCACTCTGGATAAGAGCGTCTGCTAAATGCTTAAAATGTAAATGCAATGGTATGAACACAACCAGGTAGGAAGCAATCATGACGATGATCATAATGTCATATTAAATTACATCATCCCTCATTTAAATCTTTGTTAGTGTTCAGTTAGGATTAAGGTTAGGGTTCAGATTACTGTTATGGACATATCATGGACAATATTATTGCCTTTTTAGGACCGGTGCTCTTTAAGCAGCTAGAACTTTCTTACCCAAGTTGAGCGAGGTACACTGAAAATGTACCGTACCACTTTAATTTTAGAACCGATGACGTCACATGCTGTGGATGGAGAGGGAATGATGCCGATGCACTCCTCTGCGGGAAACACCATGTTTTCAGTTCATTCTAAAATGTCAGCTTGTATATTCATATGATGGAAGAAGACCCTACCGTACGAAAGATGCCGCTGCCAGGTCGAAAGGGATGCTGGTCGGCGTGGTGCCAAGTGATCCTTTTCGGTGCCTCGGGAGTCGTTATCTTAGCAGAGAGGACCATGCGTAAGTGTCCCTTTCACTTAAATTAAGTAGAACTGTCTGAAACGATTATATCGTTTGTATGCGAAAAGTGATACATTTCCATCAATCAAATGTAATTGGGAATGTTAGCAAACATCGTGCGCCTAAGTGTATGTGTCCGGTTAGCAAGCACGATTGAAATGTTTCACAGTAATTTGATTCATGTTGCAATATTAAGGAGTTCTGGGCACGTTGCGTTGAATGTTGAAACAAGGGGGATTCTTGGTTATCAGACACACTGCTAAAAAAACTGCACCACCTTCCTATCTGAGCGCCTTTTCGACCGGATTCATGAATGGATGGGCAAAGAGGCGTTTCCTGTAGCCTCGGCACAGATGGTTCGCATTACAGCGCACATAGAAAGAATGCGCCGCAGCGCAGACCTACAGGAGCTCGACGCATTCTAGAAGATCAATTCTGCGCTACCCTGCAAAGTCCTGCAGTGTGAGTTTACTGACAGAGGGCATCCGCGATCAGTGTTTCATAGGCATGGTGTGGAAAACCCTCTCTTCTGATGTGTATGAAATATGAGCGCATGAGTGTGTATTCTGTTAAACATATGCACATATTCACGTTAAAATGAATAAAAGTTTTCTAGTTTTCCACAAAAAATTAATCGGCACTCTTTTTACTGGAAAAATGTCTGAAGTCTGAAGTAACGTGCTCTTTGGACGCAAGGGTCAAATATGAAATGACAAAAATGTCAAAAATGACATATAGCACATCCAGAGAAGGCCAAGGCATGGTAACTGTAACTTTTTTGGATGTGCCATGTGTGGCCTAACAATTTTTATAAAAAAATATGCATAGTTGTAGAACTGTAGATGTTAAACTGCCAAATAACATGGACATTATGCATGTACTGCACAATTCCATCTAGAACAGATATGTCTGTTGCTGTCAAATTGAATTGTTATTCTCTCATAGAGCAATACAAAAGATGATTGCTGTACAATACATGGCAGTACTGTCAAACAGAACTGTTCCATATGGAGAACGTCATCCTGCTGTACTTGAACATGAATAAAAAATTACATGGAGAAACTTTAAAGTCAATTCAATCTTTAATAGTTAGACTTTTGGTCTGACTATTTCAAGGGCCCCAATAGCAGGTAAAAAATATATCGTGTGTCACTGGTCACATTTTAGGTTTTGGTTGACCATACCAGCTTCATGGGGGCCTTTTCAAATTGGTCATATTCGGGGTAATTATCTGATGGATTGCTTTCGCTCAGGTCGTGAGTCACTTACAATTTCAACCATATTAATCGTAGATGCCTGCCAGCTTGCGGCCATGGAGACCATAATGCTCAATGGTCTGATGAGGAGATCCTCGTCCTTATTGTCATTTTGTCATCAGGGATAGCATACAGGCAGTGTAGTATAATGGTTAGGGAACCTGGCTTGTAATGTAAAGATTGCAGGTTTGATTCCCACGTGGGACACTGCATTGAGCAAGGCACTTGATCTGACTTGCTTCAGTAATTATCCTGCTGTATATAAACGTAAACTTTTTAAGTCTCTGGATAAGAGCGTCTGCTAAATTCCTGTAATGTAATACAGAATGCATTTAAGAAGTTATGTGTCACATGCAATGGGCATTGTATAAGTTCTATTGATGATGGCTGAACAGTGATTTTTCTAGAACTACACATTTAATATCTGAACTCATAAGAGCAAGAGTAAAAAAGAATATGCCCTGTGTTATCTGTGATTAGTCTCCACCAGCCTTAACCTTTGTTGTGTCTTTTCTATTGTCCTGATGAGTCAATTGTTTTATATTGTGTTATCTTGGCTATGGATGTTATATTTTGGGGTATGTGCAGTCCTGCACATATGCCAATAATAACTGAAACCAGTTTGAAAACTAGTAGAATAGTAGAATAAGTAGAATAGAATAGAAATTCAGTTATAGGTAAGTAGTATTCATTCTCACAGGTTTTATGACAGTACAAATAGGGCCTTAAAGTATGACCAATATCCTGCTTTGAGTAAGCAGGGAAACAAGATGATTTGATCCTGTACAGCCTTATAGTGATGGTGAAGCAAGACATTTTGGGAATATTTATCCTCTCACAATCACACAGAGAATAGTAGAGACTAAACCCCCATAAACACAAGGAATAATCTTCTGAGTTTCCTGTCTTTGTATTGTATACTGCATAATATATTGTTGTGATATTGGGATTCATACAGTAAATGGCCTTTTCTCTCTTCCCTTATGAGTGATCTACTGTCTGGTGTACTACCTTTGGGTTAACCGAATACCATTGGCGGGGTTGACCCTTGGCTTCCTTCTGCCTGGCACGGCCACCCAGGTGCTGAGCTTCCTTTGGTACCGGGCAGATGGAGACCAGCGAAAGCCTTTTCTCCTGTTCATACATTTTCTACATCTTGGGATCTTCAACAGGTCAGATCACCACCACCTGTGCAGTTTTATGTAATCTATATATATCATTCTTATAATTATGCCCCCCTCCCCGGCAGGCTGTGGGACTGCATGGGTTCGATATGGCGTATGCAGGGTTCAGCAGGTGAGCTGAGTGCTGTGGTTATGCAACAAGCGGACGTTTCAGCCCTCCGCCTGCTGGAGGCGCTGTTGCTCACTCTTCCACAGACCTTGCTGCAAACGTACATTCTTTTCACCACCGACGTGGGCTTCCTTTCTCCAGGTGAGTTCCATCAGCCTCTATTTACAACCGTTCCACCTTGCATTCTTCTGATAAATATAGAAGTTAATCCATTTAAGGGCAGGATAAAACATATTGCCTGTATGTGCCTTTATCCAGGAAAATCAGTACACTTGGGTACTTCAGAAATTGGTCTTGCTGAGCACTTTGCTTGTCGCAAAGGTGTTGTCTTTTTGGCGACAACATTAAAATGATGTCTTGACCCACTGCAGAAACTGAGAGTAGATGAGAATCCATATTTCCACTAAAATGGTTGGGCTGTTGGTTCGGACTGGAATTGAACGAGGTAGTTGAGGGTAGCATTAATCCTCAGGGATATCGAGGCCATTTATTTATTGCTTTATTGATGATTGATTGACAGTGGCTGCCTGGCCGGTCAGCCTGCGCTTACCTCTGTTGACCCATGCTCTTCCCCTCTCAGTGTCTCTGTGCTGTGGGATCTGCCTGCTGTCCCTCTCCTGGGCCCTGGTTCTGTTCAGTCGAGCATGCTGTCTGATCCGGCCGGGCCATCTGGCCATGCCGCCCGCCCCCCTGCTTTGTCTGCTGCTGTGGAGGGCTAGCATGCTGGGTGCCAGGATCGCCAGTCTCATGATTTTCACCAGGGTCTTCCGCTGGTGGACCTGTGGAGTTGTGGGTGAGGAGAGATGCATTGCTGTAATTACAAATGGGGCAAATGGTATGTTCTTTTTTTCTCTCCTGCTCTCTCTTTCTGCTGTTTTTCTCCCCATTTAAAAAAAATCCAATTATACCCTAATTTTTCACGTCAATTATCCCACTCCCTCATATATCTTACGAGTTCACTGCCATAGTCCTGATACCAGCAGTTACATGCAGCTGGGCCCCGCCTCCTTCGAGCCAGAACCCGCCAAGCCGTCACCGTGACTCCCGTACGCGCGCACAGGGCCACTCCTATACGCAGTGAACTCACATTGGCTTCCCTCCCCCTCCCTGGGGCGGACAGCCAATTTCCGCCCCCTATTGGCACTCCCGGCCAGAGCCAATACTGGCGCGGCCGGTGGAATCTAACCCTGGTCGCAGTGGGCAGCGTTGACCGTTGTAACCGCTATACCAAAATGGTATGTTCTTGTCTTAAACTATTCTTATAGTCTTGTGTTGTCAGATCCAAATGATGAAGATGATAATTATTATTAATAGTAGGGCTGACCCCATTTAGTCGACTGGTCGATTGTTTGGTCGATGGGCTGTTGGTCAACCAAGATTTGTTTTGGTCGAGCAGTCTCGCGAAATAAAATAAAAAATAAAAATATTTAAAAATTCTCCACGCAGCATGAGACAACCTAGATTCGCACCTCAGTTCGGCGTTCGGCTATTCGTCAGTAGAATAATCCATTCTGGACGCTGCAGGTATGGCAGTGACAGTCCTTCACTCTTAACATAGTATACATGTATATACGTATACATGTATGTTCTCTTTAAATTATATTAGGCAGTTAAGGTAATAGTAATGTTGTGAATAATTCTGCAAAACTAATAAAAGTAACATTTTATAATAAATGTGTTTTGCTAATTGTACGGTTTATATATTTATAACTAACATGCGTAACACCCCTTTTCATGTAGCCTATATTGTATCCTTCTTGTTTTAGGCACGCGAATGTGCATTTTACATTTTTACATTTTAAGCATTTAGCAGAGCGACTTACAAGATGTGCATTAATACATGGTAGGAACAATCATAGATCGCGCAAGAGATCGCAGTGCAGTACACAGCGATAGACATCATTGCAGGAAGCTGCGTACCATACCTGTAACACTGGGAAGGAAAAGGTTCATAAAATTATTATTATTATATATTTTTTTGTATATGCGCCCCCTCATTTTAATTGTAGCCTAAGATTTGCCTACAGTTAAGATGAGTGATATAGGCATACTTTAATTACTCATTTCGATATAACCTAAGAACATAATGTCAAAGAAAAAATCTGGAGTATGGCAGCATTTCGTTTTAGTCACGGACAATCCAAAAAAAGTGGAATGTAAACTTTGCAAGCGCGTTTTCAAAGGCAAGGTTTATCGTTAATAAAACGAGGAGCAGCCTTTTGCCAAAAAATGTGGACAAGCTAGTGTTCCTGCGCCATAACATGAAACGACTGGGGAAGTAGGATGTTCAGCTTTAGGCTACAATTGAAGACATTAGGCTATGTGTGATAATTTGTTTGTTAGCCTATTTTTTTTTGCAAAATATATTTTAAATCCCAATGAGACCAACCTGGTTAATTAAATAAAACATAGCCTACGCATTAGAATGTGTTATGGTTGTGGTCAAATAAAAGCATCAGCCTATTATGTGGCCATACCACAACTTCACAAGCGCAACGGCAGAATCTGCAAGGGCAGCATGAGCTCGGAACGGATACGTTTTTTTTCTTCTTTCAGGTAATCTTGAACTCCGGCTCCATAAAGCCATTAGCCTATTGTTACTCATTTGTGTCATTCACTTAAGAAAGTTATAAAACACGAGACAAGTGCAATGTGCATATAGTTGTATTTATTAAATCAAATGGAGTGTGTCATATAGAAAAAACATTTTGACCAATTGACCAATTGAAAAAAACGGACGACTGTTGGTCGACCAAGATTTGTTTTAGTCGGGGACAGCCCTAATTAATAGTAATTGCAGTAACTGTGGCTTCAGTAGCCACAATAGTACATTGGTTGCTGTAGTAGCAGTAGTAGGAAATTATGTTGATGAATGATCTTCGTACCAATTGCTTTTAGAAAAGTTTATTGCACAAGTCAATTCTCCACAGAAAAGGTAGATCAGGATGTTTTTAATGCTTACAGGTGTTTATTCCTGTGTAAAGACTGATATTGCCTGAAGATTATTGTTCTTTTGAAACAGACAGCACCAGAACTGAGAGTAGTAGGGGTGGGAGTGGCGTTTTATGAACCCAGAGCTACAATGAGCCATCAATGACTTGTTTAAACCAATGGAAAGAATTTGGTCTTGACAGCAAAGCATAATTAATGGGTCGCATCAGTGAGCATATGTTGGCTCCACCTATTTCCAGCCATCCTTCTCTGGTTGGTCTGGTGAATAGAATGAAATTCTATGGCAAACGATATTATTAAATTTGCTCTCATTACTACCCTAGTTATAAATTGAGACCTTAACTAAACTGTTAAATGTAGGGCAGTTTTATACACGAGGGACTCCCAGCACTGTATAACTATCACCATCACGCTTCCATTGCTCCAGAGATTCTATTGTTTGAGGTCATTCTTTAAAATGATATTTTTACCCCCCCCCCTGCAAGGTTTCCACTGGCTGACCGCATGCTTCTGGCTGGTATCTCAGCAAACAGACATCTACCACAGCCCCTGGCGCTGGCGTTTCTTCAACTGCATCCTGGGCGCTGTGCACATCTTCATCTTCCTCAATGTTAAAGATGGGCCTTCCAGGTTTCGCATCGCTACCTTTTATTTGGTAGGTAACGGCAAGCAAGCGGTTTGTGAACTACAATCTCTATTTATTTTGGTATGAGGTCTTTCCTTCATTGCCTTGCATATGACTTGTATAAGGTATACAACATTTTGAGATTAGATGGTGATCTTTCAAAGGTATATTTCGGATTGTACCTTAATGGAAGAACCTTCTCACTCTGCAGTTATTTGCTTATTTAGCCATGTCTAATATGCTCCCAAGCCTGCCCCCTTTTGTAAGCCTGCCCTCTTTTTTCGAAGAGGCGGGGAAACCTCTGCCGACTGAAAGTGTCCAACTATGCACCATGGGACACGGTCGTGGTCAAAGCTCAATTCCAGACTGTCGCGCAGAATTGGTCCCAAGATATCCACATTTTATAAAAGTACATATTGTACTAAAAAACAAAACCTTGATGTTTGTGTCACAAGATCTGTGCTCCTTGGTTTATAGTATATTGTAGTAATTCACAGCATTTCTTCTGCTCGAAAAAGAGTATAATTATTTCTCTTTGGCCCTCCATTTTATTTATTTGTCAGCGACATGGCAAAAGCATTGTTACCATGTTTAAAACAAGCATCAAATGCACTGCATTGTTTATAAGCAAAGGCTAATTTCTAACACATCACCCAATCAACTATCAAAAAATAAAAACAAAACAAAATGCATGCATGAACACATTAGAAAAGTATAGCCATTTAATACAGCAAAATGGCAAATTACATGAGTAACCATAGATACTTATAAAAAGTTACAGCTGCTGTTCTTGTTCCAGGTCATGCTGTTGGAAAATGCCATTCTCCTGCTGCTGGCATCAGACTTCCTCACTGAAGCAACATGGGATAGCATGGGCATTCCCACAACCGTTTTCTGTAGTTTCCTCTTGGGTAAGAAATGGAGAAATACAGAACATCTTTATTACAATTCTATGCAAAAAATATGTTTTAAGTGACAGTCAGAGTTGAAAAAGCAGGGAAATTGAAATGAGCGAGCCGTAGCACTCTTATTCTTGCTTTTAAAAATGTACTGCACGTGACTTCATCCCAGAAAAGAAAAGCTGACTGCTCGGCACGGTGGCTGAGGGCTCAGCCCGCTCACTTATAATGTATTGTGTATCTTATCATAATGTATCATTCTGAATACATTCTAAATCTCTTTGAATACTTTGTGAACGGGCTTAACTTGGCAATGTCAGAATTAAATTTTGTCAAATTTTTTTGACAAGAAAGGTTTTTTTGAGCTTTTAAAAAAAAGCTTCTTCACGAGAGCCACGTGGTTGTAATGACTGTTGGCCTCAAATGAGTCCATATAGGATGTCCTACATTTCTTTCATGGAAAGTGGATTAGGAAAGTCGTTCTTCATCAGTAACGTCCGTTGTCCGGATCACTGTTGTAGGTGTAACATCCCTGACTGTGTATTACCGCTTCCTTCACCCCAAATCCACGGAGATCCTCCAGAGCCTGCACCACGATCGCATGGGCAGCGTGTGCTTGGAGAGAGGGGAGTCCTCCTTCTCGCTGGGCAATAAGATCAGGCCCGTGCCCTCCGTCCATGCACACGGCGCCTTCTCCCTCACCGGCATGGCTCGCTCCCTGGTGGAACACTCCGGGACGTGCAGCAGCGAGCCGGGAGGGGAGTGCAGGCACCACCACTGGCTGCTCATCCGCCTCGCGCTGAAGACGGGGGACGTGGCCAAAATTAACCTCGCCTACGGGGCCGGCGCGGAGCGAGGGGTGGCGGTCATGCTCGACGCAGAAGGCGCCAAGGAGGAGGAAAAAGACCGGGGGAACCTGCCAACAGAGTCTGAGGAAAACCCTGCCATTACGCCCCTCTCTGATGGCAAGCTGGACTTCCAGAGCGCGAGTGACACCACGTCCCCAGATGACACTGATACTGATACTGACGACGACGAAAATGAAGATGATGACAGCGAAGAAACCGAGACCCCTCTGGAGTGTCCTGCCTCCACGTTCAGGAGGGGGTCCCCTGAAGGAAAGTCTCTGTTGGTGGACAGTCCGGAGCCCATTTTCTGCCCCACGGAGTCGTGCACCACTCTGTACTTCAGTGCAGATCCTCAATCTCCGAGCAGCGCCAGCAATGTGTACCTGGACAGAGAACCGAGCCCCATCACCGGTGACAAAGGGCTGCGCCGGGACATCAGGGAGCTCTTAAACAGGGTCGAACCTCGGTACACATCCACCCCAAAGATTATCTCCGGTACTCCAGAATCTTGGACTCCTCGCACAGGGGCTTCCCGGAGGCAGCTGATAAAATCTAAGAAAGACACGGATTAGAGGCTTTAACAGGTTAGAGAATGTGGACTTCACTGAACAAAAAAATAAGCAATCGAAGGCTGTACATGCACAAACATCTTAAATGACATATTAAGAAATGCTAATAAATTTCTCGGTTTTGCAAAGCATTTTGTCCATCACCATGTCCAAAACAGTGGCATGTGGTATTACCACAAAAAAATTGGACCTGGGTTCAATTTTGGTAAAAGTATTGTTTTTAGATCTTACTTATTGTTTCCCATGTTTAGGAAATTGGTTAAATTATCTTGAATACTTTGTTATATGCTGCTAAGGGGCACAGTTTCACCTGATATTATTTATATACTTTGGTCTGACTAGTTTGTTTATTTTTGGTCCGTCCATGACAATAAGGTCTGATACCTCACGTAGACTTGTTTATTGCTTGCCTGTATGATTTATATGTATTTAACATTTAGAGATAGTGTTCTTTCAAAGGTACTTTTGGAAAATGTGTAAAAGATATACCCATTAGTTCATTATATCTCTTTTAAACACATTTTACCTCAATTAAATTAACCATTTTACTTAGTACTTATTATAATTGTTAGCCCTGAAATATCTTAAAGCCTTTTACTTTTGCATATAAGAAGAAACCACTAACAGTTCTGCAACTAATATTATAATGTTATACAATGATTCACTGTAATATGATATGTCACATAAAGCTAATGTGATACAATTTGACTGTTCAATCACTTTGCGAGGACCTTTCCTCTTATACCTTGGAAAAGAGAACTAAATGAAAACATATCACAGCACCGTATGTTACTTGCATTACACAATCGACAGATTGTGCATATGGTGGATGTTTACTGAAGCAATTCAGGTTAAGAACCTTGCTCAAGGCAACTGTGGCAGTGCTCAACCTAAGATTTGAAGCTATGATGTTCTGGTAAAAGACCAAAACCGAATCACTACGTCGCATTGCCACTCCGTTGATATTCTGCTACTCCACATTGAATTGTTTCTACATGTAAATAAATTAATATTTACTACCTTTTTCTGTACATCCTTTATTGATTTTTTTTTTTTTTAACTGCTTGGTACCTTAAATCAATGTTTTAGGTAAGATATTTGGGTTTTAGATTCTTCATTTAAATGTTTAAAAAATCCAGTATTAGACTCAATATTCATTTAATATATTTCCACAGAAGAGTCTTCTGCATGCCAGTGGGTCTATTTAAATTGTTGCAATGTATTCTATTAATGACCTGGGTGATATTTGCAGCAGAAGAGCCATTACATTCAGTCACCTCACATACATGTAAAGAGCCCCATCTCAACAAAAATGTTTTAATTGTTTGAAAAAAAGGTGAAGTTGCTAATGCCATAACTCATTTGTCTTTACATTTATAAAGACATACATATACCTTATCACATACACATGATATCCTCAGCTAATATATGCCACAATTCAAAAGGTGATATCTCTGCAGAAACATTTTCAGCACAAAAAAGTTACTCACATATACAAAGCATAAACTCTGCTTTTTTTACTCCATCTGAAAAATACAATTCCTAAATTTGGTCTGCATACCAAATCATTGATATTGGAATGATGTCAAATTAAAACTAAACTGATGTCAGAGGGTACAGAAGTTAATGTTTGTAAGGACTGAGAGTTTGAGGCTATTGTAGTTTCTGTGGGAGACCCAGCTCTCTGAGCTGTATAGGTATGGGGTATGTGCTGGTAACCCATAACTTAGCAGATGGCATACCTGCCATCCCAATATATATAGGGGGTAGACAAAATAATGTAAACACCAAATGAAAAAAGGACTCATATTTAACTAAATCACAATTTAAAAGGAGTCAACAGTTATTTTTCATATTAATGTCAATACTAATTACCAATATGTTTGCTATAAAAGACATTTTAAAATCAACACTTTAATATGTGAGTTTCTAAAGCAACATGAGAGCTTTGAAGAGCATGGAAGAGGTCAAATAGTTGGGGAACTATCTACACCTCCGTGACCCAGTCTCAACAAAAACTATGTTGTGAGCTTCACACAGCAGATATTTATGGTAGGGCTGCCATACTCCACATGCTTGTAACTAAGGTCAATGTGCAACAACACATAACCTGGTGTAATGAGCACAAAACCTGAGCAGTGGAATAAAGTAATATGGTGTGAAGAGTCATCATTTACTCTTTTTCTTACATCTGGACAGGTTTATGTTTGGAGAAAACCAAAGAAAGCCTTCAACCCACATTGCCTGTTCTGTGGTGGATCTGTTATGGTATGGACAGCCATCTCGTGGGAGTGATTGGGTCCAATTATTACTGTGCATGGTAGAATTATGGCCAAGGAATACGAAGCCACAAAGTGACCAGGTGCACCCTATGGTGCAAACATTGTTTCCTCAAGATGTTCTCATATTCCAAGATGACAATGACCCCCCATACACACTACTAAATGGATTTAGGTGTGGTTTAATGAGCACCAGGTTGAAGTCAAACACCTTCCATGGCCTCCCCAATCACCAGATCTAAAAATCATCAAGTCTTTATGGGAAATTCTGGAACCTAGAGTGCAGAGTAGATTTCCACTGTCTTCATCTCTCAAATAACTGGAGGCCTTTCTTCTTGAAGAATGGTGTAATATCCCACAAGAAACAGTTCCAAACATCTATAACATAATTCAAAAAAGGAATGACGCTCTTATGTTATAGTTAATAAATATTCATATATTGTTTCTATATGTTTGCATTTTTTTGTATTAACTACAATAACTAAATGTTCTAGATTTATATTTTATACTTTATATTCTAGATTATTATGGTTTATCTTTTATAATCTACTTTATATATATAGTGTATAGTATACTTTATATTGTAGATTATTATGCTTCGCTCCATTGTTCAAACCTCTTTTCTATTAGTATACACTTTGCCTTTAAAAATGAATACTTTAAAAGACTTTCCCCTTTAATGGAGATTGCGCCTGCGCATAGCGACCTGAAACTGCTCTTGCCTGCAGAACTTCGTAGAAAGTTTTAGCTACTGGAAAAAAGAGGAAAAGATTAATGCAAAAATGGCTTTTCGGAGGAGAAACAAGAGCTACCCATTCTTTAGCCAAGAATTTCTCATTCAGAATCATGCAGACATCGTCTTTTGCTTGGTGGTTTTCATTTTGATTGGATTGATGTTTGAGGTGAGATGATTTCTGATCTCTATTTTTTCCCAAAAATGCTTGCCAGCGTAACCGAGGGGCTGAAACGACACAAACGGCTAGTTTCAAACTATTTATTGTTGGAATAGAATACAAAATATTTCATAAATCTTGCTATAATTGGAAATGCCTAGGTAGCTGCTATCTGGACGATAACTGACCAAATGTGTACGAGTGTAGTCGGCTGGTTAGTGGGACTTCACGCAGGGACGGTGAAAACAGGCATCACTGGGAATGCAGCGGAGAGATTGTCTTTAAGTGACTTTACTTGCGTTAGAAACGGGAACAATTCTGCCAGCTAGCTATCTACATTATGTTCTAACTAACTATGTAGCATGTTTTGCCAGGTTACTTTAGCGATCTGGTGTTGCAGTAGTTGCACAGCTGATGCACTGTTTGGTAGCTCGCTAACGTTTGCTAACCAGCCGGGCTACACACTTACTACATCGACTTTACCTTTTCACTTTTAAAATACTTTACTGTCTGTATTCTTATCATTTCACTTAGCAGTTCCACAAATATCTTCGCAAGGTCTCATCGATATGGGTGTCATGATTGTAGAAAATATAGTTTTAGCTGGATAGGTATTCTCGGATCTTTAAAATATGTTTTAAATCGACAATGTACAGCTTGTGCGTGTGTTCTCTATAATTACGAGCCAACGTGAGCTAGCAAGCGGATTTACCAGTTCTACTTGCTAGTTAGCGACGTGCATTGTCTTCCTAAATGCTACCACGGTGGAATACAAAAAAACAAAACAACTTTGTGTCTCGCCGATTGGGACAGATAAAACACTTTCTCTCCGGTTCGCTTGCTGCCACCGCCTCCCTCTCGCCCGAATAGCAGAGCACTGACTTAGTGCCACGTCTCAATCTTTCAGCTGGTTAGTGGTCTTCGCTTCTCTCCTCTGACCTGCAAAGGAAAACATTTTTGTCTCAGTGTGGACGTACAGTGTTTACAAGTACAATGTTAATAAGCATGTTAAGCTTTAGCTAGCTACCTATAAATATGTACCAATTCCCACCATATTAATCTCCACAATGAAAATAATGTATATGTTCAGCATCCGGGTGATTGCTGTGTCCTGTTCCAGTTGTACAGATTGAGACAGGTGTGCCACCGCTTGCCTCTTGTGCAGACCTATTTTAATTTGATCTTATTTATTGTTTTAACCTTTCAGGCAACCGCAAAAACTGCGTTCCTGTTTATTCTCCCTCAGTACAATACCAGCACGCTGTCACCAGGTAAGTTGTTGGGTAGCTTGCTTCATCATTGCCTCCGTGACTGGTGTGATTAACTGAAATTAACTCGCCTAAATGCTATTGCATATTCTGGTGTAGCCTATCTATGTAGTTTATTGCTTTAAAAAAAATAACTGTGTTTATTCCAGTTACTAGAGGTTAATGTGGTGTTGAGTGTTGATTCAGCCCATTACTTCTGTCATTCTGCTATAGCTGAAGTCCTGCAGAAGCACTAAGATATCCACCCACCACCAGATCTTGAGACCAGACTGGTCTCTTGCTGTGTGTTGAAAGAAAGTCACTACATATCTGTGTATGAATGTGCCCTCAGAAGGAGGCGGGGCCAATGGTAGATCTTGGAGGAGGTCGCACAGTTTCATTGCTCATCTTTAGGTTCTGTCTCTGTGCAGAGGGGGAGGTGTCTCTCTATCACTATGGCTGGAGGGACTGCATCACCATCCTCTTCTACTTCCTCATCATCATCATCCTCCACGCTGTAGTCCAGGAGTATGTGCTGGATGTGAGTACCTGTCCCTGTGGCATTATGGGAAGTGGAGTGTTAGATGTGAGTGTCTGTCCCTGTGGCATTATGGGAAGTGGAGTATTAGATGTGAGTGTCTGTCCCTGTGGCATTATGGGAAGTGGCGTGTTAGATGTGAGTGTCTGTCCCTGTGGCATTATGGGAAGTGGAGTGTTGGATGTGAGTCTCTCCCTGTAGCATTATGGGAAGTGGAGTGTTGGATGTGAGTCTCCCTGTGGCATTATGGGAAGTGGAGCCATTCATTGCAGTGGCAGTTAAGATTGCGTTGGGGTCTTTGTCATAACCCTTGTCATCATCCTTGTCACATAAAGACTATGCCTGCAGGCTGCATACTTTTTGAGAATGAGCATCTTAAGGCAATAAATACAGTAGATCCTCTAGATGGCTAATGGGTACACACGATGATGGTGTAGCTTGGATCAATGCCTTCTCTCAAAGTGAAACAAAACTAAATACAATTACAACAAAAAAGCCTTACCTAAATGTTTATATGTTCTTTGTGGTTCTCAAAAAGCCAATTCATTGGGAAGCTTGCTACCACTAAAAATCAGGTAAGTAGCTGGCTATCGATAGATTTGCTAGGTTTTAGCTAGCAAGCTGTCTATACATCTATCTGGCATTACAATATTTACCAGGCTACTTCGCTTGCTACCTGTCTAGCCAGTATGTAAGATTGTCTTCTGGACTGGTAGCTTTCAAGCTAGCTACACTATATGGCCAAAAGTCAGTGGACACCCCTACTAATTATTGAGTTCAGGTGTTTCAGCCACACCCATTGCCAACAGGTGCATAAAATCCAGCACATAGCCATGCAATCTCCACAGACAAACATTTAGAATTCAGAATGGTTCATAAAGAGCTCAGTGACTTTAATTGCGGCACTGTCATAGGATGCCACCTTTGCCACAAGTCAGTTCGTGAAATTCCTGCCCTACTAGATGTGCCCCGGTCAACTGTAAGTGCTATTATTGTGAAGTGGAAGCACCTAGGAGCATCAACAGCTCGGCCACGAAGTGGTAGACCATGCAAACTCACAGAGCGGGACCGACGAGTGCTGAATCGCATAGCGTGTAAAAATTGCCTATCATCTGCTGCAACACTCACTACAGCGTACCAAACTGCCTCTGGAAGCACCATCAGCACAAGAACTGTGCGTCGGGAGCTTCATGGAATAGGTTTCCATGGCCGAGCAGCTGCACACAAGCCTCACATCACCATGCGCAATGCCAAGCGTTGGCTGGAGTGGTGTAATTGGCCACTCCATCTTAGCCAATTAGGCGCTTCCAACTTTGTGGCAACAGTTTGTGGAAGGCCCTTTGCTGTTCCAGCATGACTGTGCCCCTGTCTCACAAAGCGAGGTCCATAAAGACATGGTTAGACGAGTTTGGTGTGGAGGGACTCGATTGGCCTGCACAGAGCCCTGACCTCAACCCCATTAAACACCTTTGCGAGGAATTAGAACGCAGATTGCGAGCCAGGCCTTCTCGTCCAACATCAGTGCTCTGTGCAGGCCAATCGAGTTCCTCCACACCAAACTCGTCTATCCATGTCTTGGCTGAATGGGCACAAATTCCCACAGACACACTCCAAAATCTTGTAGAAAGCCTTCCCAGAAGAGTGGCAGCTGTCATAGGGGGGTCCAACTCCATATTAATGCCCATGGTTTTAGAATGGGATGTCCAACAAGCTCATATACGTGTGATGGTCAGGTGTCCAATGACTTTTGGCCATATAGTGTATTTGAATTGGCTCAAGTTGATGCCATTCTATAGCTTAATATTACATATTCTTACTGTTTCCCTTACCATTAAAAAGTAACAGAATAATGCCGCAAATATAGATCAGTGATGTCAAGTATGATTTTACTGATATAAGAACATAAGAATACATAATGATGAGAACTGGCCGTTCGGCCCATCTAGGCTCATCATGTCCTCATCTAAAGAGTATCTAGTACTACATCTAGCCTGGACTTGAATAGCCCAAGCGTTTCTGCCTCTACTACCTGACCTGGCAAGCTGTTCCAGGCATTGACAACTCTCTGTGTAAAGAAAAACTTCCTAATATCTGTGTGGAATTTGCCTTTAACTAATTTCCACCTGTGGCCTCTTGTTCTGCTGACCCCACTTATCTTAAAAAATATTTGGTATTTTACTTTGTTAATCCCTTTTAGGAATTTAAAAACCTCAATCAAATCCCCCCTAAGTCTCCGTTTGCTAAGTTTAAATAGATTGAGTGCCTTAAGTCTATCATCATAACTTTTACCTTTCATACCAGGTATCAGTTTAGTTGCCCTTCTTTGGACTTTTTCAAGAGCTTCTATATCTTTCTTGTAGTGCGGTGCCCAGAACTGCACACAGTATTCTAAGTGGGGTCTGACAAAGGCATTATATAACATTAATATAACCTCCTTTGATTTATACTCAATACTTTTTGCTATGTATCCCAGCATCCTGTTGGCTTTTTTCACTGCTGTAGCACACTGCTTTGATGCAGAAAGTCTTTCAGCCCTGAGCCACCTTGGACTGACCATGACATGGTCTTTTTTTGGACATACCCTGTGCCGGCCAGAAGAGGATGGGCTCCCCCCCTTTTTAGTCTGGTTCCTCCCAAGGTTTCTCCTGACCAAGGGAGTTTTTCCTTGCCACTGTTGCCTTTAGGCTTGCTTTTGGGGGGGGTCTAGGCCTGGGTTCCCCCTCTGTTAAGCGTTTTGTGACAATTCTATTGTGAAAAGCGCTATACAAATAAACTTGATTTGATTTGATTTGATCAACTACAATTCCTAAGTCCTTTTCAAATTGAACACCTACTAACTTTTCTCCTCCCATAAAATACTCCTGTCTAATGTTTTTATTTCCCACATGCATAACATTACATTTAGCAATATTGAATGTCATCTGCCCATTTTTGGATTTTGTTTAAGTCATCTTGGATTACTTTAGTTGATTCCAAACTGTTTGCCAAACCCCCACGTTTAGTATCATCTGCAAATTTAACTATTTTGCTACTAACGTCCATGACAAGATCATTTATGTAAATAAGGAAGAGCAGAGGTCCCAGCACCGATCCCTGCGGGACACCACTGCCCACAGCACCGAGGTCAGATACGGCCCCACCTACTGTTTCTCTTTGTATTCGCCCTTGCAGCCAATTATGAACCCACTCTGAAACTACTCCTGCAATTCCTACTGAATTCATTTTCCTCTCATGTGGTACCTTGTCAAATGCTTTCTAAAAGTCCAAATATATAATATAAGCCTGGTTCAGGTCAACACACTTTGTAGCCTCTTCGAAAAAGTCCAGGAGGTTTGTTAGGCATGACCTCCCTTTGAGAAATCCATGTTGGCTCTCCCTTAAAATACTATTATTTTTCAAGAATGATTCCAACTTATCCCTAATAATACATTCCAGCATTTTACATGCGATACAAGTTAAACTGACAGGCCTATAGTTCCCTGGGTCAGTACGGTCCCCCTTCTTATATATTGGAATTATACTACCCTGCTTCCAGTCATCTGGTATTTCTCCAGTGATTATGGATTGAATGAAAATATCTGTCAATGGTTTATATATAATTTCCCCAAGTTCTTTGAGTACTCTGGGATATATGCCATCCGGGCCTGCTGCCTTATTTGTCTTAAGTTTTTGTAGTTTTTGTAGTACTTCTACGTCCCTTATCTCAAAGTCCTCCAAAACATTCTGTACCTTGTCTATACATTTAGGCATATTTATAACCTCTTCTCTAGTAAAGCTCTCAACAAAGTAACTGTTTAGTGTGTTAGCAATATCCTTATTATTATAAACCAAAGTTCCTTCCTTATTCTTAATGCACTTAACCTCATCCTTAACTTTCCTTTTTCTACTACAATATTGAAAAAACGTTTTAGGATTACTTTTTGCATCTACAATAGCCATTTTAAATATAGTAAATTTTTCATTCACAGTTCTGCAATCTAGAAGTTTTACCCAATCTATATTACTTAAATTCTCTCATTTTATTGAAGTCAGCTAGTCTAAAATAAAAAATTCGAGAGTTAGAGGAGGCTGTCTTAACTTGCCAAAAAATATCAAAAATAACTGCACTGTGGTCACTTGCCCCTATTGGTTCTCCTACCTCTGTGCTGCAAATTTTATCAGGATTGTTACACAAAACCAGATCTAGTATTGATCTCCCTCTCATAGGCTGAGTAACAGACTGTACCAAAAAGCAGTCATTGACCATATCTAAAAACTCCTCTTCACATTTGCCCTGACCTGTCACTATCTCCCAGTTAATAGAGGGGTAATTGAAGTCGCCCATTATTATCATCTCTCCTTCAGCACAGGTTTGTTTTATGTTACCAAAGAGCGTACTATTTATGTTACTGTCTGAAGCTGGAGGTCTATAGCATACTCCTATATTAAGGCCCTTCTCATGATCTCCCAATAATCTAATCCAGTTGTCCTCACAAGAAACAAATGAGTTTATACCTGGAATTTCCTGCACATTAAGATTGTCTTTCACATAAAGGGCCACTCCCCCTCCTCCTTTATTAGTTCTATCCTTCCTAAACAATTTGTACCCCTCTACATTATATTCATCCCCATCCGCTGCGCCAAGCCATGTCTCAGTAATCCCAACAATGTCATAACCCTGACATGTCATGTTTAATCCTTGTTGTTTCAGTTTTCTTATACTGTAATTGTACAGAATTTCTCCCTTTTTTACGTGTGCAGAAAGTCAACAGGCGACTGCACCTTTCAAAGAGCAAGAACACCAAGTTTAACGAGTCTGGCCAGCTTTGTGTATTCCATCTGGTGTCATCCGTATGGAGCCTCTACCTTCTAATCATGGTGAGACAACCCCACCCGCTCTCTGAAAGTTAAACATGTCCGATTGTATATATTTTAAAAAAAATCTTGCCCTGAAATTAGAACCAGAGTTTCTGTTTCTATCCAGCAAATGAGTAAAATGGGCATTTACAGACTCGCAAGTCCTGGGCAGCCAGAGAATAGGAACAACCCCAGCAAAATGTGGAAAACACTGAAACAGTTGGGTTATAGTAATAGATTAATCACCAAAACTGCTAACATCAGCCTGAAGATAGATGGGAAAATCACATCGGACAAAACGGAGATCGCCAACAGCTTGAATGGTTTTTTCTCATCCGTGGCCAAACATCTAGTTTCAAAGTTGCCCAGGCAAACAGATAGATATGGTGAAGCTCACATCCAAGAGTTCTACTCCAAGAAAGGGATTCAGACAGACGCCTTCTCCTTACAGAAAGTGTCAGAGGAGACAGTGCTTAAGAAGCTAGTGGAGCTCAACCCGACAAAAGCGACAGATGTTGACAATATTCCCGCCAGATTTCTTAGGGATGCAGCTCACGTTATATCCCCCTGTATAACACATATTGTAAATCTTTCTATTGAATCAGGGAAGTTTCCGAATGAGTTTAATCTTGCTAGGGTAATCCCTTTATATAAGAAAGGTAGTAAGCAGGATTATGGTAACTACCGTCCCGTCTCTATTTTGTGTGTAATCTCTAAGGTTATTGAAAAGATTATCTACGAACAAATTGATACGTACATCGTATCCCAAGACTTGCTTTATGAATCTGGCTTTAGAAAATCCCACTACTGATTCTTGTTTACTGTTTCTAACTGATCACATTAGGAAAGAGATGGATAGTGGCAAGTTCTGTGGGTGGTGATGTTAGATTTACAAAAGGCATTCGATACCGTGGACCACTCAATCCTCGGAATATGTTCGAATGTTGCGCTTGTAAGAGCAGCACGTCGTGAACACAGCTCCGGTATTTTAACGTATTTAAACGTTGTTTTGTTGTTATTATGTGTATTTTGTATTTTGTATTTTGACCGTCATAGACCCCACTCTTGGGTCTATGGTGAGAGGATCTAATAATCACAACCTGAGGATTATCTACTCGTGCGAACATCTACCCCGGCTAAAAAAAGACGATGTTTTCAAATAATGCGCTTGTAAGAGCAGCACGTCGTGAACACAGTTCCGGTATTTAAACGTTATTTTGTTGTTATTATGTGTATTTTGTATTTTGTATTTTGACCGCCATAAACCCCTCTCTTGGGACTATGGAGAGAGGATCTAATAATCACAACCTGAGGATTATCTACTCGCGCGAACATCTACTCCGGCTAAAAAAGACGAAAGTTTTTTCTGGGACTCGGCTTCACATTCTGGTTGAAATTAAGCAGAGGTCAAGAGGGGTTCGTGGATCTGGAAAAGCTGCATACAAACGCGCATTCCGCCCAAGTCTACCAACCATCGTTATGGGTAACGTGAGATCACTTAATAACAAGATTGATGAACTTGGTGCGCTTATTAAGACGCAAAAGGACTATCGTGAGAATCCTGGCTTGGCAGTGACGTCACCGAGGAATACACATCCTTGACCGGGTTTTCCAGTATACGGGCAGACAGAAGCGAAACGAATGGCAAACGGCGGGGTGGGGGTTTAATTCTTCTGGTGAATGAAAGCTACTGCCCCCTGAACAACATCACGGTCAGAGAGAGAATCTGCATTAATTAATTTATTAGGTTGACTATACTTTTATTGTCTCTGTTTTAAACCTTAGAATTGAGTATGATTGTTATGTGTATTTTCTTGATTTTTATTTTTATTATTCTTTTTTAAACTTTTGTCTTATGCCTATGTATGTATGTATTTATATGTGTATATGTATATATATGCGTGTATATATGTATATGTGTGTATATATATATGTATATATATTTTTATGCCTTACTTTCCCTGTAAAGCACTTTGAGCTACTGTTTGTATGAAAGGTGCTATACAAATAAAGCTATTATTATTATTATTAATGAAACTGAAAGCAATAGGCTTCAATGATATTGCCATTAGCTGGGTTGGCTCCTACTTAAGGGGAAGGAAACAACGGGTGGAAGTGGATGGTACTATATCAGAACTCAAGGCCATAAATTGTGGGGTCCCTCAGGGGAGTGTGCTAGGTCCCCTCTTTTTTCCTGCTTTATATCAATGACATGCAGTCAGCCTGTTCATGTGACCTCCCTCTCTATGCTGATGACTCAGCTCTGATGGTTTCAGACAAAAACAAATCAGTGATAGAGAGCAGACTAAGCAACGAGTTACAAGAGGTCAATCACTGGCTCTCTGATAACCGTTTGTCTCTCCATCTTGGGAAAACTGAATCAATTTTGTTTGCGACCACACAAAAATTGAAAAAATATCCCGGATTCAAGGTGGAGTTGGGCAGCTCTGTGGTCACTGTTAAGAAAACAGTGAACTACCTAGGGTGTGTGTTAGACAACACTCTCTATGGGGAGAGCATGTCCCAAAGGGTCATAACCAAGGTGAACCACAGGATCAAATTTCTGGCCAGAAATTCTAGATTCCTGGATAGGAAGGCTCTGCGAGCTTTGGCAGGTGCCCTGGTTCAATGCCACTTCGATTATGCATGCACGTCCTGGTACGATAGTGCCCACAACAACATGAAAAATAGGCTACAAACTGCACAGAACAAGCTAGTTAGGCTTGTTCTGAATCTCCCACCACGTACCCATCTGGATCAATCCCATTTTAATAGTCTTGGATGGCTCAAAGTAGAAAAAAGAGTTTCTCTGCTGAAACTGAGCCTGGTGTATAAAATAGTTTCAGGGGAGGTTCCCAAATACTTTCACAACTATTTTAAATACGTTAAAAACAATCATGATCATTCCACCAGAGGGAGCGAGACCAATATAATTCCCTTTCGATTTAAGCTTAGCACCTTTGGACAGGTAACCTTCCTCTATTCAGCTGCAGTATTGTGGAACAGTCTGCCCAACAACATAAAAACGGCCACTGGGTTAACTAGTTTTAAGAAATCCTTGCGCAGGTGGCTATCTAATTAGGGAAAGCAGGGCAGGGTTTTTTTAAAATTATTGTATTTATTTATTTTTTATTTATTTATTGCGAATGATGTATTGTAAAATGAAAATTATTGGATTGTATATTGTATAAATGTCTGCCTCAGGAGAAATGTTATTGCACTGATAACCTTGCTGTTGTGCACTCAACTCTGTACGTGTTGCACATCTTGCTGGCCAAAAAGAGGACCACAATGGAAATAAGCCGGAAGGCTTTTTTGTGTTTTTATCCTCGTTAGAGTGGTTTTAATGGATGTATCGCAGCCCAAATGGGGTGAAGCTATATATGTATTTTAACATTCTTTCTAATAAATTCAATCAATCAATCAGCCTGATGTAGTCTGTTTTTACAGTGCATCATAATTTCAGGTAAGATATCTTCTTAATTTATCTTTTACATTTTTTTGTCCCCTTGTTCCTTGTATCTTTTTGCATCCAGGAAGGATATATGCTGAACTTTAGCAGTCTGTGGGAGAACTACCCTCATGCCCACCTCAGGTGAGAATGTACTAGATCAGGTGTGCCAACCCTACTCCTGGAGAGGCAGAGATGGTTCTGGTTTTTGTTCCCTCTGAACCCCCAGTTTTATAATGTAATTGGATCAGTTATTAGGCTTAATGAATGCACTGCATTTTGCCATTCAGACTCTGAATATTCACACTCAGAGTCTTGGTAGTCAATCAAAATATCCTCTTCAAGATGGAACAAAGTCTAGAAGCATAATTTGCACTTCAGGACCAGGGTTGCTCACCCCATTTATCAGGGGAACATGCATGTGTGGAAGGGTGTAGGATATTCATCTTCCAGTCAAATCAATGTCTGTTTGTTCACCGTAAAAATGAAAGGGATTGCAGAGAATCTTATCTTTAGAACTTGATGGAGCGTGGCATCCATTTTGGTGCACTTCTCTTTTCCAGTGAAACGTTTCCAGTAAATAGTTTTGCTTTTGAGCTCCGGTCACCAACAAGCCTCTCTCCCCTCCTAAGATTCCAGGTGAAGTTCTTCTACCTCTTCCAGTTGGCGTACTGGCTCCATGCTCTGCCTGAACTCTACTTCCAGAAAGTGCGAAAGGTATGCAAGGCCGCTCTTAACTCGTAATTAAACGAAAGGATATGGGCGAGGAAAAGTTACCAATTTGGGGGATTGAAAGTTTGACTGTATTGGTGCCCTGTGGAAAGGACGACGGCATAGTTTGAGTGGAACCGTAATAAAAAGTAATTTATCAACATTCAGCATGAGCATATATGCATTATTAGGAAACAGAACATAACGGGAATTTGGATTTGAGGGGCCGCGTGATGTTGAAGAGAGATGTGTTTTACTAAAGAGCTTGTGTGTGACATGTGGTTCTGTGGCTCAGTAGGTAGAGCATGGCGCTGACAACGCTTAGGTTGTGGGTTCGATTCCCATTGGGGCGACATATACTGATAAATGTATGCATTCACTACTGTAAGTTGCTTTGGATAAAAGCGACTGCTAAATGGCATATATTATGTGTTTCCAGGAGGAGATTCCTCGTCAGCTGAAGTACATCTCGCTCTACCTGCTCCATATTACAGTTGCATACTTGCTCAAGTGAGTACTGCCTCTTGAGGTTGACATCTGGAAAACTGATTCAGTTGTAAACCTACACCATGTCCAATCAAATTTGCCTTGACATGCGGAATGAACGATTCATACTGAGCATTGGTGTTCGATCCCTCCACTTTGGCACTCGGCATTAACAAGATGTGCTAAATACATTTTCTTGCAATATACAAGAAGTGTTAAATCACGTTATGAAAATATGGTTATAAGGTGGTTTTGGGGGCACAAGGGCCTTGTTTCATGGCATCCCGACCACAGGCTGAGATTTTGACATTTTTTGTCAATGTGAATGGACTTGCACCCCAACCCCGTACTGTGGGCTGCTGATTTTAGCCATTTTTGATTGAGTAATTATGGCAAATTGCTCTGGTCTTTCCATCTTCTCCAGCTTGACTCGGGTTGGGTTGGTGCTGCTCTTCCTTCAGTATGTTTCAGAGCTGGGCTTCCATGTCTCCCGGCTCTTCTACTTCACCGACGAGAGTCACCATAAACTGTGAGTCACTGGGCCTGAGTGTGCCTCACTGCACGTTTCAGTGCCCATTTAAAGCCGGCTTGTGTAACGGCTAGTTTTTCATGAGTTTGGCTTGGACGGTTTGTTAAATAATTTAAACAAGTACAATTCATGTAAAGAAATCCCAGCATCCTTGCTGAGCCCTTGTTTGAGCATGCATTGAGCTTGTTTTGAGCCAGTAATTTCTGTGATGTCTTCCTGTACTGACTGTGTGTGTGAGCACACCTGTACTGCACCACTGTTTGACCGTAGCTCTGGGTCCGCAGGTTTGATGTGTGGGCAGTGGCATTTGTGCTCACGCGCATGGTGACCCTCACCCTGACGGTGCTGGCAGTGGGCTTCGGCCTGTCGCGGGTCGAGAACCAGGGTCTGGACTGGGAGGCGGGGAATTTCAACACTTTAATAGTCAGGTGAGATTGACTGAGACACCTGGCATGTGCTTTCATATCGCCCCTGCGCACCGTCCCACCTCATGCCATACCCCACAATGGGTTCTGCCTCAACCCCATGCCATACCCCACACTGCCTCACCCCATGCCATACCCCACACTGGCTCACCCCCATGCCATACCCCACACTGCCTCACCCCCATGCCATACCCCACACTGCCTCACCCCCATGCCATACCCCACACTGCCTCACCCCCATGCCATACCTCACACTGGCTCACACCCATGCCATACCCCACACTGGCTCAACCCCATGCCATACCCCACACTGGCTCACCCCCATGCCAACCCCCCACCCCTCAACATTCCACACCCCACACCAAGGCCTGCCCCACTCCACCCTCATACTGAGCTCCCCAAACCACACGCCTCACACCACGCCACACCATGTCCCACCCCCACACCACACCATGCCACACCACACTGTGTCCCACCCCCACACCGCACCACCCACGCCACACCATGTCCCACCCTCGCACTGCACCACCCATGCCACACCACGTCCCACCCCCACACCGCACCATGTCCCACCCCCATACCGCACCACCCATGCCACACCATGTCCCACCCCCACACCGCACCACCCACGCCACACCATGTCCCACCCACACACCACACCATGTCCCACCCTCACACTGCACCACCCATGCCACACCACGTCCCACCCCCACACCGCACCATGTCCCACCCCCACACTGCATCACCCATGCCACACCATGTCCCACCCCCACACCGCACCATGTCCCATCCCCACACTGCACCATGTCCCACCCCCACACCGCACCATGTCCCACCCCCATACCGCACCACCCATGCCACACCATGTCCCACCCCCACACCGCACCACCCACGCCACACCATGTCCCACCCACACACCACACCATGTCCCACCCCACACTCACGCTAATGTGTAGCTCTCCATTGCCCCCTGTAGACTGGCGGTGCTGCTGATGGTGTGTCTCACACAGGCCTGGCTGCTGTGGAAGTTCATCCGTTTCCAACTGCGGCGCTGGCGTGAGTACCGGCGGGAGCAGGTTGCTCGCAAGCGGGCGGCCGTCAAACAGCCCGCCCGGACACTGAAGAGGGACACTGGTGAGTCAGCCCCACTGCTCTATCGTAATATCACATAAAATATGTTTATCAATTTATGAGACTTAAGATGTGGCTTTTTTCTCTTCATGACAAATTTTCGAAGAGATGCATACTTGTTGAATGCAATTGTGGGCAACAGCTAAGTTTACACTACCTTGAGTGTATACTGTAATTAAAACATGAAATAACCCTAATCAACGTTGTGTTGGTTGTTGTTCTACATAGATGCACTAAGGAGATGAGAATATTTACAAATGCATCCATGAAATCAAATATTTTGTAATTGAAAATACAAATATTTACTAAACCAAATAGTTCAAATACAGTCAGTTTCAATTGCTTTTAAATACATTCAAATAATTTCTTAATTACTTAATGCACCTATTTGACCCAGGTCTGTTTGAAATGTGTCACGAAATGTCATAAATGTTCTCAAACTTCATGGCAATGGGGTCTAACAAAATTGTTTAAAATTTTGCACTCATGTCCATGGTGGCATTCTCTCACTGATGTGTGTTTGGCAGTGTGTGCTGCCAAGCGCAAAAATACGCTGTATGTAAGTATGTTTTTGCAATACACTGGTTCATTTCCAAGTATTTACTTACTTTTTCCAAAAAGGACAGTTGAAGCGAGACATTAGTTTAGATTAAATTATAACGGTAATTTTAATTTTCAGAGAATATCCTCAGGTGCCCTTAAATGTGAATGAATGATGTCCTTCGTCCCCTCTCCAGGACACCAAGAGAACGGCGTGATCAAGGCGGAGAACGGGGCCTCCCCGCGGACCAAAAAGATCAAGGCCCTTTAGCCCCGCCCCCTCAGGCGAACCGGGCCGTGACTCGTGAACGGAACAGGAAACTGCTCATCGGTCTTCTTGCTCCCTGCTCTCAAACCCCTTGGGACGGGATCCCCCAGAACTCTTAACAGATCCATCCCCCATCAGTATTTTTTATTTTTTTATTTTCCATGTTGTTTTTTTGTTTTTTTAATCTATGCTGGCTGGTTGCCCCTCAATCCCCCCAGACTTTTATAAGTCTGCCATGCTGTTGTCATTCCAATTCAATATTAGTGCCTTCTCTTTCATATACTGCACCTGTAAGCACTTTTTCACTTTTACCCCCCTACACTACATTTGCAATGCCAAAACCAGCCGCCCTTCCTGGCACAGCAGGGGTAGGGGCAGGGGTAGGGGCGGGGGCAGGGGTAGGGGCGGGGGTAGGGGTAGGGGCGGGGGCGGGGTAGGGGTAGGGGCGGGGGGCGGGGGGGGGGTGAGGCCATAGAGTCCTGACGTTGCTATAGCTACCACAGGCCACTTGCTGGCCCTGGTTGCCCCTTTTGGATACTGGAAATGCTCATCTATTGAATTCTGTTTGTGAACAGCAAGGGAAAGCACCAAGCAGGTCTGCAGGTGTGAGTGTGGGATGTGCTCGGTCTCTGGTCTCAAAGTCCCTTTCCCAGCAGAGGGTTGTACGTGGTCGTTGGGTCTCACACGGACAGCTGCGTGCTTAAAGCGCAGCTACGCTAACGCGGGAGAGACCACACTTATGCATCTTTAACTAGTAACGGCCACAGCAAACAAGTTCATCCTGTCTGTACATCAGACTGTGATTCCATCTCTTTTATTGAAGTGTTGGTGTCGCTTTGGTATTGCAAATCTGCTTTCAATATGTGGAAACTTGGGACAAAGCTATAGCTTTTCATCAGGTATTTTTAAAATCTGATATTTTAAGATTGAATAAGCACCTTTCATCAGCCTCTAATAATATAGCCAAAAACATAATGTATCCTGTACTGTAGAATGTTAGAGCTTTTTTTTTTTACACTTCAGCACCACTCAGATTACATCAAAATACAGTCCAATGTAGCATTTTCAAGTATGTTTTCAATGTCTGCCCAATGACAAGAAAAAAAGAAAAAAAACTAAAAGCATTGATAAGTGAAACATTGGTTTTCAGACATCTTTGCCTTCGTGTTAAAAAGGAAAAGAATAAATCAGATGTATAATCTGGGAAGAGAAATAAGCGTTTTGCATAATTTCTTCCATTTTCAGAAACATGAATTTAAACGATTGTCTGCAGTTGAGGCTATTGAGAAGGAATTGGGAAAGCTGTCAGTCTGTCTGCTGCCGAGCAGAAAAAAATCTTTATTTCGCCAGGAGAGATCAGCCAATCATGGAAGAGTAAGAGTAAATCCAGCAAGACATGAACATAAATCAGTCATCCATTGCATTGGTGAATTATCAGTATGACATGGCATGTGTTATATATCTTGTCATCAGTTCTTGCAATTAAATAATCGCTGTAATATGTCTTTGCAATTAACTAATTATCTGCAATTGACGTAATCTCAGTTACACAAAATTCTCCTGTATGGTTTTAAGGGACTTCAATCTAGATCTCAAACCTATAAAAACAAAGAGATTGAAGAAGTGTATGTGCAGATGAAAATACATATTTTAATTTCTCATTTGCATGGATCACATCTGTTTGTACAAATTGAACAGGAGAATGTCATTATTTTTTTCTTTTCTTTTTTAAATGGACGGTTGAAGATTGCAGTGTTCTTGATATTTGTGTCATTCCCCAGAATGCTGCGTGTAAGACTTATAGAAGAGCATACCTGTGGACCTCCAATGAAACCAACACCACTATATGACCAATCATGCTGCCCACTGCCATGCTGAGCTGCCAGCCACAGTCAGCAGGCTCAGGATTTGATACCAGACCGAGGGGCAACGTTTTGGCAACCACCAGACCTGGCAACCCTCGATCTCACCATTCTGAGAGAGTTCTTATTGTGAGACAGTGCTCGTGCTCAATTGTATTAGGGGTGAGGCAAGGAGGGCCCCATCTGTTTCTTAATTTCATACCGACTTGCTCATTTCATTAGCCTAACAATCAACGTGTTTGATATTTTGGCTAAATTTCTTGTTAAGCTCATTAATGACAGTTGAAGACCGCTCTTGTGTCACTCTATGAAACGTACCATGATCTAACGAAGTGAGCCGGTATTGGTGTATACAGCTAATTAGCTAATTGATCCAGAGTCATTGGTGGAAACAGAAACCAACATACACACCAGCCCTCCAGGAACAGCTGCCCACCCCTGTTCTAAGGTGACTTGGGGACTTCTTAGTGGGAAGGGATAGCCAAGGAACCAAAGCCAAGAGATCCTCAGAGATTCTAACCATAAGGCATTTCTTTTACTTTAAGCAGTAAAAAGTAACAATGAAATCAAATGTGTAAGAATTTAAATAACATCCTTGTGAGTGCATTATTTAAGTTAATTTTCAAAGTTTCTTGTATTCCATTATTTTGGGGCAAATATGTATACAAGTAGATTATTCATTTTTAGAAAATGTAATTCACTGTACAAAAATGTGTATGGGTATGTTTAATAGTCAGATTCTGTTAACTAATCTGCTAAACTAATTTACTTTTCTGTGTTGATGGCAAAGTAAAGATTGGAAGTTTGGCTCACATTAATATTAAACAATTTGGGAAGCTGCATTGCACAACACACCATGTTCATATGTTGGGCAACATTGAGAAAATAACATTTAACCTTTAAAAGTAGTACTTTATTTTCCATGTACACAATCTTCTGTCTGAATCGACACCACCAATGAAACAAAGGAATAAGAACATAAGAATACATAATGATGAGAACGGGCCGTTCGGCCCATCTAGGCTCATCATGTCCGAATCTGTCTAACACCAACAGTCAGCATATCTCAGTGACTACCAGTGTATGAAGTTATAATGTTAAAAACCATGTATGAAACTCCTTGTTTCTGGGCCTAATGAACATTGTTGCCATGTAGACATGAACCTCATAGAGACCCTTGAACGCACTGTTTTCAAATGACTGTCCATGTTTCTCAGAACAACATGTTCCACACCTACACCAGTCTGGTTTCAAAGCTGGTGATTATGCGGAGGTTGCACTCATCTCCACCAAGGAGGCACTCCACTCGCCCCCTCTGTTTTCACACAGCGGCAATGCAGCTCGATGTCTGTGTGGCTGCAGCCTTAACTGTCACATCGTTAAATTGTTGAGAATCAACACCGAATCGACAGCTTCTGTCTTTCTTTAGGACCATCACCACTGGAGATCCCAAGAGGACCTCAGACGATTCAACAATGGCAGCTTCCCTCATATCCTCCCAGCAGATGTGGCCTAATAAAGCAGGAAGAATGGCGCTATTTTAGAATAGCTTTGGGCTGTGGAATTCAGATGTCACCGTATATAAATACACTTGTGTTAATGCTGCATAACTTCCTTGCAGCACATTTCAGCTAGACCCAGACACGTTAAATTAATTATACCGAGGTCGTCTGAACTAGGCTGGCAGAGGGAATTGTGACCTGTGTCAGCTGCCTGTCCGCCACACTGTTGCTGGCCTGGGTGCAAAGCGCTATCTGTCCGCTTCACACTTCTCTGTCTTGTCTTTACGAGTGTTCGCTGGCTTGTTATGCTTAACAACTCGAGAGAGTGCTTCTTCCTGGCTTCTGCATTGTGACTTAGTCGTGGCTCACTTGCTCAGCTTAAAGCTCACAGGGTCTACATCTGCCTTTCTCAATGTGTTATTGTTCTGGTGTCGGAGATTTATTACATTTCTAGTGGTCACATGTAAGCTTGGGGACTTGTGCTTTGTATTTAGAAGGCGGGGTGCGGCGTTCATTCTTTTGAAGGCATCTAACTGTAACATCAAACTAACTATGGCCCAAAGAGAAATACCGTAAACACGGAGATGAGTCTATTTCTGTCACTACTGATCAAAGCATTTTACAAAGATCTGATCGATCAGCAGAAACAAAATGACACGGATTCTACATAAGAGTAGAATTGACACCATTGTTAGGATGTAGCCTACAGGATTAAAAAACGAAGTTTTCAGTATTCGCTAACCGATCTCTAAAACCGCAAGAATGTTATCGCAACCAACTCGGAGGCGTTCAAATGCATTTCCGACCAATTTTGAGCAATAAACGCATACTTCCAAACTTCCATTGAGAAACTCTCATCAAAGTCGGATTATTTAGAAAATCTATCCTGACGCAATAAACTAGTTCCCGATGTAAAAACGGAATCCTGGCAAGAAACATAAATAAAGGCAAAAAAACTCAGGGCAAACAGGGCAACGTCGCATATTATATTATATAACATAACGTCGCATATTACAAGTAGCCTACGACCAGTTGATCGTGCACCCCCTTCTCACACATTGTAGCCTACCGATATTTTGTTCATTGGATTATAAATCGTTCTCCTTTTAATTTATTGTTTGTTTGCTTTGATTTCTTTTTGATCTATCTACACTCTCCCAGTGAACTCTACAGAATGCCCTAAATGTAGGCTAATGGTAGACAGTGACGGATCCTGGCATAGGCGACATAGGCAGTCGCCTAGGGCGGCACGCCGGCAAGGGGCGCACGCACACAGCTCTCAATATACATACACAGACGCGCGCTCACTTCAGTCTCGCTCATCTGCGCTCAGCGCTGCGCTACAGGGCTACGCTAGCATCGGGTCGATAGTAACGTTGCCTAATTTAATAAACAGCTAGAGTAAACGTCAGTTACCTCCTACTTAAATTTACGTCGGGAAAGTGGGAAAAACTATTCAGGTGTTTGGGGAATAATTGACAACATCAGCGCTACACTAGCATCGGGCAGGCATGATGTGACTTTTTCGTCCCACTCTTCTGCTGTCTGTCAGCCTGGACATTATGTTACGTTTTGAAGTAGTCTAGTAAATAATTGTGCTAGCTAGGTATTGCACCAATTGCTATACTAAAGTTAATGCTAGCTAGTAGCTCTGTGAATTTTTTGGGGTAATAATAGCGCTATACTGCATCACTATGAACTTCCTACTAGCTAGTTAACATTTACTTTATATAGTTCAGCTAAACTAACAGCAAAACAGCAGAAGCTATCTTAGGTCTGGCTTGTGCATAATTAACTTTAAGCCACATTGAGCCAGACTCAGCCAGTATTGAAAAGGTGCAAATCCACTGTTCAATTTATTGATTTATTTGTGTGAACCCTCAATTTTTAAATGAGTGTGCATTATGTTTCAGTGTTCTTATTTATTGTCTTGGACAGAACCTCCTTATTTTTGTTCCTTTTAAAATAAGCATGCCCATATTTATCTATTTTTATTTATTTATTTATTGTTCAAATTAAATTTGTTATTTGTATATTGGATTTGTACAATTTAATATTGTGCAATATTTTTCAGTATTTCTTTTATTCTTCAAATACAAGGGGTGCCTATTGCGCCTTGTTACAACATAGGTACTTGTTTTGTGTGGCCTCCCTTGGGCTTGGGGGGGATGTCACCGCCTAGGGAACCAAGTGAGCCAAGACCGCCACTGATGGTAGAGTTAAAACTCGCTCTGTTTGTAGTTGCTGCAAAAATACATTCCATTGCACCTATCACCAGAAACAACTACAGTGAATGGTCTTCATGGATTTGTGCACATTGTACCACCCTGTTTCCACATCATAACATGAATGACTCTCAATAAAATAAAACTATATCTAGAAGTGATGTAGATCTGGAATCTAGTTATGTGAATCAGATTTTCAACCCATACAAATTAAATGATTGTAAATGCATGGATTACAATGACTCATATGATCCATATGCAAATTTTTAAATTATGCAAACAGTGAGCCCTGCAATTCCTGTAATTATTATAATGAAAATGAATTTAACACTTAGTAGCAACCTATCAAAGAAAATAAAGGTTTTCTCAACTTTTCACCTAAACATATGGGTCAATGACAAATAAGGCCTCTAAAGAGTTATTAAAAAAAAGTGTTCAAAATAGATAAAATGCATATTTTTGAATCTGTGACAATGTGCTTAAACAAGCCTCATTTGTTAAATAACATTTCAATGTGTTTAAATTCATTTTTGACTGTATTTTTAACTTGACTGACCAAAAATGTCAGGTGGCGCAACCAAATATTTGTAAAATTATTTATATTTTCCTATTATTTATTATTTATTTATTTGAAGTGAAATCTTGGTCAAGTATCTATTAGAGTGTCTATAGTGCCTTACAGATTTGTTTTTTGGGGGTTGATTATTATATTAACAATAATTTATTCTAAGGGTCAGTTATTTAGTATTTTTAACATCCAACGTGTATAACATATTTAACTTGAAACGAATAAACATTTTAGAGCATCTTGAAGCTTTAAATAACATTATTTCTTTCATATAGTGGCATTCCTTACGGTTTGCCACCTGACTTACAGGTTGCGCCACCTGACTTTTGCAACTGGTTTCAAATTAAACAGGCTTCTACTTGGACACCTGCATTAGCTTTGACCTGTGCTAGCAATAGCATACAAATCATTTAAAAACAGAATAAGTAGTTTTATGATAAAATAACATTTTCCTAGTTTTACATTGGTTGTACCACCTGACATGGAAAGTGTACCATCCTACCTATGAGGTGAACGTAGCTATTTTTATCAATATTCGAGAGAGCTCCGCAAACCTTTTCAGTCAGCCATGGATGTCAGATAGGGTCCTCTGGATGATGCAACATCTGGCTGATGCAATAGCCTCTTGACTTCAAAATAAAACTCCCATGTTTACGGTTGTGCCACCCTGACATTTGAAAAGCACAAATTGCCGGACAAAAGTTCCTCAATTATCTCAATAGCTTTAAAACTATTGTTATTTGTAAAATTGTGTTTATTTGAAAGGTTTCAAACATAAAATCATGCCACAGTATTTTATATTGAATGTATTATTATTAAAATACCACTTTTTACAGTTTTCTTAATCTGTTCCTTTGCTCGGACGGTTGCGCCACCTGACATTTTGGGGGTTTGAGATGCCAAAACACAAGGTAATATATATTATTTGAATGTACTGAAAATTGATTCAAACTAAACATGTTTTATATAATAAAATCGTATATGACTTGAATTGATTAATTTATTTTTAAATGGAAATAATGAACTCGGACACAAAAATATGCATGTCATGTCATTGACCCATATGTAGTCTATAGAAAAACAATGATCGACTAACCCATTATGTCAGCTGTATCATGAATTTTCAATTATTGCCCTGTCTGAAACATGGCTCACTGATGAAACAGCAGAATTCTATCACGTCTTATTACAATTCTGTTAACTTCTGTAGAAAGGATAAATTAGTGATGGGGCCCTTTTTGGGTTTCTTACCTCTCTTGCACTACCCCTTCTAGACCTGTTTGTTTGTTTATTACTCTTTTAAAGCTTTATTCTGTGCTAATAAATAAACTAAACTAAACAGTGACACACTTAAACATACTGCACCTGAGGGAAATGGAGTAGCAGTTTAAAGGGCCAGGTGACCTGCACATGTGTAGCGATGAGGATTCTTCACCCCACCTGTGGAGGGCACACTCTTGCGAGCAGCTTTCGTATCCAGTTGCTTCCCTGGTGCCTTGCCGCCAGTGGACTTACGGGCGGTCTGCTGTGTGTGAGCCGTGGCTCTTCACTCTACGATAAACAGACAGACAGACAGAGGGCACAAACCATGTCTCCTGCAGCAGAGGCTCTCCCAACCCTGGTCCTGGAGATCCACAGTCTGCTGATTTTGGCTTTCAAGGTAAAATCAGCAATGAATTCAGACCCACCCACCATCCCCAGCAGTGATTTATTTCCATTTTTTCCCACAATTTTTCTCCCAATTTGGTGGCCAATTATACCCCCTATTTCTTTTGAATTTACTCTCCCCCACAAGCCTGCCATCCACCTCTACAGGACTGCAACTACCCTGAGGCCGGCAATTAACTGCTTCCTCCGAGACAGAACTTGTCTATTTATTTTTGCTTACAGGGAAATCCTCTGCGCTCCTCGGTGAGCTTGTGCCGCCTCTCCCTCCCCCCTCCCACTGGGGTGGACAGCTAATCGCCGCCCCCCAATCGGGGCTCCCGGCCAGAGCCAGGCTGGTGCAGCCGGGTATTCAAATCGTGGCTGCAGTGGGCAATCTGCATTCTGGGCGAATGCTGTGACCACCCGTGACCTCCTGCAGTGATTTTTGGTAAGCTGTCATTGGCGTATTAAAACTCACCAAAATCACGCTGTTCACCCAAAGGCGTGCTGTTCACCCAAAGATGCACTGTTCACCCAAATACGCGCCGAGTGTATTTTCCCTGAATTTGCTCTTCTCCAGACACGTCTCTACATTTACATTTTACATTTACATTTTAGGCATTTAGCAGATGCTCTTATCCAGAGCGACTTACACAGTTTACAGAATTTCTTTACATACATTCCATGGATATTTACTGAAGCAATTCAGGTACTTTGCTCAAGGGCACAACGGCAGTGCTCCACCTGGGAATTTAACCAGCAACCTCTCAGTTACAAGTCCAGTTCCCTAACCATTATACTACACAGCCGCCAGCCAACTTATCATGCAATTGAGTTTATAAACTGACTTTAACTGCCAAATTGTTTAGTTAAACAACACCATAGGCTGTAAATCACAGATTAATGGGTTTAGCCAATTATTTAGCTAGATAGCTAAAAATAATACTATTAAATGTTTAAAGTTACAGTTTTCATGAAAACCCATAATACAATTTTAAAACAGTGTTTATTTGTGTTTGTTTGCTATTTGGGGAGAGGTGTTCTTAAGTGCAAAATGTACCAAGACCACAATGAAAGTGCTCTCAAGTAGGCTACCTTAGCCTACCTTACCTTGTGTTGTACTTTGATTGACTAATTGACTAATTCATGACAAAAATGATTAAAATAATACAGTATTAACTGATGCACACTTCATCCAATATTCTTTATGATTTAAAAAATGGGGAAATATATTTTTATATCCACACAATATTATGGATCTTGTTCAGCTTAATCAAGCTATCTAACTTTACATGTGTACAAATATACTGTATTAACGTTAAGTCATAGGTAGCTAGGCTATTATTTTATCTGTCAAACGTAAAATGATTAGCTACATGGAATAGACGGGAACAGAATGGACAGGAATTAGACTCTGGTTACCAGCACTGATAAACACAACATTCTGACCAGCTTGGGAGGTTGGTGGCCATATTTTGTTAACACTTTTAGAGGAGAAATTTACAATCGATTGTGAATCTTCCACTGAAATCCAGATTTCTGGATAGAGCACACTTGTTTTGAAACTCCAAAGAAAAGTTTAATCTCAAGAGATATGATACTTCCTTGAGGGAGAAAAACACACATAGAAATAATACTCAAATGAAAGCTAGGGATTCATCCCTGAGGTGGCAGACAATACTTTAACACTGTTTGAAATTATTTAATACAAAAAAGACTATAAACATGAATGTATATTTCAGAAAAAATACAACATTTCACAAATTGGGTTGTGTAGCCAGTGTGGGATTGATCATTTGTGAATCAGATTTGATATATAGTTCATATATAGTTGTACTTCACTGTGTCCATATAATGTATTTTTGAATTGTGGGTAAATGTACTCTTCAAACAAGACCAGTGCCTCTGATCTGTTCCTCCTCTTCATAAGGAATAAGACAGATATCTGTTGGATCAATGCCACAGCAGTCTCTTCCCCTGCCCGTTCATGCGGATGATGCGCTCCCACTCCTCCAGCCTCTGGGCGCGCTCCAGCTCCTCGGCTGGTGTGGAGCATTCTCTCGAAGCGCCGGTGCCGGCGGCCCCACAGATCCGAGGTGCTCTCCCACTCCAGGTCACTGTTGCTGCTGTTGCCGTTGTTGCCATGGCTCCCCGCCGGGCTGACCCCTGCAGTCTGCACGGCAGGAGATCTGCACCACCAGGGGGAGGAGCATGAGGGCCAGACCGCCACACACGAAGCACACGGCCGCACGCTCTGGGTGCTCTGCCACACAGAGAATACTGTCAGCATTTCATTCAGTACTGATAACAATTCATATAGTTGTGAAGATTTGTGAATGGAATGCTTCCAAACAGTTTTAATAGTGTAAACAATATTTCAGCCTTTGCAAGTCTTCATCTGTTTTTTTCTGATGTGTGCACACTTCCTCTTCTTTACTAGTCAAATCAAATCAAGTTTATTTGTATAGCGCTTTTCACAATAGAATTGTCACAAAACGCTTAACAGAGGGGGAACCCAGGCCTAGACCCCCCCAAAAGCAAGCCTAACGGCAACAGTGGCAAGGAAAAACTCCCTAGGTAGGGAGAAACCTTGGGAGGAACCAGACTAAAAAGGGGGAGCCCATCCTCTTCTGGCCGGCACAGGGTATGTCCAAAAAGACCATGTCATGGTCAGTCCAAGGCTCAGGGCTGAAAGACTTTGCCCCTCCTGAGTTAGGTAGTCAGCGGGGGGCTAAACCAACCACGGAGAGGGTCCAGATCCAGGAACTGGGGTTGGCGTGGGGGTGAGGGTTGATGGGGGCAGCTCACACTTCTCGCAGGATCTAGGGCTCGGGGCAGGTGCCCCCGAGTCAGAGGCCGAGGCAGAGAAGAGAACATGCAGTCAGAAAAAAAGCAGCCAGTAGCATTATGTAAGAGCAGGGGAGCACAAGCATAGGAAATATACAGATAGCCCCAACAGGTGTAAGCTATGGCAGCATACCTATTAGGAGAGGGACAGAGAAAACACGCAGCCATGAGAGAGTTCCAAACAATCCACACCTGATCAAGGATAACCAGCATAACAGTGGTGGTAACACATTGAGGAGGTGACAGTATGGAAAGTTTCTCACTCCATAAGACACTAGGGCACGGCCTTCTCCATCTCTCCGCCTAGACTATGTTTGGCAGTAGGCTAGGCTGAAAAGATATGTTTTTAATCTACACTTAAAAATTGAAACTGTGTCCGAATCCCTAACATGCAAGTAACATGTAAACCGTTCCACAACAGAGGAGCTCTAAAAGAGAAGGCTCTACCACCAGCTGTGCTTTTCAGAATTCTAGGGAGTAATAGATGGGCTTCTTGTGAACGGAGCAGTCGTGTCGGCTTATAGGGGCAATCATTTCGGTCAGATATAAAGGTGCAAGTCCGTTTACTGCTTTAAAAGTTAGCAACAGTACTTTATAATCAGCCCGATATTTAATAGGAAGCCAATGTAGTGATGCTAACACTGGAGTAATGTGCTCATACTTTTTGGATCTAGTCAAAATACGTGCCGCTGTATTCTGTACTAGTTGAAGACTCTTTAGAGAGCTACTAGAGGAGCCGGATAATAAGGCATTACAATAGTCTAGCCTCGATGCAACAAAAGCATGCATCAAGGTTTTAGCATCCTCTAATGACAGAAAGTGCCGAATTTTAGCTATGTTTCTTAGGTGAAAGAAAGCTACTCTGGAAGTGTTTTTAATATGAGTGTCAAATGTAAGGTCCTGATCAATAATAAAACCAAGGTTCTTAACCATAAGACTTGATGTAACTATGCAATCACCTGCATTTAACTGCAGATCCAACTTGTTCCTTAATTTTTGGGGCCCAAAACCATCATCTCTGTTTTATCTGAATTTAAAAGCAGGAAATTTACTGTCATCCAGTTCTTTATATCAGAGATACAAGCCTCTAATTGAGTGAGTTTAAGTGTTTCACCTGGTTTCATTGATATGTACAGCTGTGTATCATCTGCATAGCAATGGAAATTTACACCATGTTTACGAATAACATTACCGAGTGGTAGCAAGTATAATGAGAACAGTAATGGTCCCAGCACTGAGCCTTGTGGAATACCATATTTAACCTGAGAGTAGTCAGAGAACTCTTGATCTAATTGCACAAATTGAAACCGGTCTAATAAGTATGATTTAAACCATGAGAGTGCCCGTCCATGCAAACCAACCAGGTTTTCTAGCCTATGAAGGAGAATTTGGTGGTCAATAGTGTCAAAAGCAGCACTTATGTCAAGGAGCACTAGAATAGAAACACAACCAGTGTCCAATGCTAACAGTAAGTCATTTACAACTTTAATAAGTGCTGTCTCAGTACTATGGTTTGGTCTAAAACCTGGTTGTAGTGTTTCATACAGATTATTCGTTTTTAGGAAAGCAGTTAATTGTTGAGCTACAGATTTCTCTAAAAGTTTTGACAAAAAGGGCAGATTTGAAATGGGCCTATAGTTCTTCAGATTAACAGGATCAAGATTTGGTTTCTTTAGAAGAGGCTTGATTACTGCTACTTTTAAAGACCTAGGTACGCAACCCAATAATAGGGATGTATTTATGATATCTAACATGGGCTGGCCTAGCACAGGCAAAAGCTCTTTAATAAGCTTTGTTGGTATGGGGTCTAACAGACATGTAGATGATTTGGAGGACATAACCAGTTTACTGAATTTGTCCAGATCCAAGGGAGTGAAAAACTCAAGGGTCTCTACGCAACCTTGCTCCTGATAGCCCTGTGCTATCTCGGCAGTTGGAGTGCTAGATATTGGAGTCATTTTCATAATTTGTTCTCTGATTGTCTCAATCTTTTCAGTAAACGAGTTCATAAAGTCATTTGAATTATAGTTAGAAGGATAACTGATGGAAACTGAAGACTGTTTTTTTGTCAGTTTAGCTACCGTGTTAAATAGAAATCTTGGGTTGTTTTTATTCTGGTCAATTAATTTTGAGAAGTACGATGACCTAGCTGTAATAAGGGCTTGTATTCTATGAGGCTGTCCTTCCAAGCAGAGCGAAAAACCTCTAAATTGGTAGAGCGCCATCTGCGTTCTAATTTTCTGGAAACTTGTTTAAGGGCACGGGTATGGTCAGTAAACCAGGGTGCAAGTTTCTTCTCACTGCATTTTTTCCTCTTGAGGGGTGCGACGTAATTCATATATTATCATCAACATCATCATCTTGATCTTAGTGCCAGTTTTGACACCATTGATCACCAAATCCTCCTCTACCGGCTTGAAAATATATAACAGAGAAAGTCCTCATCTGGTTTAAATCATACTTATCAAATACTATAGATGGCACTTCACACAGATAAATGGCATCTCTGCTGAACTGTGTGTGGTAAATTATGAAATTCATTATACATTCTCCCCTGAGGGGGATACCATTCATAAAAATGGGGTTAACTTCCATTCTTATTCTAATGACACTATGCCAGTTGAAAGACTTACATTATGCCTCCATGACATCAAAATCGGGAAGACTAAATGTTTTACTAGTTAACTCTTATAAAACTGAGATTATGCTTCTTGGTCCCACTCAGCTTCGTGGTAGTGTGACAGACTTTGTGTTACGTATTGATGAATTCTCCCTTAGCCCAAGATCAGAAATCTCTGAATAATACTCGACCCAAATTTCTCCCTTGTACACCATGTTGAAAATATTTTAAGGGCTGCCTTGTTCCATCTTAGAATCATTGCCAAATTAAGATTCTGTCTCTCTCCAAATGATGCAGAAAAGCTTATTCGTGATTTTGTGTCTTCAAGGTTGGACTACTGCAACACCCCTTGAGCTAGTCCAAAAAATATAAAATACAGCCTCAAGGCTCCTGACCAAGATTGGGAAATATAACCATGTACGTAACACCTGTTCTTCTTTCTATTACTGTTTTTTTTACGATTGCTTTGACTCATTTTGCACAGCAGAATTTCAATGTTCAAAACTCAAAATGCAAAGTGCCAAACTGACTTGCAGAATTCTTACCTTAAGACACTACATCCTATGCTGACATACAAAGTGCAAAACTGTTCATGCAAAGTGCTAAACTGACTTGCAGAATTCTTACATTAAGACACTACATTCTATGCTGACATACAAAGTGCAAAACTGTTAATACAAAGTGCTAAACTGACTTGCAGAATTCTTAACCTAAGACACTCAATCCTATGCTGATATACAAAGTGCAAAACTCTAAATCATATGCTCCATTCTCAGAATACAGCCACCTAATATTACAACAATGTTCAAATGCTCATTACTACAAATGCAGATCACTAAATCAATTCAACAGGTGTTTGTAGTCATGTGTCATTACTTCCAACAAGCCTGCCCAGGTGAGTAGCACTGCATCACAATTGATAATCTCTTCACCACTACATAAAAGGCTGCTTAGAAACCTGAATGGCAGTTTCTGACGACATGGAGCAGGCCGGTTGGTAATGAAGGACAGGGTCGTGGACGGGGACGGGGACGGGACGGGTCGGGGTCGGGTCGCGGCCAAGGAGTCAGAAGATGTGCTGTTCTGTCCAATGAAACTAGTGCCACTGTGATCGACCATGTTATAAACAGAGGTGTAACAGTAACGCAAGCTGGAAGGGTTGTTCAGCCAAACCTAAAAAGGTCAACCATGGCATCTATAATAAGAGTTTTTAAGAAAGATAATCGGTAAGTCAATACCTGTAATTTACTCAAGCTGTTTATTTAAATGACAGAACGTGTAATATTGCTGACTGTGTTACAGTATATTTCATAACTACTAAAGTGTGGGTGTGAATTATCCTTGTTGTAATTATTATCTGTACTGTACTTCAGAACTGAAAGAAAACCACCAAATGGAGGACGTGGCCATCTTCTGTCTGCCCAGCAGGAGAGGGCGCTAGTTGACATGGCGGTTCAAAGGAATGACATAAAGATCAATGAAAAACAACAAAACATTCTGGCAGATAACGGAATCTTCCAAGGCATAACATCAATCAACCTAACAACAATTGGGCGGATTTTTAGAAAGCATCAAGTTACAATGAAACAGATTTACTTGGTGCCTTTCCAAATAAATGAGGATAGGGTGAAGGCTTTGAGGATGGAATATGTTCAGGTATGTGTATAGCAATGTTGGAATACTACAGTACTGAATACTTTAGCGACCCATCCTTTGTAAATGTGTAGACTGGTTGACGTTATGCCCTATGTTCCTACATATCACATTAGGATTATGTTTGTGGGCCTGCCCATAGGTCTCAGGGCCAGATCTAGGCAAACTAGGCATGTGCCTAGGGCCCAATTTTCCCAGGGGCCCCATTCAGCACAAATATATATAGGTAATAGGTACATGCCTAGTTTGCCTAGACCTGGCCCTGAGACGGTATGTGCAAAAACTGCTATACATAAAACAGCGCTAACACAACTATAGTGATGTATAGGGCCCAAAATACAGTAATACCGTGCCTAGGGCCCACCATAAGGGTAATCCATCCCTGCTTGGTCAGCCTGTGGGCAACCAACATGTTAGATGAGTAAAAGCACCTGGCCCTAATCATTGGTAATGTAGCCTATTCAGGTTTATTGATATTTCAGAGAATGATGGAGATTGATGCTGGAGCAGAGCAACATGAGATCCTGTATGTGGATGAAGTGGGATTCAATCTCTGCAAGCGCCGGCGTCGGGGCTGGAACATAATTGGGCAGAGGGCTACTGTTGGTGTTCCTGGACAGCGTGGAGCCAACATCACAATGTGTGCTGCCATTTCCAGGAATGGAGTTGAGGCTCGTGACCTTCTGCTGGGGGCATACAACCCCGCGCACCTAATTCATTTTCTGGATGGGCTGTACAACCGCCTTATACAGCCAAACGCTCAGATGGTGTTCATCATTGTCTGGGATAATTTCCAGTACTTACGAGGAAATGACCCTTGCATAATCTTTTTTGATGACAAATATTTAGTGTTTGACCGTATTATTTGATAATGGCCGTTGTATTTGAAAATACATCAATAATTAAACTTCAACGATGAACATATCCCATTTTCTGATGCTATGATAAACTTTTGCATGATATACAATCTAATTTGGTTCAATTATTTTTATTTTGCATGCAATATATGATTTTGAGCCCAAGATTAGGATTATAGCATTTTATGTTATGAACAAAGAACACTTTCAAACTCTTTTTTGATTAGAAGGATTGTGTGTTTGGCAGCATTGTTTGATGATGACTGTAGTATATTGAAAATGCAAGCAATGATTTACAGTTTTTTACGATCGCTATAAAGCCTTTTTCAATACTTATCCTAAACTCTTAACGCACCAACACACCTACCACACACAATTGGCAAAACGGTTAATTTCATGCTCAAAATCACACATCTCCTCCTTGAGCCGCCACCTTACCGTGGTGGAGGGGTTTGTGTGTCCCAATGATCCCAGGAGCTAAGTTGTCGGGGGCTTCATGCCCCTGGTAGGGTCACCCAAGGCAAACAGGTCCTTGGTGAGGGACCAGACAAAGCGTGGCTCACAAGACCCCCTATGATGACAAACAAAATGGAACTACATTTCCCTCGCCCGGACGCGGGTCACCGGGGCCCCCCCTCTGGAGCCAGGCCTGGGGGTGGGGCTCGAGGGCGAGCGCCTGGTGGCCGGGCCTACACCTATGGGGCTCAGCCGGGCACAGCCCGAAGAGGCGACGTAGGACCCCCTTCCCATGGGCTCACCACCCGTGGGAGGGGCCAAGGGGGTCGGGTGCAGTGTGAGATGGGCAGCGGCCGAAGGCAGGGGCCTTGGCGGTCCGATCCTCGGCTGCAGAAGCTAGCTCTAGGGACGTGGAATGTCACCTCTCTGGTGGGGAAGGAGCCTGAGCTGGTGCGGGAGGTCGAGAGGTTCCGGCTAGATATAGTCGGCCTCGCCTCGGACGCACGGCATGGGCTCCGGAACCAGTCTCCTTGAGAGGGTTGGACTCTCTTCCACTCTGGAGTTGCCCCTGGTGGAGGCGCCGAGCAGGGGTGGGAATACTTATTGCCCCCCGGCTCAGTGCCTGTACGTTGGGGTTCACCCCGGTAGACGACAGGGTAGCCTCCCTCCGCCTTCGGGTGGGGGGACGGGTCCTGACTGTTGTTTGTGCTTATGCTCCAAACAGCAGCTCAGAATACCCAGACTTTTGGAGTCCTTGGAGGGTGTTTGAGAGCACTCCTTCTGGGGACTCCTCGTTTGCTGGGGGACTTCAATGCTCACGTGGGCAACGATAGTGAGACCTGGAGGGGTGTGATTGGGAGGAACGGCCCCCCAGATCTGAACCAGAATGGTGCTTTGTTGTTGGACTTCTGTGCCTGTCACGGATTGTCCATAACGAACACCATGTTCAGGCATAAGGGTGTCCATATGTGCACTTAGCACCAGGACACCCTGGGCCACAGTTCGATGATCGACTTTGTGGTCGTGTCGTCGGACTTGCGGCCGCATGTCTTGGACACTCGGGTGAAGAGAGGGGTGGAGCTGTCAACTGATCACCACCTGGTGGTGAGTTGGCTCCAATGGTGGGGGAGGATACCGGTCAGGCCTGGCAGGCCCAAACGTATTGTGAGGGTCTGCTGGGAACGTCTGGCAGAGTCTCCTGTCAGAAGGAGCTTTAACTCCCACCTCCGGGAGAGCTTCAACCATGTCCCGGGGGAGACGGGGGACATTGAGTCCGAGTGGGCCATGTTCCATGCCTCCATTGTCAAGGCGGCTGACCGGAGCTGTGGCCGCAAGGTCGTCGGTGCCTGTCGCGGCGGTAATCCCCGAACCCGCTGGTGGACACCGGCGGTGAGGGATGCCGTCAAGCTGAAGAAGGAGTCCTATTGGACCTTTTTGGCCTGTGGGACTCCAGAGGCAGCTGATAGGTATCGGCGGGCCAAGCGGAGCGCGGCTTCAGCGGTCGCTGAGGCAAAAACTCGGGCATGGGAGGAGCTCGGTGAGGCCATGGAGAGCGACTTCCGAACGGCCGAGGAGGTTCTGGACCACCATCCGGCGTCTCAGGAGGGGAAGCAGTGCACTGTCAACACTGTGTACAGTGGGGATGGGGCGCTGCTGACCTCGACTCGGGACGTTGTGGGTCGGTGGAGGGAATACTTGAAGACCTCCTCAATCCCACCGACACGCCTTCCAGTGAGGAAGTAGGGTCTGGGGACTCGGGGGTGGGCTCTCCTATCTCTGGGGCTGAGGTCGCCGCGGTGGTTAAAAAGCTCCGTGGAGGCAGGGCCTCGGGGGTGGATGAGATCCGCCCAGAGTCCCTCAAGGCTCTGGATGTTGTGGGGCTGTCTTGGTTGACACGACTCTGCAGCATCGCGTGGACATCGGGGGCAGTGCCTCTGGACTGGCAGACCGGGGTGGTGGTCCCCTTCTTCAAGAAGGGGACCGGAGGGTGTGTTCCAACTACAGGGGGATCACACTCCTCAGCCTCCCTGGTAAGGTCTATTCAGGGGTTCTGGAGAGGAGGGTCCGTCGGATGGTTGAACCTCGGATTCAGGAGGAGCAATGTGGTTTTCGTCCTGGTCGCGGAACTGTGGACCAGCTCTACACCCTCCGCGGGGTCCTGGAGGGTGCATGGGAGTTTGCCCAACCAGTCTACACATGTTTTGTGGACTTGGAGAAGGCTTTCGACCGTGTCCCTCGGGGAGTCCTGTGGGGGGTGCTCCGGGAGTATGGGGTACCGGGCCCCTTGATACGGGCCATTCGGTCTCTGTACGACCGGTGCCAGAGCTTGGTCCGCATTTCCGGCAGTAAGTCGGACTTGTTCCCGGTGAGGGTTGGACTCCACCAGGGCTGCCCTTTGTCACCGGTTCTGTTCATAACCTTTATGGACAGAATATCTAGGTGCAGCCGGGCGTTGAGGGGGTCGGTTCGGTGGCCTGAGGATTGGGTCACTGCTCTTTGCAGATGATGTGGTCCTGTTGGCTTCATCGGGCCGTGACCTCCAGCTCTCGCTGGAGCGGTTCGCAGCCGAGTGTGAAGCGTCTGGGATGAGAATCAGCACCTCCAAATCCGAGACCATGGTTCTCAGCCAGAAAAGGGTGGAGTGCACTCTCCGGGTCGGGGAGGAGATCCTGCCCCAAGTGGAGGAGTTCAAATATCTCGGGGTCTTGTTCACGAGTGAGGGAAGGATGGAGCGGGAGATCGACAGGCGGATTGGTGCGGCGTCGGCAGTGATGCGGACGCTGCATCGGTCTGTCGTGGTGAAGAGGGAGCTGAGCCTAAAGGCAAAGCTCTCGATTTACCGGTCGATCTATGTTCCTACCCTCACCTATGGTCACGAGTTGTGGGTAGTGACCGAAAGAACGAGATCGCGAATACAAGCGGCCGAAATGAGTTTCCTCCGCAGGGTGTCTGGGCTCTCCCTTAGAGATAGGGTGAGGAGCTCGGTCATCCGGGAGGGGCTCAGAGTAGAGCTGCTGCTCCTCCGCGTCGAGAGGAGCCAGATGAGGTGGCTCGGGCACCTGGTTAGGATGCCTCCTGGACGCCTCCCTGGTGAGGTGTTCCGGGCACGTCCCACCGGGAGGAGGCCCCGGGGAAGACCCAGGACACGCTGGAGAGACTATGTCTCTCGGCTGGCCTGGGAACGCCTCGGGATTCCCCCGGAAGAGCTGGACGAAGTGGCCAGGGAGAGGGAAGTCTGGGTCTCCCTGCTTAGGCTGCTGCACCCGCGACCCGACCCGGATAAGCGTTAGAAGTTGGATGGATGGATGGAAAATCACACATTGTAAACTAAACACCAACACTAATTTTCAAAATACAAGAATACACTAACACAATACACTAAGTCTACCAAAACACTGCAAACATGTCTCAAAATCAAATAATTCTTCCAAAACACTAACACATGTTCTCTTCCAACAGGAACATTTAGTCAATCATAGCACAATGTCATAAAAAACACTAACAGCAGATGGAATTACAAAAACTGCATTACTTTACATGTGTCAGTTCTACCCTTATAAAATAGACAATATATTGTATTGAACATAAATTGTCTTTTGCACTGCAGTTTCTTTTGAAGCCTCTCTACATTTTTCTTTTGTTGGGTTTAGTAAATGCATGCATTTTGTTTCTTTTTTTGCAAACATTCAATACCAAAAGTGAATGACCGATCTCAGAGTAGCTTTATAGAATGTACAGTTTATAACATAACATAACATAACATAAGGGGAAGACGAGAACAGGCCATTCAGCCCAACACTGCTCGTCCACAATGCTCGTCCACAATGCTTAGTTTACCCAAAGGCTAGTGTCTAACACTGGATCAAGCCTGGCCTTGAATACCCCTAGTGTCTCAGCCTCCACTACATGTCCAGGCAAGCTATTCCACGCATTGATCACTCTCTGTGTGAAAAAATATTTCCTAGTGTCCGTGTGAAATTTACCCTTTGTCAGTTTCCATTTATGCCCCCTCGTTCTGCTAACCGAACTCAACTTGAATAATTTCCTGAAATTCACTTTGTTAATTCCTTTAATAAATTTAAAAGCCTCAATCAAATCTCCCCTAAGTCTCCTTTTACTAAGCTTGAACAGTCCAAGCATCTCTAGCCTTTCCTCATAACACTTGTCTTTTATGCCTGGAATCAGTCTGGTTGCCCGTCTTTGGACCTTTTCCAGCACATCTATATCTTTTTTTTTTTTTGTTCCCCAGAACTGCACACAATATTCCAAGTGTGGCCTAACAAGGGCATTGTATAGGGTGCGTATGATCTCCTTCGATTTGTACTCAATACTCTTGGCTATGTATCCCAGCATCCTGTTGGCTTTTTTAACTGCTACCGCACATTGACCAGTCCCTGACAAGCTTTGATCAACTAGTACTCCTAGGTCTTTTTCTACGTGTGCACATTCTAGTTTTCTACCTCCCATAAAATAATCCTGTCCTATGTTTTTATTCCCCACATGTAGAACTTTACATTTAGTTGTATTAAATTTCATTTGCCAGGTTTCTGCCCATTTCTGGATTCTATTCAGATCGTCTTAGATTACTTTAGTAGATTCCTGACTATTTGCTAAGCCTCCCAGTTTTGTATCATCTGCAAATTTAACTAATGTACTTTCAATATCCATATCAATGTCATTTATGTAAATGATAAAGAGCAGTCGTCCCAGCACCGATCCCTGCGGGACTCCACTTCCCACTATACCCTCCTCGGATAAGATCCCGCCTATTACTACCCTTTGTGTTCTATCCAGTAACCAGTTCCGAACCCACTCTAAAATGCCACCTGTAATTCCTACTGCTCTCATTTTGATAATGAGTTTGTCATGTGGCACCTTATCAAATGCCTTTTGGAAATCTAAGTATATAATATCATACGCCTTTCTCTCATCCAGACACTTGGTTGCTTCCTCAAAAAATGTCAGCAGATTTGTCAGACATGACCTACCCTTGCAAAAACCATGCTGGCTATCCCTAAGGATGTTGTAATTTTCTAGAAATACTTCTAGTTTATCTTTAATAATAGATTCTAATATTTTGCATATGATGCAAGTTAAACTAATAGGCCTATAGTTTCCTGGATCAGTACGGTCCCCTTTCTTATATATTGGTACCACAATACCCTATTTCCAGTCATTTGGTACTTCACCAGTCTTTAAAGACAGTCTAAAAATACTTGCCAGTGGTTTAAAAATGATCTCGCTTAACTCCTTTAGTACCCTGGGGTATATGCCATCCGGATCGGCTGCCTTATTAGTCTTTAATTTATGTAATTTATCCAATACTTCCATATCCCCTATCTCTGTATCCGCTAAGACTTTCTGAGTAATGAATATGCCTTCCGGCCTATTAGCAGCCTCTTCTCTGGTAAAACTCTCTACAAAACAGCCATTTAGAGCATCTGCAATATCCTTATTTTTACAGAGCAGTGCCCCGTCTTTGTTTTTAATTCCCTTAATCTCCTCTTTGACTTTTCTTTTCCTACTACAGTATTGAAAAGAAACGCTTAGGGTTACTTTTAGCATTTTCTGCAATTTGCCTTTCATAGATCCTTTTGGCTACCCTTAATTCTTTTTTGACCTTAGCACGCACACGACAATATTCAGCCTTATTACTCTCGGTACTGTCGTTTTTATATATCTTAAACAGTTTTTTCTTCTCCCTCAAACTCTGTCGCATATCTTTATTTATCCACGGTGGGGACTGCTTTTTCAACTTACTTTTCCGCACCGTAGGAATACATTTACACTGTGCATCAAGTATAACCCTTTTAAACTTGTCCCACTTTTCATTCACTGTCCTACAATCAAGAAGATGTCCCCAGTCTACCATGCTTAATTCTAATCGCATCTGTTTAAAGTTGGCACGCCTAAAATTTTAAATCCTTGTGTTAGATGGGGCCCTCTTAGTTTGCCATAATATATCAAATCCGATTTTGGAATGATCGCTTGTCCCAATGGGTTCCATTACCTCTATACTACTGATTCTGTCGGCGTCATTACATAACACCAGATCTAGAATTGAATTTCCTCTTGTAGGCTGTCTAACATACTGTGCCAAAAAAAGATCATTAATAACATCTAGAAATTCTTCCTCCCTATTTCCTTGTCCTGTCTCCAATTCCCAATTAATACCAGGGTAATTTAAGTCACCCATGATAATAGTCTCACCTCCTCTGCAAGCTTGTTTTATATTTTCAAAAAGCATTATATTCATATTGCTGTCTGAAGCTGGTGGTCGATAACACACCCCTATATTTAATCCCTTCTCATGTTCCCCTATGAGCTTTATCCAAATATCCTCGCTAGGCATGCGTTGGCTAATTTCTGGAAACTCCTGCACATTGAGATTATCTTTCACATATAGTGCCACACCCCCACCTCTCTTACCGGATCTATCCTTCCTAATAAGTTTATACCCTTCTATATTGTATTCGTCCCCATCCTCTTCTCCCAGCCACGTCTCTGTAATCCCTACGATATCATAGCCCTTGCTAGATATCAACCTCTATTTCCAGAAATTTATTTTTTATACTTCTAGCATTAAAACATAGACATTTCAAACTACTGTTTCTACTATTCCTCTCCCGCTCCCTCACTCCCATCCATCCCAAGCCACACTTGCTAAAATGTTGTTTAATCAAGACTTTATTAATGCTTTCACTGTTATATGTAGTCTTGACAGACTCCATCTGGGCAGTCTGCACCACCCTACCCATTTCACTCTCTATCCTCTCTGCCCTCCCTTTTTATGAAAAAAAGAAGACAGTAAGTGACAGAATTGCTGCATTAAAGGCTTTATTTGCAATGGGAAATTACTGCATGAGAACAAAAATATGCAATATAGCTGCTGGTCACCATTGTGTGTAAATACTAAATATACAAACAGAAAAAGGCACAGAAGAAATTAAAAAAGGAAAAATACAAAGTCCTCTTCTAATCTGCCCGGTCTTCTGCATTTGGCCACATGTTCTCATCCACATCACACCTTATATCTTATCTGGCAAGGCACTTTGGGAAGAATCTTTTGGCATGCCTTATCCAGCCCTGGCAGTGTTCAGCTGTGATGTCTTGGCATGCAGCATCCATTGCATCCAGGAGGGACATTTGGTCGTGTGGACGATGATCAAAAACCTTCCATCTCCAGGCTGAAAAAAACTCCTCAATGGGGTTGAGGAAAGGGGAGTAAGGGGCAAGGAAAAGGGACATCATCCTTGGATGGGTGTCAAACCAGGCTGTGACTGCACGGGAATGGTGGAATGCCACATTGTCCCATGTGATCACATATATTGGCAAGTGGTCCCCCACCTGTCCCCTTTCTGCCTCTGGCACCAGTCTTTCGTGCAGGTCTTCTAAAAACAGGAGAAGGCGGTCGGTGTTGTAGGGGCCAATCTCACATTTGTGCAGGAGCGCACCATTGTTGGAGATTGCGGCGTACATGGTGATGTTGGCTCCTCTCTGGTCCGGCATGGCAACTGTGGCCCTTTTGCCAATTATGTTTCTTCCCCGCCGACGCCTTTTCGCCAAGTTGAAGCCATCCTCGTCAATGTAGATCATGTCATGTGGGGTTTGATTGGCCTCCATTGACCTTGATTGGTTTATACCTGAATGTATTGGTGACGGAGTACTTTGATGCGCTCACTGTTCCTTTCAAAAGGAACTTTATACAGTTGTTTCATTCGGACTCTGTGTTTAGCCAGAGTCCGAGAAATGGATGTTATGCTGATTCCTTCAATATTCCAAAAGACAAGGTTGTCCTCTACAACTCTGGCCTGAATTTCCTTCAGTTTTATCTCATTGTCAGCAATCACCATGTTGACAATGGCAAGCTCCTGTTGTTCATTTAGGAGCTGTCCTCTGCCCCCTGAGGGAGGTAGACGTTGAATCCTTAGAGGAACTAAATACAGTTACATATTAGGGACTGGAGGCACACAGTTACTGTAATACATGGTAAAATTATTTACACTGTGCAGTAGGAGAAGCCCTTATACAATATCCTACCTGTTGGTTTCTCGAAAAATCCGGACAATGGATGCCACTGGCTGTACTCGTTCACCAGCCTCTCTGAATGATAGCCCATGGCTAATGACATGGTCTATGATGGTAGCTCTTATCTCATCTGTTACCCTAGCTCTGGACCTTCTTTTAGCGCCACCACACATTCTAACTCCTCTCCCTCTACCTTGTCCTCGTCCAGCCATTCCTCTCCCTTGTCCATGTCCAACTTCTCTCCCCTTGTCCCGGTACTCATCTTCCTCTCCCTCATCCAGCCATTCTTCTTTCTCTCTTTCTGTTGCTCTATATTGTTATTTGTCCACACAAGATCAGCCCAAAGAGGTCCCCTTTTTATACTATATGGTCATGCGATTGAAAGAGCCTCAACACCTGAGTATGTTTCCTAGACGGGAATCAGCTGTGATTGATCTATTTGCATATCTTCAATCAGCTGTTTCTCAATAGCAATGAAAAAAATTATTTGTGTTTCAATCTACAATGCGAGCTGTTGTTCACTTCAACTTTAGCCTATAAGTTAGGTTTAGAACATCTGTTCTGACATACAGTGTGAAAGCATTTGTAAATTTGGCAGTAAAAATCCATTGTTTTGGTCTTGGTTGAGCTCGGTCTTGTGTGTAAAAGAAGTTCAAGCATTTTTAAAATGAACAAGAAATGTGTTAATTGTATAGCCCACACAGAGTGATGTTGTGCTAACTGTGTTAAGAGTTTTGGAAATGTGACTACAGAACTGAAAAAAGGTTGATAGCAATTGTAAAAAACTGTAACTTCACTGTTGAAAATATCGAATGTTTTGGTGCTATGATAAACTTGATTTTGCCTGCTATATTAGATTTTGAACCCAAAATGATCAGTATGGCATTCTGTATTAAGAGTTTTGCACATTGAAACTCTGTTGTGCAAAATGAGTCAAAGCAATCGTAAAAAACTGTAAGTGAGAGAGAAGACATATCGTCCATTTTGAAGCCAAGTTCAAATACAGACGTGAGTTTTCTCTGGAGTTTAAAAGAAAAGTTATCTGTGATGGATTAGTTTTCAGGGTGGAATTTGCCATAAATATATAGAGCGAGAATTGACCATGTTACTATTAGACAATGGATGTAAAACAAGTAGTGACGGCTATACACAGAATCGAACGGAAGAATATTTGTAAATATATTTGTATATAAAAGAGCTATCGACGTATTGGCACCATTCCTCCGTTTGCTCCTGGGGAAAAAACGGCAAGTTTTCTCAGCGACCGAATAACCCTTCCAATGTTTCCCTTAGAACTGCTGTACATTCGAAAACTTCCCTTGGTGAGTTAGTACTTTCATTTTAATAATAGGTCCTTGAATGGTGTATTTAACATACTGTCGTTGGTAATTGAGATGAGACACATCTTCCTGATTAGCCTAACTTAGAGCTAACTTCATGGCTTGCGGTAGTCGGTGTTACTCTTTGATCTGTTGTGTGTCAGGTGTTGGAGGTGTGTGGGAGTTTCCGTCATCAAGACTGCAGGCGATCTCGCGCGTACCTCGATATTGATACCTGATATCGTAGCAGATTGGAGTGATGATGATAGCTGTGGGTTGCGGTTGCCTTGCCATACTGTCTCAAGGATGATCATGTTGGCCAGTAGCTAACGTGAGTATGGAAAGAGTATGGAAGAGTATGGAAGTGACTTCAAATATGAATCCTTCCTGTTCCTACAAAATGCTTGTGTGCTACAAAACACATATATTAACTATTCTTTATGAGAAGTAGCTAAATGTCTAAGGCCTAGCTGGAGCTCTCATGTGGAAGGATGATTCTCTGGTGTGGAAAGCCACACCATGGAATGTCTAAGGAGCTGGAGCTCTCATGTGGAAGGATGACTTGGAAAGCCACACCAAATGTTCGGTGAACTGCAGGAATGACGTGCTTCTGTTATCTCTCAATGTCCTTGTGTACAATATTCCCCCTGCCATCAATTTTCAGGGAGATGACGGCCAACTAGAAGTGAACCATAAAAAAGAACAGACTACACCTCAGAGACATAAAATATGGAAAGAGTATGGAAGTGACTTCAAATATGACTATTACTACGAACTGCTTGTGTGTTACAAAACACATATATAAACTATTCTTAATGAGAAGTAGCTAAATCTCTAAAGCCTAGCTGGAGCTGTCATGTAGCAAGATGAATATCTGGTGTGGAGAGCCATACCTTCAATTATAAATCTTTCCTACACTGTTGCTACAAAGTGCTTGTGTGCTACAAAACACATATATGGGGCATTCTACCGAATTAGTTCAAAGTGCGGTCCCACAACAAGAAAAACGATTTAACAAAACAATTAAGTATTCAGACATAGATATTTACTAAGAATATGTTATGATCTATTTAAACCCAAGGCATTAAATGAGATAGTGATGAGCTAAAACAATTTTTAAAACATCATTTATAGGGTACTTTCTATTGGGAAGTAGCTGTCCTAAACCCTGACCCCTAAATTTAAATGTATGTAAATAACACTTAAAACATTTTTTAGATTTTGTTCAATGGTGTAATTTCAAAGATCTTTATGATTAAGTTTAAACAGAAGTTGAAAGATTTAGATTTATTGTGGGTTTAATTTTTAAATAAAAAAACTATCTTGTCCCAAGTTTTCATGTCACTACCGAAACACAAGAGTTTTTGTCCAATGGCTGAGCCTGGTTTTTAGCCACACCCCTGAATTTTTGACCAGGCAGTGACACTGCCTACCTGTCCCTCATCGCTGCATGGTAAGTAGCTAAATCCCATACTTGTGAAATAAATGTTCTAAAGTCTGAAAATCGGTGTGTAACTTTAAGAATTGTCACATATTCTCTTCAATGAAGTAAACTTTTTGGGGTTTTATGCAAAATATTATGTTTTTATCTGTGTACACCTCTTCAAAGATGTGTATGCTAGCCATGTGCTTGCTAGCATTCTTCAGTTATGCTAGCAAAATGGAATGTTCAATCATCTATTTTCAGTGTTTCCCTTACCATTGCCTTGGAGGGACCTCCCGTCCATCCTGAAAGACCCCAAAAGCAAAAAATAGCGGACTTTTAGATCGCTAACATTTTTTGCATAAGTCAATGGAGTTTAACATAGCGAAAATTTGCATCGCGGCTAGCGGACATTTTTGACTGAGTGAGAGATGATGAAATGAAAATATTTTATGTTGGCGTACCTAGCTACATAAGTAATGTAACCACAGTTTAGTCTATGTCTTCTGATGTTAGCAACTATGTAGGCTAACATTAGCTAGGCTATGTTTTGTGGACTAAATGGTAAACATGTAGATAATGCTGATTTCTATCTGAAATTGTGGAGTTCAGGGAGAAAGAATCACAAGACGCCAACATGCCAAAAGAAATTAGAAAAAGTGGAGTAGAGAAGCTGAGAGAATACAGACAAAGAGTGAGGGATGACCCAGTGAAACACCAAGAATATTTAAGGAAGGAAAGAGAAAGAAATAAGAAACGAAAGGAAGAAGGAAAGTTGAAATGTATAAGCGATTCATCTAACAGGGAGCAAAGGAAGGTCAGAAAATCATGGAGGACAGCAAAAACACAGGGTGTTGGTGAAAAGACAGAGCGAGATGGAGACATTTTGCAGGGCTTCCATACCACCTAGCACTTCTAGTGAGGCTGGTCAGACACCAGAGCATAGGCCTGCAGACCAGAAAAGGACGAGAAGTGCAACTAGCACTTCGAGTGAGGCTGATCAGACACCAGAGCATAGGCCTGCAGACAAGAAAAGGATGAGAAGGGCAAAAATGCGTAACTACAGAAAATTACAGAAGCTAAAGCAGAAGGTCAAAGACGCACAGCGGAGGGAAGCAAAATATAAAAAAAGGTGTCAGAGGTTAAGGTTTAGGTTGACATACAAGTCAAATTGTTCCCCAAGAACGAAAACTCAGAAGTATGTAGGGAAGCACAGAGTTCCTTCTCATATCAGAAAGACCCTTCTTTTTCACAATACACTTATGGACCAAATGCAGAAAAAATACAAGTCTGCCAGCTATAAAGATAAACATGCATTCAGAAGAGCTCTCTCAGACAGGTTGCTCAGAAAATACAAACTTGTTTCTTTGCTCAACAGTAGGTATCTCCCACAGTTCAACAAGACTGCAGACAAGCCACAGCCGAGGTTCACCTATCAGAGAACTGGTAATCAAAAGACCATGGACATAGTCAAAACTTTCTTAAGTTGAGATGACAATAGTCGGGCATCAGCGGGGAAGAATGAAACAATCACAAGATTCAAAAAGAAGAAACAAAAGAGGTTCCTCTCTGACATGATGCTGAATTTGCATCAGAAGTTGATGCTGGAGATGCCTCATCTGAAGCTGTCCTATTCACTTTTCTGCAGGACAAAACCTTTTTGGATTGTTGCCCCAAACATCAATAACAGGGAGACATGTGTCTGCAAACTGCATGACAATGCCCAAATGAAAGCAGACAGGCTCAAGCACCTTGGCATTATTAACTCACCGAGCTTGAGCAAAGTCGCAGAGGAGTTGTGCTGTGACACTCAGGCTAAAGCTTGCATGTACAGGGAATGTTTCTCATGTAAGAACAAGTCTCTCACACACACCACAAGTACTGGCACATCAGGAACAGAAGCCACATGGTGGTACCAGTGGCTCACAAAAAAAGAAGATGATGAAAAAGAAAAGGACGGAGAAAGAGAGAAGATCACTGTGACAAAAACGGTTTAACAGAAATGTGAGGGCAGCCCAGAGCACCTTTTAGAAGGTTTTGAGAGAGAAATGAAAGCCAAAGTGTGCAAGCACCTCTTCAACATCCATCATCAGTACACACAGCTACAATCCTTGCACAGATCTCTGAAAGAAGACGAAGCTATTCTTCACATTGACTATGCAGAAAACTGGCAATGCAAATATGCAAAGGAGGTGCAGCAAGTCCATTTTGGAGCATCCCACAGGCAGACAACACTGCACAATGCTGTTGTGTACACCACATATTGTACACTGACATTCTGTGCCTTGTCACCTTCCATGAAGCATGATCCTCCTGCCATTTGGGCTCAGCTTCAACCAGTTCTTCAGTTCCTGAAGGAGAACCATCCGAGGATCCAAAAGCTCTTCTTCATCAGCGATGGGCCGACCATGCAATATAGAGGAAAGAAAAACTTCTATCTCTTGAGCACCATTCTTTTCCAGATGGGATTCACTGCTGCAAACTGGAGTTTCCTGGAAGCTGGTCACGGGAAAGGGCCTGCTGATGGCGTTGGAGCCACCATGAAGAGAACTGCTGATTCACAGGTAGCCAGGGGTACTGACATACCCACAGCAAAAGCCCTCTATGACACACTCCTTCCTCTCACCAACGTCAAGCTCCTCTATGTGGAGGAAGACCAGATAAACAGAGTAAGCACACTCCTTCCAAAAGAGCTGACCACCATCAAAGGTACACTGAGCATTCATCAAGTAATCTGCACTATGCCTGGCACAATCCGTAATAGAGTGCTCAGCAGCTTCTGCAACAGAGAGGCCATCTGTCCCTGTTTCCACCCATCGTCCACCAACCTTGCACCACAAGTACAGCCTGGAAGAGATGTAAGAACAACTGAACCAACAGCCCCAGAAGATGGAAGCCATTCCACCTCAAGCTCTGGGTGTGAAGGGACTCTCTGTCCAGTTGATAACGTCACTAAAGACCTTGTTGGAAAGTGGTGTGTTATCACATATGACGATGACCCATATCCTGGAATCATTGAAGACATAGAAGAAGGTGATTTGTACATCTTTTCTTTTTTTTCCTCACATATTTCAATAATTAGTTACATTGCATGATATTTCTCTTTTTCCATTTATTCTCACTTAGCCATCTTACATTCTCATGTTCCCATTCCCTTTGAATCAAACTTTATTTCATAGTCTTATAAGATTGCAATACAAGCAATACTTATCATGTCTCGCCCAATGTCCTTTTATTTTACCCGTTATCTGTCTGCAGGTGCCCTTGAGGTCAAAGTCATGCACAACATTGGGCGAAACCGCTTTTTTTGGCCGCGACTAGAGGACAAGATTAGATTAGATTAGATTAGATTCAAATTTATTGTCATTGTACAGTACAGGTACAGTACAGCGAAAAGAAGTTTAGTATCTAACCAGAGTGCAAACATGTCAGTAAGTGCAACAATACAGTACTATAGCAGAAGTTATAATGCTAACAGGCACAGTATTGAATAATTACTATAAAGGTAGTTAGTTGCTATGTTGCTATAATTTATATACAGACTAGTGCAGTTATGTATAGGTAAGTACAGGTGAGTATAAATATATAAATATATGTATAGGTAGTACAGCAAAATTATACAGAATTTACAAGGCTATATTACAATATTGTACATGGGTATGTGCAGAATGAAGGTATGACAGAGCTAGTGCGGGTAGTCAGGGGGGTATCCAGAGTCAGTGAACAGAGTTACTACATGAAGAGTAAACCATAGTATCCAGAGTCCGGAGTGATCCAGAGTCTAGGTCAGGATACTACGGGAGGTGGAGAGGGGCAGTCACTGGAGGGGGTGAGGAGGGGATGAGGAGTTCAGGAGATGACAGCGGCGGGGAAGAAGCTGTTCCTGAGTCTGCTGGACTTGGAACGAAGATTCCTGTAGCGCCTCCCGGAGGGGAGGAGGGCAAACAGTCCGTGGTTAGGGTGAGAGGAGTCCCTGATGATGCTCTGAGCCTTCCTGGTACACAGTGGACAAGGTCGTCACCTTAATCCCCCCACCAGAAAATGTCACAAAGAGGCATGTCCAGATCAGCCCAAGAGTGTTCACCGCAGTATGTGAAAAACGAAATTTGTGAATGGATTTGTGATGGTGTCTGACACTGAACCCCCTTAAACATACAGTACAACAAATGTCTCTCTCACTCCTTGTGTGTGTGTGTTCCCTGCTGTGTTTGTGTTCCCTGTGTGTGTGTGTGTGTGTGTGCGCGCACGCAAGAGATGCAACAGCATAATATCAATGTTATTTGTCAATGTTTTCTTCTTCTCTTTTACTGAACCCACTTGGGTAATTATTTATTAAGTAATGTTTATACTTTAAATGGTTATGGATGACCAATTGTTATGTCTTCAAAAATAAAATGATTTTATTGACCACAAAACATTTGTGTTTGTAATATTCCCAACATAAGGCATGTTATGAGTTAAGATTAAACAATAAGGTTGATGGAATATGATACAACCTTGCAAACAAAATACTGTGGTCACTACCGAAACAGTGCAGTCACTACCGAAACACTGGGTGTTTTGTAAAAAATAAAGTATATTGAGTTATAAACTAAAATGTTATGATACTGATTGGTTAAATGTATGTTCAATTTCATTAATCATTAACTCTGAAATCAATATGATCAGTGTTATGCATTTTACAGAGAAAGATTGCATTTAGATTTTGATGAATTGTATAAATTAAACTTTGAAATTTGGTAAAAATGTCATTTTTATTGATTTAATTGTGAAAACCTTCAAGAAAAAAAAAAATATATACTCTTTAGAGAAGGGAAGGAAACAATCTTAACAGGTTAATATAATACTTTTTTACTATAGTGTATTACTATGTTTCGGTAGTGACAATTTTTGGGAGAGGAAAAACATTCCAAAAGAGTCTGAAAATACAATATAAAAATTGACGGTACTTTTACTAGATATATGTACTTTAGATATGGTACAATATATATACGGACAAAGTTTTGGGAATAAAACATACAACATTTCAAAATATTTCCAACCTGACTTTGAACCAATTTGGTAGAATGGCCCATATAAACTATTCTCTTTAACAATTTTTATTGATTTTCAATAAACAAAACATAGTACAGTTACATTATTCAAATAATAATTCTCAATAAACAAAACAAACATAGTACAGCAGCATTACTCAAATGACAATTGCCAATAAACAGAACAAACATAGTACAGCTGCATTATTTGAACAATAATTTGAAATAAAAGGAACCCCAATCACCCACCACCCCACCCAACTTATCCCTCCCACTCCTCCCTCCCAACCACCCCCACCCCCCCCCCGATAGTCCCTCCTTGCAGGAGTACAGAGCTGTACAGTGTTCAAAGATAACAATAGAGATATCAAATCAAAGATAAAAATGCAAGAAAGAAAGTAAACAGAAAGAAGAAGAAAAAAAAATGAAATAAATAAATAAAAAAGGATAGTAACAAAAATAGATGGAAAGGGGTTTCCACTGCCTCAACACTACCTCCTCAGTTCTCCTGATTTAGTGGAATTTGTAAACTCTCATAGTACTCTAAAAAGGGGGTCCAAATCTTCCTAAAGTTATCCACAGAACCTTTAAGGGTATATCTGATTTTTTCCAGTTCCAGAAACTGCATAGTATCTCTAACCCATCTTGTAAAGTTAGGGGGTGCTTGTTCCTTCCAGGATAGAATAATGCGACGTCTGGCGATCAAGGAGGTGAATGCTATGATTACATAAGCTTTGCCTTTGATGAAACGAGTCTCAGGAGTAAAACCAAATAGGGCACATATGGGGTTGGGAGCTATGTCTTTTCTAAATATTTTAGTATATGCATTAAAAATGTTGGTCCAAAACGTGCTAAGGTTGGGGCAGGACCAGAACATGTGTATGTGGTCTGCAGGTTGACCTTTGCAGCGAGGGCATGAAGGGTCTACATTAGGGAAGATTTTCGCCAGCCTTGCCCTGGTCAAGTGGGTTCTCAAAACAATTTTGAGTTGTATTAAGCTATGCCTAGCACAAGGGGAGGAAGTGTATATTAAGTCAAGCACTGCATTCCATTGATAATCAGTCATTTCTTCTCCCAGGTCATCTTCCCAGTGTCTCCTAACATCCTGTAGTGAGTGAGGAAGGATATTGCATATGTTGTCATAGAGAGTAGAAATTAGACCTTTGCGATATGGGGATAATGATAAAATGTGATCAACCGCGTTGTTTGTTGGAAGGTCTGGGAAGGAAGCCATATTCTTCTGGGTAAAGTGTCTGTTTTGGAGGTATATAAAAAAATGAGCCTTTGGTAAGTCAAATAATTGAGAAAGTTGAGTAAACGAACCAAACGTGCCGTTAACATACAGATTAGAAATAGATTTAATACCCTTTGTGGACCAAATCCCAAAGGTAGAATCGGGAAAGAGAGGGTGGGAAGTTATGATTATTCTTAATGGGGGAGTGCACTGATGTTGTATGCAACTTGAAATGCCTTCTAAATTGCGACCAGATTCTGACTGAGTGATATACCACTGGGTTTGAGCAAAGTTGGCTTTGAGGGGGGGATGTCGGGGTACATATTAAAGAGCCTAGATTAAATTGACTACAGCCGTATTCCATTTGCACCCAGGTCTCACATTTACCAGGTAGATCTCTCTCAATCCAGTGTAACATCTTCTTAATATTACATGCCCAATAATAATAAATAAAATTAGGTAAGGCCAGACCCGCAAGCTTTTTAGGCCTCTGAAGGGCACTCTTTCTGATTCTATGTGGCTTATTATTCCAAATAAACGAAGTTATGCTCCTCTCTAATGAATAAAAGAAAGATTTTTTAATCAGGATGGGAATGTTTTCAAAAAGGTAAAAAAATTCCGGCAACATGATCATTTTAATGAGGTTGATTTGGCCAACTATGGATAGTGGGAGGTTCATCCATCTAGTCATATCTTTTTTACATTTTCCAAATAAAATGCCAAAGTTCTTAATGAAGAGGGAAGAAAAAGCGGATGTGACCTCAATCCCAAGATATTTAAAGCCTTTGGTGACAGCTCTAAATGGAAAACTGGATTCACGTATCAAAGTAGCTGTTCACTTTTTTCATAATTGATTTTATAGCCTGAGAGTTTTCCGAATTGGTCTAGGATATTAAGAATAAAAGGGATAGAATTTAAGGGGTCCGAAACATATAAAAGAAGGTCGTCAGCATATAATGACAATTTGTGTAAAAGGCCGCCTCGCTCTATACCTGAGAAATCATCAGATTGTCTAAGGGCAATGGCTAGAGGTTCGACAGCGATGGCGAAGAGTAGTGGCGATAAATTGCAGCCCTGGCGTGTGCCTCTGCCAAGAGAGAAATACTCAGATTGTTGTCCATTAGTAACTACTGCGGCTAGAGGGTGAGAATAGAGGAGTTTTATCCAAGAAATAAAAGAGTCCTCAAATCCAAAACATTTTTGAGTCGAAAACAGATATTGCCATTCTACTCTGTCAAACGCTTTTTCAGCGTCAAGCGATATCACTATTTCGGAGGACGAGGAAGGAGGGGAATAAACAATGTTGAAAAGCCTTCGAAGGTTTGAGCTGGAGTGTCTATTTAAAATAAAGCCTGTTTGATCTGGCGAAATTATTTGTGGTACTACCTTCTCCAGTCTCGTTGCTAGTACCTTGGATACAATTTTGTAGTCCACATTCAGTAGAGAGATTGGGCGATAGGAGGCGCATTGGAGTGGGTCCTTACCCGCTTTTGGTAGGAGTGTTATTGCAGCTTGTCCTAAGGTTGGTGGAAGACGACCAGATGACAGAGATTCATTAAACATGGTTTGGAGCAGTGGGCATAGTTCATGTGCAAATTTCTTATAAAATTCTGAAGTATAACTATCCGGTCCAGGTGTTTTGTTGCATTTTAAGGATTTTATGGCTTCTAGAATCTCTGCATTGGAGATCTCACCACCTAATAAAGAATTATTTTTGGCTGGGACAGAGGGAAAAGCTAGGTTATCAAAGAAGGAGTTAAGATGCGAGGGGTTATCATCACATTCAGAGCTATACAAGTTGCTGTAGTATTGCTTAAAGGTGTTATTAATTTCTATATGGTCGGTAATTAATTCACCTGTTGCACTATAAATCTTAGGAATAAGACGAGAAGATTGAGCTTGACGAGCTTGCTGGGCTAGTAGCTTGCCGGCCTTATCCCCTGATTCGTAAACATTATATCGGGCTTTTGTCATTAAGTATGCAGCTTTGTCTGTGGAAAGCAAGTTATATTCTGTCTGCAGACGTAGTCTCTCTTTAAAGAGTGTTGAAGAGGTAGCTGAAGAGAGGTGACTATCAATTTTTGCGATGGATTGAGAGATGTCATTACGTTTGGACCCTCTTGCTTTCCTTGTCCTGGAGGAGTATTCAATTATTTGCCCTCGAAGGTAAGCTTTAAGGGTTTCCCAAAGGACTGAGTGAGAGATTTCTGGGGAGGCATTAGTGTCAAGAAAAAACTGAATTTGAAAAGAGACATGATTTACAAATTGCTCGTCAGCTAGGAGGAGGGGGTTGAGCCTCCAATTGCGAGAGGGCCTGAAGCAGTTGGGCAGAGCTACATGAAATGAAACAGCGCCATGATCTGATATTGTAATACTGTGATAGGAGCAAGAGCTAACACTTCCCAGTAATCTATTGTCTAGAAGGAAGTAGTCTATGCGGGTGTATGTGCGATGGACATTGGAGAAGAAAGAGAATACTTTTTTGTTGTTGAATTTAAATCTCCAAATATCTGAGACACCATTCTGAGCGATGAAATCATTGACTACTTTAGCAGACTTAGTTAGTGATTGGGCCCTGTTCGATGATCTGTCTAATGCGGTGTTGAGTACACAGTTAAAGTCACCCCCTATTATCAAATTGTAATTGCTATGACTGGGTATGGTAGAGAATAGCTTGTTAAATAAATTATAATCATCACAGTTTGGGGCGTAAACATTGACCAGGATAACAAGACTGGCGAATAACTGACCCGAGACAATGATAAATCTCCCATTCGTATCAGAAATCACCTCCTTAGCTTGAAAGGGAATGTCCTTATGTATGAGGATTGCTGCCCCTCTAGCCTTAGCATTGAACCATGAGTGGAATACCTGACCAACCCAGCCTCTTTTAAGATGGTTAACCTGATCATTTTCAAGGTGGGTTTCCTGTAGAAAAGCTATGTCTGAATTCAACTGTTGCAGGTAGGTTCCTATTTTCTGTCGTTTCACCCAGGTATTCATACCTTTAGCATTTAACGAGACAAAATGGATGGGCCGATTTGGACTGCAGTTAGATCTAGTTGTCATAACTTATGAGGAAGAGAAGAGAAATTGTGTGGGCAGTGAAGGCAGATGCAAAAAATTAAAAAAATTAAAAAATACATAATAACAATAATATAAATAACAAATAAGAACAAAAAGAGGGCAAAACGGAATTTGGGGAGGGGCTGATCCATGCTCTCTACCGCCAATGTTAAAACACCTAACTTACACTCAAAAAAGATATATTCTTTTACATAGTTTAACATGAAACTGTGCAACAGCACTGTGGGGTTATCATTAACAACTAGGACTATTGTAGAATGTTCCCATTACAATATTAATAATACAAGCGTGAGTGTGTGTCCGTATGTGTCCATATTGGTGTTTGCGTGTCTGTCTGTTCATGTGCGCTTATGTTGCGTCCACGTATATGTTTGCACGTGCACGTCCGTGCATGACAGAAAACGCATAATATACCCTAAATATCACATAAGGGGAAATAATAACCTGGGATTTGACAATGGTCTGGCGACAGTCCATGATACTGTCCTGAATATAGTTTTAAACATGAAACGTTTATCAAACTCTGCAAAATAGCCTACAAAGTTTAGCCTAGGCTACTAAACATGAAACTCTTGGTAACGTTAAATACCTTTCAGTGTGGTTATTCACCGCCTCCTGAGTAGTTAAAACTTTGCTAGAAAAGTGGAAACTTCTCCAGGCGAAGAGAAAGTCCGTTTCTGTCCATGTTTGTCGGTGACCTGGAGCTTGGCAGGGAAGAACATCCTGTACGTGAACCCAGCGTTTCTCAGCTGCGACTTGACCGTGAAGAATGCTGCTCTTTTCTTGGAGACTTCAGCGCTGTAGTCGGGGTAGATGTGTACTCCGGATCCGCGGAATGAAAGCGAACCGGCCTCTCTTGCCAGCTTCAGAATACGTTCCTTGGTCTGGAAATGGTGCATCCGGGCGATGAATGGGCGCGGAGGATCGTCCTGTCTCTTCCTTGGAGTGGCGATTCTATGAGCCCTGTCGACAACAGGAGGAGTGGGGAAGGCCTCTGCAGTGGCACCAAATGTTTCCTTCAGGAATACCTCTATAAATGAGGCTGGCTGCGAGCCCTCAACTTTCTCAGGTAAGCCGGTTATACGGATGTTGTTACGCCTCGATCTATTTTCTAAATCATCCGTCTTACGTCTGAGAGCTTCGTTTTCCTTGGTCAAGGCCGAACAGGTGGACTCCAGGGTTGTCAGTCTGGTCTCCATATCGTTGAGAGTTGTTCCACTTCTTGGATTGTTTGTTCATGTCGGTCGATGATCGCATGGTTGGCAGAGAGTTGGGTAGATAGTTTTGCTATAATTTGGTCTTCCATTGACTTTAGCAATTTTTCAATGTCCGCCAGGGTCGGTGGCGCGTTGCTAGCTGTTTGCTGCATTTCTTGGTTAGCCTCAGCCTGCGTTCCGTCGTCTTCTTGACTATTATCGCCTGCCGGCTGGCCTTGCTTTTTCTTTCCCATGTTAATAAGCTTGTAGCATATGTTTGCACAGGTTAACTATAATGATAACTTGTGTATTGCTAAATTTTGCACAGGATTTAAACAGAGCTCTCCCGGTTTGCAACCTACTCCGCCATTAGTCAAACCGGAAGTCCCCATATAAACTATTCTTAATGAGAAGTAGCTAAATGTCTAAAGCCTAGCTGGAGCTCTCATGTAGCAAGATGAATCTCTGGTGTGGAGAGCCACACCTTGAATTATAAATATTTCCTGGACTGTTGCTACAAAATGCTTGTGTGCTACAAAACACATATATAAACTATTCTAAATGAGAAGTAGCAAAATGTCTAAGCCCTAGCTGGAGCTCTCATATAGCAAGATGATACTCTGATGTGGAAAGCCACACCTTGAATTAGAAATCTTTCCTGGACTGTTACAAAATGCTTGTGTGTTACAAAACACATATATAAACTATTCTTAATGAGAAGTAGCTAAATGTCTAAGGCCTAGCTGGAGCTCTCATGTGGAAGGATGATTCTCTGGTGTGGAAAGCCACACCTTGAATTGATGTTCGGTGAACTGCAGGAAGTCAACGTGCTTCTGTTATCTCTCAATGTCCTTGTGTACAATATTTCCCCTGCCATCAATTTTCTGGGAGATGACCGCCAACTAGAAGTGAACCATAAAAAATAACACATTACACCTCAGAGACATACAATATGGAAATAGTATGGAAGTGACTTCAAATATGAATCTTTCCTACACTATTACTACGAATTGCTTGTGTGCTACAAAACACATATATAAACTATTCTTAATGAGAAGTAGCTACATGTCTAAAGCCTAGCTGGAGCTCTCATGTAGCAAGATGAATCTCTGGTGTGGATCTCCACACCTTCAATCTTTCCTAGACTGTTGCTACAAAATGCTTGTTTGTTACAAAACACATATATAAACTATTCTTAATGAGAAGTAGCTAAATGTCTAAGGCCTAGCTGGAGCTCTCATGTGGAAGGATGATTCTCTGGTGTGGAAAGCCACACCTTGAATTGATGTTCGGTGAACTGCAGGAAGTCAACGTGCTTCTGTTATCTCTCAATGTCCATGTGTACAAAATTCCCCCTGCCATCAATTTTCTGGGAGATGACGGCCAACTAGAAGTGAACCATAAAAAATAACACACTACACCTCAGAGACATACAATATGGAAAGAGTATGGAAGTGACTTCAAATTTGAATCTTTCCAGGACTGTTCCTACAAAATACTTATGTGCTACAAAACACATATATAAACTATTCTTAATGAGAAGTAGATAAATGTCTAAGGCCTAGCTGGAGCTCTCATGTAGAAGGATGATTCTCTGGTGTGGAAAGCCACACCTTGAATTGATGTTCGGTGAAATGCAGGAAGCCAACGTCCTTCTGTTATCTCTCAATGTCCTTGTGTACAATATTTCCCCTGGCATCAATTTTCGGGGAGATGACCGCCAACTAGAAATGAACCATAAAAAAGAACAGACTACACTTCAGAGACATAAAATATGGAAATAGTATGGAAGTGACATCAAATATGAATCTTTCCTACACTATTACTACGAATTGCTTGTGTGCAACAAAACACATATATAAACTATTCTTAATGAGAAGTAGCTACATGTCTAAAGCCTAGCTGGAGCTCTCATGTAGCAAGATGAATCTCTGGTGTGGATCTCCACACCTGAATCAATCTTTCCTAGACTGTTGCTACAAAATGCTTGTTTGTTACAAAACACATATATAAACTATTCTTAATGAGAAGTAGCTAAATGTCTAAGGCCTAGCTGGAGCTCTCATGTGGAAGGATGATTCTCTGGTGTGGAAAGCCACACCTTGAATTGATGTTCGGTGAACTGCAGGAAGTCAACGTGCTTCTGTTATCTCTCAATGTCCATGTGTACAAAATTCCCCCTGCCATCAATTTTCAGGGAGATGACGGCCAACTAGAAGTGAACCATAAAAAATAACACACTACACCTCAGAGACATACAATATGGAAAGAGTATGGAAGTGACTTCAAATTTGAATCTTTCCAGGACTGTTCCTACAAAATACTTATGTGCTACAAAACACATATATAAACTATTCTTAATGAGAAGTAGATAAATGTCTAAGTAGTAGGGCAGCATAGCAAACCTGTTGTGCATTTTGTGATACAAGCACCAAATTTGGCACAAATGTACATTAATATGTTGCGAACATTTTCAGATATTGGGCCACTTGAAATTCTCTCTTTATGTCCGCCATATTGGATTTCAAAATGGCCGCCACTTGAAATCTACATTTGCGATTATCTCTGGGTCTAATGCAGCTATTGACTTGAATTCTGGTGTCTAAATGTATGTTTTGGGGGCAAGGAATCCAATGGTATCATTTTGCACTGAGTATTGTAACCAATGGGCCGCCATATTGGATTTCAAAATGGCTGCTTTACATTACATGGCCGCTTCACGATCTACATTTGACATTATCTTTGGATCTAATGTAGCTATTGACTTGATTATGGTGGTGGTGGTGGTGGTGGTGATGGTGGTGGTGGTGGTAGTGGTAGTTGTAGTGATAGTTGTAGTGGTAGTGGTGATAACAGAAATGTAACATTGTATATCTCATTGCAGGTTCAGAAGACAGTTCCACCATGTCCAAGAGCTTCAGACTAGCTGATGTTGAGCGAACTTCACCATCAACATCACCGCACCTCACCACAACTGACTGGAAGTTATGCCTCATATGTCAAGAGGACAAGACTGAGACACTGACCAAACCTGACCAATCAAAGAGAAAAGACATTGGGAGTGGGTACAGTTCACTCGCAGAGAACTTGGTCAAATTCAGTGAACTTGGAGAGCTTCCAGGATCATTTCACCTGGAAAGACTCGATGATGGTCATGGCATTGAAGCTGCGATGGTTGCACATGGTGCAAAATATCATCAGACATGCAGGCTCCAGTACAACAACACCAAACTGCAGAGAGCACAAAAGAGAGCACTCAAGAAAGAAGGTGAGAGCGATGAGGAACAAGCTGCATGCAAACGCATCAGGTCACATTCACGCTCATCGAGTACAGAGAAGAAGGTCCCAGAAACTTGTTTCTTCTGTGAACAACCTGCTGGGGCTGACAGTCTTCGGAAAGCTGCAACATTCCAAATGGACAGACGGGTGCGTGCCTGTGCAACCCTTCTTGGTGATACAGAACTGCTGGGCCGTCTCAGTGGTGGGGACATGATAGCGTTGGACGCCCAGTATCACCCACAGTGCTTGATAGGACTTTACAATCGCACAAGAAAGGCCCAGTCAACAGGATCACAGGACACAAACCAAGAGCGAGCAATGTCGGCAGTTGTCTTCGCTGAACTCGTCCTCTACATTGAAGAAGCCAGACAAGATGAGGAGACGGCACCAGTATTCAGATTGGCTGACCTTGTCCAGCTCTATCAGTCCAGAATAGAACAGCTAGGAGTCCAGCTCGACACGAGAGTCCACTCCACACGACTGAAACAGAGACTGCTGGCTCAGTTTCCTGACATGCGGGCACACACCAAGGGGAAAGACATCCTGATGGCATTTGAAGAAGATCTCGGTGCTGCTCTTGCCAAAGCCTGCGAGCTGGACAGTGATAGTGATGCAGTCCATCTTGCCCATGCTGCACAGATTGTTCGCCGTCACATGTTTGGAGAAGCCAAGCCCTTCACAGGATTCCCTGAAGGATGTCAAGAAGAATCTGTGCCACCGTTGCTGCTTGCCTAGTCAGTATGATCCTAGAGGGACCCAGCATCAAGGAACAGATGGCAGACACTAACCCTGCAGCAATTGCCACAACCCAGATACTGAAGTTCAACAGCGTCAAACACAAGCGAACACGTGGCACCACATCATCCACCAGTGTCAGGCACAGTGTTGCACAGGAGACCCCACTTCCAATATACATAGGGATGATGCTGCATGCTCATACACGCAAGAAGGAATTGGTCGACAGACTGTCACACCTTGGCCTGAGCATCTCCTATGATAGAGTGCTCCAGCTCTCAGCACAGATGGGCAACAGTGTCTGCCAACAGTTTCACAGAGAACGAGTGGTCTGCCCTCCGAAGATGCGTGGCCAAGTGTTCACAACTGCCGCTGTAGACAACATAGATCACAACCCCAGTGCAACAACATCAAAGGACTCCTTCCATGGTACCGCTATCTCCCTCATACAACATCCTTCTTACACTGGTGAAGGAGTGGATCGGAGCATCGTCATTGTTGGAGGATCTGGGGATGCACGGTCCAAGACAGTCGCCCCCTTGCCGCACTACTACACTGATGTACCCCCTGTCACTAGCAGCATCAAGAAGTCGCCTGTCCCAGCTGCTAGAGTGGCGTCATTGACCAGAGGAGACTTCAAACAGCAGACTGATGAAGAATACCAATGGCTAGGCAATGCAAAGCGAGTCCTGGAAGACAACACTGGTACAGTGGACAATGACAACACATCTTGGGCTGCATTTCATGCCAGCCGACAGCCACCAGATGCTCAAGTCATCTGTCCCACGTCGCTGCTTCCACTCTTCCTGGAGAGTGCCCACACAGTGGCCATGATCCGGCACTCAATGGACGTCGTGAAGAATGCTGTGGAACACCTGAATCCTGGACAGACACCAGTGGTCACCTTTGATCAGCCACTGTTTGCTTTGGCCAAGCAGATACAGTGGAAGTGGCCAGAGAGCTATGGTGAAGACCAGATAGTGGTGATGTTTGGTGGCCTCCACATAGAGATGGTGGCACTGAAGACACTGGGGGACTGGCTGCAAAGGAGTGGTTGGGTGCAAGCACTTGTGCAAGCCGAGATTGCGACAGCAGGGACAGCAGACTCATTCCTGCGAGCATCCCATGTCTTGCGCACAAGAAGAGCACATCAAGTGACTGCAGCAGCACTGTACATCCTGCAACACCGTGCCTACAACCACTACTGTCTGGGAGAAACCAGGGATGCAGAGGACCTTCCCGAGTTTGAAGACTGGTGTTGCCAGAGAGGAGAAGACATCCCCCAGTTTCACTACTGGGCAACCGTGCTGGAACTAGAACTGTTGGTTCTAGTGTATGTGCGTTCACTCAGGCAGGGATCGTTAATGATGTACCTCGATGCTCTGACAGAGCTGGTCCCCTGGTTCCACGCACTGGATCACACCCACTATGCTAGGTGGATACCAGTGCACCTGAAGGACATGGCCGAACTCACCACCAAACACCCAGATGTAGCCAGGAAATTCAGGGAAGGCCACTTCACCGTTCAGAAAACACAGAGGGTGTTCTCTTCAATCCCGATTGACCAGGCACATGAGCAGAATAATGCCTGCATCAAAGGAGACGGTGGAGCAGTTGGGCTCACTGACAACCCTAGTGCCCTACGTCGCTGGATGGTTGCGGGACCAGAAGTTGCCAGGGTGATCGAAGAATTCCAGGATGGGAACCAACACTGGAGACGGCAAACAGCAGACACACGTCATCATGATCAGACGCCAAGTGTACAGGCCTCATTTGTGAAAGATGTTCGCTCTCGTCGGTGTCATAGAGGAGATGGGCAACCCATTCGAGGAGGAGAGTCAGGATGTAGTCAAACTGGACACAAAGGAGATCGCAGGTCCTGCTGCCGTGGAGACCGTGATGAATGCCAAGAGGATTGGCCAAGAGCAGTTTGAGGCTTTCACCAGAGAGTGTCTGTTGGACAGAACAAAGGCAGTGGACGACCCCATTCCTCGTAACAAGCTGAAGGTGTTCAGCACTTCCACTCCAAGAAGCCAGAGCAAAGGTCAGCAACAGCTCGCCTCCATCAAGAATGACCGTGAACTCTTCGCACGCCTGTACATTGGCTGCCAGACGAGGGATGGAAACCTTGAGGAGTTCTTTCGTCACGAGAATCAGGCATGTCCTCCTGCACTGTCTGATGGTGGAAGCCTCTGCACTGGTACCAAGTATGATCTCCTCACATGCTTGGAAGAAGTCTCCGACGCAAAGACAGAGACTCCTGTCACGACCTGTATTGTGCTTGATGGAGCAGCCATCGTCCAGATGCTGAAGCCGTCTGCATCAAAGACCTTTGAAGAGTATGCACAACAGATCTTCATCCCATATATGTCCACGAAGCTGCAAACAGTGTCACGCCTGGATCTGGTCTGGGATACTTACCTTGCTGATTCACTGAAAGGTAGTACACGTGCAAAGCGGGGACAAGGCGTGCGGAGACGTGTGGTGGCTGCCGCAGCCATACCAGGAAACTGGCAGAACTTCCTACGAGTGGACAGCAACAAGACCGAGCTGTTCAGGTTCCTCTCAGCAGCTCTCATGGAATGGTTTGACCAGGAGGACAAGCAACTCGTCATTACTGATGGAGAGGCAGTGCTCAGCAAGCCACTATTGCCAGATCTGACCTCACTCGCCCCATGTAACCATGAAGAAGCTGACAGTCGGATGTTGCTGCATGCATCTCACGCAGGCCAGCATGGACACCATGCAATACTCATCCGGACTGTAGACACCGATGTTGTGGTGCTGGCAGTGTCCCTGGCACAGGAGTTGCAACCAGAAGACGAACTGTGGCTGGCATTCGGAACAGGCCAGAGTTTCCGATACCTAGCAGCACACGAAATAGCAGCTGGATTGGGACGAGAGAAGGCTCGTGCACTGCCAATGTTCCACGCTCTAACTGGATGCGACACTGTGTCTAGTTTTGCTAGACATGGCAAGAAGACTGCGTGGGCAGTCTGGACGGTACTGCCAGAACTCACTGAGGCGCTGCTGCTGCTGTCCTCTGCACCGTGTGACATACCAGACGATGCAATGCGCATCATCGAGAGGTTCGTGATCCTGTTGTATGATCGAACCAGCAAATGCACAGACATTGACAAGGCCAGGAGGAAACTCTTCGCAAGGAAGAACAATGTGCAGCTCATCCCTCCAACGAAGGCAGCTCTGGAGGAACATGTCAAGAGGGCAGTGTATCAAGGTGGACATGTGTGGGGTCAGATACTGCTGCCAGCACCAGAGCTCCCTCCACCAACCAACTGGGGTTGGTCAAGGACTGGAGAAGGACAGTACACACCTTACTGGACCAGGCTACCTGAGGCAGCTCACAGCTGCATTGAGCTGGTTTCTTGCAAGTGCAAAAAAGGGTGTGTGAGTCGCTGCAAGTGCAAAAAGGCTGCCCTTCAGTGCACAGCCCTCTGTGTGTGTGAAGGGGACTGCACATGACGATGAGTCCACAACATACATGTACTTGTGGCAATGCTGAACTTGTTAACATGACACTGTTTATGTACATGTATCTTCAGTACCGGTATATACCTAGCCTCAGATACCAGACCATTGTAGAATGTCAGTATACACCTAGCCTCAGATACTAGACCATGTAGCATGTCAGTATTATACCTAAGACATTGACAGAACTAAGACATTTACACACATTTAACATGCTTTAATAAAATAATTATTTTCAAAGTATTGTGTTGAATCCAATATTTGCCTAGATAATTTCCAAATACAATTATATAACAGACTGTGATAGATAATATTAAGTTGAAATTGGTACCATTGGATTCCTTGCCCCCAAAAACATACATTTAGATACCAGAATCAAGTCAATAGCTGCATTATGTCCAGAGATAATAGCAAATGTAGATTTTCAAGTGGCGGCCATTTTGAAATCCAATATGGCGGACATAAAGAGAGAATTTCAAGTGGCCCAATATCTGAAAATGTTCGCAACATATTAATGTACATTTGTGCCAAATTTGGTGCTTGTATCACAAAATGCACAATTCTTTTGAACTATTGGGCTAAGCCGCCCCACTAAAGGCCTAGCTGGAGCTCTCATGTAGAAGGATGATTCTCTGGTGTGGAAAGCCACACCTTGAATTGATGTTCGGTGAAATGCAGGAAGCCAACATCCTTCTGTTATCTCTCAATGTCCTTGTGTACAATATTTCCCCTGGCAACAATTTTGTGGGAGATGACCGCCAACTAGAAGTGAACCATAAAAAAGAACACATTACACCTCAGAGACATACAATATGGAAATAGTATGGAAGTGACATCAAATATGAATCTTTCCTACACTATTACTACGAATTGCTTGTGTGCAACAAAACACAAATATAAACTATTCTTAATGAGAAGTAGCTACATGTCTAAAGCCTAGCTGGAGCTCTCATGTAGCAAGAAGAATCTCTGGTGTGGCTCTCCACACCTTCAATTATAAATCTTTCCTAGACTGTTGCTACAAAATGCTTGTTTGTTACAAAACACATATATAAACTATTCTTAATGAGAAGTAGATAAATGTCTAAGGCCTAGCTGGAGCTCTCAAGTAGCAAGATGGTTCTCTGGTGTGGAGAGCCACACCTTGAATTATAAATGTTTCCTACACTGTTGTTACAAAATGCCTGTGTGCTACAAACCACATATATAAATTATTCTTAATGAGAAGTAGCTACATGTCTAAAGCCTAGCTGGAGATCTCATGTAGCAAGATGATGCTCTGTTGTGGAAAGCCACACCTTGAATTAGAAATCTTTCCTGGACTGTTACAAAATGCTGGTGTGTTACAAAACACATATATAAACTATTCTTAATGAGAAGTAGCTAAATGTCTAAGGCCTAGCTGGAGCTCTCATGTGGAAGGATGATTCTCTGGTGTGGAAAGCCACACCTTGAATTGATGTTCGGTGAACTGCAGGAAGTCAACGTGCTTCTGTACAATATTTCCCCTGCCATCAATTTTCAGGGAGATGACGGCCAACTAGAAGTGAACCATAAAAAAGAACACACTACACCTCAGAGACATACATGGAAAATATGGAAGTGAAATGAAGTACTATTTAGTGCTACAAAACACATATATAAACTATTCAAATATAAATGTTTCTAGCAAGATGGTTCTCTGGTGTATTAAATCTTTCCTAGACTGTTGCTACAAAATGCTTGTGTATTACAAAACACATATATAAACTATTCTTAATGAGAAGTAGCTAAATGTCTAAGGCCTAGCTGGAGCTCTCATGTAGGAAGATGGTTCTCTGGTGTGGAAAGCCACACCTTGAATTAATGTTCGGTGAACTGCAGGAAGTCAACGTGCTTCTGTTATCTCTCAATGTCCTTGTGTACAATATTTCTCCTGGCAACAATTTTCTGGGACATGACCGCTAACTAGAAGTGAACCATAAAAAAGAACACACTACACCTCAGAGACATACTGACTTCAAATATGAATCTTTCCTACACCATTACTACAAATTGCTTGTGTGCTACAAAACACATATATAAACTATTCTTAATGAGAAGTAGCGAAATGTCTTAGGCCTAGCTGGAGCTCTCAAGTAGCAAGATGGTTCTCTGGTGTGGAGAGCCACACCTTGAATTATACATCTTTCCTAGACTGTTGCTACAAAACCTTGTTTGTTACAAAACACATATATAAACTATTCTTAATGAGAAGTAGCTAAATGTCTAAGGCCTAGCTGGAGCTCTCATGTAGAAGGATGATTCTCTGGTGTGGAAAGCCACACCTTGAATTGATGTTCGGTGAACTGCAGAAAGTCAACGTGCTTCTGTTATCTCTCAATGTCCTTGTGTACAATATTTCCCCTGGCATCAATTTTCGGGGAGATGACCGCCAACTAAAAGTGAACCATAAAAAAGAACAGACTACACTTCAGAGACATAAAATATGGAAAGAGTATGGAAGTGACTTCAAATATGAATGTTTCCTAGACTATTACTATGAATTGCTTGTGTGCTACAAAACACATATATAAACTATTCTTAATGAGAAGTAGCTACATGTCTAAAGCCTAGCTGGAGCTCTCATGTAGCAAGATGAATCTCTGGTCTGGCTCTCCACACCTTGAATTATACATCTTTCCTAGACTGTTGCTACAAAATGCTTGTTTGTTACAAAACACATATATAAACTATTCTTAATGAGAAGTAGCTAAACGTCTAAGGCCTAGCTGGAGCTCTCATGTAGAAGGATGATTCTCTGGTGTGGAAAGCCACACCTTGAATTGATGTTCGGTGAACTGCAGGAAGTCAACGTTCTTCTGTTATCTCTCAATGTCCTTGTGTACAATATTTCCCCTGGCAACAATTTTCTGGGAGATGACCGCCAACTAGAAGTGAACCATAAAAAAGAACACACTTCACCTCAGAGACATACAATATGGAAATAGTATGGAAGTGACTTCAAATATGAATCTTTCCTACACTATTACTACGAATTGCTTGTGTGCTACAAAACACATATATAAACTATTCTTAATGAGAAGTAGCTACATGTCTAAAGCCTAGCTGGAGCTCTCATGTAGCAAGATGAACCTCTGGTGTGGCTCTCCACACCTTCAATTATAAATCTTTCCTAGACTGTTGCTACAAAATGCTTGTTTGTTACAAAACACATAAACTATTCTTAATGAGAAGTAGCTAAATGTCTAAGGCCTAGCTGGAGCTCTCATGTAGAAGGATTATTCTCTGGTGTGGAAAGCCACACCTTGAATTAGAAATCTTTCCTGGACTGTTACAAAATGCTTGTGTGTTACAAAACACAAATATAAACTATTCTTAATGAGAAGTAGCTAAATGTCTAAGGCCTAGCTGGAGCTCTCATGTGGAAGGATGATTCTCTGGTGTGGAAAGCCACACCTTGAATTGATGTTCGGTGAACTGCAGGAAGTCAACATGCTTCTGTTATCTCTCAATGTCCTTGTGTACAATATTTCCCCTGGCAACAATTTTCTGGGAGATGACCGCCAACTAGAAGTGAACCATAAAAAAGAACACACTTCACCTCAGAGACACACAATATGGAAATAGTATGGAAGTGACTTCAAATATGAATCTTTCCTAGACTGTTACTACGAACTGCTTGTGTGCTACAAAACACATATATAAACTATTCTTAATGAGAAGTAGCGAAATGTCTAAGGCCTAGCTGGAGCTCTCAAGTAGCAAGATGGTTCTCTGGTGTGGAGAGCCACACCTTGAATTATACATCTTTCCTAGACTGTTGCTACAAAATGCTTGTTTGTTACAAAACAGATATATAAACTATTCTTAATGAGAAATAGCTAAATGTCTAAGGCCTAGCTGGAGCTCTCATGTAGAAGGATGATTCTCTGGTGTGGAAAGCCACTGCCTTGAATTGATGTTCGGTGAACTGCAGGAAGTCAACGTGCTTCTGTTATCTCTCAATGTCCTTGTGTACAATATTTCCCCTGCCATCAATTTTCAGGGAGATGACCGCCAACTAGAAGTGAACCATAAAAAAGAACAGACTACACCTCAGAGACATAAAATATGGAAAGAGTATGGAAGTGACTTCAAATATGAATGTTTCCTAGACTATTACTACGAACTGCTTGTGTGCTACAAAACACATATATAAACTATTCTTAATGAGAAGTAGCGAAATGTCTAAGGCCTAGCTGGAGCTCTCACGTAGCAAGATGGTTCTCTGGTGTGGAGAGCCACACCTTGAATTATACATCTTTCCTAGACTGTTGCTACAAAATGCTTGTTTGTTACAAAACACATATATAAACTATTCTTAATGAGAAGTAGCTAAATGTCTAAGGCCTAGCTGGAGCTCTCATGTGGAAGGATGATTCTCTGGTGTGGAAAGCCACACCTTGAATTGATGTTCGGTGAACTGCAGGAAGTCAACGTGCTTCTGTTATCTCTCAATGTCCTTGTGTACAATATTTCCCCTAGCAACAATTTTCTGGGAGATGACCGCCAACTAGAAGTGAACAATATAAAAGAACAGACTACACCTCAGAGACATAAAATATGGAAAGAGTATGGAAGTGACTTCAAATATGAATGTTTCCTAGACTATTACTACGAACTGCTTGTGTGCTACAAAACACATATATAAACTATTCTTAATGAGAAGTAGCGAAATATCTAAGGTGTAGCTGGAGCTCTCATGTAGCAAGATGATTCTCTGTTGTGGAGAGCCACACCGTGAATTATAAATGATTCCTACACTGTTGTTACAAAATGCCTGTGTGCTACAAAACACATATATAAATTATTTTTAATGAGAAGTAGCTACATGTCTAAAGCCTAGCTGGAGCTCTCCTGTAGCAAGATGATTCTCTGGTGTGGAAAGCCACACCTTGAATTGATGTTCGGTGAACTGCAGGAAGTCAACGTGCTTCTGTTATCTCTCAATGTCCTTGTGTACAATATTTCCCCCGGCAACAATTTTCTGGGAGATGACCGCCAACTAGAAGTGAACCATAAAAAAGAACACACTACACCTCAGAGACATACAATATGGAAATAGTATGGAAGTGACTTCAAATATGAATCTTTCCTACACTATTACTACGAATTGGTTGTGTGCTACAAAACACATATATAAACTATTCTTAATGAGAAGTAGCCAAATATCTAAGGCCTAGCTGGAGCTCTCAAGTAGCAAGATGGTTCTCTGGTGTGGAGAGCCACACCTTGAATTATAAATCTTTCCAGGACTGTTGCTACAAAATACGTACAGTGGGGAAAATAAGTATTTCACCCCCTGCTGATTTTGTGAGTTTGCCCCCTTACAAAGAAAGGAACGGAACGGTCGGTCTATAAATTTCATGGTAGGTTCATCTTAACAGTGAGAGACAGAATATTTTTTTTTAATCCCAGAAAATCACATTATATGAATTTTAAACATTTATTTGTGTTTTATTGAGGAAAATAAGTATTTCACCCCCTAGCAAAACAGCAAGAATTCTGGCTCCCACAGACCAGTTATGTGACCAGGAGGCACACCGATTAGTCCTCTTACTTAATTAGTACTCCTAATTAAGTACTCGTTACCTGTATAAAAGACAACTGTCCACAGAATCAATCAATGAATCAGATTCCAACCTCTCCACAATGGGCAAGACCAAATAATTGTCTAAGGACATCAGGGACAAAATTGTAGACCTTCACAAGACTGGAATGGGCTACAAGACCATTGGCAAGCAGCTTGGTGAGAAGGAGTCAACTGTTGGTGCGATAATTAGAAAATGGAAGAAACACCAATTGACCATCAATCTCCCTCGGTCTGGGGCTCCACGCAAGATCTCACCTCGTGGAGTGAACCTGATCATGAGAAAGGTGAGGGAACAACCCAGAACTACACGGCTGGAGCTTGTTGATGATCTCAAGGCAGCTGGGACCACAGTCACCAAGATGACCATTGGTAACACACTACGCCGTAATGGATTGAAATCCTGTAGTGCCCGCAAGGTCCCCTGCTCAAGAAGGCACATGTACAGGCCCGTCTGAAGTTTGCCAATGAGCACCTGGATGATTCAGAGGAGGCTTGGGAGAAAGTGCTGTGGTCAGATGAGACTAAAATCGAGCTCTTTGGCATCAACTCGACTCGCCGTGTTTGGAGGAAGAAAAAAGCTGCCTTGGACCCCAAGAACACCATCCCCACCATCAAGCATGGCGGTGGAAACATTATGCTTTGGGGCTGTTTCTCTGCTAAGGGCACAGGACGACTTCACCGGATCGAGGGGAGGATGAATGGGGCCATGTACCAGGAAATCTTGGGTGAGAACCTCCTTCCCTCAGCCAGGACACTGAAAATGGATTTCTAAGGATTTGGAGAGGATCTGCAAAGAGGAGTGGGCCAAAATCCCTCCTGGGATCTGCGTAAACTTGGTGACCAACTACAAGAAACGTCTGACCGCTGTGCTTGCCAACAAGGGTTTCTCCACCAAGTACTGAGTCATGTTTTGCTAGGGGTGAAATACTTATTTTCCTCAATAAAACACAAATAAATGTTTAAAATTCATATAATGTAATTTTCTGGGATTTTTTTAAATATTATGTCTCTCACTGTTAAGATGAACCTACCATGAAAATTATAGACCGTTCCTTTCTTTGTAAGGGGGCAAACTCACAAAATCAGCAGGGGGTGAAATACTTATTTTCCCCACTGTATGTGCTACAAAACACATATATAAACTATTCTTAATGAAAAGTAGTTAAATGTCTAAGGCCTACCTGGAGCTCTCATGTAGCAAGATGATTCTCTGGTGTGGAGAGCCACACCTTGAATTATACATCTTTCCTAGACTGTTGCTACAAAATACTTATGTGCTACAAAACACATATATAAACTATTCAAAGTTAATGTTAATTAATTAACTGGTTAGCTATAATTATGAAGTTAGCCACTTCATCCAATCATAAAAACACACAAATCAGAAGAAATGTTGCTGGATAACGTTGGCTAGACTGTTTCTAGTATCATACAGCACCGGATAAGGCATTCTATGATCACTATTGTTCGATTCACGTTTGATTCTTATTACATAAACTTAGCTAGTTGGATGGCTAGATAAGCATAATAGTAGTTAGTAGGTTTGGTGTTGAACGGTCAGTGAAAAATATGCCATTTAGCTAATTCTCCAATTAATTATCATAATAAGCCTTTTTTCAAATAATGTAATAATGTCAATGCGTGACCAGAAAAGACGTTAAGGTTAGTCTGGGTTCTTTTGGTATGTAGTTTGTTTTAGTAAATTATTTGACAATTGACCCCCATTATATTCTCAATTTGAACGCTCGCAGGGAAACGCTGTTGTTGTTCTGATTGGTTACGAATGAGCTATGGGGGAAATCCTCATAACAGTACAGAGAGTTTATCAAATCTAGCAAGCTCACGTTAACACGGACAACACATTAACGCCACACAGCGGCTAACTTCAATGTACGATGCAAAATGAATTTTACCTGAGGTGCTTACCCGTTCGCCAACACTGGGTCACCGTACTTCAGCAGAGAATTGAATGAGTACACTTCCATGCCAATACGTGCATTTGAATTTAGCCTATATAAATGGATCTAGTTTAAACAGCCGTGTCCAAGCTCGTTGTTTATTTTTATTTTTCTTGAAGCGAAATAACCCCTTATAAAAGCATAAGTGGAGAATTCCAATTTACCGCCGTCACAAGCGCGCCCACAAAGACGTCACAATTGGCGGTCCAGCGAGAGCGCAACGCTACTGACGACTTCACAAATTCCCGTACTGGCCGGTTGACAGTGGTAGATTCATTAACCAGACAGCTTCAAGTTGAAACTGTGCCGTAATAAACTGTTAATCCACACACTGCCAAGCCCGTCTGCGGTGAAATTCAATCAATTAAAGTTCAAAAAGCGTTTGTGGAGCTGTGCTAGCTTAAAGTAATCATAAAAAAGACCACTCGATCTTTACGATCTTTTACTTTTACTGTAACTTAGGCTACCAAGCTCGCTAACGTAAGAATGTGGCTCGAAATAACGACGACCAAATAAGAGATTTAAGGTGGTTATTTTGAGGGTTCTGTAAACGTATTGTTGAGCCCGGAATTAAAAAATAACCACATGCATAGTGGGAACTTGCAACAACAAATATAGCCAGGGGTGCACACAAGTGGTAGTGGTGTGTCGTTCGTGAACGATTCGTTCTTTTTGAATGAATCATTTTGCTGAACGAAAGGAACTGACTCACCTCCGTGTCGGATTCGTTCCTTTGGTTAATCTAAAGTTTGGAATGGTCATTCGTTGAATCTGCAGCGACTCCTCCTATTTAACCATTTTCACCATTGGGCTCTAGTGTGCAGTAGCCATTAGCCAACGACAGCCCTGAAGCGCTTGAGCGGGGCGGGCTCTCTGAGCCCCTCCGTCGGGGTAACGAACGCAACAGTAACTCTACTTCCTGAACTGGAACTGACTGAGGGCCAAATCCGTGAAGGATCTGGAACTGGACATGCTGTTGCTCTCGTTCATCGTTCCTCGTTCCCAGTGTTACAGGTATGGTACGCAGCTGCCTGCAATGATGTCTATGGCTGTATTACTGCACTGATCTCTCGCGCGAACTATGATTGTTCCTACCATGTATTTATGCACATCGTGTAAGTCGCTCTGGATAAGGGCATCTGCTAAATGCTTAAAATGTAAATGTAAATGTAATGTTCCTCGTTCCATGAGGCATGTCCGGATCCGGAACGAGACACTAGCCTACGCAGTTGCTGCAGCTAGAACAGCAGATAGAACACGATCTGGAGCTGGCTGCTAGCACTGCTAGCCTGCTAGCTATAGCAGCTAGCTAGCCAGCTACCGACCGTCTCCACACACTCCTGGAGGTGGCGGTAAAGCTAACGGTTCATTTAGTATTAGAAAGAAATATTATGCAAGATAAAGAAATGTCATAAAAACAATCCCATGACGAAGTAATGATTCAGTGCTATTCTATTCAGTGTGTGCGATAAAAACATAAGGACGAGGGGGAGGACTGTGGACTGTGGCTGCTCTCCCTGTCAGACATTTTTTCCGTCGCGCATGTACAGTAGGTAGGCAGACGGAAGATGCGTAATATTTTGGATGTCATATGATAACAGCGCAGCTAAGCTAGCTAGCGCCTATATTACAATAACGATTTGTTTATAATTATTGTGGCGATCTTACCCCTGTTAGCGTAGCTTGTTGCTAAATACTTGTAAATATCTGTGTAGTTGTACTTGTTAATATCCGTGTGTAGCTAGCTAGCTTGTTGCTAAATATCTGTGTGTAGCTAGCTAGCTACGTCTAGCTAGCTACCAACAAACAACCAATTACACACGCCACAAAAGGAACACGTGGCGTACGTGTTCCTTTTGTGAAGTGTGTAATTGGTTGTTTGTTAGTACCCTCGACGGCCAATTAGGGCGAACCAGGGTCTAATAAAAAGGCCGTTCACCCGGTCAAACGAGTCAGAGTGTGCTACTGTTCTTGCTGTGATGACTTCAATAAAGAGAAGCTCCCCTGGGGCGATTACTGAGCCACAAACCCCGTCTCCGCTTCTGTTCCTTCGTCGGAACGCTACACTGGCGTCCGGAAGTGGGATAGAGCTGCGAAAGGTGGAGGAAGCGATCCGAGAGCTGGAAGAGATGCTGGGGGTGCAAAGACGGCGAAAGACCAGGGCCACGGAGAGGGCGACGAGCGCCGAGATGCAAGGCCCAGCGGTACGCCAAGAGAGGGCCCCCGAGCAACCAGACGGAGCCAGCGTAGTTCGGCCTACGCGCCTGGCAATGGCTAGCACTAGCGTGCCAGCTAACACGCAGCCAAAGCTAGCCAGATACAGTGGGGCAGCGCAGTGGGAGCCATACCTAGCCCAGTTGCAGCTAGCTGCCCGTCACTGCGGCTGGAGCGAGGGCATGACGGTGACACACCTGGCACTCGCCCGGCGCATTCGCGCTGCAAATACTGCTGGACCTCGACGCCGCTGACCAAGGCGACCTGAAGGCCCTGACAACGGCGTTGGCGAGACGGTTCGGCCAGCGGCGATCGATCCAGGCGAGCCGGGAGAGGCTCACCAACTGCTGCGGCGAAGGAGGAGAGAGCTGGGGGACCGTGGCCGCAGACGTGCGGTTCCACACAGGGCAGGGCTACCCGTCGTTCGGCACAGCAGAGCGGGAGGAGCTCGCACTGCACACCTTCCTCCAGGCCCTTACCCCGTCATCCTGGCCACACCCCGCTCCCTTGAGGAGGCTCTCAAGGAAGCAGAGAGGGCGGAGGACGTCCTCTGCCAGGCTCCAGGCCAGACAACCTGCCCCAGCGTCCATGAGGCTGACTGCTACGAGGAGGAGGAGGAAGTCTGCTGGGCACGCTCACCCCCGCAGCAGCGACGACAACGCCCACCGCCGGTACGACGTGGCCGCTGCTACCGCTGTGACGAACCAGGACACCTAGCCCGCGACTGCCCAGTACCAGCGCCGAAGCTTCGATTCCCATGGCCGTCGGGAAACGACACCGGGACAGCGCTGTGAGGAAACCGCTGTCCCAGGTGTTATGTCCCTTTACTTTGTATTAGCACTACTTCGTGTTTCCTTTTGGATTTGCGTGCTGCGGTGTTTCCTTGATTTCTCCCCTTTAGGTGGAGATGACGTCACTGCCCTGCTGGGACCTGCTTGAGGACGCACATGGTTTCCAGGGGAACCCTCCAAGCAACGTGACGAGAGAAGATGCGGCTGGACATCACTTGGCTACATCACTGAGGAGACTTTTAAAAAGATGCGGGACAATATATATAGTGGTTGCCACCTGAATGCATGCAGTTCCCTTTACGACATTGTTAATTACAGCTTGGTGATTGCGTTACTCTGATTAACCACCTAGTTGCTCATTAGTAATTATTGCTATTCATAATAAACATTTTTGGGAACTCTGAGGAGAAGACCTCTCCTGTCATCTTCGAGGGTCTGGAACCGCTAGCTGGCTGCCCGGTGAGACCTTGCAACCTGCCTCTGTCTTTTAACCCCCTGAGGTCGACCGCGACTTTCCGATTTGAGCACTGGCAAATCAAATGGGATTTTTTTAATTAGGTTAATTAGACCAAAAGTAAACCTTGCCTTTTACTCTCTTTTTTACCTGGTAGTAACGTCCCCCTTCTATTGACATGGTAACTAGGTGCTAATTTCGGGGAGGTGTGTAGGGAGGGGCGTGGGGCCATGTGTGAAAACGCCGGCGTAAACAACACAAACTGTGACAATTTGAAGCAAGATTTTATACAGACATACAATTTTATTCAAGATGGAAAGATTGTCTGCGCTGCAGTGTTTGACAGCATTGATGGAAAGCGACGAAGACAATAACTGACCAAGAGTAAGTAACTATATTTGATTTGCCATGTTATCAAATACTCGTATATATATTCAATATATGAATTCCGCGTCTTGTGACTACATATGCCGCGTGTTGCAACGTAACAAATTGCAACATGCACACAAGATCTATGGAAGAATACTTTTCAAACAGCCTAAAATGTTATTTATTTCGCTTGTTTTCAAATACTCGTGAAAATATATGAATTCGCGTCTTGTGACGTCAAACATATTCCGCGTGTTGCAACGTAACAAATTGCAATATGCACACAAGATCTATGGAAGAATACTTTTCAAACAGCCTAAAATGTTATTTATTTCGCTTGTTTTCAAATACTCGTGAAAATATATGAATTCCGCGTCTTGTGACGCCAAACATATTCCGCGTGTTGCAACGTAACAAATTGCAATATGCACACAAGATCTATGGAAGAATACTTTTCAAACAGCCTAAAATGTTATTTATTTCGCTTGTTTTCAAATACTCGTGAAAATATATGAATTCCGCGTCTTGTGACGGCCAAACATATTCCGCGTGTTGCAACGTAACAAATTGCAATAGGCACACAATGAGGGAAAGAGATGGCCCATCTGACAGATCTTAGAGGTGTGGACAATGAATAATGAATATTCAGGTATTTAGCATTTAGCCCTCCCACAGCCTGAAATAAATGTGACCAGTTCTGATAAAAACAGGTTTTTAGCTATTTAGATCTCAGATGTGCTAAACTGTTTTCACACCCTTACATAACCAAGACCTTGATGAACAAACGCACATTGGCAAAACAATTCGTCACTATAGTTTAGTGTGTGCTTTCACAACTTTTGTGACAGCAGAAAAATTTACTATTTTTAACTTGTGTGTTTGTAGATCTATTTACAAGCTGCATATGATACTGACCAAACTATTGATGGCATACAAATGTAGCTGTGATTGTCCTTCAAATAAAAATATCAAACACTTTGGAGTAAGTGTGTGTTAAATTGATGAAATTGAGATAAATATCAGACCATGCCAAAATCCAAAACCATCTAAAAGCTTAGCACGGACCTCAGAGGGTTAAAGGACTTTCATGTTATAGATAGAGAGAATAATCATTAAATGTATACATATTAATAAATATATGTCAAATTTTTCTATACCACTGTTTCACTGGTACTCCTTACGGGTTGTGGTTATTGAGTGGCTTAGTGTTACATCCGATATTGTATGCCTGGTTATTACAACGCAGGTTGATTTCTATCCGTAACACAGGAACCCATCCTCCTCAATCAGGAACAGCCTGCTGTGCCTGAAACCAGTTCAGGTGCACTCGCAAAAGTGAAAATTCCATCTGCCTTTGTAAAGGCAGGGACCGAGCAAAGCAAACTCTATCCTGCCCTTTTAAGGGCGGCTGAGCAAAGCAAACTCCATTCTGCCCTTTTAAGGGCAGCTGAGCAAACCATCCAACCGCGAGTGGGCTGACTGGGTAAGGCTGGTGGGTTGTACCTGCATTGCAGGCTGGATGGACAATCCTGTCGGGCACTGGTCGACACGGGGGCCACCATCTCCCTGGTGCGGCCTGGAACGCTCCCCAACACCACCTGGGCACCAACCACCACCCAGTTGCAGTCGGTGACGGGGCAGAGGCTTGGCATGCGGGGTAAGAAGATGGTGAGCGTGGAGGTCGGGAACCGGGAAGTGGTGGTGCACGAGTTCTGGCTGGCAGACATCAGTGATGCGTGCATTATCGGCCTGGATGTGCTGGCCCACTGGGGTGCCACAGTGGACATTGCCAACGCCAGGCTCTCCATTGGCGCCACCACCCTCGCCCTCCATGCCACCCCCAAGAGGAAACACAGGTCCAGGAGGACCCGTAGCCGAGCAGCCTCAGCCCGCCCGCACGGTTCGCCGCCCCAGCCCGCCAGCACAGGTAGTAGTAGCTCGTCTGCCCCTGTTCGCCATGCCCCTCTGTCGCAACCCGCCTCACTCTCTGTCGAGACGGCGGGCGCTGTCCGCGAGCTGTGGCGACGTAGCTGCAGCGGCCTAGACCCTCGCCAATGCCAACAGCTTGAGCGCTTGCTGGAGGACAATGCAGACCTCTTCGCTGCTCGCGATGAGGGATGCGTGCAGACTGATCTAGTACAGCACACCATTGACACTGGTGATGCTGCACCGGTTCATCTGCGCCCTCACCGGTTGTCACTCGCAAATCGGCTGGGGGCGGAGGAGAAGGTTAAGGAGATGGCCGCCGCAGGCGTCATTCAGCCCTCCAGCAGCCCGTGGACAGCCCCTGCCGTCCTAGTGCGGAAGAAGAACGGAGAGGCGTTTTTGCGTCGATTACCGGCGCCTCAGCGCCGTAACGTGCAAAGACGCCTACCCTCTCCCCCGCATTGACGTGGCGCTTGACCACATCGCGGGATCCAGCTGGTTCTGCTCACTGGACCTCCGGAGTGGGTACTGGCAAGTGAGGATGGCCTCGGATGCGAAAGCTAAAACAGCTTTCACCATCGGGCAAGGGTTGTGGCAGTTCCGCGTGATGCCATTCGGACTGTGCAACGCCCCTGCCACGTTCGAGTGGCTGATGGAAAGGGTGCTGTCGGCTGTCCCCCGAAGCTGCTGCGTAGTGTACCTGGACTGCCTCCTAGTGCATGCCAGCAGCTTCGAGCCCGCCCTCGCTAACCTCCACAACGTGCTTGCTGTGATTCGCCAGACTGGGCTTTGGCTGAATCCTCGGAAGTGCCAGCTGCTCCGGAGGCAGACGGCCTTCCTGGGGCATGTTGTGAGTGAGCGAGGGGTAGCCACCGACCCAGCTAAGGTGACTGCCGTGCAGGACTGGCCGACCCTGGCGAACGTAGGCGAGCTGCGCAGTTTGCTGGGGCTGGTGGTCTACCGGCGATTTGTGCGGAGTTTCGCCTCCATTGCCAGTCCCCTCCATCACCTCACTGACAAATACCAGCCGTTCGTCTGGACGGAAGAGTGCGCTAAAGCCTTTGCCCAACTCAGAACGGCTCTCACGGAGGCCCCCGTACTGGCGTATCCAGACGTGCACCGCCCATTCATCGTGGACACTGACGCCAGTAACATGGGAGTGGGAGCAGTCCTCTCTCAGGAGGACAGTGACGAGGAGAGAGCGGTCGCCTATTACAGCGGCACCCTGAGTCGGGCAGAGCGAAACTACTGCGTGACCTGCAGAGAGCTGCTGGCAGTGCTGAAAGCACTGAGGCACTTCAGGCCCTACCTCCAAGCCAGCCACTTCTGCCTCAGAACTGACCACGCTTCGCTTACCTGGCTCCTGAACTTCAAACACCCAGAGGACCAAGTGGCACGGTGGCTGGAAGAGCTACAGGAGTGCAACTTCCAGATCGAGCACAGGGCTGGGCGGCACCACACCAACGCCGACGCCCTGTCCCGCCATTCCTGTGCTGAACTGGGCTGCAGGCACTGCCACCGGCAAGAAGAAAAGAGCCAGGTAGAGCCGGAGGTGGCTGCAGAGCAGTTGCGGGAGGGTCAGGAGGCCGACGGCACGCTACGGAAGGTGAGGGGATGGCTGGAGGTGGGACGACCACCACAATGGGCTGAGGTCTTGGCTGAGGGGCCCGAGCTCAAGGCCTACTACGGGCAGTGGAGGAGCCTTGAGTTGCGGGACGGGCTGGCGTATCGGCGATGGCAGGCACCCGGGCTGGGAAGCGACCTCCTCCAACTCCTCGTTCCCCGAGCGCTCGGCAACAGTAAGACCTTGCGACGACTGAGGGGGCGCTTCTACTGGCTTGGGTGCCGCCGGGACATAGACCCAGACGACGCCACTCCATCCCCAGAGTGATGGTCTTGTCAAGCGATTCAACAAGACCCTGACTGCACAGCTTGCCATCCTCGCCAGCCAGCACCAGCGAGACTGGGACCACCTTCTGCCCCTGGTCCTGTGGTCCTACAGAACTGCCGTACAGGAGTCCAACCTCTGCACAACCGCTGCCCTGATGTTCGGGCTGGAGCTCCGGACGCCTGTGGACTTGGTGTTTGGGGCCCCGCCTGAGCACGGGGAACCAGCCCGAACCAGGCCTGCTACTTCCGCCAGCTGCTGGAACGGCTACGAGTGGCACATGACTTCTCTCGCCAGGCTCAGGACAGCATTGCAAGGGGCAGGCCTTCAAGCCAGGTGACAGGGTGTGGATCCACTGCCCAGTGTGCAAGAAGGGCCTGTCCCCTAAGCTGCAGTCACACTGGCGCGGGCCTGGCGAGGTCGTGGGGCGGCTGAGTGAGGTGACTTACCGTGTGCGCATGCCAAACCGGGGGTGCCTGGTGGTGCTCTACCAAGATCGACTTGCGCCCTACCACCCACTCGCCGAAGAAGACGCAGCTGGCGGACAGGAAGGTAGCAGCCCTGTCCCCTCAACACCACCGGCAGCGGAGGAGACCACCGTTCGACCCACTCGGCAACGGCGGCTACCAAGCTACCTAAATAGTTACGGGGACTGTGGGGTCATCAGGGACTAGTGACCCCTTGGGTGGGGGCTGTGTGGCGATCTTACCCCTGTCTCTGATAAGATTGGACACTCCACTCCACATGCTGTAGTCTAATGGCATGATGGCGCCTGTGTTTGGCTTTGCTGCTGCCGCTGCGCGTCAATCTCTACCTGTCCTATGCATTGTGTTGTTGTTAGTAGCTTACCTGTTTGTTCCTGAAGTGTCTGCTGCTCGGGTGTATGACCGTCAGACCCTCCTTGGGATCCGATCATCCATGGTGGAGTTCCATGCGTTTACTAAATTGGATGTTTTCCAGCCTCCATTTGTCCGGTCTCTCGTGCCGCTTCCGCGTCACCTGCATGGAGGCTACCTCCACCAAAGCCCCGCAGACACCGGAGGAAGAGAGGGAAACGAGCTGGAACACAGGTGAAATTGCGGTGGCTCTGGAAGCAAGGATTCGCCTTTAATCCAGTACTGCTCTCAGAGGCCACTGCCACAGTTGGATCCCCTTCGCCATGGCCCTCTACCACTCCTGGCGCCAGATTCTCCTGCCTCCGGCCTGTGTTCCCAGACCTGGTCACGCCCTGCTGGCCGACAGCTCCCTATCCGGGGAAACGCTCGCTCTGCCTGGGTGGACGCAAAGCAGACTCCCGGTGCCTGCGCCCTCTGCCCAGGGCCTCTGCTGCGACTGCTGTTGCTGGGTCCGTAGGCCTACCTCTCAAGATGGCTCTGATTAATGCTCGTTCCATTGGGAATAAATCCTTCATTTTGAACGAGGTTTTCTCCTCAAGGGGCTTGGATTTTTGTTTGTGGTGGAGACCTGGCAGAAGAGTGAGGAATATGCTCCATTTATAGAACTGTGTCCGCCGGACTGTAACTTTATTAGCACCCTAGGACCTCTGGACGTGGTGGAGGCCTCGCTGTGGTTTTCAGAGGCTGTTTTGCAAGTCGAACGGTGAGCACTGAAACTTTCTCCTCGTTTGAGCTACAATTGACTAAAGTTGGTGGCTCAAATCCGTTCTACTGTGCTTTAATTTACCGCCCTCCTGGCTCAAATAGCTCCTTCATGTCCGAGTTTAGTGACTTTTTATCCTCCATTGTTAGACTGGACAGAGTCGTAATGGCTGGGGACTTTAACTTTCACGTTGATGATGAAACAGATCACTGTGCCGCTGATTTTCTCAAACTCACCGAGTCACTGAACTTCATCCAGCATGTGACTGGACCCACTCACACTCACGGGCATACGTTGGACCTTGTGTTTTCGCTTGGCTTAAATATTGACTCAACTTGTTCTGAAGAACTGCATATTTCTGACCATGTCTGTATTATGTTCAACTTGTCTTTTAAGTTAGATCACGTGCCAGGTAAACTTGTAAAGTCCTCTCGTGTCCTTGGAAGTTTGTCGGCAGAGACATTTTCATCAGCTTTCGACCAAAGCGCTGTGCAGTCCTCCCAAGCTGATGTTGATTATCTGGTCAGCATCATCCCCTCCCCCCCCCTCCCATCTCCCCCCCCGCCCATCAATTCTTAGTGACTTCTCTCCCATCTCCCTGAAGGACCTTATAGAACTGGTGGGCTCTATGAAAACCTCCTCAAGCCCATTAGATATTATACCGACATGTATGCTTAAAAATGTAGGCCTACTCACTTCCATCGGCCCGTGTCTGGTTTCCATTATAAACTGCTCCCTGCAAACTGGTTGTGTCCCATTATATTTTAAACAAGCAGTTGTTCAGCCTCTCTTAAAGAAGCTGAACCTTGATCCCTCCCTCCCCCAAAACTATAGGCCCATATCAAAATTACCATTCATCTCAAAAATCACAGAGAAGGTTGTTGCCAATCAACTCACTGCTGCTCTGAATGCACACTCCATTTTTGATAAATTCCAATCCGGTTTCCGTCAGAAGCACTCCACCGAAACAGCTCTCCTCAGAGTCTCTAATTACATCATGAGTTCATCTGATGTGGGAAAATGCTCTGTTCTGGTGTTATTAGATCTGAGTGCAGCGTTTGATACTGTTGATCACTGCATTCTGATCGAAAGACTTAGGCAGTGGGCTGGTATCACTGGGAGCGCCCTGGACTGGTTCTCCTCTTACCTTCATGATAGGAGTTTCTCTGTGTCTGCCGGCCCTTTTACATCTGAAACTGCTGCCTTGTCCTGTGGTGTGCCTCAGGGCTCTGTTTTGGGTCCGACTTTGTTTGCACTTTACATGCTGCCCCTAGGTATAATAATTAGCAAGTTTAAAGATGTCTCTTACCATTGTTACGCAGACGACATCCAATTATACATCTCGTTCAAGCCAGACCAAACTGACAAGCTGTCTGACTGCTGTTAAGGACTGGATGGCTAACAACTTCCTACAGCTAAATGCAGACAAGACAGAGGTTCTTATTATTGGTTCAGATAAAGTCACTTCAAAAGTAGCTACCTGTATGGGGACCCTCTCAACAACAGTAAGGACTATGCTCAGAAATCTTGGTGTTATTTTTGACCAATCAATGCTTTTTGATCATCACATTAGGTCACATGTTTTTTCCATCTGCGAAACATTGCAAAACTTCGGTCTGTTGTGTCCCATGTTGAGTTGGAAATGATTATCCACGCCTTTGTGTCATCTCACCTGGACTATTGTAACTCCTTGTTCACCTGTCTCGACATGTCCACCCTAGACCGGCTACAATTAGTCCAAAATGCAGCTGCAAGGCTGTTGACTAGGTCCAGAAAGTCATGTCGTATTTTTTTTATTTTATTTATCCTTTATTTATACAGGAAGGTCCCATTGAGATACAAGATCTCTTCTTCCAGGGAGTCCTGGTCAAGACGGCAGCAGCAGTTAACACATAAAAATAGAAAAAAATAAAAGTTTCACATAAACAATTTCACATGAACACATACAATACATAAAAGTTGCACAAGGGAAAAGGCAATACAGACGATACCAGCGATGGTAAAATTGCTCAGCAAGTCGTTATCCGTAACACGGTCCATCTCAAGTCAAGGTTACATAAAACAGCAACATTTTTCCTTCAGAGCAGTTTGTAGAAGACCTTTAAAGGAATACAAGGAAGTGAGTGCTTCTAAGTTAAGGGTATTTTGCAGCTCATTCCATGCCCAAGGTGCATGGAAGGAGAAGGCGGTTTTACCAAGCTCTGAGTACACCCTGGGGACGTTTAGAGGAAGCCGGTTAGAAGATCTGGTGCTATAGTTGCTGGTATGATAGGATAAAAGGCTGGAGATATAAGTAGGTAGTTTTCCTAACAATGTCTTAAAAATAAATAATAACATGTGAATTTTTCTCCTCTGGTGAGTGCGTGAGCCTGCACTGGTTACAAAACGTAATGCAGCGTGATATGCAGAATCAAGTTTTTTGAGTAAAGATGACGTTGCATGCATGTAAATCACATCACCATAATCTAAAACAGTTAGAAATGAGCATTGCACAATTTTCTTTCTGGCTTCAAACGGAAAACATTTTTTTAGACGAAAGAAAAAGCCTAGTTTAGGTCTAAGCTTTTTCAACAGATTGTCAACATGCACATTAAAAGCCAACTTTTCATCAAGCCATATGCCTAGATATTTGTAAGAGGTGACTCTTTCTATACATATACCTTCTAATGTCAAGATGGTGGAATCGGCTGTTTTGGAACGAGAGCGAGTGAAGGTCATATATTTGGTCTTTTTAGAATTTAGAACCAGTTTTAATTTGAACAGTGAAAGCTGCAATGATTGGAAAGCAGCCTGCAGGAGCTCTATGGCTTGATTCAAAGAGGGCGCCATTGTGTAGATGATTGTATCATCGGCGTACAAATGTATTTTGGCTGGATTTATTCCCAGGCCCAGGTCATTAATAAAAATGGAAAATAAAATAGGGGCTAGAATAGATCCTTGGGGAACACCTTTGTTTACTGTAAGTGAGGCTGAGGTATAGTTTTCTACCGAGACACACTGCGTTCTTTCAGATAGATAGTTCTTAAACCAATTTAGAGCCATTTCACCAAGGCCTATAAATCTCAATCTCTGTAATAGCAGTTCATGATCTACAGAGTCAAAGGCCTTAGACAAATCAACAAATAGAGCCGCACAGTGCTGTTTACTATCTAGAGAGTTGATGATATCATTAGTAACTAGCATAGTCGCTGTTATAGTACTATGGCCTGATCTAAAGCCTGATTGTGATTCACTGAGGATATTATTTTCAGATAGAAACTGCTTTAATTGGTCATTTACAAGGGATTCAAATACTTTGGCCAGGACAGACAGTCTGGAAATGGGACGGTAATTATTTAGATCAGACGAGTCTCCACCCTTTAATAAAGGGAGAACCATGGCTGATTTCCAGGTACTCGGTATGATATTTGAACATAAACTTAAATTAAAAATAGAGGCAATAGGCTCTGCAATAATATTTGCAGCAGTTTTTAGAAAGCAAGGATCTATCTTGTCTGGGCCTGGAGATTTTTTTACAATCCAAGCTTAAAAGAGCTTTGTGAACTTGTGAGGTTAAAATAGGAGTAAAAGTAAACAGTTGAGCAGGGCAACATGGGACAGGCTCAGGGATTCCTTTTGTAGTTTGTACTCCTGCATTACTGAAATTGAAAATTGAACCAGCAGAAATAAAATGACTATTAAAAGTGTCTGCAATATTGGTTTTACCCTTGATTTCATTTTGATTCACTTTTAAAAGATCAGGCAAGCTGTTTGGCATAATAACACCTGAGGAGGATTTAACTAGCTTCCAGAACTTGGCAGGGTTATTTATATTTTCATTTATCATATTAAGATAGTAATCACATTTAGAATTTTTTATTAATTTAGTGCATTTATTTCTTAAAGTTCTGTAAAGGGTCCAATCTAAAGGGTTGTTAATTTGCTTTGCTTTGGCCCAGGCAGCATCTCTTTGTCTAATGAGAGAAGAAATAGATACATTAAACCAAGGGTTGTCTTTACCACTTATTCTAAATCTTCTGAAAGGGGCGTGTTTATCGCATATAGCCAGGAAAGTGGATTTAAAATATTTCCAAGCTAGGTCAACATCAGCCATTTGTAAGACAAAACTCAGATCACTGTTATAGAGATCGTGCAAAAAGGCTTGTTCATTAAAATATTTAAATTGTCTTTTATAAATGAAACGAGGTTTACTCTTAGGAACCTTACAGTTTCTCACACATACAACTGCACAGTGATCACTGACATCGTTACAAAAGATTCCAACCGCAGAGAATCTATGGGGTACGTTTGTTAAAATAAGATCAATTAGTGTCGATTTAACCAGAACTTTTTGATTTATCCGAGTTGGCGAGTTTATTAACTGTACCAAAAACAAAGAGAGTCACTAATGACCTTTAATGAATCTGAAGATGATGATAACCAGTCCCAGTTTAGGTCTCCAAGTAAAACCAACTCTGAATTAATCCAGTTATGAAGAAGATCGGAGAGTAAAGTGGTCGCTTCTTTTAATGCTGAAGGCGGGCGGTAACATCCAACCACAATAATATCAGAGCCATTTGGGAGTGGTAATTTAATGGCCGAGAGTTCGAAGCAGTTTGGTTTGCTGATAGACTCGATGCAGGTGCAGTTAAATTTAGATTTGGCATAAACTGCAACCCCTCCTCCTTTTTTGGCACGGTCTGATCTAAAAACATTGTATCCCTCGATATTTATCATGTCATTTGTGATTGACTTTTTTAACCATGTTTCAGAAAAAACCATGATGTCTGAGTCAGTCAAGTCGGCCCATATTCTAATTAAATCCATTTTGTTTACCAGACTCCGTACATTAAGATGGAAAAGGCGTAAACCGTTACTAGTTTTAAACTCTTCCGGGTTTGAAGTTGCGTCAACCCAGGGCCTGGATTAGGTTGAATATTTCCCGATAGTAGAAGTAGAAGGAAGACAAACCAGTTTCTCCTTGCTGGGCCAGCAGTCGAGCTGGTACCGCAGGTGAACGCCGCATACGGAGACAGCTTTTCATTTCCCCGTGACCACAGGCAGCGCAGTCCTCGCGGCAAATCCCCGGAGAGAAACACGGCCAGGATGAGAGGCCCTTCACGGGCAGCTGAGTCGTTGTAACAGGGCCTCTGGCCGGCTCTGTGGAGGTAGCAGAGCGTGGAGTATTCCACAGACAAAACGCAGGTGCATTTTGCCTATCCGCAGCGTTGAGGGGCACGCCAGCCACAGGTAACCGCAGCGTCAGCAAGCCGAGCAGGCAGAGCCAGGTGCATCGTGGGTAAAACTCATCCAGGTGCATTTTGGGATTAGCCTGGCAGAGAATCCCGTCTTGGTTTCCCTACACTGGCTCCCCATCAAATTTAGGATTCAGTTTAAGATTCTTGTCATCACCTACAGAGCCCTTCATGGTCAGGCACCTGCTTACATCTGTGACCTACTGCATCCCTACATCACCAGTAGGTCTCTCAGGTCCTCTGACCAGGGTTTGTTGGTTGTCCCTCGTTCCAGGCTAAAAACAAAAGGTGATCGAGCTTTTTCAAACTGTGGCTCCCAGACTATGGAATGCTCTTCCCCTGGACTTAAGATCAGTGGTCTCAGTCGAAGCTTTTAAAAAGCAGCTAAAGACTCTCCTGTTCAGACAGGCTTTCGTCTAAACCCTTTGCTGTGTCTTCTTTATTATTTTTATGCCCTTGCTGTTTTTTTCTTGTTTTTATCTTTAGGCCTACTTGTTTTATTAACTTGTATTAATGAATAATCAACTTGAAGTTGAACCTGCTATCTTCTTTGCACTTTAATGATGTTTTTACATGTGAAGCACTTTGTGACCCTGGTCTGTGATAGGTGCTATATAAATAAACTTTACTTACTTACTTACTTACTTACTGTTAGCGTAGCTTGTTGCTAAATACTTGTAAATATCTGTGTGTAGTTATACTTGTTAATATCCGTGTGTAGCTAGCTAGCTAGCGTGTTGCTAAATATCTGTGTTTAGCTAGCTGGCTCTTTTTTATGCAAATACGTGTTCCTTTTGTGGCGTACTTAAAGGTGCATCAAACTTAAAGGTGCGTATGTTTCAAAAGTTTGTCGTCTTGCTTAGTACGCAATTAGCGTTGGATGACACGATTAACGTTTGAGGATGCGAATGCGTACTGACGTACCACTTATTAGTGGTGAGCATTACAGTGGCCTACCTGGAGCTCTCAAGTTGTAAGATGATTCTCTGGTGTGGAGAGCCACACCTTGAATTATAAATATTTCCTATACTGTTGCTGCAAAAGGCTTGTGTGTTACAAAACACACATATCAACTATTCTTAATGAGAAGTAGCTAAATGTCTAAGCTGGAGCTCTCATATAGAAGGATGATTCTCTGGTGTGGAAAGCCACACCTGGAATTGATGTTCGGTGAACTGCAGGAAGTCAACGTCCTTCTGTTATCTCTCAATGTCCTTGTGTAGAATATTTCCCCTGGCCACAATTTTCTGGGAGATGACCGCCAACTAGAAGTGAACCATAAAAAAGAACACACTACACCTCAGACACATACAATATGCATTTTACATGTACATTTTAATCATTTAGCAGATGCTCTTATCCAGAGCAACTTACAAGATGTGCATAAATACATGGTAGCAACAATCATTGTTCCAGTAAGAGATCATTGCAGTAATACAGCGATAGACATCCTTGCAGGCAGCTGCATACCATACCTGTAACACTGGGAAGGAAAAGGTTAGTAATTTATTTAATTGAGTAAACAGGGACACATAGTCTTGAGCAAGTAGGCAGTGGTGATGACAATTAGCTAGATGTACAGAATTCAGTGGTAGTGGAGTCTGAAAAGGTGGGTTTTGAGTCTCTTGCGGAAGATCGCAAGTGATTCCGTGGTCCTGACCGATTGTGGAAGGTCGTTCCACCACCGAGGGGTCAGGACAGAGAAGAGACGAGACTGTGAGGAGTGGCTGCCAGGCGCCCGGAGGGATGGGACAGTCAGTTTGCCAGAGGAGGCAGAGCGGAGGGGTCTGGCTGGGGTGTAGGGAGTGATGAGTGACTGGAGGAATGGGGGAGCAGTACTTCTAGCCGCTTGAAAAGCAAGCACCAGTGATTTGAATCTGATGCGTGCTGCGATAGGGAGCCAGTGCAGAGAGGAGAGTAGAGGGGTGACGTGGGTGAACTTCGGCTGATTGAACTGTCGGCTGTCAGATGTGTGGCAGCATTCTGGACTAGTTGCAGTGGCTTGATAGCACAGGCTGGTAGGCCTGCCAGCAAGGAATTGCAGTAGTCCAGACATGAGATCACCAGGGCCTGGACCAGGAGTTGTGTGGCCTCTTGGGTGAGGAATGGTCGGATCCTCCAGATGTTGTGAAGGGAGAATCGGCAGGTCCGAGTGATTGCTGCAATGTGGCCCGAGAAGCACAGCTGGTTGTCCAGGGTCACTCCAAGACTCCTGGCAGACTGGGACGGAGACACTATGGAGCTTTCCACGGTGATTGATGCATCAAGGTGAGTGGACCTGCAGGCAAAGATGTCGGCCAGGCATGCAGAGATCCGTGCCGGAACCTGGGTCTCAGATGGAGAGAAGGAGAGAAAGAGTTGAGTGTCATTGGCATAACAGTGATAAGAAAAACTGTGAGCAGAAATAACAGAACCAAGTGACTTGGTGTACAGGGAGAATAGGACGGGGCCTAGCACTGAGCCCTGTGGGACTCCGGTAGAGAGAGATTCCCATCTCGACGAGAGATAAGAGCAGAATCTGGTGGTCCACAGTGTCAAGTGCAGCTGACTGGTCGAGGAGGTGGAGGACGGAGCTAAACGATTGGGACTTAGCCATGTGAAGAGCCTCAGTGACCGCAAGGAGAGCAGTCTCTGTGGAGTAGCCTGCCTTGAACCCAGATTGGTTAGGATCAAGCAGGTCATTCTGTAGGAGATGAGCAGACAGTTGGTTATAGGCAGCCCGCTCTAGTGTTTTGGAGAGGAATAGGAGGAGAGAGACAGGTCGGTAGTTGGAAATGACAGCAGGATTTAGAGGGTTTTTTGAAGAGGGGAACGACATGAGCGCATTTGAGGGAAGAGGGGACAGCGCCAGAGGAAAGACAGGAGTTGATAACATTGGAGACAAAGGGGAGGATGTCCATAGCTATGGACTGGAAGAGGGGGGAAGGAATGGGATCGAGAGGGCAGGTGGTGGGACGGTGGGGGTGAACAAGTTGAAGTATGTCCAAGTCAGGAAGGGGCGAGAAGGAGGACAGAGGGGTGAGAGGTTTAGGTGGCGGAATTTTATTAGTCAGCTCATCAGGAGGCCATCTTAACTTGGCAAAAAATATCAAAAGTAACTGCACTGTTATAACTTGTCCCTAGTGGTTTTCCTACCTCTGTGCTGCAAATTCTGTCAGGATTATTACACAAAACCAGATCCAGTATTGTTTTCCCTCTCGTAGGCTGGGTAACAGACTGTACCAAAAAGCAGTCATTGACCACATCTAAAAACTCTTCTTCACATTTACCCTGACCTGACACTACTTCCCAATTGAGGGGTAATTGAAATCACCCATTGTTTTTCACCTTGTTTTATGTTACCATAGAGCATGGTATGTACAGTGCATTCGGAAAGTATTCAGACCCCTTCACTTTTTCCACATTTTGTTATGTTACAGCTGTTGGGACAACGTGCTACAGCTTCCTCCAAAAGAACTACAACACCCACAGGATATCGCTGGAAATTCAGATGATGTCACCAAGCTCCGCCCTGCAACGTCACTATTCAAACTACAGCAGGCCGGTACTGTAAACAACGGAAATACACGATGGGATTATCGCGATGGGATTATCGCGATGGGATTATCGCGATGGGATTATCGCATATAAAACCCATAGACACGTGATACCTCTCTCTCTCACTAACGGTCTCGCACTGTACGCAGAGATACAGATTGTAGCATCTGGGCACAGTTATATATATATTCCCTCTCTTATCAGCCGTAAATCTCTCTCTCTCTCTCTCTCTCTCTCTCTCTCTCTCTCTCTCTCTCTCTCTCCGTGTCTCTGTTTCTTTAACGTACATTTAACCGATCGCCGAACACTTTTAGGACTAACTTCGAAGTCTCACGTTCAGGCCACGTGGGTGTTAGGACCTGTTTCAAATCTTCCTCCATTTTAACCCTCTTCCGGCAACTCCCACGCAGTTGCAACTACATTCCACACATTCCTCTATCTTCCCCGTTTTCTCCTTCCTTTCCTCACACGCGTTTCCCCATTGTTTCCACCAATGCATAGTAACATGTGGTGTTACTATAATCAATTGTGTTTACTCCCTGTTTTTACCCATTAATAAATAATCTATGTTTATACTAGTTGTTGTTTGATGTGTCAAATTGTTAAGTGAAGCCATCCTAATCTATATAAAGAACGAATACATTCAGATACCTAAGCAAATTAATGACTAAATAAATTGGGTTAATGTATCGCTAGATATTAATCCAATAATTTTGTTAATTTCGACTTGAATTAACACTTAATATTTATAATATTAACTACAGTGTTAAAGTAATTTTATGAGACTGATTACTTACTTACTCAATCTACACACACATGCTTTATCATTATGGGATATTGTGTGTACATTGATGAGGAAACAAAATAATTAAATCCATTTTAGAATAAGGCTGTAACAATACAAAATGTGGAAAAAGTGAAAGGGTCTGAATACTTTCCGAATGCACTGCATGTTACTGTCTGAAGCTGGAGGTCTATAGCATACTCCTATATTAAGGCCGTTCTCATGATCTCCCAGTAATCTAATCCAGATGTCCTCACAAGGAATGAATGAGTTAATACATGGAATTTCCTGCACATTAAGATTAGTTATTTTATTAGTTATATCCTTCCTAAACAATGTGTACCCCTCCACATTATATTCATCCCCATCCACTGCTCCAAGCCATGTTTCAGTAATCCCAATGATGCCATAACCCCCATTCAACATGGCAGCCTCCAGTTCCAACATTATTTTTTATGCTTCTAACATTAAAACACAGGAACTTCAGAGTCTTACATTTACATTTAACATTTTTAAATTTTTGTACATTTTGTACCTTACTCACACGTACAGTGGGGAAAATAATTATTTCACCCCCTGCTGATTTTGTGAGTTTGCCCCCTTACAAAGAAAGGAACAGTCTATAATTTTCATGGTAGGTTCATCTTAACAGTGAGAGACAGAATATTTAAAAAAAATCCCAGAAAATTACATTATATTAATTTTAAACATTTATTTGTGTTTTATTGAGGAAAATAAGTATTTCACCCCCTAGCAAAACATGACTCAGTACTTGGTGGAGAAACCCTTGTTGGCAAGCACAGCGGTCAGACGTTTCTTGTAGTTGGTCACCAAGTTTGCGCAGATCCCAGGAGGGATTTTGGCCCACTCCTCTTTGCAGATCTTCTCCAAATCCTTAGAAATCCATTTTCAGTGTCCTGGCTGAGGGAAGGAGGTTCTCACCCAAGATTTCCCGGTACATGGCCCCATTCATCCTCCCCTCGATCTGGTGAAGTCGTCCTGTGCCCTTAGCAGAGAAACAGCCCCAAAGCATAATGTTTCCACTGCCATGCTTGACAGTGGGGATGGTGTTCTTGGGGTCCAAGGCAGCTTTTTTCTTCCTCCAAACACGGCGAGTCGAGTTGATGCCAAAGAGCTCGATTTTAGTCTCATCTGACCACAGCACTTTCTCTGAATCATCCAGGTGCTCATTGCCAAACTTCAGACGGGCCTGTACATGTGCCTTCTTGAGCAGGGGGACCTTGCGGGCACTACAGGATTTCAATCCATTACGGCGTAGTGTGTTACCAATGGTCATCTTGGTGACTGTGGTCCCAGCTGCCTTGAGATCATCAACAAGCTCCAGCCGTGTAGTTCTGGGTTGTTCCCTCACCTTTCTCATGATCAGGTTCACTCCACGAGGTGAGATCTTGCGTGGAGCCCCAGACTGAGGGAGATTGATGGTCAATTGGTGTTTCTTCCATTTTCTAATTATCGCACCAACAGTTGACTCCTTCTCACCAAGCTGCTTGCCAATGGTCTTGTAGCCCATTCCAGTCTTGTGCAGGTCTACAATTTTGTCCCTGATGTCCTTAGACAATTCTTTGGTCTTGCCCATTGTGGAGAGGTTGGAATCTGATTCATTGATTGATTCTGTGGACAGTTGTCTTTTATACAGGTAACGAGTACTTAATTAGGAGTACTAATTAAGTAAGAGGACTAATCTGTGTGCCTCCTGGTCACATAACCGGTCTGTGGGAGCCAGAATTCTTGCTGTTTTGCTAGGGGGTGAAATACTTATTTTCCTCAATAAAACACAAATCAATGTTTAAAATTCATATAATGTGATTTTCTGGGATTTTTAAAAAATATTCTGTCTCTCACTGTTAGGATGAACCTACCATGAAAATTATAGACCGACCGTTCCGTTCCTTTCTTTGTAAGGGGGGAAACTCACAAAATCAGCAGGGGGTGAAATACTTATTTTCCCCACTGTATGTTGTCCTTCCCCTTCACACATAACTGTGCCAAACCACATTATGGTCTAAAAATGTATTAATTATATCCTCAAATGTATTCAGGGGCCCAGATTAGGGTAAAACTCATACTTGTCAAAGGGCAAGTATCTTAGAAAAGATACTTGTCCTTCCTAAAAGTTACTTGTCCTTGGTCTATTCACCTTCCAATTTTCCTGGAAAGTGCGATCTCTGCTGTCTGAATCATATTTTCGCTGAGTTTTTAGTGGGGGATGGACTTGCACCCTCAATAAATCTCCACATCTTGCAAAAATGCGATCACTACGTTGTATGTAGCCCAAAGATAGACACGACGGTTAACATTATTTCTTTTCTACACGGATATTTGACTTGTGCAGAGTGTGCACATGGGACTGTGTAGCAGTGAAGCTCTGACGGGTGCCCACTAGTGCCCACTAGCGACTAGTGCTCTGACTGTACAGTATATCATAATGTACACTCCAGTTGGGATTCGAACGAGAGAGATTTTTCCATTCCCAACTAGAGTGTGGTATGGCAGCTAACGTAATAATAGCTAACTAATAATTCCTAAATTTAACCGAGCAGGGATGTGGGAATGATTTGTGCTTGGACTGTAGGACGAAGATGAGAAATCACTGCAGGAAAATCACAGCAATTCTTCAGCCTGGTGGGAGGGCTCACTGAACTGAATATAGACAGTAACTAGCTAGCTAGTGTTCACGGATATTGCTTGCTAATTCAAGGCTTGGTAAGTGATAAATGCATGATCACTTACTAAGCCTTGTATTAGCAAGCAACTAGCAACAACAGATATCGATATCCAATGTCCGTGAATGCTAATGTTAGCTAGCTAACTAACTAGCTGGTTCTTGCTGTTGTGTCTATGTGCCGCGATCCGCAAACTTTCTTGACTGCTGCAGAGTCTGGCATAGCAACAACAACAAACGCGGTGAGCACAGACTGCATGCGAGTGACAATGTGCCGCTTTTCGCATTTGGAACTTTGGAAATATTTTTGAATATCCGTGCATGATGTGTTTGTTACGATGTGAGTGTAAAACAGAAATAGTTCCAGTTAGCTAATAAAAAATGTAAAAAAATCCTACCCTGTGTATTACAATACTCCACCCTGGTATCTTCCATCTGGGCAGTCTGTACCTCCCTATCCTTAATACTATGACTAATAGTTCCCAGTCCCTAGTTTAAATATTTGTCCGCTGCCCTAAGCATACGCTAGCCCAAAGCAGCTGTACCCCTCCGGTTCAGGTTTAGCCCGTCCCGCTTGTACAGGTCACCCCTGTTCCAAAAGTCTTAGTGCCCCATAAACCTGTACCCCTTTTCCTACACCAGGTTTATTGCCACGTGTTAAATCTCCATATACAATTCTGCTTCCCTTTTCTAATTCCATAAATTTGTCCTGCAGAACCTCAAACCTACCCTTACCTATGTCATTGGCTCCAACATGGGCCATGACCACTAGATCCACCCCTGCTCTGGCCAGGAGCTTGTCCATGTGTTCCAAGAGGTCTCCGACCTGGGCATCAGGCAGACAGCATGAAACCAGCTGCAACATTATGAACAAGTAATGCACTTTTACATGTGCGCTTAAACTCTGTACGTTGAAGTGGCAGTGGGGTATTTACATTTGAAGTTCCTTTATTAGATTGTAGGTGTGTGTAAGTTGAAAAGATCTCTCTCTCTCCTCTCTGTTCCACAGAGATCTCAGGCCTGTCCCACGACATGCCGGCCAGCTTCGGGGACTGCTCTGAAATCTTCAGATCCGGGATTACGGAGAGTGGGGTCTACATCCTGTGCCTCCACACCTGCGTTATGCTCAACACTTAACACCTATACCTCTACCTACTCTCACCTGATTCAACTTCTCCACCTTCTCCACCTTTCACCTGATTCACCTGTGTCTTTTCCATTCCAGACAGTTCCACACAGTCGAGTGGAGGGGAATATCAGAATGCAATGTTTTTATTTTCATTCATAACATTGTAAGAGATGAGATCATTAACCAAACCACTACGATTACACCGAGGTCCGCACTTTGAGCTGTAGCTGTACTGCTGGAGGGGAATGCCAACACAACAGTTCTAACAAAATGTAGAACAAGTCTAATCAAACAAGTGTCAACAGGAGAAAGCAAGAAAAAACCTCCATCACCGTGTTCAGACTGGCATTTAACACTTTTTTAAACATCTTTTTGATGCTAATATCAAAGCCTTATGTTCAACTTTCAAAACTCTTAACACAAAGCTCAGAACTGAGAACACTGCTTTAGATTCAAACCCTTCTGTTGTGCATTCATTTTCATAGAGGACATCTTTCACGTCTGAGTGATCCAGTGATCCAAATCGGATGTGTGTTGTGAAATAGCATGACATCATTCGGTGTGATCACAAAAGATAACTACAGCTTCACCAATCAGTTAACCCAACAGCAACAGCAACAGCAAAAAGATATCAGACACATTAAAAAATTTAGCTTTTTGAAGTGCCGTATAAAGACAGATAATTTCTAGTGTAGGCCTGTCTACTTCAATAGTTTTTCAATTATTTTATTGGATCATGAAATCATAAAACGTTTTAGCAATGTTTAAGTAAAATTCAAAACAATGAGAGAAGTTTATGGGGTTTTGGATTGAGCAATCTGTGGAAACTTCAGTTTAGACAGTGCCGAATGAGGGCCATGCATGTACAGCTCACACACGTCACAGCCTGCACATGTCTCTCCAGTGGTGGTGCAAGGGCGGGGCTTGCCGGGGCTGTAGCCCCATCTGGAATTTGCATAGCATCAGCGCAGCCCCCCCAAGCATTTCCTTACAATTTTACATTTTCATTAAACACTTTAAATCAAAATAACTACCAGCCGAGATGAGAGTACCTATAACTAGCCTACGTACGTTACGTTGGTATCTCGAACATTAAACTTTATTGAACTTTTACATGTTATTGGCAAGTTCGACAAAACTGTTGCGCAAAAAATATCAGACAATCCCAGGAATGCGAAGTATACTCACCATGATATACAGAACGAGTTAATTTAAATTATGGCAAATATGGTTAGGGAGCAAATAAGTAGTGAAATAGAGGAAGCTGGCTGTTTGCATTGATAGTCGACGAAAGTAAGGACGTCAGCAAAAAAGAACAGGTGTCTCTGGTGGCACGCTATTTGCACAATGATGTTGCAAAGAATTCCTACATTTCACTCCAGCCGATGGATTGGATGCTGATTCGCTTTTAAAAACAATCAAACTGACACTTAATAAATGCAACACTGATCACAATACATGCGTTGCTCAATGCTATGACGGCGCAGCCGTTATGTCAGGCTGTCATAACGGTGTAGCAGATAAATTGAGAAAAGATGTCCCACAGGCACTGTATATCCATTGCCACGTTCATCGTCCAAATCTTGTTTTGGTGGACTGCGTTAAAAACATACAACCGGCGGCAGAGATATTTGAATCAGTGCAGGTGCTGTACAAATTTTTTTCGGGCTCCATCCTTCATGATCTTTTCCTAAAAAACTAAAAGAAATCGAGCCAACACAAGCTCCCGTTGATTTTACAATGAGTGAGATGGTCTAAGCAGTGTTTAAGTGTCATGTTGTGTCAATGTTTTCCTGGCTATTGGTATTGAGGGCCTGGGTAATTGTATTAATTTTTGAGTGCGTGAGATGGCAGTACATAAGCTAAATCAATGCATAGCATGCTTGTTGTAGTAGCCGTGCTGTAATATCTGACTAGATGGTTTAAACATTATGCGTAGTAATATAGCCTTCATAGCCGTGGTCTGTGCGCCCGTGACCTGCACGGGTGTCTAAATTTCATGAGCACCCCCTCACAACCATAAAGCACCCCCTTAGCACCCCCAACCAAAATATGTATATATGTATTTTTACTAATCAGGGTACTTTTAGAGTTTGGGGTGTGTGACCTTCCCTTTAACCCCCTGAGGTCCGTGCTAAGCTTTTAAATGTTTTTAGATTTTGGCATGGTCTGATATTTATCTCAATTTCATCAATTTAACACACACTTACTCCAAAGTGTTTGATATTTTTATTTGAAGGACAATCACAGCTACATTTGTATGCCATCAATAGTTTGGTCAGTATCATATGCAGCTTGTAAATAGATCTACAAACACACAAGTTAAAAATAGTAAATTTTTCTGCTGTCACAAAAGATGTGAAAGCACACACTAAACTATAGTGACGAATTGTTTTGCCAATGTGCGTTTGTTCACCAAGGTCTTGGTTATGTAAGGGTGTGAAAATAGTTTAGCACATCTGAGATCTAAATAGCTAAAAACCTGTTTTATCAGAACTGGTCACATTTATTTCAGGCTGTGGGAGGGCTAAATGCTAAATACCTGAATATTCATTTTGGCTCTTTGTTACGTTGCAACACGCGGAATGTTTGGCGTCACAACACGCGATATTCATAGGCTATATTTTCACGAGTATTTGAAAACAAGCGAAATAAAATTAATATCAGCATAGACTGTTGCTGGCAGATTGCAAGCGTAAACACAGACAAGATGTAAAAAAATAAAAAACAAGCGAAATAAAATCAATAGCATAGACTGTTGCTGGCAGATTGCAAGCGTAAACACAGACATACGATATATTTTATAACATTTTACGCTGTTTGAAAAGTATTTTTGTGTGCCTATTGCAATTTGTTACATTGCGACATGCGGAATATGTAGTCACAAGACGCGGAATTCATATATTTTCACGAGTATTTGAAAATATACTCGTGAATATACTGTTGCTGGCAGATTGCAAGCGTAAACACAGACATACGATATATTTTATAACATTTTAGGCTGTTTGAAAAGTATTTTCTGTGCCTATTGCAATTTGTTACATTGCGACATGCGGAATATGTAGTCACAAGACGCGGAATTTATATATATTTTCACGAGTATTTGAAAACAAGCGAAATAAAATAAATATCAGCATAGACTGTCCTCTTCAGTTTGTGTTGTTTATGCCGGCGTTTTCACACATGGCCCGACGCACCTCCCGAAATTAGCACCTCGTTAACATGTCAATAGAAGGGGGACGTTACTAAAAGGTAAAAAACAGAGTAAAAGCAAGGTTTACTTTTGGTCTAATTAAGCTAATTTTAAAAATCCCATTTGATTTGCCAGTGCTCAAATCGGAAAGTCGCGATTCTAAGGTTTCTGTCAATGTTTTTGCCGCGTGTGTATGATAAAATATCGCGAAGTTAGAAATAGTAATATACTTGTATTGCTGCTTGGATCGGCGCCGATCCAGCCGACCTCAGGGGGTTAAATAAAAACATAAAAATGTGAGGTTTTTAAGAAAGGCGTCCTCGCAGTGGGGCTACCCATGTGATAATTGTGCCAGTAAGAAATGGCAGTAAGAAAGCCATTGCTAAGATGGCAAAATAAGAAAAAGAGGCTTGCCTGGGCCATGACGCACTGCCAGTGGACTATTGAAGACTGGAAGAAGGTCTTATGGACCGATGAATGAAAATGTGAAATCTTCGGTTCATCACACAGGGTTTTTGTAGGCCGTCGAGTAGGCGAGGTGGAGGTGGAAGCATGATGGTCTGGGGCTTTTTTGCTGGATCCAGAGTTGGAAACTTGCAGAGTGTGAACCCATGTTAACCCATTACTTGTTCCCTGAAAAGGGCCTTTTTTATAACTACTATAAATTTGCATTATTTTTCAGTTTTTGGTAACCTAACCTTGCTGTAACCTATTGCAGCAATAACGGCAGAAATGTATTAGTGATTAGAATAACCACATCACTGTCAGAACGCTTTTTTCACTGTTGGCTGGTACTGAAAAAGACAGTTGTCAGAACAGTCGGTCATAAAGGAACTTTTTTTACTTACTAATGTATTTAATTAATTAATTAATATTTATTTTCTTATTTCTTTCGGATCTTTTCCCAATTTACTGGCCAATTATACCCTGTATTTATTTCAATTCACCCTCACCCACAAACTCACCGTCCACCTCCACGGGACAAGCTAATACCTTGAAGCAATGATCCGCCTCCTCCGAGATGGAACTTGCCCAACTATGTTTACAAGGTCGCCCTACCACGACCTCCTACTAGCTTTCCCTCCCCCCTCCCCTGGGGCGGACATCCAAAAGCTGCCCCTGATCCGGGCTCCTGGCACAGCTCGATTATGAACTGCGGCTGCAGTGGGAAACTTGTATTCCGGGCGGAATGCTTTGACCGTAATGCCACCGGAGACCCCAGATTGAGGATAATTTGTGTGGAAAATGTAACTGCAAACAGATACACCCAGAGGAGCATAAACCAAGCATCAACCCTTCTCAAAGAAAAAAAAAATCATTATGTCCCGACATAGGAGTGGGTTTGGGTGCAGTGGCATGATGAATGAGTTTGGTTTGTTGTTGTTGTAGCCAAGGCATAATGGTGTGAAACCGAAGCCGAAGGAGGAGGAGAACCGCTACAGGTCTCTGCCATCCCTGAACACGCGGAAAGGTCCAGCATTTTCAAGGTAACACATGACTTTGTGCAGCGCCAGTCCACCCACTTTCCTCCGGAGTAAAAACATTTGTGGAGGAAGGGATGGTATTAAAAAGTATGAACTCCATATTTCCTGTGTGGAGGAAGAAATTTGTATCGAGTTGGGATGCTAGACCACATCCACAGGGGTGGACGGTAGACACTAATTAATTCAGTGTGACACACAAGTCAGAGACAAAAGGCTTTTCGCGCCACAACTTCAAAGGAACATTTGTTCGTTTGTAACGTTTCCCCTACGGCAGTAAACCTCCTTCCCATTGGTTTAAGACCCTGGGAGGGCTGTTCTAACAACCTGTTATATCTTCATGTTAGCCCATAGCTCCATTTACCTGTAAGTTAACGCCCTGTTACTTCCCCCTTGTGATTGTTCCCTCCCCTTCCGTTGTGTTGGATATAAATATCCATTTGAATTTGAAGGCGGGAGGTTCGCTGTCCTGCGTGACACGGGTCTCCGTGCAGCTGCTCGTAATTAAAGCTTTAATACTGTTTAAAGGAATTCTCTCTGATCCTGCTGAGTTTTAATTTCCACGACACCTGTTTTATGTGTATCACGGACGCTGTGGAGCAGTCGGCAGTTTATCAGGCGCGTGTTCTCAAACACCCCGTAAAACAGCGTTAACTTCTGCACAGCTGATCTAATGCGGATGTATATGAATCAGCTCATGGATTAGAACAGATGCTTCTGTAATTTGTTCCAGAGATCATGTGAATAATATAGACATAAACTGACTTCAGCTCTCCTCTAATGAAGGTAAATACATAAATACAATTCAAAATTAAAATAGTTTGAGCACCACAGTGCTCATGCATCATTATTAAGATGCTTGTTCTGAGTCATTGCCTTTGTGGTCCCTGTGTTCACGGTCACTGTGTTTGCAGCTGCTACGTTCACGGTCACTGTGTTTGCAGTCACTATGTTCACAGTCACTGTGTTTGCAATCACCGACAAGACGGGCCTGTGGACTTCCACTGCAACTGGAGAGACTACAAAATGGTGTGTGGCCCTGTGTGTGTGTGTGTGTGTGTGTGTGTGTGTGTGTGTGTGTGTGTGTGTGTGTGTGTGTGTGTGAGTGAGAGTGAGGGCCCTATTTTGGTGAATTAGGATGGTGTCGGTGAAGACGGTGTTAAGCGAAGACGGTGGCGCTATAGGGCGTGTCTAACGCAATTTCTGTAATTTCATGACTTAGGATGATAGCGCACCTGCGGTGCAGTTGTAACAGAGGTTGGATTAACTTTAAAAAAATACATGTGGGTGTGGTGGGGGTTTGGTTTCATAATGACCAATCAGAACACCTATTTTCTATCCCTTTAAATACCAGTGCGCTAACGCTATGGCACATTGGCAATTTCCTCACATGGATGACAGTTTTGCGAGCTGCGCCAGGAGCGCTTCTCAAAAGAAGGTGCGGGAGGTGCGGAAAAGTTGGCGCGCGAATCAGAGGGGGAAAACAAGGCACACATTCATTTGGTATTTTCATGATTTGAGTTTATATTTTGAGACCTACATTGTTAAAAGAAAGTTTTATTTGACCATCTCTTATTTGTAGGCTTTCCAACTTAAAAAACAATGTTTCTTTTCTTCTAACTTAATGTAATTGTTAAATGGAAAGTAATAAATAACAAACTCACAACTGCAACTAGGCCTGTTTCATTTATGTTCGTCATGCAGAAGAAACTGCATGTACAGCTGAACTGATAGCCAGGGTATCGCTCACAGTATCGCCATCAGTGTCCATTTTCTGTAGTGCAAATGGACAGAATAAAACCCTTTCACATAAGAAAAACAATGTGCATACAAACATATATTTATTTAACAGGTGGACGAATTTGCCTCAACATGGGGGAAAATTGACAATATTCACAAAACATTCTCATGTGAGTTCAGATAATGTGCGCATCAATAAAGTCACCAAATTGCACAGAGCGCCAGCGTTTGCGCTAAGAGGTGGTCTAGTTGGACGTTAACGCAAACTCATTATTTGACACCAAATTTGCATAGCGCCCGACTGTTTTCATTGTCACACCCCCTATTGCGCTGCCCAACCCATAGTCGCGCAAACGCCTTCACTGCGCACCACGAAATTGCCAAACTCAGCGGAGACGGGAAATATTCAGTTTGCGACAGACGAAACTGGCAATTCGCCTGCGGTAGGGCATAACGCCGCTTAGTGCCGGCACGAAAATAGGGCCCTGAGAGTTTTATTCATCCTGAAAGCTGCAGACAAGGCCCCATTTCTCCAATGTCTTATTTCACTACTGCCCGTCTCTGTGAGGTAGGGCCTCTGAGGACAGCACTGTTTCTGTAATACTGACTGGGTGATGTGAGGAAAGACAGAGGACAACAGTTTTTCTGTAGTGAGAGTGTGAACGTGGGTTGGAAATAGTATTATTTTTCACCATCTGGAAAACCATGCTGTATCAGGGGCGGTATTCCCAATGTGAAAAGGGTGTCCATTTCTGGGGGTTCATAGAGAAACACAGGCATTCTGGGGTTTCATTGTGAATAATATCGACTAATTGCATGAAACTAAAAATACAGAAATAGTCCTCCCGCCTTGTGCTGTCACCTTCCATTTTCTTGCTGACTGATAAATAAATCCCCTTCTTCTTCGCCTTTAGGGCAGAACCGCAATGACTACTGGGAATGGTAATTACATACAAGTGTACATCCATGCATACTATGATTTTATGTCCTCCCAAGTACACCAAGGGAACTTCTGGTAAATTCTTTGTGTATTTGCAAAGTTGCATACTTGAGTTTGGGATGCACTTGATCACATGACCGTTTACTTCCGTACTTGATATGCGCACTAGATAGAACGCAAGTATGCAATTTGGGACACGGCCTCTGACTGAGCTTGACGACCTTTGAGCCTTGACCTTTGGCCTCGCAGCCATGAGCGGGTTCAGGGGCACGGTGCCGTGCACCAGCAGCCTGGCTCACTCCGGCATCCTGTTAAGCACCAAGGACAGAGACAATGACTGCTGCAGTTGCAAGTGCGCTTATATGGCCACCGGGGGTACTGCCCTACCTTCATTTCCCCTTCTGCTAAACACTCTCCCCCTCCCTCCATCCCTCTCTCCTTCTCTAAGGCTAAATTATATCCTTCCCTCCCTCTCGATCTCACCTGTAAACATACTCATAACAGTGTTAAACACACTTAGCTCATAACAGTGTAAAACAAACTTAGCTCATAACAGTGTTAAGCACACTGAACTCATAACAGTGTAAAACATACTTATGTTGGACTTTTAGAGATGGCTCTCAAGCTGCTCGGATAAACTCTCCTTACTGAGCATGCTCGGATAAACCATCAGGAGCAACCCTCCTTATTGCAGTTGGTGGTTTGAGGCCTGTGGGTTTTGAACTGGGTTTTCTGCATGGGAAGTTCCAGTGTGGTGCGCTACAGTGAGAACAAGTGGTATTACTGGAAGGGCCCCAGCATGATCGCTGCCATAACAACCATGATGGTGCGTCTATGGACTTCTGAGAGCGCCATGGAGAGGATGGGATCTGCTGATGATATCACAATAGGAAAGTCTGATGGTGATGATGTCACAGACATCAACACAGAATTAAAACAGAAACAGCTATGGGCCAAAGGACAGCTGGCTCATGGCTAACACAGAGGGCCTTATATGTTGTATCTTGTGGTTGAATTTTTGTGAAAACTGGATCATATGTTCATATAAATAATGCTAACACATGATAAATGATGATAACACAGAGTATTGGTGGGACAATTGTTGACAACTGTATACTTTCACAATAAATATAACACAGAGTACCTGTGGGATTGTTGACTGTAGCATATCGGTATACAAACCCTTTACACTGTAGACTGAGAGTTGGTTATTGTAGTGTGCTTACTGTTGGAGACTGCTGTGTGCTGGTATTTAATGACTGCTGGTATAATAAACGAACTACTATGCATGACTCTTGCAGTCATTGAGTTTAGTGTGCAGATACAGTGATGGGTGTGGTAATGCATACGTCACTGTGCACCAGAGATATACCAGATTGGCTGTGGGGTCAAAGTGAGGCTGATCTTGGCTGCAGAGCTGACTCTGCCTATCACAGGGAGTGATTTAATCTTTATGCAGGAAGGGGGAGGAATTGTGTGTTGGCTGAGCGAATCACAGCATCCAGAGAGGACTTTCTGTTCCATAGAGAGAAGAAAATGTTTACCTCTGTGCTGATTGAGTGTATGTTGTTTTGTGTGGAGTTTCTGCAGACATATCGATACATATCCATAGCGAGTAATTCTGGTGGGCTTGCCATTTGTGTATATCTCATTTGTCAGTTTTATTTAGGTGTGTATATCATTTATATAAAATATTTCTGATAAAAAGTCAAATAAGAAACCATGTCTTATGTATTGTTTATATGCTGAAGTCTTTTTGAAGGAGAGGGAGAGAGAGGGGGTTCTGCCACAGCTGGGGGGTTGGAGACCTGGATTGGCTTCTTTCTCACACACATACACTCACACACACAAACACATGTGCACACACACACACAAACATGCATACGTGCACACACATTCACACACACAAAGACACGTACATACACACACTCAAAACACACACACACACACACACGTGTAAACCCCCCCCACCACCACACACACACACACACACACACACACACACAAACATACGTACACACACACACACACACAAATGCACTATGACGTTAAAGAAAACCGATGCCCCAGTGCAGTGATGGGGATATTGTACCATAGGAGACTGTCTTTAGGATGATACATTGCATTGGTTTAAAGATGATGGTTGCCATGTCAGTAGGGGGTAAGTTTAGGGTGTAGAATCTTCCCAGTGCAGAGAGACAGAAGAATGACTTAGACACAAACACACGGCCTCTTGAGATGAGCCTGAAACACACTGGATTAAGAATGCACCTTCATTAAATACAAGCAGTTATAACAGGATTCTAGATAGGAGCTTCATTGGCATTCATTCCGCTGTCTGACTGATTCATTTAAGACCAGTCACAACCACACCTGTGAGCAACAGGAATATTTTTTAAATTTTTATTTAGCCTTTATTTTACCAGGAAGTCCCATTGAGATTCAAAATCTATTTTCCAAGGGAGACCTGGCCAAGAATGGCAGCAGAGGTTACACAGTAAACACGTAAAACATACAATACAGAGTCTATGGGACACAATATGGAGTCTATAGGACAAACAAAGGCTTTATTTAGTACCGTAATACCTTCACTGTGAACATCACACACACGGACACATACACACATGTATACACACATACACACACATTTCCATCTGTTCTCCCTCTCCTCGGACCATAATTTTGTCTGGTAATTCTGCATATTGATCAAGCAATAAAAGTGGATTGAAACACGCGCTTATGAAAACGTTTTTCCTGGCTTGGGAGCAATCAATTCCACATGTACAGTGCTTTTAAGAGTTTCAAAATCAATTTTTATCTTGGGAGTGCGCCTTGCCTCCCAGCTGCCTGAGAATGGTGTGGGTCAGAGAACCATTCTGGAAGTGTTCATTAGTGTTCTTCAGCTAATGAGTACTGAAGGGGCCTTTCACTGCTCTCTTAAACTGTTGAACTGAAGTCAGTGTTGACACAACAGTTTATCATGTACAGTGACCGCCCATTCTGCTGAACATCTCTTACTGCAGACAACAGCTTTCCTGCTTTGGGATTATTTGTGGCCGACTCACAGTTGAAAAACAGCAGAAAACTATCTGTTTTATACAGAATAATTATTTGTTGTCAGTTGGTCTTGGTCCATCAACAGTGCCAGAGGAGAAAGGAACCCATATGACACATTGACACTGACACTGCGCATTAACACTGACACTGAGCATTAACACTGATGCTACACATTAACACTAACACTGCATATAAACACTGACGCTGCACATTAACACTGATGCTGCACATTAACACTGACACTGCATATAAACACTGACACTGCACATTATCAATGACGCTGAAAATTAACTGCCACTGCGCATTAACACTGACACTGCATATAAACATTGACACTGCACATTAACACTGACACTGCGCATGAACACTGAACCTGAGCATTTGTCAGTCACAGTACTCTGTGTGTCTCAGCTCAGTCACAGTGCTATGTGTGTCTCAGCTCAGTCATAGTGCTGTGTGTCTCAATCACAGTGCTCTGTGTGTCTCAGCTCAGTCACATTGCTGGAGATGTGTGTTGTGTTTCAGTTAGTGCTGTGTCTCAGCAAGTGCTCTGTGCATCTCAGTCACAGAGCTCTGTGTCTCTCAGTCACAGTGTCCTGTCTGCCTCAGTCACAGGGCTCTGTGTTTCGGTCAAAGGGCTCTTTGTGTCTCAGCTCAGTCACAGTACTATGTGTGTCTGAGTCCCAGTGTGTGTATCATAACATAACATAACATAAGGGGAAGACGAGAACAGGCCATTCAGCCCAACACTGCTCGTCCATTCCTACCACTAATCTGCTCACAATGCTTAGTTTACCCAAAGGCTAGAGTGTCTAACACTGGATCGAGCCTGGCCTTGAATACCCCTAGTGTCTCAGCCTCCACTACATGTCCAATATCTATCAGTCATAGTGCTCTGTGTGTCTCTCTCAGTCACAGTCCTGTGTGTCTCAGTCACAGTGCTCTGCATATCTCAGCTCAGTCACAGTGTGTGCGTCTCAGTCATAGTGCTGTGTGTCTCAGTCACAGTGTTATGTGTGTTTCAGTACAGTGCTCTGTGTGTTTCAGTTACAGTGTGTCTCATTCCCAGGGCTCTGTGTGTCTCAGTCACAGTGCTCTGCATGTCTCAGCTCAGTCACGGTGCTCTGTGTGTCTCAGTCACAGTGTTTTGTGTCTCTCAGTCACAGTGTTTTGTGTCTCTCAGTCACCGGGCTCTGTGTGTCTCAGTCACACTGCTCTGTGTGTCTCAGTCGCAGTGTGTGTGTCTCAGTCATAGTGCTGTGTGTCTCAGCTCAGTCACAGTGTCATGTGTTTTTCAGTAACAGTGCTCTGTGTGTCTCAGTTACAGTGTGTCTCAGTCCCAGGGCTCTGTGTGTCTCAGTCACAGTGCTGTGTGTGTCCTGAGCCCAATTGGTGCTGCCTCGGTCTCACAGAAGGACGGGGGAAAAGGAACAGATCCATGTTTGAGGGCAGGACACTCACTCATCCTGAACAGGGCTGGAGTGCGGTCTCTCATTGCTGAGAGCAGGGACTGAAAGAGACATCACCTCTCTCTCTCTCCCCCCCCTCTCTCCCTCTCCTTCTCTTTACCCCCCCTCTCTCTCAGGGCCCTGACAGGAGGATTGCAAAGAGAAGGCCCATCGCTGCTCTCAATTCAATTCAATTCAATTCAATTCAATTCAATTCAATTCAATTCAATTCAATTCAATTCAATTCAATTCAATTCAATTCAATTCAATTCAATTCAATTCAATTCAATTCAATTCAATATGCTTTATTGGCAGGAAATACATATGTAACTATTGTCACAGCGTAAACAATACATTTATACATTAACACAAACAACAAATAATTTATACTATACAGCAAGGTCTCACTTATCGCGGTTAATTGGTGCATGCAGAACACCGCGATAAGCAAAAACCGCACTAAACGGGGCTGTTTTAACATGTAAAATGCTGCAATGTTGCATTACAAAGGTAAATGAAGTAGCCTAAACCAGTTTTTCATTTGAAAAGTTTATTCAAATAGGTACAAACATATGCATAAAAATGGAAGGGTTTATTCCTTTTTCAAAAAAGTTAAAAGAGATGTTTGTTTTAATGTTTTCTTTTTCTTTTCTTCATACATTTGTTTGTAGCATCTAATTACAGAATCCATTTCTCGACAAACTTTAATTGCACGATCAAGGTCAGGATCATCATCCATTAATCTCTGTTTTACATTTTCATAATCACGAAAAAATGCATCAAGTTTCTTTATTGTGAATTCCTTCGTTGGAGCTTCTTCCTCTTCGGCATCTGTTTCTTCATACGCCCGCTGTTGTTCCATCTCAACAAGATCTTCATTTGTCAGTTCTTCATCATGAGATTGTAGCAATTCTCTGACGGATTGATTGTCGATCTCACGAAAACCCAGCTGCACTCCGAGATCTGTAATTTGCTGAATGATTTCAGTCTCAAAGCCTTGAAAATCATTAGCAGAATGTGGAATGATTTTTTTCCATACAGATCGCATGTTATTTGGTGTCACCTCATTCCATGCATGAACGATGTTTGCAAGTGCAGTTTTGATGTTGAAACTTTTCCAAAATTCAGTTAAGTTCATTGTTGAATTTTCTCCAGCTGTCTTCTCAATTGCCTGTGAAAAGGTTTTCCTCATGTAATACGACTTAAATGAAGAGATGACACCTTGGTCCATGGGCTGTAGCAGTGATGTTGTATTGGGCGGCAAAAATATTATCTTAACATTCTCACACAAGTCACCTAGTGCAGTTGGGTGACCCGGGGCATTGTCTAAAATGAGTAACACTTTAAATGCTAGATTCTGAGACTTGAGATATTTTTCTACCTCAGGACAGAAACAATTCACAAACCAGTCTTCAAAAAGTGATTTAGTGACCCATGCTTTTCTATTAGAGCCCCGAGGTTTTAGTGATCGATAAACTAACATTGGTTTTAATTTATAATCACCTGAAGCATTTCCCCCAAAGAGGGTGAGTCGATCCTTTGCCACTTTGTATCCTGGTTGCGATTTTTCTTTCTTGGCTAAATACGTTTTATTCGGCATCTTCTTCCAAAACAATCCCGTTTCATCCACGTTAAATATTTGTTCATCGGCGTATTCTCCTTCTTCTATAATTTTCTTTAATTCTTCGGGAAACCTTTCAGCTGCAATGTGATCGGCACTCGCACTTTCACCAGTTACACGAACGTTATGAAGGCTTGCTCGTTTTTTGAAGCGGTCAAACCAGCCAGTACTTGCAGTAAAAGTTTCGGGAGTCTTCTTTTCATTTCCATTTTCACTCCAGCTTCTTTCCACAGTTTCGAATAGGCTGAGTGCTTTTGTTTTAATTGAATTTCGACATAAGTTTATTCGTTTCTGATTGCAGTCTTCAATCCATATTGAAAGCAAACGTTCCATTTCAACCATTGTAGATGATCTTGCTCTGGTTGTTTGTAGACCAGATGATGATGAAGCATTTTGGCCTTGGTCCTTGTAAACTTTGCTTTTTTCCAAAATACTCCGTATTGTCGATTCATTCATCGAGTAATCGCGCCCTATTTTAGCCTTCGTAGCACCAGCTTCATATTTATTAATTATTTCAAGTTTTTGTTCTAATGAAATGGCCTTTCTCTTCAGTTTCGAACTAGCAGTGGTAGATTCACATTTTCGTTTACCACTCATTCTTAATAGGGGTTTGTTATAAACTCTATAAATGGTTTGAACAATGTAGAAACACGAGCGAACGATGCGCACGGGATGGCAGCCAGCGAGGCACTGTTGCGTCTGCGGCGTTGCCCTCAATTTGGCGCGAACATTTTTTTTTGGCAACAATACATAATCCGCGAGAAGTGAAATTATGCCGCATATAATTGGAACATGGTCACAAAAAATAAATCGTGTAAAGCGAATTCCGCACTAAGCGAAACCGCGATAAGTGAGACCTTGCTGTACTACAACAACAATACTGAACAAAAGTAAATGTATATATATATATTTTAGAATGATAACAAGTACAATAATAACAATAATGTAATAAATTACATAAAGAAATAAAAATAATAAAATAATTTATATATATATATAAAATAAATTAAATTAAATTAAAATAATTCTAGAATTTATTTATTTATTTTTGTATTTTGGTGCTCACTCAGTGTCCCTCAGTCTATGGCAGGTTGAAACATTTTGCCACAATTGGAGCTGTTGGTCCTTCTCCTAACAGGATTTGTAGTTTTTCTTCCTTTGTTAGGGAAGAGAAGTTCTTTATAATGAGTGTAAATGTATTGAAATTATTTTAGCATATTTTATGCAATGCAATAGAGGAGAAAGTGCATCTCTGTCTCTACCTCCACTATCTTACATTGACCACATATACGTTCTTCTTTTGGTAGCCATGAGATTTTGTGTCATCCTTTTTCAATTTCAAGGGTGTGGTCACTGAGCCTGTACTTGATCAGGATCCGATTTTGCTTTGTATCTCTGGCAGTACAGATAACCAGCTAGTGTACAATCTCTTTTTAGGGCCCGATAGCACTCAAGTTTGTTTTGTCTTTTGGTTGTATCATCACAATATTCCAAATAAAAGGTTTTGGTTTGTTTAGTAATTTGGTTTACTCTGATTGTTTGCTGGTAAGCAGTGCTGGTATGAAGCTGGTTTGTGCTTTGTGTTAGTGGTGTTAATGGATTAGTCAGCTTCAGTACCAGCTGAGTGAGGGGCTCTTTTTGTGACTGAGCTCTTGGGCTTTCTTTGCTTTAAATTGCAATGTGTCCTGAGGGCTTGATTTGAGGTGCATCCAGAATTGTAATGCTCTTTTTTGGATATGTATCATCAATGGATAACAGCCTAATTCTGCCCTGCATGCATTATTTGGTGTTTTTCTCTGTACTTGTACAAAATTCTACATGCAGGGTCTCTATTGGATGGTTGTCCCATTTAGAGTAGTTCTATTGACTCAGTGGACCCCCATACCTCACTTCCATACAGCGCAATGGTGAAGCGCTGCCTCCTCCAAGACAGCATTCATCGTGCTGTTGACTGTAATTCCGGCACCCCAGAACCACTCCTGTGCGCAGCGAACTGTGTCGCCTTCTCTCCCCCCTTCCTGGGGCGGACAGCCAATTGTCGCCCCGGTAGCACTTCCGGCCAGAGCCGACTCAGGCGCAACGGGGAATCGAACCCTGGTCGCCATGGCCAGCGTTGGACTTTGAAACCACTAGACCACGCGGGAGGCCACTATCAATGATTTTTAACCAAGTTTTAATTCCATCCATCCATCCATTATCTAAGCCGCTTATTCCTGGTCAGGGTCGCGGGGGGGGCTGGAGCCTATCCCAGCATGCGTTCCGGGCGAGAGGCAGGAATACACCCTGGACAGGTCGCCAATCCATCACAGGGCACACACACCATTCACTCACACACTCATACCTATGGGCAATTTAGACTCTCCAATTAGCCTAACGTGCATGTCTTTGGACTGTGGGTGGAAACCGGAGTACCCGGAGGAAACCCACGCGGACACGGGGAGAACATGCAAACTCCGCACAGAAAGGCCCCCGGCCTGGATTCGAACCCGAGACCTTCTTGCTGTGAGGCCAAGTTTTAATTGGTATATCAATTTTATGAAGTTTTTTTCTTATAGCATATATTGCTCTGCAAGCTTTTTCTTTTAATGCATTCACTGCCATGCTAAAGCTCCCTGATGCTGTGATTGTCAGACCAAGGTAAGTGTAATTTAGGGTGTGTTCTAGGGTGGTGTTGCCTAGAAAAAACTTGGACCTGTTTTCCTGACATCTGGCCTTTTTTTGGAAGATCATTATTTTTGACTTTTTTTAAGTTTACTGTCAGGGCCCAGTTCTGAAAGAAAAGCTCCACCAGAGCCAGTCCTCCCTACATGGACATTCTCATGCTGTTCAGGTGACGACCTCTCCATGGGATACATGCATATCTTGGGCAGGGTACATATGGACAGAGCCTTGTCCTCCTGGTGGGAGGACATCTCTTATGAGAAAGGAACTGAGTACCTATCCCTCACGCTGCGGATCAATAAAGGCCTCCAAACTCCAGCCGGCTACCATCGTCCGAAGTGCAGACCAAGGAAACTGCCAAGATCCTTTCCAGTTTGCCAACAGCGTATGACCATCACGCCAACACCTCGTGGGATTGGATCCTCCAATGCAGTATCATCAGATACGGGCTTATCCTGCTCTGCTCAACCTCCCAATGTTAATACCTTCGATAGCGTATTGGTTCCTTTAAAACAAGGATGACAGAACTCAATTCTATACGTGATCTCAGCGGTGTGAATTACCCAGAGTTCACAGGGCGGCTTGTAGGGTTGGAATGGACTGGCTCTAAGATGTTAGTTAGCCAGCCCCTCTCCCCCCCTGCACTAAGTTCTGTCATCTGGTGAACCCATTGGTTGAAAGGGGAAATTGCCACCATAAACATGATTGCAGCATGCCCTGTTCACCCCCCCACATCCAACAGAGGATTGACCTGGGAACTAACCCCTTTACAGCTTTGGGACTGTATTGTGTTAATCCACAATACATATGTAATGGGTTCTAGTGAGCAGAATTACTGTATGTGTCATACAGTAATATGTGAGCAGAATTACTGTATGTGTCGTACACTGTACATATGTAATAGGTTCTAGTGAGCAGAATTACTGTGTCTTTTCCCCTGCGTCATGTCATGTCCATTAAGGGTTTGCAACTGTTCAGAGGTTAGATGTTGTTTGTGTTTCCTTGTAACATGCCATAAACCCCCACTCCGAGAAGCCAGGGATCTGGTAACACCCTGGGAACCAGTTTCCCCACGGTTGGCTGGAATAACACGATTTCTGGCTACCGACAGTAGCTTTATGACTACCAACAGGAAGATTGGGACAGTCATATAACACGTGATGTACTCGTTCCTGCAGGGTGGGGGCACTCGCCATTCTGCTAGCCTTGCAAAACCCGCAATTAGTCTTTTGTCAGAATAACCAACAGCTGGGGTATCGTTTTTAGGCTGGTCAGAGGTGTATAAAGGCATTGTCCGAATGCAGCTCGGGGAGTTCATTCGCTTAACGAAGGCTCCGGGCGCTCTGCGTTCTAGTTTTCTATGTTTAAGGAATTTGTTATACTGCCTTGTCTCGTATGTTTTCTGTTATGTATTGTGTAATGTCGGTTTTGTGACATATTGCTTAGGTTTGACCATAAGTGTGCAAATCATTGTTTCAACCTATGTCCTCTTCCCCTTTTAGCGCTAGAAAGGGAAGCTTGTAACACGCCAGGAGCGAGGCCGCACGGACTGTCCGGCTCTGTCCCTCTGCGCTGACAAGTCAGTCTTGCATCGGATCTAGGGTAGCGGGCTCGGAATGTTGATTAGCTGTACAGACAGCTATGCGCCGAGTCCCGATAACGCTACTCTGTAGAACATAGAATGTGAGTAGCTGTATATGCCGGCAGCGAATGCGCTAAGTTCTGATGCCACTGCACTTCGTTTTAGACTTAGAATGTCCCAGTAGCTGTACTGTGGTCAGGCAGTAAACGCTTTAAGTCTTGAAATCTCGGGGTACCAGGCTCGCTGTGGAGTTAGTTTTCCCTAATGTGAGTTCTAGAGATTAAGCCCTTCGACCCCTATATGGCTGTTACAAAGTAGGGCAAACGCAATGTCCGCGGCCTATGGTGTCTGTATTTACGTAATGTATTGTATTGTATTGTTTGTCCGGATATGTTCCCCAAATCGCTCCAGAGAAAAGCGGAGGTTCAACGTGGTACGATTGACCTCATAATATGGAGCCGAGAATTTAATAAAATCCATTTCACTAAAATGTCATGCGGTACATGTCTCATAAAATTTCCCTACACCAGGTTCTGCTATAAACCCTGTTCAGTGTGTGAAAGCAGAACCAGGTCATCTGCGTAGAGTCAGAGTTTTAATTCTGTGTTGTGTAGAAAGAGGCCAACGGCTGTAGACTGTTCCAACTGCACCGCTAACTCATTAATGTAAATATTGGAGAGTGTTAGGTTACTCAGGTTACAGCTCTGCCTCACCCCACGTTTCTGTGTGAAGAACTCTGTTCTTTGGTCGCCAATTTTGACTCCACATTTATTTTCTGAGTACATTGATTTGATTATGTCATAAACCTTACCCCCTACACCACTTTGGAGAATTTTGTAGTATAATCCATCATGCCAAATAGAATCAAATGCCTTTTTGAAATCAATGAAATCCCTTTTTTAGTTTGATGGACATGTTTATTTATTAGAGTGTGTAGGGTGTAAATGTGATCGGTAGTACGGTGATTTGGAAGAAATCCAATTTGACTTTAATTCAGGACATTGTGCTCCTTACGGAAGGTTACAATTCTTGAATTTAGGATACTACAAAATACCCTCCCCAGATTACTGCTTACACAAATGCCTCTGTAATTATTGGGGTCTAATTTCCATCAGGACCACAAGCCTTCGGTTTTAGGTTTTAGAGATTGGAGTTTTACTATCAATTCTTTGTGTGAAATTGGGTTTTGGTTATTTTTAATGGTTGATTCCAGTATATTTAGGTTTTCTTTAATCATGTTGTGATGTGTTTTTTGAGGGATTTCACAATATAGATTTTCAAAATATTCTTTCCAAATAGCTCCATCATTTATGGCTAATTCTTGTGGTTTTGTTGTGCTTAAATTGTTCCACATCTCCCTGAACTGGTTTTGATTATATGATTCTTCAATATCATGTAGAGTTTTATATATGTGTTTTAGTTTTTTCTGTTTTAGGGTGTGTTTATATTATTTAAGAGTTTCACAGTACTTGAGGCGTAAATCTGGGTTATGTGGTTGGTTATGTTTTTCATTTGATAATTTTCTTACATTTTTTTCTAACATTTTGGCATTCAGTGTCAACCCACATTTCATTTTGGTTCAACTTCTTCTTATTTTAAATTTTTAGGTTAACTTTATTTGCTGCTTTTTGGAAGATATATTTGATTTTTGTAACTATCAGATTTAAGCCTGCTTGCTCATTTTGCTAGTGTGTATTGATGAACGTGTTAATAGAGTTAGTAATTTAATTTGTTTAATTTGTAACTCATTGCTTTTATGAATTAATCTGCACTGTTTTATTTAGTTTATACAGTTTATTGGGCAGTGTGTGTGTTTCTGGTGTGTCCAATTCTTTTGAGAAACACATTGATTTGGTTATGGTCTGAAAGGGGGGTTTGTTGCCTGACAGTGAATGCATTGATGAAGGAGGGGTCCATGTCAGTAACAGCATAGTCAACAACACTAGTCCCAAGAGCTGAGCAATATGTGAACCTTCCTAAAGAGTCCCCTCTGATCCTGCCATTAAGGATGTACAGGCCTAAGGCTTGACAGAGATGCACTATCTCTCTACCATTCTTATTTATTATTTCTTGTTTATTTTGCTAGTGATGGGTGTGAGGTATACAGGTGTATCTCCAAACACGTTTGGTATCCTGTGGGTCGAAGTAGTCGGGTTCTGTTCCTGTTCTGGCGTTAAAGTCACCACCCAGCAGTACATTTCCCTGGGCCTGGATTTCTGTGTGCAGGGTGTTAAAGTACTCCTCGTTATAATAGGGAGATTCATGTGGGGCAGTATAAGCTGCACATACGTACAGTATATATCATTTTCCCAACATACAATGCCTTTGTTCATTTTTAGCCATATGTGTGTTTGTTCTTTTTTGATGACTGTGATGTGTTTGTGCTCTCTCTCTCTCTCTCTCCTTCCCCACGGGTCTCATTTAGTAGGATTACTCCAGGGCACCGGTAGACTCAGACAGGAAAAAAGGCATACGGCAAATTAACTGCTCACTGTCGCTTTGCACGGTGGGGTACAGTGAGGGGTGACACGGGGTGGGGACATGCTGGCTTGTGAGCATTGTTTTCCCTGGAGAGAAAGCCCCCCCCCCAAGGGGATCAGATGGCATGTTGGGGAAGTTGAGGGGTAGTTTGGCAAAAGCATTTTTCTATGCTCCGTGACACCTCTGTTGAAAAGCATAATTTCCAGACTGGTCAGTTTTGACTGAAAATTCCTATGGGGCCATAGAACAGCTGTTTATGTGTGGCGCATGTCTTGTCAAACTATGCTTTTTTCCTTTTTTGTACACTTGCGCACAGATCCAAAACCTGTAGTGTCAGTGAGGATGAAAGGCGGGGCTCTGTGAACGCCTGCGAAAGAACATATGTAAAAGACTCCGGGAACATCACATCGACGCGGCTGCCATTCCACAAGTGGGCCTGAAGCCTTTCAAAGTGTGAGAAGTTGTTTAACAGAGCGAGACTGCGTTTGAGGGGAATTTTTTATTTCTTCACATAAAAGACAAAAGTTCATATTTGGGAGTGTTTTAAAATTCCACCTCTCTCTGCATATGTTGTCATGCTCCTTCACTGGAGATATCATTCAGAAACCCAGCTCCAGCGGTTGGTCTGTCCATCTGGCTTGTTTCTGATCCCTGCAGTTAAAGGTTGTGAACAGATTGTATTCTTTGTTATAGAATTAGAGAAGATAAGGGACTCCCATCCTGTCAGTACCTCTGCAGACCACTGAGAGGAGCTGGAGGACCACTGAAGGCCAGCTTGGTGGAGCAGCCCCTCCTCAGTAACCCCACACCAGATGAAAATTCTGGGCAGAAACCGTGGAAACCGACAGCATCTCCTTGGGCCCAAGCAGACCCGAGCTGCCGCTGATGTAAGGGTCCCTTTGGAGGACAAAGAAGAAAGGAAGCTCTAAAAAAATTATAAAATAAAATAAAAATCCTGATACATTCTCAACCAGAGGGGGGGAGATAGTATGTATAATTTATCATGCTGTTGAAAATGGTATGTATTACATGTTAGCATTTTGTCTTATTCCTCTTCTTGTGACTGTTATCCCCCCTCCCCTCATCAGTATTTCCTGTATTGCACTGCCTGAAGTCTGCTGCAATGCAACCTAGAGAAAAATCTATAAAAGTTTGTTAAAATTGATGGAACTTAATGGCACAGTAACTGCAGGGGCCAAGTGGTGATGGGGGGTGGGGCAGGGATGTATATAGTGTGCAAGTGGCACACTCCTCTAGGGGCTTAAGTGCTGCCTCTGACCTGAAATGCCCCCCCAGGTTGAGGTTGATATGGGCTGTAGAGTTTAGATTGTTCTGGATAAACCTCAATTTGCTTGTGAACATCGTTAGAGGTGCACACTAACCCTGAGAGGACAGATAACTGACAGCGCTCTGCTGCTAGATTGATAGGTGCTTACTGAGTGACCGGTGTGTTCTGTATCAGCACAAAGGAGCAACGAGGAGTTTACTTACTGTCAAACGAGTAAACAAGGACTCACACACACACAAACACACACACATGCACACGCGAGTGCACACACACACACACACACACACACACACACACACACACACACACACAGGTCTCTGATAGTGTTGAGTCATGGTTTGTTTTGTGCAGCTGCAGTGTAATTCCCTGCGGAGCATAATGTAAATGACATGGAGAGAGGCTTGGGCCACTGCTGTAATTGTCTCTCTGTGTCTGAGAAGTGCACATATTCACCCCAAACAGCCCTGATTCACTGGGTCTGAACCGGCCGCTGCACTGTGAAGGGATAATTAATTGTGTACTGTGGGAGCTTAATTAACAAGTGTTATCAGTAAGTTCATAACTCAGGTACTTGCTACCCAGCTACTGTTTGACAGGAGTAGTCACTTGTCCATTCCCAGCAGAGCCTGTTGTGTGCAGCTGTCTTTGTGCTGCCGGTCTGTCTGCTCAATTTCTGTCCATCTGTCTGCAGTGTCTGTCTGCTCAATCTCTGTGCCTAAACCTTGTGCTGTATATTGTACTGATATCTCCCTGGTGTTTAAGAGGGTGCAAGTCCATGCAAAACCTTATAAGTTAAGAGGAGTACCTTATAGTCTACATGATAGTTTATAGGAAGCCAGTGAAGTGACGCTAATACAGGACTAATGTGCTCATACTTCTTTGTTCTAGTCAGGATCCTTGTAGCACCATTCTGTACGAGTTGTAGGCTCCTGAGTGAGGTATTGGAACAGCCAGACAGTAATGCATTGCAATAATCTAATCTAGATGTAACAAAGGCATGTACCAATTTTTCTGCATCTATTAATGACAGGAAGCCCCTAATTTTGGCAATATTCCTCAAGTGGAAAAAGGCTACTCTGGAAATGTTTTTGATGTGACTATCAAATGAGAGACCAGGATCTATAGTAACACCAAGGTCTTTTACCACCAAACTTGCAGCAACAGAGCAACCATCCAGATTCAGAGATAAATCAGATAACCCTCTTCTGAGGTTTTTGGGCCCCGAGACCAACATCTCTGTTTTATCAGCATTCAACAATAGAAAATGATCTGAAATCCAGTCTTTTATGTCTTTAAAACAAGCCTCCAATTGTTTGAATTGTCCTTCGCCAGGTTTCATTGATAGGTATAATCGTTGACAGTGAGAGGATGGGGTTCACACCATGTGTTTAATCTGACCATAACTTATTCCCTCCCAACCTTTCTTCCTTTCCTCTTTCCTTCCCTTCACTGTGAAGAGGTGCAGTGATGAGTCAGGCTGTTTTTGGCTCTTGTAGTGGTTACTGGTTACAATGATAAAATATACAATAATTCCCTTCATTTACATAAGCAAGAATGGTAAATATTTGGTTTTAAAATGTAATTAAATGAAACTTGACTTTCCTGCTTCACTATGTGTTTTCTCTTCCATGCGGTTTATCTCTCGTTTGACTTTCTGAAGAGCCGCCGAGCTCAATGGATATACGATTGTTTCTCTCCAGCTGTGATAGATGAAAGCAAAGACCCAGAGCCATTCAGGGGTGACAGGTTAGCTGCAGATACAAAATGGGATGTAGTAATTAAACAAGCGTGTGTGAGGTCTTTGACCTTTGTCAAAGAATGTGAATGTGGAAAAACTGAATGTGGATAATGCAGGTTTCTTAGACAGGCTGAAGAACCTGTCTTCATTCTGTTTTTCAGATGAAGCAATTAGACAAGCGTATATGAGGTCTTTGAGTTCCGTCTCTTCGGGCTGCCTAAGAAACCTGTGTTATCCACATTCTGTTTTTCAAATAGTCTTTTTTTAAAGAAAGAATTGCTTGTTAGTTGATAGTTGATTCGTGTTTGCTTCTTTAATCTCAACCTACCATGACTCCCAGGAGATAATGAATTGCGTGTGAAAATAAGGTGTTTCTTTGTGCTTCTGTTCAAGGCATAGTCCAGAAATTACTCCCTTTGGAATGACATTATTTAGTGAATTAATTGCTTTGTTTGGATGATGTTTTGACATGACTGAATGCTCTCTCTCTCTCTCTCTCTCTCTCTCTCTCTCTCTCTCTCTCTCTCTCTCTCTCTCTCTCTCTCTCTCTCTCTCTCTCTCTCTCTCTCTCTCTCTCTCTCTCTCTCTCTCTCTCTCACACACACACACACACACAGACACATTTACATAAGTGCACATTATTTTTATTGCAAAAAAGATCAGTACAAAACTAGTTCACAAAACAAGGACACAATAGAAAAGTATTGGCAAAAACAATCAAACAGAGGGAAGAAATGAAATAAAAGTATACCACAAGAACCATTATAAAAATAAAATAAACTAGGTTAGACTTTAGAAAACTTGTTTGGAAAAGCAACATGAAAATCACCAAACGACAACACCAACTACTACTACTACTACTAATAATAATATTTCCTTTTCTAATACCCATAGTGGTACCCATACACTCAGAGTAAACAAATTAAACGGCATGAAATGTCATCAATCTTAGAGAGAAAAAGTACAAGAAATACTTAAATACAATTGAAAAAATACATTATTTAAAAAATTGCCAATATTAAGACAAATCATTCAAATCTAGATTTCTAGAAAAGAAAAGTAAATTTCATTTAAATTATTCCAAGTTGGCCAGGTCTTTGGTAGTGCAACTCTTTCCCATCTTTCACCTTAAACAGACTGATTTGGAAGAGCAGAGACTGCTCTCTCTCTCGTGTTATAATTAGCTCTTGAAGGTCTACCAGGCCAGAGAGTTCATGCTGAATCATGTTAGAATAAGGTCTTGAGGATACTACCAGGCCAGGATCATATCAGAAAGGGAAAGGAGTTTACCCCTGAGATCACAGAGTATAATGTGGTTAATGGTGTTGAAAGCTGGACTGAGATCAAGTAATATTAAAATGGGCCCCAGAGTCTGCATTCATTAATGAAGCATTAGTGCCTCTCATAAGTAATGTTTCAGAACTGTGCTTAGCTCTAAATCCAGATTGAAATGGCCCCAGAAGATTACTAGAGATGAGGTGTTGTGGTTGGGAAGAGACATCTTGTAATATATTGGTCAGAAAGGGTAGATTGGATGTTGGCTGGAAATGTTTAATTTCACTAGGGGCTAGACCCTGGCTCTTTTAGTACCAGTCAATTAGCAGCAGTTTTTAGCTCAGGTGGGACACATCTTGTCACAAGAGAGGTTCACATCACTAGTGCTGGCATACCAGGCCACAAGGGATACTGCTCCCTCCTACTTTCAGACACTACACTGCAGCTAGACCCCTCCACTCTTCCTCCTCTGGCTAACTGGCTGTCCTGTCCCTTCAAGCAGCCGGCAGCCTCTACTTGCGGCCTCACCTCTTCTCTGCCCTGATCCCCCAGTGGTGGAATGACCTTCCACACTCAGTCAGGACCACCAAATCATTGACCATCTTCCACAAGAGACTGAAAACCTTCAGACTACAACATCACTGATTATATACAGTATATAGAAAAAAGTAATAACTTTTCTCTCCCTGTTTTATAGGTGCAGTGTGTCTATGATGTCTGTTGCATTGTTGCTGTACTGATCTCTTGCTCTAGCTGTGATTATTCTTGCCATTTTTAATGCACTCATAATTTCAGTCGTAAATGGCCCAAGAGCTGCCAAACAGGCCTTGAGGAGTGGAATAGGAAACGGGTCCAGTGGACTGACAGTGGCAACAAAACTTACTCACATCATCAACATCAGCAGTAGTAAACTGTCTAAACTGGTCACAGGGGAACCCGTGGAGAGAGGGAGAGAGACGGTAGCTCAATAGGCACAGAACAGGAAGAGGACAGAGAGAGCTCTTAGTGTCCTCAATTCTATTCTGAAAAACATTAAGGATATGACTGCATAGTTCAGCAGAGGTTGACATGGTGGGGTAATTGGCAGGGTGTAAGAGCTTGTTAATTGTAAAAAAATACCTATTTTCTATTACAGTTGAGTAAAAGCATGACTTTGACTGTCGGCACACCAGGCTGTAGCCATGGCCAAAAGAGTGGGAGTGAGACAAATACACCCAAGGCAACAAGAATAAATTGAACAAAATAATGTAATTACAAAAAACAATACAGTCAACAAACAAACTATCTTGCACATTATTAAGTAGTGTCCAACTCAAAGTTTTCATTTTCCCGGACTGCTCCCCTTCCATGGAATTAGGTCAGTGCCGTCTCCGTGGCGAATGCTTATGGGCCGGATTGAGTTGGGCAGTGAGGCTGCTCTGCCCATTTGGCCCTGTAAAGGCATCTGGAGAAGGCGTTCCTTTCTGTTTCTGAGTGAGACAGAGAGAGGAAAATGGAGAACCGTAATGTCGGCCAGCTCGGTTCCGACGCTTCCCTCCGGGACTGCATTTGTCTCTCCCTTTATGCAGCGTCCTCTGATTACACAATGGGAGACAGCTGTCTGATTGGCTGTAGCTGTCTCCCCGGTTCAGCACTGGACAGCTGCCCTGCTGCGGAATGTTGTCATCTCCTTCTGTCCGTGGTTCCAGAGGACTGCCGGCTCCCATGCCACACACCCTGCCCCTCAGCTGGAAGCCAGGGAAAGCAGCAGCATCAGCTCAGAGCACGTGGAGCCGGGACAATCAACGTTGCCCTGGGTGGCCCCCGGACGGTGCTGAACTGTAAAACAGAAGGGCTGCAGTGCTAGGAACCACCTCGTCATGCAGGCATTAGTGTCTTTCACCCTTACCATCCACTGTAGTGGGGCATGATCGGTCACCAACACAAAGCGGTGCCCTAGACGATAGTACGCCAGACAGGTGACAGCCCATTTTATAGTCAGACACTCCTTCTCCACCATAGCATACCTTCCTACGGTATTAACTGATGATGAACAGGATTGGGTGCTCCTTGCCGTGGATGATTTGGGACAGCACGGCACCCAGTCCTGTCTCAGAAGCATCCGTCTGCAGCAGAAAGGGTTGGGAAAATTCCAGGGTCTTCAGCACCAGCTGGGAACAGAGTGCTGCTTTGAGGCCCCTGAAAGCAGCTTCAGCAGTCCACACCGGAGGATCAGGGGCACTCTTGTGAGTAGGTCTGTGAGGGGGTGAGCTACAGAGGAAAACTGGTATAAATCTTCCTTAGTACCCAGCCAAACCCAGGAATGCTCTCATCTGCTTTTTACTGCTGAGACAGGGCCAGTGTTTCACCGCCACCGACCCACATGACACTTGGAGGGGTTAGCAGTGAGGCCCACTTTCTGAAGAGCTTGAATGACCCGTATCCGCTCCAGATGTTTGTCCCAGAAGCAGTCGTGGATCACCACGTCATCGAGATATGCAGTGGCGTACTCCTGGTGGAGCCTCAGCATGTGGTCCATGAGCGTCTGGAGCATTGCCGGAGCCCCATGCAACCCGAATGGTAGAATGTTGTACTGGAAGCTGCCATTGGGAGTTGAAAATGCTGTCTTCTCTCTGGAGTTGGGGTCGAGGGGCACTTGCCAGTATCCCTTCATCAAGTCCAGGGTTGTGATGAACCTCACATTCCCTTAGGCAGTCAATCAGTTTGTCAGCTCGGGGCATGGGATAGCTGTCAAACTCAGACAGTAGATTTAGCCTTGTGAAATCATTACAGAAGTGTAACATACCGTCTGGCTTAGGTACCAACACCACCAGGCTTCACCAGGTGCTGCGTGATGGCTCAATCTCTCCGAGGTCCAGCATACACCTGACTTCAGACTGGATGGTTTCACAGCAGGCTTCAGAAATGCGGTAGGGGCAAATGTTCACCATTGTCCCCAGCGCTGTCCTGATGTGGTGGAAGATAAGCTGCATGCAACCTGGAAGCTGGGAGAACACATCCTGGCTTTAGTCGAAGAGCTCCTATGCTTCCTGCCTGGCTGGCAGTGTAGTGTAATGGTTAGGGAGCTGGGCTTGTAATTCAGAGGTTGCAGGTTCCCAGGTGGGGCACTGCTGTTGTACCCTTGAGCAAGCTTAACCTGAGCTACTTAACCTGAATTGCATCAGTAAAAATAACCAGCTGTATAAATGGATTGTATGTAAACTGTGTAAGTCGCTCTGGATAAGAGTGTCTCCTAAATGCCTAAAAAATGTTAAAATGTTTCTGGGGGTCAGATTGGGTCTGTACTGCACCAGGCCACACGTTGCTTCACTAGGGACACCTGGAGAGACAAAGGAATACAAGACTTCCCTCGGGATCCACCTCTTCAACAGATTAATGTGCATAATTTGTTCTCGCCATTCAAAGGGGGTAATTCACTGGTTCTACCTGCTTCAGTACTTCCTAGGGTCCCTGCCACGTGGCCAGAAACTTTCTCTCCGTGGTCAGGAGAAACACCAAAACCTGGTCACCACACTGGAAGCTGTGAGATTGTGTTAGCCGATTGTATGTGTGTTGTTGAGCTCATTGGACAGATTCCATGTGCTCATGTACAATTGTCATCACGGCGGCCATATTCTCCCTCATCCCAACCACATGTTCCACCAGGGTTCAGTGCTGAGAGGGTTACTCTTCCCAGGCTTCCCGGGCAATATACAGGAGACTCCAGGGCTGGTGGACATACAGCAGCTCAAATGGGGAAAAGCCGGTAGAGGTCTGGGGTACCTCCCGGATGGTGAACAGCATGTAGGGTAGCAGCTGGTCCCAGTTGCGCATGTCTGCTCTGGCCACCTATTTGAGCATGCGCTTTAAGGTCTGGTTAAAACGCTCCACCAGCCTATCGGTTTGGGGATGGTATATGGAGGTGCGTATGGTTTCATTTTACATAGGTGGCACAGCTCACGCATCAACTGGGACATGAAGGGGGTCCTCTGGTCCATCAGTATTTCTTTAGGGAAACTCAACCCGGAACAGCACCAGATCTTGGGTGATGGCTTTGGTGGTCATAGTGCGGAGTGGCATCGCTTTCAGTTACCACGTCGCATAGTCAACTACCACCAGGAGATACTGATCTCCCCTTGCTGACCATGGCAGGGTCCCCACTAAATCCATGCCAATCCTCTCAAAGGGAATGTCGATAGCCTACCAGGTGGTCTAGCGGTTACAATGTCTGATGCTGGTCATTGCGACCAGGGTTCAATTCCACCAGTCGTGCCAATTTCGGCTCGGGCCGGGAGTGCCACTGTGGGGCAGCAATTGGCTGTCTGCCCCAGGGTGGGGGGAGGGAAGCCAGCATGAGTTCGCTGCGTATAGGAGTGGCTCCGATGTACTGGAGAAACAGTTGACAGTTGAAAATGGGAAAAATAACAGAAAAACTATAGATTTTTAAAAAAGGAACGTTGATGATGGGCAAATGAATAAATGGTGCTGGTGGGGGACGTACTGGCAAGATTTTCTGATAGGTGGGGTAGTCCCGACAGTAAGCGACCACAGTGGTGTAGAGTCCGGGCTAGAAATATCTCCACAGGATCTGGTCCTGGGTTTTGTCGGCACCCAGATGTGCTCCTAGGACGTGGCTGTGGGCCAGCTCAAGTATGGTGGGTATGTAGGGTTGGGGCACAAGCAGCTGCGAGCACTCTTCTCCTTGGTGCTGAACGATCTGGTATAAGAGGTATAATGAGGCATAGAGGGTCGTGTCGTGCACTGGTATACGCCATCCTGCTCCTTTAGGTCCCTCCAGGCCTGAGGGAGGAGAATCTTTGTTGTGAGTGGGGAAGTCAACATGTTGTACAAACGTGAAAGAATCATGAGCTCCAGTCAGTCAGCCGCTACCTGGCTGCAGTCTTATTATCATAGCAGGGCACACTAAACATAACACTGTGAGGGTTACAGGTCACACCCACAGATAATAAAAAAATGCAGGGGTTATATATTAGGCTCATCAGGGAGAACACACATTTAAAAGCCATGTGCTCTAAAGAAGTTACATCATGAGCAGGCACCATTCAGATAATGGCAAAGTCTCCATCCCTTCCGCTAGACCATGCTTCTCTAAGTAGCTGAATCCAGGAAGCATGACCTGATTCCGGTGATTAAATGCCCTTGGTTCATGCAAGTTTATTAAAAAGCACCATATAAGCAGTGCGAGTATAGTGAGTTCATAAAAAATATCAAGAATAATCACAGCTAGTGCAAGAGGTCAGTACAGCAACAATTCAACAGACGTCATCATAGACAGAAACACACCGCACCTATAAAACAGAGAGAAAAGTTATAACTTTTTTTAATGAGTATATTTGGTGGAAATGTATTCTGAAGAGGTGGGTAGGGACATAATGTCTCTTGGCAGGGCTCAGTCAGGCGTATTTGCTCACTCCAAGTCTTAAGAAAGGGGTAATTCATTGTGTACTGTGGGAGCTTAATTAAATTAATTGAACCTCTATGATTGGAATGCAGACCATCTCTTAAAGAAACCTGGGGCCATCTCCTACTCTTAGAATCTTTGTACATAACATAACATAACATAACATAACATAAGGGGAAGACGAGAACAGGCCATTCAGCCCAACACTGCTCGTCCATTCCTACCACTAATCTGCTCACAATGCTTAGTTTACCCAAAGGCTAGAGTGTCTAACACTGGATTGAGCCTGGCCTTGAATACCCCTAGTGTCTCAGCCTCCACTACATGTCCAGGCAAGCTATTCAGAATCAGAATCAGAATCAGAAAAACTTTTATTGCCAAGTACACAAGTATACAAGGAATTTGCCTTGGTGAGGTAGGTGCATAAAAACACTGAACAAGACAATAAAGAAACCAACAAGACATTCACAGGATACAAACACTACAAGGCACAAATAATAAATAAATATTTAAAAGTATACATGGTAGGAGCTATGTGTGCATGTATGTACAAATGAATGAGTGCGTCCAGCAGGATGAGGGAAGGCCGAGGGGGGTGAGTGATAGTCCCTGAGTCAGTGAGAGGCAGGGGCATGTTTGTGAGCCCCACTGCCTTAGGGAAAAAACTGTTCAGATGGCGCGAGGTTTTGGTTTTGATAGACCGTAGCCTTCTGCCGGATGGAAGACTTTGGAAGAGGTGGTGACCGGGATGAGAAGGATCAGCGATGATCTTTCCTGCTCTCTTCCTGGTCCTGGAGTGGTACAGGTCCAGGAGAGACGGCAGGTTGCAGCCGATGACCTTCTCGGCTGACCGGATGATCCGCTGCAGTCTGCCTCTGTCCTTGACATTAGAAGCAGCGAACCAGACGGTGATCGATGAGGTGAGGATGGACTCGATGATGGACCTGTAGAACAGCACCATGGTTTTCTGCGGCATGTTGAGTTTCTTCAGCTGCCGCAGGAAGAACAGCCTCTGCTGGGCCTTCTTGGTGATGGCAGTGATGTTCTCTGCCCACTTGAGGTCCTGAGCGATTATTGTCCCCAAGAATCTGAATGACTCCACGATGTTAACTGGAGAGTCACTCATGATAAGGGGGCAGTTGGGGCTGGGCTCCTCCTAAAATCTACAACCATCTCCACAGTTTTTAGAGCGTTCAACTCTAAGTTGTTCTGGCTGCACCAGGAAGCCAGGTGGTCCACTTCCCTCCTGTAGGCGGACTCATCCCCTTGGTGATTAGGCCAATGAGGGTTGTGTCATCTGCAAACTTCAGGAGTTTGACAGAAGGGTGGCTGGAGGTGCAGCTGTTGGTGTAGAGGAGAAGAGTAGAGGAGAGAGCACACAGCCTTGTGGGGCTCCAATACTGATGGTCCGGGGCTCCGAAACTAGCTTTCCCAGCTCACATACTGCTTCCTGTCTGTCAGGAAGTCAGTGATCCATCTGCATGTGGGCTCAGGCACGCTCAGCTGGGTCAGTTTGTCCTGGAAGCTCTGGAACGATGGTATTGAATGCAGAGCTAAAGTCCACAAACAGGATCCTAGCGTAGGTGCCGGGGAGTCTAGATGTTGAAGGATGAAGTTGAGTCCCATGTTGACTGCATCGTCTACAGACCTGTTGGCTCTGTAGGCAAACTGCAGTGGGTCTAGGATGGGGTTGGTGATAGTCTTGAGGTGGGCCAGCACGAGGCGCTCAAGGTCTTCATGACCACAGAAGTCAGGGCTACTGGTCTGTAGTCGTTCAGACCCGTGATCCTCGGCTTCTTGGGGATAGGGATGATGGTTGATGTTTTGAAGCAGGCAGGTACCTTGCATTCATCCAGTGAGATGTTAAAGATGTTTGTGAACACTGGGGCCAGCTCGTCCGCACAGTGCCTCAGTGTAGAGGATGAGACACCATCTGGTCCAGCTGCCTTGCGGGGGTTCTGCCTCCTGAATAGCAGGTTGACTTCACTCTCCAAAATGGAGAGAGGTGTGATGGGGGGGGGGGGCTGTCTGGAGGTGTCGGGGTCTAGAATAGAAAGGGGGTGTCGCTGTTCTGGCTGGATGAAAGAGATGAAAGAGATGTGATAGCTGTTGGGGGGGGCTGGGTGTGAGAGTCAGAGTCAGGGTCGGAGTCAGGACTGTTCCACTGTCTGTCGAATCTGCAGTAGAATTCATTCAGGTCGTTTGTGAGTCTGAGGTCGTTCATAGAGTGGGGGATTTGGTTTTATAGTTTGTTATCTCTCGTAGTCCCCTCCAGACTGACGCAGAGTCATTGGCAGAGACTTGTTGTTCCAGCCTCTCAGAATACTGTCGTTTGGCCTCCTTAATAGCCTTGGTAAACGTGTACCTAGCCAGTCTCGAACTATCCTTGTCTCCACTCTTAAAAGCCCTCTCCTTCTCCAAACGAAGCTGTCTGAGTCTTGCTGTGAACCAGGGTTTGTCATTGTTGTAACTCACCCTTGTTCGTGTTGGAATACAGCTGTCCTCACAGAAGCTAATGTATGACGTCACAGCCTCTGTGTATTCGTCGAGGCTGTTGGAAGTAGTCCTGAAAGTATCCCAGTCTGTGCTTCCCAGGCAGTCACGCAGTTCCTCCACTGCTTCTCTGTTGCTCCAATTCATAGTCCTCCGCACAACAGGTTTAGAAAGTTTTAACTTCTGCCTATAAGCTGGGATCAAATGAATAACAGCATGGTCGGATAGTCCCAGAGCCGCACGGGGACTGCGCGATAAGCCCCACGGATGGTACTGTAACAATGATCCAAAGTCTTCTCCTGCCTGGTCGGGCATTTGATTAACTGTTTATATTTAGGGAGGTCGTGGGTTAGATTGCCCTTGTTAAAGTCCCCAGGACGATAACTGGAGAGCATGGGCTCCCTTTCTCCACTTCCATTATTTGTTCGGCAAGTTGGCGTTGAGCCTCATGCACGTCAGCTTGCGGCGGGATGTAAACGCCAGCCAGTGTAAAGGAAGTGAATTCACGGGGAGAATAAAACGGTCTACAAGTGATAAAAAAGGATTCCAGGTCAGGAGAACACGTTTGTAAAATCACCTTCACGTCGTTGCACCAGCCTTGATTTATGTAAAAACAAATCCCTCCACCTGTCGTCTTGTGTGAAAGAACCGGGTCGCGGTCCGCACGTAAGAGCTGGAAGCCGGGCAGTTGGACGGCGGAGTCCGGTATAGATTCACTTAGCCACGATTCCGTAAAACACAAGACAGAAGAGAGAAAAGTCTCTGTTTGTCCTTAGAAGAAGATGCAGTTCGTCAATTTTGTTGCAGAGTGAGCGGACATTTGAGAGGAGTATTCCCGGAGAGGCGTGCGTAATCCTCTCTCCCTAAAGCGTGCCAGAGCCCCGGCGCGCTTGCCTCTCCGTCTCCGCCTCACTACCTGTCCTAGGAGCAGAGCACCCTTGACCAAAACGCCAAGTAAATCCACGGGTGAGGCGAGGAAATTGGGACAAAAGTCGGGTGACTCGTCCCTGATGTTTAGCAACTCGTCTTTTGTGAAGATAATCCGAGTAGGGTCACAATAAACAGAATTAAAGACGAAAAACAAACAAACAAATGCACGCCAACGCACCGTGGCAGCCGGTCGCGGCGCCACACATTGATCACTCTCTGTATGAAAATTTTTTTCCTAGTGTCCGTGTGAAATTTACCCTTTGTCAGTTTCCATTTATGCCCCCTCGTTCTGCTAACCGAACTCAACTTGAATAATTTCCTGAAATTCACTTTGTTAACTCTTACATGTTTAAGTGAATTTATCAAAAACGCCCAAAAACGACATACCCAAAAGTAAATTAAAGCTGCTCTTCAACCGCTTGCAGTATATGCATGGTTTTGGTCTCATTCAAAAGATAACACTCTGAATTTTTGAATTGCAAAACAGTCAGAATCACTAAGTGCCTCTGGCACTGTGTAATAGTGGTCTGAATGTGCTGAATTTGAAGGATATAAATTCCGCCTGGAATTTTTTGTAGAAACAGATGCCTGCAGGTGACTATAGCTGGTAGGTATAAGCTGGAAAACACCATAGGAACATAGCATGAAGTGTTACCAAGTTCAGGTTCAAATTTCAGAACAAAACCTCAAAAATGAACATATTACACAGTTTTTTTGAAGGGTACCACCAGGCGTTCCCAAACTGTGCCATTTGGAGACTCCAAAGGGGCCTTTTCTTTCTTGTCTGAACAAATACAATTTTGAAATAAAAATAAAATTTGCATTCAAAAAAAGTATAGAGCATAAATAAAACACAGCAAACATGAACTATTTACAAAATCCCTGAGTGAGGTTATAGTGTCCTTTCTGTATTTTTTTTACAGCTCATCTCACATCAGCAGTTCAGTCACACAATGAAACACAAAGGGGGGAAGACACACATACACTTTCACACTTCCCTAGTCAAACAAAAGAGCGAGGGCACAAAGGGGGGGACACACACACAGCACACACATACAATTCACACTTCACAGTCAAACAAAAGACAAACACAGGCACAGACTAATTTATAAGAAACTACCTTTTAGAAGTTAGTTTCACTTCACAGTCAAACAAAAGACTAAACTATAGTTTATTTATGTCAAAATATACAACAATATATGTTATAATATAATGAAATACTTGAATATTTCAAATTTTCACTCCGTTTTCGCCATTACTAGATTATTCGTGATAGCTGCGTAATCATAGGGATGCGCAATTACGCCAAGTGTGGCCACTGGTACAATAAACCTATCCAGAAGTGAGTTTATATAGGACCGCTCAACCAACCAAATGTCGTTAGCTCATTGGATTAGCTAAACAATGATATGTGTCAGTTATCAGCTAAATCGGCTTCGATTTGATAAGGCTATCGTAAATCAAAGATAAGAAGGTAATCGCGGTGAACACGGACACGCGTTGGCTATTGACGGCTATTGAGGCCGCTTGGGAGCTCCTATTTGGTCAAATGAGGTGTCATTCAAAAGGTCAGACCTGTCAGACATTTTTGTAGTAAAATATGGTAATTCTGAGATCCTGACCCGGAGTTAGAAGCTGAAAACTTGCAAGATTACGCAAGTCTGTAGTGAAACGCGATTTACGCTCCAGCGGTCCCAGCGTGTTTTTGAAGGAAAAATGAGGTTTGGACTATATATTTTACTGGATTGGATCGCCTGGACTCTTTGCCAATGTCACATAAGCGTTTTAGTCGGATTGTAATCGATCGGTGGATTACAATATGAATTTGTAGGTGAGTTGACTAGAATTTTTTTCGTTTGTTGGTTTGTTGTAGGTCTGACATAGCGGCTGATTGTACCTGCTGTTGTGATCTTATCTTGGAATAGTTTATATCATTCGAATCACAAGAATCGTAGCTTTCTAGCCATATAAGGCATGTGCACTTTTGTTAACGTAACTTTTCTGTATTTGGCCGAATTCGCGCAGATCGTATCTATGTCCCGCCGGCGGGACGTCCGATTTTTAAAAGGTTAATTCCTTTAATAAATTTAAAGCCTCAATCAAATCTCCCCTAAGTCTCCTTTTACTAAGCTTGAACAGTCCAAGCATCTCTATCCTTTCCTCATAACACTTGTCTTTTATGCCTGGAATCAGTCTGGTTGCCCGTCTTTGGACCTTTTCCAGCGCATCTATATCTTTTTTGTAATGCGGTCCCCAGAACTGCACACAATATTCCAAGTGTGGCCTAACAAGGGCATTGTATAGGGTGCGTATGATCTCCTTCGATTTGTACTCAATACTCTTGGCTATGTATCCCAGCATCCTGTTGGCTTTTTTAACTGCTACCGCACATTGACCAGTCCCTGACAAGCTTTGATCAACTAGCAGTGGTGGGCCGTCAGGGCCTGCAAGGCCTTCTCTGCTGGCCTAAAAAATATCTGAATCACAGACTGATGTTAATTATATTTTGTCCATGAATACTTATTAAATAATTCCAAATGGTCTGTTCGCTTCCTTTCATAGCTGTTCCCTGGTTGCGCTGCATCCAGACGTGTATTTTCATATTAAAGCATTTAACCAATCACATTTCAGCCATCATTTGTTGCCAGGGTCAAATAAAACTGCCTGGAGGCTTTCACAATCAGTTCTGCAGGCCCTGTAGCATAAAATAAGTGTTGATCAAACTGTTGCTTCAACCAATCAGATTTTGAGTTGGGGACACGAAGGCCTTCTAGAAGGCCTAGGTAACGTCAGCGTATTCACACCCTTGATTGGATAGTCAGAGAGTGTCTGACTATGATGTAATGTGATTGGTTAAATGCTTTAATATGAAAATACACGTCTGGATGCAGCGCAACCAGGGGAACAGCTATGAAAGGAACAAAATATAATTAACATCAGTCTGTGATTCAGACATTTGAGTGGACATTTTCAGCCCTAAAGCGAATTAAAACTTATGCCAGAAATACGACAGGGCAGGCTCGACTTTCAGCATTAGCTTCGATGGCGATAGAAAAGGACTCCTTGATGGAACTGAAACACACGGATAATCTGTATGACAGAGTAATTGAACTCTTTTTGAGGAAAGAAAGGAGGATGGATTTTGTGTACAAATAATAAGGATTTTTGGTGAGTAAAATGTTGCTATTTTCCTAAATAATATTGCAATTTTATGAGGTTATTATTATTGATGCTTTTTATGTGTGTCGCAGCTGTAGCACCCCGGGTTTGTTTCTTCAGTAAAGGCATTTATTCTGGATACACGAGTTATCTATCTTCGATGCAACGGCAACGGGTGCCTGTTCGGTTTGTTTTTGCACTTTGTTTATTTATCTTTCTTCAGTCATGTTTCATGAGAGAGAATGACAGCGATAGAGACAAGAGAGAATGACAGCGATAGTTAGAAGCGTGAGATAATTAGTGATTAGTAGTGTTAGTAACTTAATCTAAATCCCTAATGTTAGTAGATTAGTTGGTTAGTACTATATACATCTAACTAATATATACAAAGTGTAATTAGAAAGTAAGAAGGAAGTAAAACGAGATTAGAAACGAAGACGGAAAAACCGAAACATAGAATTTCCCGAAGTGCATGACAGAACAAGAATGAAACATGACTGAAGAAAGATAAATAAACAAAGTGCAAAAACAAACCGAACAGACACTCAAAACATAACAATAAGATGGCTTTTATAGCCATAAAATAGTTATTGAGGGGTGGATTGATTCAGACGGAGCACTACTGAAGGTCTAGGTGTGAAATGCACGGCCCGCCACTGTCAACTAGTACTCCTAGGTCTTTTTCTACGTGTGCACATTATAGTTTTCTACCTCCCATAAAATAATCCTGTCCTATGTTTTTATTCCCCACATGTAGAACTTTACATTTAGTTGTATTAAATTTCATTTGCCAGGTTTCTGCCCATTTCTGGATTCTATTCAGATCCTCTTGGATTACTTTAGTAGATTCCTGACTATTTGCTAAGCCTCCCAGTTTTGTATCATCTGCAAATTTAACTAATGTACTTTCAATATCCATATCAATGTCATTTATGTAAATGATAAAGAGCAGTGGTCCCAGCACCGATCCCTGCGGGACTCCACTTCCCACTATACCCTCCTCAGATAAGATCCCGCCTATTACTACCCTTTGTGTTCTATCCAGTAACCAGTTCCGAACCCACTCTAAAATGCCACCTGTAATTCCTACTGCTCTCATTTTGATAATGAGTTTGTCATGTGGCACCTTATCAAATGCCTTTTGGAAATCTAAGTATATAATATCATACGCCTTTCTCTCATCCAGACACTTGGTTGCTTCCTCAAAAAATGTCAGCAGATTTGTCAGACATGACCTACCCTTGCAAAAAACATGCTGGCTATCCCTAAGGATGTTGTAATTTTCTAGAAATACTTCTAGTTTATCTTTAATAACAGATTCTAATATTTTGCATATGATGCAAGTTAAACTAATAGGCCTATAGTTTCCTGGATCAGTACGGTCCCCTTTCTTATATATTGGTACCACAATACCCTGTTTCCAGTCATTTGGTACTTCACCAGTCTTTAAAGACAGTCTAAAAATAATTACCAGTGGTTTAAAAATGATCTTGCTTAACTCCTTTAGTACCCTGGGGTATATGCCATCCGGGCCGGCTGCCTTATTAGTCTTTAATTTATGTAATTTATCCAATACTTCCATATCCCCTATCTCTGTATCCGCTAAGACTTTCTGAGTAATGAATATGCCTTCCGGCCTATTAGCAGCCTCTTCTCTGGTAAAACTCTCTACAAAACAGCCATTTAGAGCATCTGCAATATCCTTATTTTTACAGAGCAGTGCCCCGTCTTTGTTTTTAATTCCCTTAATCTCCTCTTTGACTTTTCTTTTCCTACTACAGTATTGAAAGAAACGCTTAGGGTTACTTTTAGCATTTTCTGCAATTTGCCTTTCCTAGATCCCTTTGGCTACCCTTAGTTATTTTTTGACCTTAGCACGCACACGACAATATTCAGCCTTATTACTCTCGGTACTGTCGTTTTTATATATCTTAAACAGTTTTTTCTTCTCCCTCAAACTCTGTCGCATATCTTTATTTAGCCACGGTGGGGACTGCTTTTTCAACTTACTTTTCCGCACCCTAGGAATAAATTTACAGTGTGCATCAAGTATAACCCTTTTAAACTTGTCCCACTTTTCATTCACTGTCCTACAATCAAAGATGTCCCCAGTCTACCATGCTTAATTCTAATCGCATCTGTTTAAAATTGGCACACCTAAAATTTAAAATCCTTGTGTTAGATGGGGCCCTCTTAGTTTGCCATAATATATCAAATCTGATTTTGGAATGATCGCTTGTCCCAATGGGTTCCATTACCTCTATACTACTGATTCTGTCGGCGTCATTACATAACACCAGATCTAGAATTGAATTTCCTCTTGTAGGCTGTCTAACATACTGTGCCAAAAAAGATCATTAATAACATCTAGAAATTCTTCCTCCCTATTTCCTTGTCCTGTCTCCAATTCCCAATTCATACCAGGGTAATTTAAGTCACCCATGATAATAGTCTCACCTCCTCTGCAAGCTTGTTTTATATTTTAAAAAATCATTATATTCATATTGCTGTCTGAAGCTGGTGGTCGATAACACACCCCTATATTTAATCCCTTCTCATGTTCCCCTATGAGCTTTATCCAAATATCCTCGCTAGGCATGCGTTGGCTAATTTCTGGAAACTCCTGCACATTGAGATTATCTTTCACATATAGTGCCACACCCCCACCTCTCTTACCGGATCTGGTACAGCTGCATTGGGCCAGTGTATGCTTAGGGTAGCGGAGGAATATTTAAACTAGGGACTGAGGGGGCAGGGAGGGAAATTAGTCATAGTATTAAGGATAGGGAGATACAGACTGCCCAGTTGGAACCAGGGTGGAGTATTATAATAAATCTGAGGATATAATTAATAAAGACTTTTTAGACCATAATGTGAATAGAGGTGGTTCGGCACAGTTATGTGTGGAGGGGAAGGACAACATAAGTGTGACTAAGGCTCTGAGGTTTATGTGTTTAAATGCCAGTAGCATAAAAAAACTATTTTTGGAACTGGAGGCTGTCATGTTGAATGGGGGTTATGGCATCGTTGGGATTACTGAACCATGACTTGGCGCAGCGGATGGGGATGAATATAATGTGGAGGGGTACAAATTGTTTATGAAGGATAGAACTAATAAAAGAGAGGAGGGGGAGTGGCCCTGTATGTGAAAGGCAATCTTAATGAGCAGGAAATTCCAGGTATTAACTCATTCATTCCTTGTGAGGGCATCTGGATTAGATTACTGGGAGATCATGCGAAGGGCCTTGATATAGAAACATGCTATAGACCTCCAGCTTCAGACACTAACACAAATACTATGCTCTTTGGTAACATAAAACAAACCTGTGCTGGAGGAGAGACATTAATAATGGGCGACTTCAATTAATATATATACTGTATATATACCTACTGTATATATATATATTAATAATCCTGACCGAATTTGCAACACAGAGGTAGTGATCATAGTGCAGTTACTTTTGATATTTTTGGGCAAGTTAAGACAGTCTCCTCTAACTCTCGAGTTGACTTTAATAAAATCGGAGAGAATTGAAGTAATATAGATTGGGTAAAACTTCTAGATTGCAGAACTGTGAATGAAAAATTGACTACATTTAAAAGGGTTATTGTAGATGTACAGTGTAAATTCATCCCAAAAGTAAGGACAAATACAATGAAAAAACAGTCTCCGCAGTGGATGACTAAATCTTTACAGGAGATTTTGAGGCAAAAGAAGCAACTATACAGAGTATATAAAAAAGAAAACTCAGAGAGAAACAAGGTAGATTATTGTAATATGCAGACAAAAGGCTAAAAATGAAATAAAAGCAGCTAAAAGGGGGTTTGATATAAACATTTCTCAAGATGCAAAAACTAATCCGAAGAAGTTTTTTCAATATTGTAGTCGAAAAAGGAAAACTAATGATGAGGTTACGTGCATTAAGAATAAGGAAGGAACTTTGGTTTATAATAATAAGGACATTGCTAACACACTAAACAGTTACTTTGTTGAGAGCTTTACTAGAGAAGAGGTTATAAATATGCCTAAATGTATAGCCAATGTACAGAATGTTTTGGAGGACTTTGAGATGAGGGACGTAGAAGTACTACAAAAGCTACAAAAACTTAAAACAAATAAAGCAGGCCCTGATGGCATGTATCCCAGAGTACTCAAAGAACTTGGGGAAATTATATACATAAACCATTGGCAGATATTTTTACGCAATGCATAAACACTGGAGAAATACCAGATGACTGGAAGCAGGGTAGTATAATTCCAATATATAACAGTAACTTCCCAGTACTGAACCCAGGGAACTATAGGCTTGTCAACTTGCATCTCATGTAAAATACTGGAATGTATTATTAGGGACAAGTTGGAATCATTCTTGAAAAATAATAGTATTTTAAGGGAGAGACAACATGGTTTTCTCAAGGAGAGGTCATGCCTAAGGTCATGCGGGAGGTCGCATCCCGCTGCTTGCCGCCAGAGGACACTCTGGCCTATCCATACATTCCAAGTATGGATAGACCATAGAAACCTGGCATACATCCAGGACACCAAACGCTTCAACTCTCATCAGGCTTGGTGGGCGCTCTTCACCAGGTTTCATTTCAACCTATCGTACCACCCCGGGTTGAAGAATCTCAAGCACAATGCCCTCTCTCGACAGTTTGAACCTGCGAACAGGAACAAAGTCCTGACACCCATCCTCCCTGACACCAGAACCCATCCTATGGGAAATCAAATCCCTGGATAGCGATAGGCTGGTCCTGACAATGGACCTCCCAACTGGCTGTTCGTCTCATCAACTATCCGCTCTCGAGTCTTGCAATGAGGACATTCGTCACAGCTGACCGGGCATTCAAGTGTTGCCCGGACACTGGACTTCATTTGGAGACGGTTCTGGTGGCCATCAGCTGAGAGGGACGTCCGGTCGTTCGTGCTGGCCTGCCCCATCTGTGCTCAGAGCAAGACCCCCCAGACACGACCCCTGGGCTTACTTCATCCACTACCCATCCCAACCCATCCTTGGTCCCATCTGTCCATGGACTTCATAACTGGTCTGCCGTCCTCTCAGGGGAACACAGTCATCCTGGTGGTCGTCGACCGCTTCTCCAAAACCTGCGGCTTCATCCCAATGCCCAAACTCCCATGCGCCCGTGAAACTGCAGAACACCTGGTCCAGCATGTCTTCCATCTGCACGACCTTCCCCTCGACATCGTCTCCAGGTTCTGGAAGGCGTTCTGTTCCCTGCTGGGTGCCTCGGCCAGCCTTTCCTCCGGGTACCACCCTCAGTCCAATTGGCAAACCGAGAGGGTCAACTATGACCTGGAAGAGGGCTCGGGCATCCCTTCAGTGCGCGTCACGCCATCAGCAGATCCAGGCAGATCGGCATTGCAATCCGGCTCCCCTGCTTCGACTCGGTCAGAGGGTCTGGCTTTTCACCTGGGATGTTCCCCTGGAGAGTCTAACTAGCGGGTCCTTTTAAGTTCCTGAGACGTTTCACCTGTGTCTCATCTGCATTCACTATTTAAGTTGTCTGCTTTTTGAGATCTGTGCTCAGTCTTGAGTTTCTCTTTCCCAGAGTTACTGTCAGTGTTTGTATGCTTACCAGGACTCTTTTTTGTTTACCCTTTTGTCTTTGTGTTATTTTGGTTTGTTTTCAAGCTATGTGTTTTGGGAACCGTGTTTGTTCCACTTTGGTTTGTTAGCTGTTTAGTTTTTGTGTTACCTCCTGTCTTGTTTGTATTGCCCAGAGCTTTTAATTTAGCTTGAAACAGGCTTATGATATTAAAATATTTGAACTTTCAAAAAGTATTTCACAAGGTACCACATGAGAGGTTCATTGTTAAAAATGAATTCAGTAGGAATTTCAGGAGTTGTTTCAGAGTGTGTTCATAATTGGCTGCAAGGGCAAATACAAAGAGTAACAGTAGGTGGGGCCATATCTGACCTGGGTGCTGTGGGCAGTGGAGTCCTGCAGGGATCAGTGCTGGGACCTCTGCTCTTCCTTATTTACATAAATGATCTTGATAGAGACGTTAGTACCAAAATAGATACTGTAGCGAGGGTTCGTTGGGTGATGCATCAAGAAAAGAGTCTGAGTCCAGTAGTAATGCAAAGCTGACCACGCGAGTAGCCACTTTATTAAAAGAAGCGATAATTATCCATGCTCCATACACCGCACAGCTATGGAAAATATCGGTAGCAAACCTCCGTGTTCCATACACCGCACAACTACGGAGGATGCCCAAAAAGAACCCTTTGTGTCACGGTTCCATGTAATTCATGCCACGTTTTATGTTTTATTCATATCATGTTTCATTTCATGTCATGTCTTGATTCTGTTTTCATGTTACGTTTCTGTTCATGTTTAAAGCATACACTTTTCCATGTTATTTTCCGCAAATCTTGCGTTCATGCTTTCGCTCTCTCTCTCGCTGTCGCTCACGCTTCTCTATTGTTTCTAATCCCTCCTTGTCTGATTTACTAATTTACTAACGATTAGATAGATTCATTGTTTCTGCTAGCACGATTGGCAATTTAGTAACTCTAATTGACCCTTCGCTAAACCACGCCCCCCTTAGTTACTGTTGCTAAGTCCGTCAAGCTTTCGGAGCCAGCATGGCACTCCCACTGTCGCTAACTGCACTCCCTGGAGAAATATTGTCCAATTTTTGGAAAATAGAAAAAGCGATTTCAGATAGAAGCAGACAGAAGGGTCTACAATATGCATTTCAAGGTTATATTCAAGATATCACACTGACTCAGCAACAAAAGTTCTCCATTTCTCTAGGTGACACTTTGGTGACATCATCACCCTGTGCGAAGAATCTCGGTGTGGTGATGGACAACAGGCTGTCCCTATCAATGAACATTGCAGCGGTATAACATCAGGAGAATCCATCCCTTCCTTACCACATACTCTACCCAGCTCCTGGTCCAAGCAATGGTACTGTCCCGCTTGGACTACTGCAACTCGCTCCTGGCTGGCCTTCCCACATCTGCCATCAGACCCCTGCAACTCATCCAGAACACTGCAGCCAGTCTGGTCTACAACCTTCCTAGACACTCCCATGTCACCCCCCTGCTCACTACCCTCCACTGGCTGCCTGTTATAGCTCACATCAAATTCAAGACATTGGTCCTAGCATACCAGGCAGTCAAGGGATCAGCCCCAACATACCTCCTCAAGATCTTCAAACCCTACACACCTGCCAGACCACTCCGTTCTGCTACCTCAGGACGCCTAGCACCTCCCCCCCTCCGCACCTGCGCTTCCGGTCACGTCTCCTGTCGGTTCTGGCTCCACGATGGTGGAATGACCTTCCTGTGGAAGTCAGAACAGCTGAGACCCTGGCCACCTTCAAGCGATGACTGAAGACTCACCTCTTCAGGGTGCACCTCTCCCCGTAGTCCGGTTTTTGTTAACTTAGGGACATAGTTGCTTAGTTTTACACATGTCTACTTGTTTATGTATTGTATTAGGCTTAGGCATTCTTTTTTGCATTGATTGCTTTATTGCTACCTTTGAAATTGTGGCTACAGATTTACCTACAGGGTCCTAGTTTAACTATGTGGTTGCTCCTAGCACCTAGGCACTGTACTTCCCACTAGGGTGGCTTTCAGCTAAAATGTTCTTAACTACGGTGAACACTTTTTTGTACGTCGCTCTGGATAAGAGCGTCTGCCAAATGCCTATAATGTAATGTAAAAAATGACGTAAAAAAAATTAAGATCACAGAGTAAAAGTGAACCACCGCATCACCTGGCGATTGAGACAGAGGACAACGACATTAAGGAGCAACACTGTTCCTGTAAAGCTGGGTAGGTCTCTATTCACTATTACAATCATTAAAAAGCAAAAGCAGTACTATATAACATTACATTCAGTAGTAAGTTAGCTAGCATTAGCTAACTAACGTAACAGTAGCCTATAGTGTGCTGTAACGACATTACTCTGGTTAGCTCCACAGCTTTCTGCGCCCATCTCATCGGACTTATCCATACCCTGGACCTCTGTAAAGCAAAAAATATCAGCAGTGTGTCAGCCCAGTCCTCCACAAGATTTGGGTACTCGGGACTGGGCTTCCCATTGACAAAGTGCTGAAATAGTAATGAAAAAACAGTATTTCATTTTGACATCAAGGTAACGTTACCCACTTGGTTTTCTAGAGCTTGACTGTAACATCTTAACGTTAGCAAGCTGGCTGGATCACGAATAACAAAGCTAACATTTAGTCTAACTTTACCAATGTTGCAACCCGGAGTTGTATATCCAGACCGTAGCCATGTTAGCTTAGCTGGCTAACACTTTTCAGGATTTGATTTTGGTTTTGGAAAGGGAAAAAAACGTATATCTCCTTCCAACCTCTCCACCCCAGGCACAACGTTTAACCATAAATACCTAAAAGTCCACAAAACCAGCTCGAAAATGAAGAAAATCTCAAACTTTTCCGTCAGAGTCAAAGGAGTGCCGCCATAAACTGTCGGACCGCTATCGGAGCCTGTCCTATGCTGCGCTGTGATTGGCCAGTCTGCGTTTCGGGGCATGGTTTAGCTAAGGGTCAATTGCCGGCGTGCTGGAGATTTACTAATTACTAACTTGCTAATCATGTGTATTCATGTTTCCTTTAGTTTCTAGTTCATGTCTGATTTACTAATCTACTAACGCTAGGTCAGGATAGGATAATTACTAACAACGACTAATTATCTTGTTACCTTGTCACGCACTCCTCAGCTGTTTTCTGTTTCACGCTGTTCTCAAGCGAAGTGTCTGCACCTGTCTACACCTCCATATAAGCTCAGTGTTTTTGTCATGTCTTTGCAAAATTGTTGCCTATTGTACTATAGCACTTTTGAGGGTTTTCCTTGTTTGATTTCATTGTTACGTCCCAAGCCTGTTTATTGACCATTGTTACTGCCTGCCGTTTTGTTACCACTGCCTGTTTATACCACAAGTGTTTGCCTGTTGTCTTTTGTGCCTTTGCCCCGCAGAGCAGACTTCGGTCTTGACTCTTGCACCGTCCCTGACTACGAGCCTGCCTACCATCCTCCTGTACCTCTGCCCCGCTGACAGCTACTCTGGTTTGTTTTGGATCTTTGCATGGTTTACCGAGTTCGAGACTGCCTTCTCTCTCGGTACTGTACTTTGGTTATTGGCTTGATTTTTTGGTTATCGGACTTTGCTTTTATTTTGACTACGTCTCTTGAACATTCCTCTAATAAAGCCCTTGCGGGTCTTTATTTTACGTCATTGTTTCTGAGTCGTGCATTTCGGGTCCAACCCTCACGCATGGGTGAGGGAGAGGTTGGGGGGGAGGAGTTGCGAATGACATCGACCTTCTCGTGAATGAAGGATGCGAAGTCATCCACGGTTAGAGAGGAGGGGTGTGGGGGAGGAGGAGGGGTGAGGAGAGAGGAAAACGTAGAGTAGAGTTTACGAGGGTTAGAAACTGAAGATTGAATTTTGGAAAGGAAAAATGCAGACTTAGCAGAGGAGAGGTTAGAGGAGAAGGAAGCCAGGAGTGTGTGGAAATCAGTCAGAGCTACAGGGGATTTGGATTTTCTCCATTTTCTTTCTGCCGCTCGCAGTTTCAGTCGGTTAGCCCGAATGGAGTCGGTTAGCCAGGGGCGGGGGGTCGGAGGCGCGCAGGTTTAGTGGATAGAGGACAGTGTGAGTCAAAGGAGGAGGAGAGAGAGAGGAAAGTAGGGTGGACGATGCCTCCTCAGCAGGTAGCTGAGAGAAGGCGTCAGTAGGGGGAAGGGAAGATAGAACAGTAGCTGACAGGGCAGCGGGGGAGAGAGCGGAGGTTGCGACGGACAAGGACAGTGAGAGCAGGTGAGGACGGTTTAGGCACAGAGGGGAGGGGGAGAAAGACAGAAAGCAATGGTCAGACAAATGTTGAGGAGATACCGTAATGTTGGGTGATGCGCAGTTCCTAGTGAAGATCAGGTCCAGTCGGTTACCGGCCTTGTGGGTGGATGCGGATTCCTCCAGGGTGAAGTCAAAGGACTGAAGCAGGGGGAGGAATGCAGAGGCCTGAGAGGTCTCCAGTGGCAGGTTGAAGTCACCGAGGAGTAAGACGGGGGTGCCATCCTCAGGGAAAGCGCTGAGTCGGGCATCCATCTCATCTAGGAAACTCCCCAGTGGACCTGGAGGGCGATAAAGAACAATGATGTGCAGTTTACATGGAACAGTGACAGTGACAGCATGAAATTCAAAAGAGGAGGGTGAGAAGTGAGGAAGAGGAACAATACCAAATCTCCAGGGGGGAGATCAGTATACCTGTCCCTCCACCTCTACCTGTGGGTCGTGGAGTGTGGGAGAAGGTGTAGGCAGAGGAGAGAGCAGCAGGGATGGCCGTGTTCTGTGGAGTGATTCATGTCTCTGTGAGCACCAGGAACTGCAGGGAGAGTAGGGAGGCCTGGCCCGAGATGAAATCGGCCTTTCGGACAGTGGACTGGCAGTTCCATAGTCCGCTTGCTACCACCACGTCGACACCGGGAGATCTAGGAGGGAGGATGAGATTGGAGAGTTTTCGGGTGTGAGTAGAATCTCTCCTTCTAGGCAATCTAGAAGAGGAGACATGGACTGGCATAGGGAGGTAGCATGTAGTGTTAGATGCAGAGGAAACTATGATACTTACCGTGCGACGAGCACTCCCTAGCTGGCCTCCCTCGGTGAACTCCTGCAGGTAGACTCCTTCGTCTTTGTCCACCGAGTCTTCGTTCGGTGAGGCTAGGAAGGTGAGGCTGCTGCGAAAAGCTGCCGCTATCCACAACTATGGTTGCTTATATGTGGCGAATGCCCCCTGACAACAATAGAGACTAATTACCAACTCACAGGTTCCTCCCACTAATCAACTACAGACACGGGTGCTATGCCTGTTAAACAAAACTGATTGAAATGCTAAGTATCAATCAACTTTGAACTAAATCTTCTAAGCAGCGACTGAAGCTAGTAATCGAAACTAATAAACTGTGGAACAAAAGCAACAAGCTACTAATTAAGCTAACAAAGGAACGAGAGCTGCTACTGCAACAAGTGAAAACAGGCATCGAACGCAGAAAAGTCTAATGCCGGGTAACCAACACTTACTACAACGCAACGAGATGACTCTTACCGTGATAGAATGCACACTGGATCTTTGCATAGTTTACCGAGTTCGAGACTGCCTTCTCCCTCGGTACTGTACTTTGGTCATTGGCTTGATTTTTTGGTTACCGGACTTTGCTTTTGTTTTGACTACGTCTCCTGAACATTCCTCTAATAAAGCCCTTGCAGGTCTTTATTTTACGTCATTGTTTCTGAGTCTTGCATTTCGGTTCCAACCCTCACGCATCCGTCTCACTTTTCTGACCAACCGTGTCCTTAGAAGGACACGAGAGACCATTAATACGCCTTCTGAAGATGTCGTAATCAATCAGGAATGTTCTTTTATTGGTTTTTAAAAAGATCTTACAATTTTTAAAACTTTTCCGTACTAGTTGGCATACCAACTGGAGGGGGGGTAAAAACAAAAAAACAATATTTGGGAACAATAGGGTTTCAAAGACAGGGGAACTTAACAGACTAAACTATACCACAGACAGGACTGGAAATACATATAATCTTAAATCAGGACTAAAAAAGAAAAACGACAAAAAAACTAAACAAATGTTTGTGCTTGGGCTTGAGTGTCCAGAGCGCACCTCCTCTGGGAGGGGGAGCTATATAATTAGTTCTTTCCAGTGGCTCACCCCCCATTTCCTCCTTGCCCCTCTCTCGTCCTTCAAAAAGTCCACCAAAACGCCGTCCTGGAGGAGGTTTTGAAGCCTCCTCCGAAGAGTGAACAGGTCCACTGTTAGTTCTTGGAAGACCCTGATGTTCCTTGCCTCCCACAGGACCTGCTTAATGGTGGTAATGATCCTCCACTGGCGCTGCAACTCCGGGGTCCTACATCCCTCACGGGGGCCGTACAGGACCCTCTCAGTCGTCAGGGAGGATCTCGGCAGGAGCCTGTTCTGGGAGACAGAGGACACAACAAGGCCCCAGACCCGTCTGGCCACGGAGCACTCCCAGAACAGATGGTGTACATGTTCTGAGTCAGTGCATCCGTGGGGGCAGTTCTCGGTCAGGGTTAAGTGCCGTCTAAACAGAAATGGCCTGGTGGGGAGACAGCCATGAGCAGACATCCATGTGATGTCTTTTTGTTTATTGTTTCCATACAATTTCAGGGTTTAAGGCTGGGTTGCCCCTCGGGAGCGTCATGGTCTCTCCCGATCTCAAAAAGGACATGATATTTTTGTACGTCCATGAGGGCAACCCAGCCCCGACCAATCCCGTCCTAAAGGCAAAATCCCTCAGGGCCCTGTATACATATGGGGGGTCCCAGCTGTATGGCACATTGTGGTCCAGCCCACACAGGCCCATAGATAAGGGAGTGGCAGGAATCAATCAGGAAGTAACAGTCCACTTCACACATGGCTTGATGAACACTTTTGCCCTGTAGCTCGGGAGACTGCATCAGCGGTGGCTCTAACATTAACTGTCCGCGACCAGCTAGCTAACACAAGCACATAATAACATTATCACATACATAAAAGGTTAACAGAACATTTAGCCATTTAACACAGGGGGAACACACAAACACAGAACTGTGTGCTCCCATGATGCTCTGCACACACATTTAAATGGGCGACCCTCCCAGGATCGCTACAATACATTTTCAGATCATACTAAACTTGGGGGAATCACACAAACAGTCTGGAATCGACTAAGGTAATCCAAGATGATTTAAATAAATCAAAAGAATGGGCAGAAACGTGGCAGATGACGTTCAATATTGCTAAATGTAAAGTTATGCATGTGGGAAATAAAAACATAAGACAGGCATATTTTATGGGAGGAGAAAAATTAGTTGGTGTTCAATTTAAAAAAGACTTAGGAATTGTAGTTGATCAAAGTCTATCTGCATCAAAGCCATGTGCTACAGCCAGGGCCGGCTCAAGGCACAGGCCATACAGGCAGCTGCCTGGGGCGCCATGTTGGCTAGGGGCACCAGGTCGCCCTCACAAAAAAAAAGAAGATAAATAAATAAAAATTGCTGCTGGCTGGTGGGCCCTCTCCTTTCCTCCCAATGAACAAATAAACAAAAAGAAATACACTTTGCACCCCTATTCTGTTCCTCACACAATGTTTAATCTGGCCTGCACGTTGACAGAGATGCTGTTACTGAGGTGGGGGATACGATGCCTGGCTGCTTGCTGAAAGTAGGGGTTACATGCGCGCATCACAGGCAATCCAAGAGATGTGCTGTCACCTGTCGGGTCAAGCGCAGGTGACGGGGTCAGAGAGGCATTCACTACTGATGCAGAGAGCCAACATCAGCGCGACACAAGATAGATATCAGATCGATGACAGATTTTATATTTGCACAATGACTTTGAAAAGGCACAAGCCTTCAGGTGTGCAGGGGAGAAAACGGAGGAAGGAGGAGGAGGAAAAGAGAGCCCAATTAAGAGGTAGGCTATGAGGTCTCAGCCACGTGGGAGTGGCATGGTTGTCTGTGTTTTACATGTGGAGGCCTTTGGAGCAGTGAGACTTTCCGGGGGCAGGTTTGGCACTCTCACAGGGTGTGAGAGTGAACTGTCGCCCGGAAGGGAGCTCCAAAGGCCATAATTGGTTTAATTATTATTTAATTGGTGTCAATCAGTCACGCGCGCTGTAGTAACTGCTGCTCCAGGTTTTCGCTGCCCGCATTTTCTACACTTTTATACTGATTTGGATACAAAACTCTTTTCTATTTTTTAATCTTTTTCGGTTATTCCTAACTAACCAACCTATACGGGACTCGAGCACCGTGGTTTTCTGTTCGACACCCAAGAAAACATTACGGTAAGGAATTCGACCATGGCTTCCTCCCTTGTTTCCTGCTTGGAGTGCAATATGTTTAGTGTTAGTTCTGACGCCAAGTTTAACGTAACTGGTATTTGTAGGAAGTGTGAACTTAATTTAGAATTGGCGCAGAAAATAGTTGAGCTTGAGGACCGCATCCGGACGCTTCGCCAGATTCAGGAAGGAGAGAGTTACATAGAGTCTTTTCTGTTGGCGCCGGACGCACCAGGGAGTTTAAATAGCCTAGACATTAGTGCTATTCCCCCAGCAGAGCCTTCGCAGCAAGGCGCTTTTGTCACGGTTCGAGGGAGGCATAGTCGCCGTCCCAAGGAGGTCATACACCTAACTCACGTTTCGAATCGTTTTCCCCACTCAGTAATACACCTACTGAGAAAGCTCTGATAATTGGCGATTCCATTTTTACGAGACGTGAGGATAGAGTCACCAGCGACCATAGTCCAATGTTTGCCTGGGGCCAGAGCTACCGACGTGGAGGCAAACTTAAAGGTGCTAGCTAAGAATAATCGTAAATATTCTAAAATTATTATCCACGCTGGCACCAACGATGTCCGACTTAGGCAGTCGGAGATCACTAAAAATAATTTTGTTTCGGTGTGTAAGCTCGCTAAAACACTCAGTCGGGAGTAATTATCTCTGGCCCTATCCCTACCCGTAGGAGTGACGAAGTCTACAGTAGACTCACGTTGCTAAATCGCTGGATGGCTAACTGGTGTACTGACAACGACTTGGGCTTCATAGACAATTGGCCTACTTTTTGGGGAAAGCCTGGCTTACTGAAGAGAGACGGACTCCACCCGAACTGGAGAGGTTCTCTTCTATTATCTAGAACATTATCCCGTAGTATAAATTCGCAAAGTTTATGACCTCTCAGAGCGCTAGCCAGGCAGCAGACTTCTGGTCCTAAACCACTGTCTGCTAGCTTCCAAAAACCCGTGACTAGCTTAGCTATTGAGACTGTGTCTGTCCCTCGTTTTGGAAATGGTTTTAGAAGTAAAAAGCTATCTGAGCACACTGGCTGTCGTGGCATTTGTGTACACAATCTTATTTATATTAAAACCTCTCAGCCTGCAGTAAGTGTTGCCTGTAGTAAGACGCATCTTAAATGTGGATTGTTAAATGTTAGATCACTTTCCCCCAAGGCAGTTCTTGTGAACGAACTAATCACCGACCATAGTTTTGACCTGATTAGTTTCACTGAAACCTGGCTTATCTGACCGAAATGATTGCCCCCTATAAGCCGACACGACTGCTTCGTTCACAAGAAGCCGGCCATCTATTACTCCCTAGAATTTTGAAGAGCACAGCTGGTGGTAGAGCCTTCTCTTTTAGAGCTCCTCTGTTGTGGAACGGTTTACCAAGGCATGTTAGGGATTCGGACACAGTTTCAATTTTTAAGTGTAGATTAAAAACATATCTTTTCAGCCTAGCTTACTGCCAAACATAGTCTAGGTGGAGAGATGGAGAAGGCCGTGCCTTAGTGTCTTATGGAGTGAGAAACTTTCCATACTGTCACCTCCTCAATGTGTTACCACCACTGTTATGCTGGTTATCCTTGATCAGGTGTGGATTGTTTGGAACTCTCACATGGCTGCGTGTTTTCTCTGTCCCTCTCCTAATAGGTATGCTGCCATAGCTTACACCTGTTGGGGCTATCTGTATATTTCCTATGCTTGTGCTCCCCTGCTCTTACATAATGCTACTGGCTATAGCACTGCTTTTTTTTTCTGACTGCATGTTCTCTTCTCTGCCTCGGCCTCTGACTCGGGGCACCTGCCCCGAGCCCTAGATCCTGCGAGAAGTGTGAGCTGCCCCCATCAACCCTCACCCCCACGCCAACCCCAGTTCCTGGATCTGGACCCTCTCCGCGTGGTTTAGCCCCCCCCCTGACTACCTAACTCAGACTAACCTTGGACTGACCATGACATGGTCTTTTTTGGACATACCCTGTGCCGGCCAGAAGAGGATGGGCTCCCCCCCTTTTTAGTCTGGTTCCTCCCAAGGTTTCTCCCTACCTAGGAGTTTTCCTTGCCACTGTTGCCGTTAGGCTTGCTTTTGGGGGGGTCTAGGCCTGGGTTCCCCCTCTGTTAAGCGTTTTGTGACAATTCTGTTGTGAAAAGCGCTATACAAATAAACTTGATTTGATTTGATTTGATTTGAATTGATATGGAAGTCAATTGGCTGATTGGGTGTCTGGGTGAGAATGTGAGTTGAGTGATTGTGATTGGATGATTGCCTCACGAGTCCCACCTGAGCCAGGCAGAAACTAAGCCTATTTAAGAGCAGGTGGGGTGACTGGGGAATCAGTCAGTCTTGTCTTGATGTGTGTGTGAGTGCGCGTGCACGTATGTTGTGGGATGTTTGTTTGATGTTTGTTTGATGTTTGTTTGATGTTTGATTGATGTTTGATTGATGTTTGATTGATGTTTGATGTTTGAGTGCGTTTGTCGAAGGTGACTGAGTAGAGTGCTTCCTGTGTGAGTGGGGAAGAGGGAGAGGGGGTGCACTAAGAGTGTCCGCCTCTCTCCCTCGGTGTGATTGTGGAGGAGCGAGAGGGTGCCCTGGAAGAGGATCCGCCTCTCGCTCTCGGTTTTAGTAAAAGAGAGCTCGCACTCGACAGTGGAGAGTGTTTCTGAGCAACAGCCCAAGAACTCACTGAAAGAGTGGAGTGTCTTGGGGCTGGTTGCCAGAACTCTCACTGTGGGGAGTGGCGAGTGTCTCTGTATGAATGGGTAAGAGAACTCGAACTGAAAAGTTCGAGTGTCTCTGTATGAATGGGTAAGAGAACTTGAACTGAAAAGTTTGAGTGTCTCAGTATGAATGGGTGGGAAGCACTTGCAAGGTCACTGGATATGTGTGTGCCTGAGGAGGTTCCAGGGGAACTCCGGAGGAAGAGGCATGGTGTCCTGTAAGTTTGGTTATTTTATCTTGTTATTTTAGTTTGTTGTTTTTACCTGAAAGCTTTGCGGCGAGTAGGGTGAAGATTTTGTGTCTGTGTTTGTGTTGGTCTTTGTTATGTTAACCTGCTACTCCCACTGTCTCTCTCCCATGTCTGGGGGGAGAGACAGAAAAATAAATAAATAAAATCCGGTCCGTAGACCGACAGACTCCACTCCGTGTCTCCTGGCTGCTCTGTTCCTGTCCAGGGTTTGTCACGTGGCGTGTGACAATATAAAAGTGTACCAATGTGTGAGCCTACGGGTTGCCAGCGCAGGCCATCCTACCCGAGAGTATAACTCACAATGGTGAGTCAAGGCTCTACAATTTGTTATAAATCTGAGGGAAGCGTGGTAGGCAGTATCAATCATATGTAGAGCCTGAGAAGAGGTACGCATATATAAAAGATCACCATAGTCCAGCACTGCTAAAAATGTGGCAGCAACAAGTCTCTTTTTGGTGTTAAAACAAAAACATAACTTATTTATAAAATAAAAACTCAATTTTAGCCTCAGTTTTTTCACCAGATACTGAACATTAAAAGTAAGGGAATCATCAATCAAAATACCCAAGTATTTATAGGAATTGACTGTCTCAATAACCTTTCCCTCAAGAGTGACCACTGAATGGATATTCTGTGGCCTCCTCCTGGAGTTTGAAAACAACATGAGCTTGGTTTTATCAGCATTGAGAACAAGTTTCAGTTGAGACAGGGTATTTTGAACAACATTAAAAGCACTTTGCAAATGACCAATGGCTTGAGCACATGTTGACGCACAACAGTAAATAACAGTGTCATCAGCATAAAAATGAAAATTGGCATCTGCCACATTATGACCCAGGTCATTTATATAAATGGTGATTAAAAGCGGGCCAAGCACAGAGCCCTGTGGAACACCCTTGCAGACAGGCAGAATATCAGAGCAGAGACCATCATATTTGATGCACTGAGACCTATCAGTAAGGTAGTTAGAAAACCAACCAACTGCTTGCTCTGAGAGTCCTATGTTAAAAAGCCTCCGTTTAAGAATATCATGGTCAACTGTGTCAAAAGCCTTAGACAAATCAATGAAAAGAGATGCACAGTGTTGTTTTTTATCAAGTGCACTAGAAATGTCATTTACCACCTTTAATGCTGCCGTAATGGTGCTATGATTTTTCCTAAAGCCTGATTGATATGTCGATAAGATTGCATTTGAATATAAAAAGTACTTGAGTTGCTCACTGACCAGACCTTCAAGAATTTTGGACAGTATTGACAATTTTGAAATCGGCCTGTAGTTATTCAAAATTGTTGGGTCTCCCCCTTTTAACAGAGGGAGAACAAAAGCAGATTTCCAAATCCTTGGGATTTCCTTATTTTCCACTGTCAGGTTAAAAAGATATGTGAGAGGCTCTGCAATAAAATTGGCTGCCAATTTTAAAAACATCTGGCCCAGAAGATTTTCTTGTTGCTAAAGCTTTCAGTGCTTTATAGACTTCTTGCACAGTAAAAGGTAGAAAGCTAAAAGAAAGACCATCATTCATAGGGACATCAGGACAGGGTTTCACAGGTGCAAACCAGGAGGAATCAAACATAGAGCCAGAAGATATAAAATGTTCATTAAAACAATTCAACATCTCAATTTTGTCATGAACAGCAACAGACTCCTTCATAACACAAGTAGGTAAGGCTTGAGAGGTATTACTCACAGATAGGGTTTTGATGGCTTTCCAAAATCTCTTTGGGTCATTTAGACTTTCTGTGGTGACTGACAAGTAAAACTCAGACTTGGCTTTTTTGATTAGAGAAGAGCACTTGTTTCTCAATTGTCTAAAAACAAGCCAGTCAGTGTTAGAACCCATCGACCTTGCCTTAGCCCAAGCTGCCCATTATTCTTGTGCTCAAGAATAACATCCAAAATATCAGTGGAAAACCAAGGGTTATCCCTCCCTTTAACTCTATATCTCCTAAAAGGGGCGTGTTTATTCATGATTTGGCAAAACCCATCATTAAAAAATGACCAGGCTGTCTCAACATCAGGGATCAGTTCAATTCTACTCCAATTAAAATGAAACAAATCATGATAAAACCCCTGCTCATTAAAATGTTTAAGATCTCTCTTACAAATTAAGCATGGTTTTGTTTTGGGGACCTTAGTGTTCCTGACGGTGGCAATAACACACTTACTTACTTACTTACGCCTATTACCCCGCCTGGGGCATAGGCCGTCAACAAGAGTCCTCCAAGCATCCCGGTCCTGGGCCAACTTCTCCAGCTGTCCCCAAGAGTGGCCCATCCTCTTGACATCTGCCTCCAAGTCTCGATGCCAAGTATTTCGTGGTCTACCTCTATTTCTCTTTCCTTGGGGGTTCCATTTGAGGGATTGTCTTGTGATGTTTAAGGCTGGTTTACGGAGAGTATGACCGATCCATCTCCAACGCCGTTGGAGAATCTCTTCCTCTGCTGGCTGCTGTTTTGTTTGTTCCCATAGGGCTTTGTTGCTGATGGTGTTAGGCCAGCGAACCTGGAGGATTCGTCTCAGGCAGGTGTTAATGAAGGTTTGAATTTTCTTCATAATGGTGGCAGTGGTCCTCCATGTCTCGGCGCCGTATAATAAGACTGACTTCACGTTGGGGTTAAAGATTCTGATCTTGGTTGTGATGGAAAGGTCTGTTGAGTTCCAGATGTTTTTTAGTTGGATAAAAGCTGCTCTGGCTTTGCCAATTCTGGCTTTGACATTGGCGTCTGTTCCTCCTTGCTTGTTGACCATGCTGCCCAAGTAGGTGAAGTCGTCTACCTCCTCCAGTACTTCCCCTTCCAGCATGATGGGTGGTGTGTTCTCAGCATTGACCTTCACGTGGATGTTTAGCCCCAGACGGACTGAGTTGTTTGCAATGGTGATGGTCTTTTCCTGCATCTGCTGCTGGATGTGCGAGAGAAGGGCCAGGTCGTCTGCAAAGTCAAGGTCTTCTAGTTGGGTCCATGGCGTCCATTGTATGCCATTTCGCTTCTCTGCTGTTTTTATTTGGAAGTCGATTGCTCATAACCCAATCTATAGCCAGCAGGAACAAAAATGGTGACAGCAAACAACCCTATCTCACTCCTGTTTTTATTTGGAAGACATCAGTGGGTTGTTTTTATCAGAACTGGCCATGGATTATTCCTGAATATTCATTATTCTGCAGGTCATCCCCTCGCCATCCTGAGACAAGGAAAAAGTTCTTAATGATGTTGGTGATTTTAAACTAAGCAATATTTCTGGCACGCCTTGTCAGCAGCCGCCAGTGTCTGAGAAGCTATATTTTCCAGAGGGTAGACGCTCGATCAAGACTGTCGAAAGCCTTTTCGTAGTCAATGAAGTTCACGACTAGGGGTGAATTCCACTCCAGTGACTGCTCCAGGATTATGGGCAGAGTTGCAATCTGGTCTGTGCAGGATCTGCCCTTGCGGAAGCCAGCCTGCTGATCTCGTAGCTGTGGGTCCACAACGTCCTTCATCCTGTCCAGTATGATCCTATTGAATACTTTGCCTGGGATGGATAGTAGTGTAATCCCTCTGTAGTTTGCACATAGGCTCAGATCACCCTTCTTTAGTAACTTGATGAGGTAACCCTCCTTCCATTCAGATAGGATGTGTTCTCCTTCCCATATCTTCTTGAAGAGAGGATGTAATAGCTCTACTGTGGTCTCGATGTCGGCCTTCAACGCCTCTGCTGGAATACCACCGGGTCCTGCAGCCTTGCCATTTCTTAGCTTCTTAATGGCTTTTTGGATCTCTTCCTTTGTTGGTACGCTGCAGTCTATTGGCAGATCACAGTCAGCTTGTTGAATATCTGGTGGGTCCTGTGGTGCTGGTCTGTTTAGTAGTTCCTCAAAATATTCCATCCATCTTCTCTTTTGCCCTTCCTCTCCAATGATTGGCTTTCCTTCTTTGTCTTTTACTGGTCTTTCTGGTTTACTGAACTTTCCAGACAGCTTCTTGGTAATGGCATACAGGTCTTTCATGTTTCTATATCTAGCTGCTTCTTCAGCTTCTGCCGCAAGGGTCTCCACATAGATCCTCTTGTCTGCTTTGATGCTTTGATGCAATAACACAGTGGTCACTTATATCGTTGCAGAAAATACCAATAGCTGAAAATTTATGTGGAACATTTGTCAGAATCACATCAATTAGAGTGGACTTATCAGGGCATTTAAGATTTGGGCACGTGGGGGAGTTAATCAACTGTGTAAGGTTCATGGAATCACAAAGAGATTTAAAATCATCAGATACTGGGTTAAGCCAATCCCAGTTCAGATCGCCAACTAAAATAATTTCACTGTAGTTGAGCCTAGAAAATAATTTCAAATCAAGTTTATTTGAGCCTTTTCACAACAGATAAAAGGACTGCAACCGCAGTGAGCAACATAAAAGGACTGCAACGCAGTGAGGAGGCCTATAGCACCCAATGACAGTTATACAGAGGCCTTTGGCAATTTCCACTTTCAAGGCAAGGAATTCTAATTGCTTGCAGATTGACTCAGACAGGACCACGCTGACATTACATTTTGATTTCACGTAGATCGCAACCCGCCACTTTTCTTTGGTCTATCAGCACGATAAATGTTGAAACCATCAATAAAAACATCCTTATCAAGTATGAATTTCATCAGCCAGGTTTCAGAAATTACAACAATGTCAGCCCCTGTTGAATTAACCCAGATTCTAACCATATCCATTTTAGGTAACAAACTGCGCACATTTAGATGAATCACATTAAGACCAGATAGAGATTTAAGATCAGATGGTGTCTGCATGCACTGTAATTCAGGGCCAGGGTTTGGTTGCACATTTCCAGATATCAATAGGAGTATAACAATCAACCACCTCTGTTTAACAAGTTTACATAACCACTCCTTTTTAGACAACATTGCAGAAGTAAAATCCACAAGAGATTTATCAGATATCACAAAATGCATCGGCATTTGCACTAAATGTACAACGGTCATAGAGCGAATGCATCTGTATGCAATATCCAGCGGGCAGTAGACATCGCAGCGACACATCAGTGTAACAGGACAGTTTATTTGTAAAGTCACCTGTAGATTTCTACTGAGGAGGAGCAGGTTGGATCACTTATCCGATGAAGTTAGGATATCAGGTCCATAAATCCAGTTAATAGCCTGAATCCGTAGGCGTAATTCCAACGGGGAAGGTACGGATGAGTCCAAGATTGTTTTGTTGGTAGTTTAGAATGTAGTTCTTTAATATGTAATCCAATACTTTCATGAATCCAAAAAAATGCAGCAATCGAAGCTGTAAATTCAAAGTTTGGCTGTATGCCAGTGGATTGAGTCTACACGGTTCTCATTAAACTGCGATTATAGCAAAAAAATGAAAGATTTGTCATTTACTTTGGTTAACTAACCAAAATACACTTTCAGTAGTTCTTAATGAATTTAATGGAGTATTTAGAAGATAAAAACACTTAGTAGACGCAAGAGTAGTCATTGACAAACAGACTGACACGGACAAACAAACCGACTGGCTGCCATCTTGGATTCTTGGCTGCCATCTTGGTATTAGTAATACCCTTAGTAGTACTAAGTTATTAGTACCCACCTGTAGTTATTACCCAAACTAGGCTACTACACCTGAATTGCAGAGTTGCAAAATGCTTGCCTTGAGTCTCAAGCTTTATTATTAGGCTACCAAAATGAGTAGTAGGCTACAACATTATATCACTGATAATAATGTGGCTAGCTATCCATAAAAAATCGATTTAAGTTGTTTGTCCTACAGCTGCTTTTGCTTGTAATAGGCTAATAACTGTACCTGTCTGTACAGATACACTCAGCAAATTTTTGCAAAAGCCCCCAGCTCCTGGAGAAGGGACATCTGATGATCTCCCATCTACACCACTTTCTGAAGCATGTAAGTAACTTGAGACAATTATTTGTGGTATCCATGTAATTGATAAGAAGTTGTTGTTGCTGTTGTTGTTGTTTACAGTTACACCTTGTTGTTAAATGTAGGTCTCTCCTTGATAGAGAGATAGACTTTGTTAACAATTGTGTTAAAAGTGAGTTTTCTTACCATTTTCTCTTATCCTCCCTGTCTAAATGAGACTTTGGTAAGTGATTTGTTTGAGAAGTGATTTTATTTGAAAAAGAAAATAAAAAAATAAATTTTGTCTTGAATCCATGGTGATGTCTGATTGATGTTTGTTGGAGGGGGGGGGGGCACCCAAATGCCAATCTCGCCTAGGGCACCAAAATGTATAAAGCCGGCCCTGGCTACAGCAATGAAAAAGGCCAACAGGATGCTGGGATACATAGCAAAACGTATTGAGTATAAATCAAAGGAGGTTATATTAATGTTATAAAATGCACCACACTACAAGAAAGATATAGAAGCTCTTGAAAAAGTTCAAAGGGCAATTAAATTGATACCTGTTATGAAATATAAAGGTTATGAGGACAGACTTAAGGCACTCAATCTATTTAAGCTTAACAAATGGAGACTATGGGGGGATTTGATTGAGGTTTTTAAATTCCTAAAAGGGATTAACAAAGTGAACTACCAAAGATGTTTTAAGATAAGTGGGGTCAGCAGCTTCCCAGGTCGGGTAGTAGAGGCAGAAACAATTGGGCTATTCAAGTCTAGGCTAGATGTAGTACTATATACTGTTTAGATTAGGACATGATGAGCCTAGATGGGCTGAACGGCCCGTTCTCGTCATAATGATTTCTTATTTTCTTATGTTCTTATATGTTTTACGTCTTCCTGAAACCAAGAATAGTTACAATTTTTATCAAGCAAATCTAAATCATAGTAGAAAAAAATAGAAAAGTAGAAAAATACCCAACAATAATGAAATAATAATAATAATAAAATATATATATATATATATATAATACACAAACACAAAAACACAAAAATATAGCTACTAAATTAAATCTGCGCATATTGCACTGTACCGTACATAAATATTGCACCAGATATTGCACCAGATATTGCACTGAATGGCTTATATTGCACAGTGGGGGGGGGGAATGGGGGATCAGTGCATGTTTGAGTTCAAGGTGGTTATTGCTCTAGGGAAGAAACTGTCTTTCAGCCTGTTTGTTCTGGATCCCATGCACCTGTAGCGCCTCCCGGAGGGCAACAGTTCAAACAGGTGGAAGCCAGGGTGAGAGCTGACCTTTGAGATCTTTTTTGCTCTGCTGAGGCAGCGGGAGTTGTAAATGTCCATCAGAGAGGGGAGAGGACAGCCGATGATCTTCTGTGCTGCGTTGATGACTCTCTGAACCCCCCTTCTGTCCGCTTCGGTGCAGCTGGCGTACCACACAGTTATGCAGTACACCAGCAGGCTCTCAACAGAGGAGCGGTAGAAGGTCACCAGCAGCCTTTGATCCAGGTTGTTCTTCCTGAGCACCCTCAGGAAGTGTAATCGCTGCTGGGCCTTCTTGATGACCGCTGTGGTGTTCTCAGACCAGGAGAGGTCAGCAGAGATGAGGGTGCCAAGGAATCTGAAAGTGTGGACCCTCTCCACACACTCACCATTGATGTAAAGGGGGGCGGGGTCTGCTCTGTTCTTCCTGAAGTCGCAGATGATTTCCTTTGTTTTTGTGGTGTTCAGTGCCAAGTTGTTCACTGTACACCACGCTGTTAACTTCAGGATCTCATCTCGGTAGGCAGACTCGTCCCCTCCAGAGATGAGCCCAACCACCGTGGTGTCATCCGCGAATTTGACGATGATGTTGTCTGGGTGCACTGGGCTGCAGTCGTGGGTGTAGAGAGAGTACAGTAGTGGGCTCAGCACACAACCCTGAGGAGAGCCGGTGCTGAGTGTGCGGGTGGAGGAGAGGTGGGGGCCGAGTTTCACAGTCTGGGGGCGGTCAGTCAGAAAGTCTTTTATCCAGGAGCAGGTGAGTGGGGGGATGCCTAGGTCTAACAGCTTAGTAATCAGGATGTCCGGGATGATTGTGTTAAAGGCTGAACTGTAATCGATGAAGAGCATCCTTACATAGCTCTCCCGGTGTTCCGGATGGCTCAGTGCAAAGTGGAGAGCTATGGCTATGGCGTCCTCGGTGGATCTGTTTGCCCGATAGGCAAACTGGTGAGGGTCAATTGTGGGGGGGAGGCAGGCTTTAATGTGGGGTAAGACCAGCCTCTCAAAGCACTTCATGATGACAGGTGTGAGTGCTACTGGTCGGTAGTCATTGAGGCTGTCTGTGGCTGTTTTCTTAGGTACGGGGATGATTGTAGCTGATTTCAGGCAGGATGGGATGACAGCTTGCGCCAGGGAGCGATTAAAGATGGTAGTGAAGACCCCTGCGAGCTGGTCAGCACATGCTTTGAGCACCTTCCCGGGTACTCCATCTGGCCCAGCGGCCTTCCTGGGGTTCACTGCCCTGAGCACCCGTCTCACATCATGCTCCGTTAGAGTGAGTGCGGGGGTGTCGGGGGCTGGTGGGGGATGAGGGGGTGTGGCTGGGTGCTGCGTCTCGAAGCGTGCAAAGAAGCTGTTCAGCTCCTCTGCTAGTGACACACCTGGGTTCCCAGTTGTTACCACACAACCTCTGTAGTTGGTGATGTTCTGTATACCCTGCCACACTTGCCGTGGGTTGTTGCTGAGAGGTGGTCTTCTATCCTCTTCTTGTAGTCCGCTTTTGCGTTCTTAATTCCTCCCTTCAGTTCGGCTCTAGCAGCCCTGTACAGAGCTCCATCACCTGACCTGAAGGCAGTGTGAGAAGCACACTGCGTGGCAGGCCCAGGGTTTTTGGTTGGGGAAGACCCGGATAGTTTTTTCCACAGTGACCTCCTCAATACAGCACTTGATGTAAAACAGTACAGTCACTAGGAATATTGCCAGGTCCCGGTGTTCAAATATATCCCACTCGGTTTGTGCAAAACAGTCCTGTAGCTGAGAAAGTGCATCCTCAGGCCATGTTGTTATAGTTTTTGTGACTGGTCTTGTTCTCGCTCTGAGGGGGGTGTATGCTGGGGTAAGCAGCAGGGAGAGGTGGTCTGATTTCCCAAGGTGGGGGAGAGCTATGGCTCTGTATGCATGTTTGATGTTAGAGTAAACATGATCAAGAGTGTTCTCCCCTGGTCGGACACTTGACGTGCTGGTAAAATCTCGGCAGGACCGATTTTAGGTTTGCTTTATTAAAATCTCCAGCAATTATGTGGACACCATCAGGGTGGGCCCGCTGTTGTTTGTTTATGGCGTTTAGCAGTATAGAGAGAGCTATGCTAACGTTAGCATCTGGTGGTATGTAAACAGCCGTGATAGTCACTACCGTTAGCTCTCTTGGCAGAAAAAAAGGTCGGCACTTCACTGACATATACTCCAGGTCAGGAGAACAGTGACTGTCTATAATAGCGCTGTTGTTAGACCAAGCATTGTGCACGTAGATACATAGCCCCCCTCCTCTGCTCTTACCGGAGTCCATGTTTCTGTCCCAGCGGAGGAGTGTGCGGCCTGCTAGCTGCATCGCAACATCGGGGATTTGCGGCTGTAGCCAGGTCTCGGTAATTATCAGAGCACAGCAGTTGCGCACGTAGCTATTTCCACAAAGTTGTAGTTCCAGTTCGTCTATTTTGTGAACCATGGATCTGGCGTTGGTGAGATATAAGCTCGGGAGAGGTGGCTTGTGAGGCTGATTCCTGAGTTTCAGGAGGAGGCCGGACCTGCAGCCCCGCTTTTGCTTTCTCTCCCTCCGCCGCCTACGCCGGCTGCTGGACCTGATAATGATCCACGGGGATCCCGGTGCCCTGGCTATCTCGCCCGGTATGTTGTAAGTGCGGTGAAAGTCGCTAGACACAGGTAGTTTGTGTTGAAATCCAGTGTCCAGTAAGTCCTGTCGGCTATGGTACCGACTCGCAGATGGAAATGCACAAGAAACACATGGAAACGCACAGAAAACAAACAAAACAAAGCACAAAAAGGCAGAGCCAAGAGCCGCTGCGACTGTGCGCGCCGCCATCTAACATGTACCACAGAACACAACATTTCCCCTTTCTAAAACATGTCAAACTCATTCCACCACAGAACACAACAGGTGATTTTTCGCCCTTCTTCAAAAGAAACATTGAAATCACCTGGTGTTGTCACTGGTTGCAACAAAAACCTGCTATAATAAAAGAAAACTTGAGATGGTAAACTGTACCCAAGCACGTAGTTATAACCAAGGTATTTTAAAGTATTTAAGTGTTTCAACAGTTCACAGTAAATCTCAACAATTTATTTTCACCATTAACAGGTTTTTCACATAACAAAGTCCTTAACCCACAGTGGTGGATGTCTCTGGCGGTTACTCCGCTGAACTTCTGGAGCCATTTCAGTCAGTTCACCACTCGGCTCAGGAATTGGCAACTGCGCGCTGGTACACCGAGACAGGCGCTCCGCATTCCATCTTCTTCCGTCGCTCAGCAGGAATGAGCTCGGCCCGGTCTCAGCTTTCTTGACATGGAAAGGTTTGCGCACTCGTACCTTATCTCCGGGTTTGAAATTCGGTACTTTCGTTCCACGTTTCTGATCTGTATAACGTTTGCTTTTCTCTTGTTGTAGAGTAACGCGTTTGTGGACATTCCGGTGTCCCTCTTGGTCACGGACTGGTAGGATATCCAGTTTCGTGCGCATCGGCCGTCCCCGCAGGAGTTGGAATGGAGACTGATTAGTCGTTGCATGCACTGTCGCACGATAACTTTGAAGGAGTGTGGTCACTCCCTGTTTCCACGGTTTGTGGTGAGTTTCGGCAGCCTGGATACAGTCTTTCAGGACCCTGTTGAATCGTTCCACTGCGCCATTGGCTTGGGGATGGTAAACACTAGTGCGGATATGTTTAATCCCTCTCTCCCTTAGAAACTCTGAAAAGGCTGTGGAGCAGAATTGACTTCCATTGTCGGTTACAATGGAGCACGGGTTTCCTTCTCTGGCGAACACGGTTGTAAGGAAGGACGTCACCATGTCTGTCGTTACCTGTGGCGCAAATGCCACCTCCGGCCACTTACTGAAGTAGTCCACGAGTGTGATGGCAAAACAGCAGTCGTGGGAACCACGCTCGAAAGGACCCACTATGTCCATCGCGACTTTTTGGAAGGGACTGTCTGGGAGGTCCACAGGTTGCATTGGGGAAGGATAGGTCCTCGCGGATTTGTCACTCATTTGACAAGTAACACATGAAGCGATCATGTCGTTGACCATAGTATCCATACGCGGCCACCAGTATAGCTCACGCAGGCGTTGTTTGGTGCGCACAATCCCTTGGTGCCCTTCGTGTGCCAAATTAGTTATTCTGGCACGCAGAGAAGCTGGCACTAGCAATCGTGAACCACGCATGATGAGAGGAGAATCAACGGAAAGTTCATGGCGCACAGAGAAATAACATGAAAGTTCGTTCGCCACAGCGTTTCTCGACGTTGGCCAACCATTCTGAATTTGTGCACGCAGCTGTGTCAGCTCAGGGCACGTTTCACACGCTGCTGTGAAATCAGCTATAGACAGCAATTTCAGCGACCAGCTCTGGTTCCACTGTCAGTTCAGCATCTGTACAGGAAATTGGTAATCTGGAGAGACAATCAGCGGCAAAATGTATCTTGCCAGGACAGTGGACAATGTCATATTGATAGCACAAGAGCCTCGCTGACCAGCGTGCTATTCGCATTCCAGCGCGATTCATGCCTTTTGTAGCCAGCAGAGTTGTAAGTGCTTGGTGATCGGTTCTGAGGGTGAATCGGCGTCCCCAAAGATACATTCTCCACCTCTCCACCGCGAATATGCACCCTAATGCCTCTTTTTCTACCGTGCTGTACTTCCTCTCTGCAGGTGTAAGTGTCCGAGAGGCAAACGCCACTACGTGCTCGCTACCGTCCGGGTGCAGCTGGGACAGGACGCCACCTAACCCGTAATCAGAAGCGTCGGTAGAGACGAATGTCAGTAAGCTCGGATCAAATAAAGTAAGTGCAGGGCTGTTAATCAGTAATGATTTCAATGTTTGGAAACTGTTCTCTGCATTCTCTGTCCATTCAATGTCAGTCTGTGATGTTGCTCTCAGCAGACTTCGCAAGGGCTCAACTACCGTGGCGTAATTGGGAATGAATTTACTAAACCACGACAGGAGACCTAAAAAGGAGCGCAGTGCTACCGCATCTTTTGGCTCAGGGGCTTCCGCAATGGCTGTAATGTGATCTGGAGTGGGGTGTAATCCGTCTTTGGATATGACATGGCCTAAATAGATGACACTCTGTTTTGCAAAGGAGCTTTTTTTAACATTCAGCCTAAGACCGGAGTCGTTAAGGCGCTGTAGGACCGCTCTGAGATTTTTATCATGCTCAGCTTTTGACGCTCCATAACAGATCACGTCATCCAAATAGCTTTGACAGCCGGGCAGATCACTGAGTAAGGTGTGCATCATTTTTTGAAAAGCAGAGGGCGCTGACGCCAAGCCATAAGGAACTCTGGTATATCTGAAAAGGCCCTCATGCGTTATAAAAGCGGTAAGGTTACGGCTCTCTTCATGCAGAGGTAGTTGATGATACGCGCTCTCTAAATCTATTTGGGAGAACAGTATCGCACCCTTCAATTCAGCAAACAGGTCCTCAATGTGAGGCAGTGGATGTGAGTCCATGATAACACTTTTGTTGGGCTCACGTAAGTCGACGCAGACTCGAATGCCTCCTTGTTTTTTTCGCGTTACTACGAGAGGTGAGACCCACGGGGAAGCATCAATGGGCTCTATAATTCCAGCTTTGAGCAGACGCTGAATTTCGCATGCCACCTCTTCACGCACTGACAAGGGTAATCGACGTAATTTTAGTTGCACAGGTTTAACGCTCTCGTTTACTTGCACTTTATGAACGAATCCCTTAACGCATCCGACTGGCTTGTCGCTATCATTAGTAATGGTATCGGCATGTGTTTCGCATATCGGTGCCGTTTTCATCAGAACTGTGTCCCCAACAATGTGGCAATTTAGTGCACGGATTAGGTCCATGCCTAACAATGGAGATCCGGACTTGACGATGTAGAACGTAGCATTTGATGACACGTTATCATGGGCAACGAAAGCATCAAGGCAACCCAGCACAGGCAAAGGGTCTCTGGAATAAGTAACTAATTTAACCCGGGGCTCGGTTAACAGGCAGTTTGCAAAATGTCTCTTGTATAATGTCTCTGGCAGGATCGAGACAGATGACCCAGTGTCAACCAGCAGCTCGACAGCATGAACACTGCCATTCGGAGTATCGATATCTACGCTACAGTAGATTTGATCATTGGTGGACCCGTCATTCAGACAAAGAATCGTAACCTCCGGTATAGAAACTTCCCGTACTTCTTTGGCCCCCGATTTGCAAACTTTAGCAAAGTGTCCTGTTTTACCACAGTTATTGCAAGTGGACGATACGGCAGGGCAGTCTTTAGCATTAGCTAGGTGCTTTGTAGATCCGCAACGAAAACAATTCCTACCCTGTTTTCCAGATGCATGTCCTGAATGTGCTGTATGAGAATGAGACGGTTGTCCGGAGGAGCGGGTTTTACGTTGCTGCCGTATGCCAGGCTTAGCTGTAATAGCCTGCACTGGAGTAGCTGTATTTCCACCGGAGAGAAGAGAAGCATTATTCACTGCTGACTCCACTTGGCACGCTAACGTCATCGCTTTTTCTAAAGTAAGTTCGTCCTCCATTAGAAGTTAATCCTTGATCGCAGGTAGATAAACCCGTTCAATTAGTTGGTCCCGCAACATCTCGTTCTCCATAGATGCAAACTGGCATGGAACCGCTAGCTCGCGCAATGCTGTAATGTACTGCTTTACAGTCTCGTCAGGCCTTTGTGCACGTTGTCTGAACTTGTGACGGCAAGCTACGACATTAGCTTTCGGCACGAAATGTGCTTCTAACGCGGACATAGCCTCCTCGTAAGTAGTGCCTCCATTTGGTAAGCTATAAAATAGACGCTGACCCTCCGTGCCTAAGCAATGCAGTAAGATAGCACGGCGTCTCACGTCTGGCCACGCATTTCCCGTAGCGTTAATAACTAGCAGGTAGTTATCGAATATTTTCCGCCAAGTTTCAAACGGGATTGCTGGCTCACCCACACACGGAAGAAACTGCGCAGGGGTTGGTACTGATCCCGACATCCTCGTCGCCAATTTGTTATGTTGCGGAATCAGGAGGCAAGAGGCAAGGCAGTCACGCTAATCAAGGTTCGTTTTACTTCAGAGCTAGAACAGCACATGGCATCCATTCAGTCTTTCTTCTCCACACTTCTCCCTCGCACTACGTCACATCCTAACAGGATATTGAATACTAGAGGTAAGCAGGAGTTAACACAGTGACCTCTAGAGGTAAGTATGTATACCTATTGTAACATGTACCACAGAACACAACAATTGGTAGTGGCCAAAAAGGTAGAAACACTGGGTTTGTATAGACAAACTATATTGAAAGCAGATGTTTCCCCACAGGTCTTGTTCCTGAGTTAATTAAGCAGTTAATATCCTAGCATGCTCAGGGTTGTGTACAAAAATGCTGAGTAGGCCTGGTTGCCTATAATTATGGCTAGCATGGCTGAGATGAGACCTCAGTGACTTTGAAAGAGGTGATTTCTGGAGCACATTGGCAGGAGCTTGAATGATGAAGACTGCTCAACTTGTTGTTCATTGAGGAACAATGTGTTTCATGAATATGGGCCCTGTTCATCGCACAATCCTGGAGAAAGTTGTACTGGGCACGGTATGAGGAAATATGATTTTATGGTTTTCGGTTTAACAGGATCAGTCTCAGAGCTCTGAAGACTACTGTTTATATTAAAATGTTACAAAACAAAATGTTCAAAAAAGCTGCAAGGCAAACTTAGTAAAAGTCGGGGGTTTAACTGTGAAGAAAAAAAAACATTCAAATGATTTTCACACTCATTTTCATAAAAAAATAAGGTAGATCAGGATGTTTGGGGGGTAATAAAACTCCCCGTTTTTATTTTACTTTGACCATATGTCCTTGAAATGCCAAAATGCCTCCTCCCCCCTTTCTCCTCCACCTCTAATAATTATTGAGCTTAATGTTTTCAGTTTCGCTAATGCACTCTTACTTTTTACAGGTGTACATTGCTGCATAGTGTTTTAAATTAATTTGTTGGGGCTTCCCACGTGGTCCAGTGGTTACAACGTTCGACGCTGGTCACGGCAACCAGGGTTCGATTCCCCGTCGCGCCAGAGTGTGGGGGTGGCATTTGGCTGTCTGCCCCGGGGAGGGAAGCCGACAAGATGTTCGCTGCGCACAGGAGTGGCTCTGGGGCGCTGGAGTTACGGTCGAAGACTTGGCGAGTGCCGTCTTGGAAGACACTGCCGGTCACAGGGCTATGGCAACAAACTCATAGTACGAGGGAGGGGATTGACATGAAAATAGCAGGTGTAATTGGCTACCAAAATGGGAGAAACATCTGAAACAAAATTTCCTTTAAATTCATTTGTTTTATTCACTTAGGATTGTGTGGAATAACCACTCCTCCACAACCCCACACACACCCACAACCCTGCAAAATCCTATACACCATCTAAAACAGGGTTTCTCAAACTTTTTTACTCCACGACCCCATTTCATGGGTGGGAAAAAATCGCGACCCCATACATAAATGTGCAATTACAACGCTGAAAAACTTTAGTCCAGAAACATATATTGGTGGTCTATTTCCAAAATAGTAGCAAATGCATTCACAGGCTATATCTTTATGAAAAACAAATAAAACAGACTTAATAACTTAATCTAGGCCATTGTCACTAATAAATGAATCCAGTGTAGCAAACAGCTGCTCCCCAGTTGCACGATCCGTTAAAGTTCGACAAAGTAGAAAGTCCTCCTGAAGCTCTCCGTCATGCTCATATCAAATGTATGTTAATAGCTGCGCATCAGAAGAAACGTCAGTCATTTCGTCAAGTTGAATGGCAAATAATGGGCTTTGCTTAACTAGCAATTACCTGGCACATAACATCCTCAGCTATGCTATCAATTCGCCTCGAAATTGTGTCGTTTGAGAGAGGTATTGTACTCATCTGATCTGCGGCGCTTTGCCCCAATACAACAGAAACCACTTCCTTGGCACAGGGAAGGAAAAACTGGTCTCCAATTGTGTGGGCTTTACCGGTCTTCGCGACCCAATGTGCGATGACAAATGAAGCCTGTAGCCCCCGTTTGTTTGCTGCTGTTGCAGTTTTAAGCACGGTTTTCTGTCCTTGTAAAACTTTTTGTTTCCTTGGAAAGAAATCTAGCGGCTTTGCTTGTGATGCGCTGTGTTTAGTTTGCAAGTGGCGTTGCATTTTACATGGCTTAAAGCTCTCGTTAACTAGAACTTCCCCACACACGACACATTGTGGTCTTGGGTCCTCCTCATGTCCTGTACAGGTAAAGCCATAGGTGAGGAATTTCGGGTCATAACTTATTTTATTCCTTTTTGTTTTATTTGTATTTTTGTAATTTTCTGCTGGTCTTTTGCTAGAATTTGACTCACGTCCAGCACCACTCCTGACAACAAACTTGTCTATTTTCGTGACTGCTGTATTGGCACGCTACACATGCAATGGGGTAGTGCAGTAACGTTAAACGCATGCGTTGGATTAAACTCATGCATGTCGGTAGATTAAAAATAATCGGTCAGAAAAGACAGATTTTACGAAAAAACAGGCAATTAGTTTTTCATTAAAAAAATGTAAAGAAATGCTTATGGTTAAAAAAATATATATATATTTTAATTTTAACTTTTTTTGGCGACCCCACCATGACCCTTTGGCGACCCCAAGTGGGGTCGCGACCCATAGTTTGAGAACCGCTGATCTAAAAGTACACACTGGTCCTGAAGAGCCGCAGGGATAAAGCGGTTCATTACATACAGGTAACTCTTAACTCAGCTAATTCACTTGGTTACCTAGGTCTGAATTGGTTGGTGATTTTAAGGTGAAAACAGCAAGTCACGATGACTCTTTGGGTGTGGCCAGCAGCTGCTGCTGGCAAACTCTTACCCATTTTCTTCTTCTGTTGTGGATTTGTTTGGTGACCCCTGCAATTGTTATGCTGTGTGGGCATGGCAGTGTGACCCCCTGGGTTGCAGATTCCTTTTCCGGGCAAGATACAGCGAGTGCACCCTGGAACAGGAATATAGGGGACTCCTCATTACCAGCCTCGACACTGCTTGCTGTACATTTTGAGTCATTGCTCAGTCATATGTAAGAATTGTCACATGTTGCCCCCATCTTTTAACCTGTGCCTACATACACATTGCTTTCCCTTAATTGTCTGTACTTGTTTCTGTCAACCTCTATCACCACTGGGGCACCTGCCCCGAGTTCTGAACCTGCTCCACCTTCAGAATCTGCTGTCTACCTGCCTGGCACCCCACCCAAAGACCACCACTTCCAGCTGCCTTGAACTTAATCCAGTTCCTAATTGTTTGCACATTGACTCATTGCCCGCTGTTGGTCATTGCAAACTCAGACCTCAGGCTCCCCCTCTTGAGTCTTGTTCCTCCTGAGGTCTAGTTCTTCCTTGCCACTGTCGCCCTAGGCTTGCTTATGAGGGGATTCAGGCTGGGGTCTGCTGTAAAGCATATTGTAACAAATGCTTTTTAATTGCCTTTTGGCATAAAACAGCGATTCTTCTCCTGACTTCAAGTTTATGCCTGGCTGTAAACACAACTTGACAGCAGTTTATGGGTTATAATTTCCTTGTACTATGGCCTGGTTAAATAATTGATTCTGATTGGTTGCGAGGGTGTTGATTTTTTTCCACTAACCCGTACGGAGAAACATAACAATACATGGCAATGAAGTACAGGCAGTCTCCGGGTTACGAACGAGATCCGTTCTTAAGTCTGTCTTTAAGTCGAATTTGTATGTAACTCGGAACAGGTACATACAGTTCTTATTAATTGTCACTTAGTCAAATGTTTGTCTTAGTATAGGATTAATTTGACCTTTCTGTGCATATAAAACATAGAAACTAGAAAAACTTCCAAATACAATAAAACATCTTAAACATAACATTTAGTACATAATAATACTGTAATAATAACAATACTGTAATATTAATAATAATAATACAGTAAGAATAAAAGTAACTATGTACATACAGTACTGTACTGTAAAAAAAACATTAAAGAAAGGCTTTGAGCCTTTTCTTGCACTAAAGAAAGGCTAATAGGCATATTGCGCTGATTTTGGTCTTCTATCCAAATGATCAATAGCCTTTCCATCTCAATAATTAAACCACTGCGTTGCTTGCTAATAATCGTGACATTAATCGGGGCATGGCCTTTCACATGCTCCATTATTCTTCCTTTGTCTTTTAAGATAGTTTTTTAAAAACCGATCGTTGACCGTCTGTAGCCTAATGCTTTCCCAATGGCTGATGGCGTTTCACCTTTCCCTGATCTCTTTATTATTTCAACTTTACTTTCCATGGTGATTGTTTTCCTTTTCTTTGATGCATCACCAGCACCAGCACTCGGATTTACGCTTTGGATGCATCATTGTAAGTAAGGGTAAGAGAAAGAGAAAAACGGGACTGTGATCTGACTTAAAATAACTGACGGTGATCTCTGTTCCTTGAGCCGACGAACCGCTGAAACCGCATAATGTTTTCATGAGCATCACAAAGTAGTGCGTGCGTTCGTTTTTTACGAACCATTGTATTTAAATACATTTTCTTTACATAATAGGCCTTATGGCAGTCTGTTCGTAAATACGAGTTGTCCCTAAGCCAGACGTTCATAACCTGGGGACTGCCTGTAGTGTAAATAAAGCACTTCAGGGAGATAAACCACTTGGCTTTGCCCCGGGATCGCATCACACCACTCTATCCTGGTTTATTTTCATGCAGCTGCTCAACCCATCTTGGTTTATTCCTTATTTATATATATATTGTGGCAACCTGGCCTTGTTTAAATGTTCACACCATTTGGGTGACTTCCCCATTGTTTTGTGTTAGAGCGGATTTTCCTTTAATTAAAACTATTTTTGTTACATTTGACCATGGATCTGTCTCTTGGGTTGCACTACACCACGTAACACCTACAACCAAACCCTGTAGGGTGTTACAATATATATATATATTCCTTATATAATCCACCCCCATATGTTTCACCCTCTCTGTCAAAATACACACAGCTGCATATGTCTGAATGCAGCAGCGCAGGGAGCAGAAATGCAGCTCTTCTCAGCCCTATAATAGAACTGCATGTCCACTCGCAGGGATGAATACCAATCTCACCCACTTTTTCTTCTCTGTAAAACACAAATGCAATACTGACAGCCATTCAGCACAAATAAATTACTCTTGTTCTTGCCATGAAAAGTGAAGGACATTGAACTCGAAGCTCCAGCAAAATCACATTTTAAGAAGCTGTAAGGCAGAAAGTCATTTTATTTCATAAATGAAACAAAGTTTCTGGAGCCTTAAATCTGATCCCGGCAGGCCGTGGAAATTACTTATCATGAGCTGGAGAAAGGATACCTGACTGTGCTGTTTCTCATTACTGAAGCACTGCATCTCCACACACACACTCACACACATATATGCACACACACAAACAGACACACATATGTACACACACACACAAACACACAAACACACAGGAGCTGTAAGTATGATGGCATCTTGGCAATGGCAGGTCCCCACACTGCCAAACTCCACCCTCCAGGCTGCTCACAGATCCATCACTCGAGGAAAACTGTCACTCAGGGCACCCCAAGAACCTGTAAACAGACGTAACCAGGGTTACACAGCCCATCCCTCCCCCCCTGAGCCCACCTGATGGGAGAGACAGGGCCATGGGCCCTGCAGTGGCATGGTGGTGCGGTTCGGTCCTGTAAACAGAGGGTTGCAGGTTAAAATCATGAGTGCTATGTTACAGTCCTGCCCGTGAGCACGGAGGAATAGCCAGAGCCTCTACAAACATCCACTCATGTACGTAGACAAAATATCAAGATGTAGGCCGAGTGGATCACCCTGGGCATTTCAGAGCAAGTAAATAATGCTAGTCAGCATCACGGCTACCTGTATACTTATCTATATACTATCTCTCTGTGCTATCTGCCTGTACAATCTCCTCTCATGCATACACACACTCACACACAGTGGGTGGGTGGGGGGCCAGGGGGGGGGATGCTGTGTGAATATGTGTGTATGTATGTGTTTGTGTGGTGGGGGGGGTGTGAGAGATTGTGAGAGTGTGTGTGAGACACAGGCAGGGATGTTATTGTGTGTGTGTTTCAAAATGTTTTTGAAAATGGGTTTTAGAAATGCCAGGTGGTTGTATGGTATGGGTAAAAGACGTCAGCTCTTCTCAGCTACGGTTCATACGGATTAATCATGTGTTTCAGGAAGTTGACCCTCAGGGCCAGTGCCTCTGAACACCACTGAAAGATGCTAATCGGGGATGGTGCCTGCCTCCCACGCTCTGAGTGGCTGATTTAATTTTACCACAACCTGTCATGGGCCGTTGCTAGGGTCACCAGCTGACTGGCCCCGCCTTTCATTGACAGGGCAATGCCACTAAATGTCTTTAGTGCAGTTCAGGTCATGTTACTGTAATGTGCAAAATCCAACCGCTGCTCCCTAAGGAAGAATAATCACAGAGTGCAACTTTTTGGAGGAGCAGAAATAAGGAGACATGTTCTGTCAGCGAAGTTTGGGAATAATCAAAAAGCTATTTTCTTCTCTTCTCTGCTTCCATCCCTCCATCCCTGTCAGGAATACACACAGTTCCTGGATGATTGGACAGACAGGAGTGTGTGTGTGTAGGAGGGAGGGGGGGTGTTCACTGGAGATAGCAATGTACCTTTGGGGGTGTCAATGATGCACAGGGGAAGGGTTGCGGTGAGGCAGGGAAGGGGTGGATGCTATGCTCTGTGGGGGTGTCACAGAATGGGGGTGTTCTAAGGGATTCTGTATTCTGCTTAATTAAGCGGAAACCTGAGAACACCCTTTTAAATGATGATTTCCGCAGGCAAAAAATCCAGCTCTTTTGTTGCGATGAAAACATATAAAAAAGCTAAAATCCTGAAGTGTTAAAACTCAAAACTTTCTGCTCGTTCTCTGTCAAGAGAACTTGAAGAACACAGAACTGCCCAAGTTTCTATCATTAAAAAACGCATTGTGTACACATAGCAAGATGTGAACACATTGATGCACACATACAGTACTTACATATATGTGTGTGTGTTGGTGTTTGAGTGAATGGGTGTATATGTGTGAGAGAGAATGTTGCCTATCCAAGTGTATGTGTGTTTGTCTGTGAGGATGTAGAATGTGGTAGTGGATGGATTCAGAGCCCCCCCCATACCACTCCAACACATAAATAAACAAGAGTGTCCCACCCATCAGAGCTATGATCACATGATTACCTCACAGCAAACAACCCCCTATCAATGTCTGCACTGACCAATAATCAATCACTACCATACTAGGACATCAGGCCAGTGTCTCACACTGGCCAGAATCTAAGGACAGTGTAGACTCTGCAGTGTAGAATTGTATTCACATTGACAGTGTATTGAACACTATCTCCAGTGTAGAATCTAAGGACAGTGTGTTTTAAAGTATGCCTTTGGAAGCAAATGTCCTGCAATTTTCAATCAAGTGACCTCTTCCTCTCCTCATGTTCTCTTTGACTCACTTTCACTGACTCATCGCTGACTCACCTCCTTACATTTACATTTTTACATTTTAAGCATTTAGCAGACGCTCTTATCCAGAGCGACTTACAAGATGTGCATTAATACATGGTAAGAACAATCATAGACCTCATATAAAATGCATTTTGTTTGTAAAGCTATGTTTGTTGTCAATGTGTGTCCCTAAATATTTAAAACAGTTAAATTTCCACAGGTTGAATACAGAGAGAGAGGGCTGCCAGTATTAAGGATGGGTTCCTTGGTTTTGTTCACATTAATTAACAAAGCCTACACCACTCTTGAAGAGTGGAGCCCAGATGAGAGCCTGCAGTAGGTGATAAAATAGCTAACATAACATTTAAAACCATTTGTATAACACAACTGGCTACCACACAGTTTTGAAAAAAATATAGGAACTTGAACTTTGACCCTTCCCTATTCTTTATTCTGCAGCTGTAAAGGTGATGTGCATTGGACTCTCTTTTGTGTGCAATATGGACACTGTGCCTTTTCTCTGGAGGTTAGCTGGTTACCAATAGCTGCCTATATTTAACTGTTGGACAAATACCCAATGAGGGTATCAAAATCCAACCATGGGAGATTGCAGAGTACAGTGTGACTCCTGATAGGCTGGTGCGGTCATGACCTGCACCTAGTTGGGTGAGTCAGAGGACTGTCTTGTGTGGACAGCAGCTGTGTGATAGAAAATAAATGCAAAATTCTACAACCCAGATTCTATAGACTAACAGGATGGTCGGCTCCTGTATTCCTCCTGTCCTCCGTACTTCTTTACTATACTGGTTTTCTGCATTTACATTACATTTTTACATTTTAAGCATTTAGCAGACGCTCTTATCCAGAGCGACTTACAAGATGTGCATTAATACATGGTAAGAACAATCATAGACCTCATATAAAATGCATTTTGTTTGTAAAGCTATGTTTGTTGTCAATGTGTGTCCCTAAATATTTAAAACAGTTAAATTTCCACAGGTTGAATACAGAGAGAGAGGGCTGCCAGTATTAAGGATGGGTTCCTTGGTTTTGTTCACATTAATTAACAAAGCCTACACCACTCTTGAAGAGTGGAGCCCAGATGAGAGCCTGCAGTAGGTGATAAAATAGCTAACATAACATTTAAAACCATTTGTATAACACAACTGGCTACCACACAGTTTTGAAAAAAATATAGGAACTTGAACTTTGACCCTTCCCTATTCTTTATTCTGCAGCTGTAAAGGTGATGTGCATTGGACTCTCTTTTGTGTGCAATATGGACACTGTGCCTTTTCTCTGGAGGTTAGCTGGTTACCAATAGCTGCCTATATTTAACTGTTGGACAAATACCCAATGAGGGTATCAAAATCCAACCATGGGAGATTGCAGAGTACAGTGTGACTCCTGATAGGCTGGTGCGGTCATGACCTGCACCTAGTTGGGTGAGTCAGAGGACTGTCTTGTGTGGACAGCAGCTGTGTGATAGAAAATAAATGCAAAATTCTACAACCCAGATTCTATAGACTAACAGGATGGTCGGCTCCTGTATTCCTCCTGTCCTCCGTACTTCTTTACTATACTGGTTTTCTGCATTTACATTACATTTTTACATTTTAAGCATTTAGTAGACGCTCTTATCCAGAGCGACTTACAAGATGTGCATTAATACATGGTAAGAACAATCATAGTTCGCGCAAGAGACCAGTGCAGTAATACAGCGATTAGATATCATTCTTGGCAGCTGCATACCATGCCTATAACACTGGGCAGGAAAAGGTTAGTTCCTTTTTTTTTTTCTTTTAGGAGTAAGCAAGGATACATATACAAAAAGTATTGAACAAGTAGGCAGTGGTGATGGCAATTGGCTAGATTGGACAGAATTCAGTGCTAGTGGAGTCTGAAAAAGGTGGGTTTTGAGTCTCTTGCGGAAGATTGCAAGTGATTCCGCGCTCCTGACTGATTGCAGAAGGTCATTCCACCACCGAGGGGTCAGGACAGAGAAGAGGCGAGACCGCGAGGAGTGACTGTTCTAAACTCTATACTCTAAATTAGAGTATATAATCATTCAAACATGAGCAAATATTTGAATTATACTCCATTTCTTTGACCTCACATTTAAATCCATCTAGTGTGATAAGATACTAAATGTATTTTGGAGCAGGTTCCACAATGATGGGGCAGAATAACTAAAAGGCCTCCTGTGCAGATCAATTCAGATTTTGTGAATATTGAAACAGGATTACTTTGCTGTGTGATCTACATAAATGAAGAGCAGCAGTTAGTTGCAGGATTGATTTAGAAATGAAAATATACCAGTGAGTCTCCGAGCAGTTAAAAGACGGCCTGCCTTTCCCCTTATATAATGTACTCTCATGAGTGAGAGATTTGATGTTGGTGACAAATCTTCCATGACATTTAGCAAATGCTCTTATCCAGAGCAACTTAAACAGTTAGCAGGTCTTTATATACAACCCATTTATGCAGCTGGATATGTTATTGTGTTATTTATGTAATAAATCATATTTTTTATTGTATTAAATATTTAGTTGTATTTATTCTAATGTTATATAGTGTTTTTCCAAGCATATAAACACTGCCCAGATAAATAGCTTTAAACATAGCTTCAAACATTTTCTTGGGTGGCCAAAGACTTTTGCACAGTACTGTATATATATATATATATATATATATATATATATATATATATATATATATATATATATATATATATATATATATATTGTGTGGCATCACAGGGGACGGGTGGTGGAGGAGTGCTGCATTCCCCTGCTGATCGGCGGCCACTTCACAAAATGGCCGCCGTTGTACACACTACAAGCCCCACAATGCAACACGACTCCAGGTGTAGGTGTTTGGGCCACCTAATCAAGGCCAGTATAGAAGGCCCACACGCAGGACAAAGGAGAGAGAGAGTGGGGAGCCGAGCACATGGCTGGAAGGAGCTGGAAGAAACACACCAAGGAAAGTAACCTTTTGAATTGAGAATTGTTTTCTAGAAGAGGATTATTGCCGGGATGAACTGTAACATTTTTGATTGAGGCATTTTTTGAATGTTTGGATTTTGGATTATTGTTTGGAGGAAAGTACCCATTCACGCCCTGCGGAGAAATAAACCTGGACTTTAAGTTTGAACCGTCTGTGTTTTGCCTGTTTTTGTGTGTTGTTGCACTGCCCCACACCGACCTGCCCTGGTCAAACCTCTCATGATGTCACAATATATATATATATATATATATATATATATATACAGTATATACAGTTGTCACACGCCACGTGACAATCCCTGGACGGGAATAAAGTAGTCGGAGACGGAGTGGATTTTTCTGGTTCACGGACCGGGTTTTTATTGTAATCAGGGAAGTTCTGTGATCCCAGAAAATCTACAAAATCGAAATGGTCGCAATGGGTTAAGTTGCTATTAAGATGTAATTTGTGGGGGTTGTGTCACTCTGCGCCTTTCCTTTGGATACATGGTTACATCTGTTCATGCATATGTCTACCTGGGGTGAACGCGCTCAGTTTTGCCAAACGTGCTCTCGAAATAGGAAAAATATATAATTTCAGGAAAAATATATAATTTGACCACTCCAGGGCTCCATAAAAATTAAATTAAAGTTTGAATTCATTAACTCTCCTAATTAACCATGAAAGTATTCTTATTCACCCATGACCTCTATGTCTATGTGTTGAAAGGATTTATATTTGCCTTTGGCGCTAGGAAGAGTGAGATGGGAGTGCAGGAGGAAGCTGCTCTTTCCTGGAAGGAACAAGATGGGTGCTGTCTGTTCAGCACCACACCGATTCAGGACCATGGACAGCACCGGCCTCATTCACAACCAACAGCTGTCTGCCGTGCTGCATCATTACTCAGCACAGTACAAGCAGCAGAGGGGATCACAGGGTGATATGGGCCAGGACAAATCCCTGCCACTCTAACATCAACCTGCGCATATACACACACACACACACACACACACACACACACACACACACACACACACACACACACACACACACACACACACACACACACACACACACATAACTGCTCTGGCTAAACTCTCAATAAATCGTATTTATTTATATAGTGTTCAGAAACAGAACTGATGGTTGATTTGCATTTTCCCCCTTCCACATAACTTAAATAAAATAAAATGTAATTCATCTTTTAGATACTCTGAAGTACCTTCTTTTGTTTCTCAGTGAAAATAGATGTTATGGAGATCAAAATTTCACATTTGCTTTCCACTGATTTCAGGCTCCCTGTTCTTTGGGGAAAGAGAAGCCAGAGAAGCAGAAAGTTGTAAAAATGATCAGATAAAAATATAACAAAGAGAAACATCTGTGACAATAGATTACGATTCCCAGCAGTCCTGTCTGTGGATATTAAGGTCACTGAACTACGAGCCTGTTTCCACTAAAGTGGGAATATCTCATCTTTGGTCTGAGGATGTTCAGGATGTTCAGAATTTTTAGTGAAATATTTGCTCTTCAGCTTCTGACTGTCAACTTGAAAAACAAATAGGTAACATTGGGATTCCTCAGGCTGTTCAACTCAACCACAGCCACACCCAAATACTGACATGACTGATGATTGCTGCCAGAGTGACACAAGCAAGCACACCGCGCTCTCGAACGCACACCTGTTGATATCCAACACACCTGCTTATCTCAAACACAACTGCTGCTTTCGATCACATGCTGCTTCAGATAGTCTTTAATTGTACACATCTCACATAATTGCAGGAATATATAACACAGCACCGAGAGTTTAGCACTTTTCAGGGTTTCCAACAGAAATAACCCTGTGTAGTATGTAGTATATATTTTTGAATGAATCCAAGATTTTTAATTTGGACATTTGTAAAAAAAAAAAAAAAAAAAAATAATAAGTTTACCGTATTTTCTCTTAGTTTCAAATGGTGATGTCAAGCCACTGCTTCTTTTCACTTTGCAATCCTGCAGCTGAATTCACACAGACACTCAGTCGGATTAATATTTTTCATGAATGTCTTCATAAATATATTATAGGAAATTATTTGCTAATTACATATATAATAATAATAATAATAATGAACTTTAGAACTTTAGAAGAATATGTAATAATAATAATAATAAATTTTAATTAAAAAAAACAAAATAATAATAATAAACAAAAGTCAATTAAAAGCACACATAAAAATATGAGTTTTTAGTTGCTTTTTGAGATGTTCAATAGATGGAGCCTCTCTGATCTGCTTGGGTAGGGAATTCCATAATCTAGGTGCATAAAAACAAAAGGAAACCTCCCCACTTTTTTTATAATGCACTTTGGGAACAACAAAAATACCAGCATCTGCAGATCTGAGAGAGTTGGGGCTGATATCTTACTAGATGGTCAGTTACGTATTCTGATGCTAAGCCATTAAATGCTTTAAAAACAAGTAAAATAATCTTAAAATCAATTCTAAAATTCAGAGGCACCCAGTGCAATGACATGAGTACTGGCGTAATGTGTGCTCTTTTCTCGGTTCTAGTTAAAACTTGTGCTGCTGCGTTCTGAACAAGTTGCAGCTGATCAATGTATTTTTGGGAAGACCACCAATTACAGTAGTCTAATCTGCTCATAATAAAAGCATGCATCAGCCTTTCTGAATCTGATATGAGGCTGAAAGCTCAAATCAGCATCTTGAGTAACACCTAGGTTCTTTACTTCAGTTTTGATGTTTACAAACAGTGACTAGGTTTTTAGATAGTTTTTCTCTCTGGGCCTTCGCTCCAATGACTATGACATTAGTTTTTTCTTGGTTTAGTTGTAGAAAATTGTGTGCCATCCATAGTTTTATCTCAGTCATACATCTATCTAGAGCATTGATTGAGCTTACATCCTCGGCTGATACAGAGACATAAAGTTGTGTATCATCAGCATAACTGTGGAAAACAGTTGGGAAGTTTCCAGTTTGTAAGGAGCAGTTTACAATGGCTAGCACTTCATCTGACAGACAGTTAAAAACCTTTTTTAACTAGGTGGGAATAGGATCAAAGGAGCATGTAGATGGTTTTAATCGCAATAAGTCGTAAGTACCTTACTGAGTACCTCTGCATCAAACATGGCAAAGGAATCCATGATACCCTCACATGGTGAACTAGGACAGTCCAACACTGAGTTTGCTTTTGTTTGTGTGATGTCCCTTCTATTAATGTTAATCTTTTCCTGAAAGTATGTTGCAAACTCTTCACATTTAGATGAGGAGAATAGCTCACTGCAAGATTCAGCAGCCACAGCTGGATTTATCAGGTGGTCAATTGTAGTGAAAAGAATTTTGGGATTATCCTGATTATCAATTATTAAGTAAGAAAAATAAGACCTTCTTGCATCCTTTGTAGCCGTATCTTTTCAGCTGACTTACTTCTCAGCCTTCTTGTTGGAGGAGAACATTTTCATTTTGCAAATGAAAATATAGCTAATTATTATTCTGCAATGTCTGGGTACAATTGCAATGTTTAAAGTAATAACTTGATTTAAAGCTCAGAATGTACTGAAAGAGCACTGAACAGATGATGAACAGGTGTTTATGGGTCGGTCACTGCCATCGCCATCTCATTTGTTTGATGAATGGTTCTTTGCACAGAACTGACAAACACACTGAGCAGGCCCAAATCCAAACCATTTACATGCTAATAAATCTGACGCCAGAGTGTGTGGAAGGTGTGTTGGAAGGTCCTTCATGAATACAGATGAATGCTGAAGTTCAAGATAGCGGGATTTGTGGAGATGAGTCGTAGGTGCAGGACAAGGTACAGGTGGTCTACCTGCCAGGTGAACGGCCAGTGGGGAAACAGGCGCTGTATCTCTGTTGGTAACTATCGATGACACGCCTCTTATGGAGACACTCCAGTGTGTCGAGGGCTCTTTTCCCATAATGCTCCTCTCCCTCTCCCCTCTCCCTGCCTGCTTATGGAAGTTTGGGTCAGCAGAACTTCACTGGATCCATCTGGCTTCAGAGGGCTCACCAAGAAAACAAAGTCCAAAACACTACAAAATCTAGACTATGAGAGGATATTTATATATTCATTCATCTAAAGTTGTCTGACATGTAGCTCTTGAAAGTCTTTTATATTATTGGAGAGGACACAGTAATTCATCATAAAATTGTGAATTTCACGGTCTGCCTTCTGACAGCTGTGAGCTCATTGACACTTACTGTGACGGATGAAGCGGCTGGGACATTCCTCACATTTAGGAAAACGCACATTCTCACTTTCCCTGGCAGTGATGTCAACAGAAAAATAGCTATGGAGGAAGTTGGAGGGGGAGGTGGAGGAGGAGACTTGAGTGTTAGTGTGGAATAGAGGTGGAGGATTTGGAGGGGGTGGAACAGGAAAGGTGAGGAATAGAGGTGGAGGGTGTGGAGGGGGGTGGAGAGTTGGGTGTAGATAAGGAGTAGAGGTGGAGGATGTGGAGGGAGGTGGAACCAGGAGAGGTGAGGAATAGAGGTGAAGGGTGTGGAGGAGGAAGGATGAGGTGGGGTTGGTTGAGTTTTTAGTAAATGAGTGACTGAAAAGGAGTTGGTTACGTAGAAGAATGTGTGTGATATGGGGGCATGTTACAGGTGGAGGAGGTGGAGGTAGGTAAGGTACTGTTGGAACAATCAAATCAAATCAAATCAAGTTTATTTGTATAGCGCTTTTCACAACAGAATTGTCACAAAACGCTTAACAGAGGGGGAACCCAGGCCTAGACCCCCCCAAAAGCAAGCCTAACGGCAACAGTGGCAAGGAAAAACTCCCTAGGTAGGGAGAAACCTTGGGAGGAACCAGACTAAAAAGGGGGAGCCCATCCTCTTCTGGCCGGCACAGGGTATGTCCAAAAAGACCATGTCATGGTCAGTCCAAGGTTAGTCTGAGTTAGGTAGTCAGCGGGGGGGCTAAACCACGCGGAGAGGGTCCAGATCCAGGAACTGGGGTTGGCGTGGGGGTGAGGGTTGATGGGGGCAGCTCACACTTCTCGCAGGATCTAGGGCTCGGGGGCAGGTGCCCCCGAGTCAGAGCCCGAGGCAGAGAAGAGAACATGCAGTCAGAAAAAAGCAGTGCTATAGCCAGTAGCATTATGTAAGAGCAGGGGAGCACAAGCATAGGAAATATACAGATAGCCCCAACAGGTGTAAGCTATGGCAGCATATCTATTAGGAGAGGGACAGAGAAAACACGCAGCCATGTGAGAGTTCCAAACAATCCACACCTGATCAAGGATAACCAGCATAACAGTGGTGGTAACACATTGAGGAGGTGACAGTATGGAAAGTTTCTCACTCCATAAGACACTAAGGCACGGCCTTCTCCATCTCTCCACCTAGACTATGTTTGGCAGTAAGCTAGGCTGAAAAGATATGTTTTTAATCTACACTTAAAAATTGAAACTGTGTCCGAATCCCTAACATGCCTTGGTAAACCGTTCCACAACAGAGGAGCTCTAAAAGAGAAGGCTCTACCACCAGCTGTGCTCTTCAAAATTCTAGGGAGTAATAGATGGCCGGCTTCTTGTGAACGAAGCAGTCGTGTCGGCTTATAGGGGCAATCATTTCGGTCAGATATAAAGGTGCAAGTCCGTTTACTGCTTTAAAAGTTAGCAACAGTACTTTATAATCAGCCCGATATTTAATAGGAAGCCAATGTAGTGATGCTAACACTGGAGTAATGTGCTCATACTTTTTGGATCTAGTCAAAATACGTGCCGCTGTATTCTGTACTAGTTGAAGACTCTTTAGAGAGCTACTAGAGGAGCCGGATAATAAGGCATTACAATAGTCTAGCCTCGATGCAACAAAAGCATGCATCAAGGTTTTAGCATCCTGTAATGACAGAAAGTGCCGAATTTTTGCTATGTTTCTTAGGTGAAAGAAAGCTACTCTGGAAGTGTTTTTAATATGAGTGTCAAATGTAAGGTCCTGATCAATAATAAAACCAAGGTTCTTAACCATAATACTTGATGTAACTATGCAATGAAGTTTGATTAAAAATAGTCCATTCCCTGAATCCAGTAGCCTTAACAATCAAATGCTTTTGTTTAAAGTTCAGCACTCTGAATACTGAACGTAAGTGGTATTACGTATTAAAATTGATTTAATATAATAATTACTACACAGGATACCAATTATCAATTAAATCACAGAATTCGTTGATAGGCAGAGAAATCTGGTGGATTAACCTTCATCAAAATATACAACTCACAATTCAATTAAAATTAACAGCTGGTTTACTAAGTTACAACAATTAAACAAAGTCAAAATGTTCAACATCCAATCTACAGACATAGGTTTAACTACCTTAACAAATAATAAATCCTAGACATAAAATTGACGTAACAATCACAAAAGGGATAAAAATGAAAGAAAATGATAACAAACCAAGTTTGTCTCAAACAAATGCAAACACACACGATGTGTGAGCTGGGACCAGATCTCCCAAGAAAGCAGGAATGTGGTAGAATAACCCTTGAATTGCTGGACTCTAAAACTGCAAAAAAAACTGAACTCAAGCCATCAACAAGTCACACTTGAAGTCCCTCACTCTTTAGCCCATGCCTGATTAATTTATTTGGGGGAAGCCCCTATGCAAGCCAGGCTCAGACCCCTTTTTATATATATTTTTTTTGGTCACTTACCACCACAAGATATCTTTTCAAGGAATCCGTTGAAATGATCCTCTTTTGATTAGAATTATTGAAATACAGGACATCGATAGGGCCCGGAGAAGACAGGTTTATACAGAGATATTTATACAGGTTTATACTGATATCTAGAAAGACATAATATGCTCAGACAAAGAATATTGCTACCATATGACAAGGCCAATCATACCATGTTGACCTCCTCTTATTTTTGGCTCACAATTCTTTTCTCCGGGTGGCACGGTGGTGCAGTGGATAGCACTGTCGCCTCACAGCAAGAAGGTCTCGGGTTCGAATCCAGGCCGGGGGCCTTTCTGTGTGGAGTTTGCATGTTCTCCCCGTGTCCGCGTGGGTTTCCTCCGGGTACTCCGGTTTCCTCCCACAGTCCAAAGACATGCACGTTAGCCTAATTGGAGAGTCTAAATTGCCCATAGGTATGAGTGTGTGAGTGAATGGTGTGTGTGCCCTGCGATGGATTGGCGACCTGTCCAGGGTTTATTCCTGCCTCTTGCCCCTATGCATGCTGGGATAGGCTCCAGCCCCCCCGCGACCCTGACCAGGAATAAGCGGCTTAGACAATGAGATGAGATGAGATGAGAATTATTTTCTCCATGATCCATAATTTCCAGCTCGTAGGTTGAACCCCAAAATTGTTGTGTGTGACATAAGCTTGTAAGTTTGGTGTGTTGGTATAATATGGACTGCGCTGGCTGCCAAAGCTACATACCTTACTGCCCTGGTTTCATTCACAGAGTAATGAATCTGTCAATGATGGCATAATGCTTGTTTATGAGCACTTAGGTTAGGCTGGGCCATATTCTGTTTGCCTGTGCAGGATGACCAAAATGCACCTCCCTGACAGTAAATTTCCATTTGAAATCACTCTGAAGTGCAGCAGGTTTAAAATTGAGTATTTAACTGCATCCATAATGTATTCTAAATGTATCACAAGGCTGAATAGACAAGCTACTACTCCACAAGCCTCATATTTTATTTGCTGTTTCTTTTGTTTATTGAGTCTATTTAATTAAAACCTGTCATTTCCCTTCTTCCACAGGCGGCCATTCTTAGCTGCACTTTAGAATATGGCATGCTACTTAAAAAAACATTGCAAAACTGTATTATTCATAATTATACATATAATTATAAATAATCACAAAGTGATTAACAAACACATTGTTGAAGTTGTTCAGTTCAACATGAGGAAATTAAATTGAATACATTTGAAAATTCAGGACAGGCACTATATGTCAGTCACTGATTCGTATAGACCAATCAAAGGACAGGCTCTATACAATGTCAGTCACTGACTTGTATAGACCAATCAAAGGACAGGCTGTATGTCCAAGTGCTACAACAGGTCACTGGTACTGATATCATACTACACTATATACTGTAATATCAGTATAAATATGTTAGCTAATATCAATACACTGATATTAGCTAGTATGTTCACTAACTACAGCAAATTGCAGGGAAAGTTAAATAGTTAGTAAACTAGTTTAGCTTTTCATACTTTGATTACCATTTAGTATAGCTATTGCTATATGGGTTGCTGACAACTGACTGGCTAGCTAGCAAGCAAGTATTGGATTAATATTTCCATCTAATTTCTTGAGATATGGTGAATTAATTCGTTATAGGACGGTGAAGCTGCTTTCTTAACAGCATTAACAATGACTAGTTCCTGCATGTCTGTGCACAGACTCACACCTAAACACCTCTGCACAGACTCACACCTGCACGTCTGTGCATAGACTCAAACTCAAACTCTCTTTGTAAGCAACATCATTGCTCTCTGCTGCTCTCTGATAATTGGGAGAGAAAACAAATGAGACCCAAGTTCAGTCTGGCTAATACAGATGCTGCAGTCCATTTAATGACTTCCCTAGGTGTTAATTAGAATTAATTATATCTTCTGGCCCCGATAGGTATCCGTAACATTAACGTGTTTTAAAAAGAACCAAACTGCAGGGTGGCTCAGATCAAAGACAGAGGTGTTGGAGGGAGGTGGCATGTAATTCGGATTAGAAGAGAATCTCTACTCTCCACATATTCCAGCTTTTAAGTGGTAATAAGGATGGGGGGCAGAATATGCTAATCATTTTCTTAGTAATTTCCACAGTTATCTTCAAATATCTGTGAGGTTGAACATATGAAGTTGTCTAAAGTTCAACCACATATCAAAAAAAGAAAACTGGGAAAAAAGGTACGGGTATTATTCTACTAAAACATTTCTAACACACCCAGCAGCTCTGTTCGTAAAGCCCTATTACATCATCAGAGATACAACTAGGACATTTTAAGACTCTTATTGTTAACAAGGACAAATTAACATATTAGTGCATCGCAAGGAGGGCCGTATCTATTTTTGGATTTCTGCTTTTAATGATTTAATTAGACCAATCAAGTATGTGATGTGACATTTTAGCTCCATTTCTTGATGAGTTCATGAATAACAGCGAGGTCGATAACAGGAAATTAGTCCGGGGAACACAGAGAGGAGCAGGGCTGGGACCACGAGGAGCACGAACAGCTGGATCGGGAACGAGACTGAGACGGGAGCACGAACACAGGAGCACGAACACGGAAGCACTAACACGGAAGCAGGAACACGGGAGCACGAACACGGAAGCACGAACACGGAAGCACGAACACGGAAGCACGAAGGAACAAAACACGGGTAAACAAAGAAACCACTGGAAAGTTGTGTAGGCATAAGCAAAGCACAAGACAATCTGGCAACGAACATGGGAAAACGCACAGTTTATATACATTTAGACATAACAAGAAACAATCAGGAATTAACATGAATGCAGCTGACTACAATCAGACACATGAGGAATAAGTGAAAACGATAATACAATGACGAGACAATCTGGAAATGAACAGCTTAACTACATCAGTCATAACGAGAAACAGGTGAAAATGATAATACAGTGACGAGACTGTAAACAGGTAAGCGAAAGTAAAAACACAGACCGGACAACTAGGAAAACATGGAATAAACTACAAACACCTAATTACGGGGAACACAAGACGTGACAGAACAAATGTAATTGCCAAACATTGGACTTTGGTGTTTCAATTTCGATGTTGTGGTCAAACTATGGGCTGTGGTTGTGAAATGAATGGAAACTACAGTGCTGTGGTGTATTCTGTGTCTGTTTACTCCATAGTACAGATGTTAAAATGGTACCCCCCACCACTGTGTGTATGTGTGTCAGAGAAGAGCTGTGTGTGTGTGTGTCAGAGAAGAGCTGTGTGTGTGTGTGTGTCAGAGAAGAGCTGTGTGTGTGTCTGTGTCAGAGTGGAGCTGTGTGTGTGTGTATGTGTGTCAGAGAGGATCTGTGTGTGTGTGTGCGTCAGAGGAGCTGTGTGCATGTGTGTGTTAGAGAGGAGCTGTGTGTGTGTGTGTGTTTGTGTATGTCAGAGTGGAGCTGTGTGTGTGTGTGTGTGTGTGTGTGTGTGTGTCAGAGAGGAGCTGTGTGTATGTGTGTGTGTGTGTGTGTATGTCAGAGAAGAGCTGTGTGTGTCAGAGAAGAGCTGTGTGCGTGTCTGTGTCAGAGTGGAGCTGTGTGTGTGTGTGTGTCAGAGAAGAGCTGTGTGTGTGTGTCTGTGTCAGAGTGGAGCTGTGTGTGTGTGTATGTGTGTCAGAGAGGATCTGTGTGTGTGTGTGTGTGTCAGAGGAGCTGTGTGCATGTGTGTGTTAGAGAGGAGCTGTGTGTGTGTGTGTGTTTGTGTATGTCAGAGTGGAGCCGTATGTGTGTGTGTGTGTGTGTGTGTGTGTCAGAGAGGAGCTGTGTGTATGTGTGTGTGTGTGTGTGTATGTCAGAGTGGACCTGTGTGTGTGTGTGTGTCAGAGAAGAGCTGTGTGTGTGTCTGTGTCAGAGTGGAGCTGTGTGTGTGTGTGTGTGTCAGAGAGGAGCTGCAGCAAAAGGACAAGACTTTGCACAGTCTCAGGGAGCAGGTCCATACCCTGACTATTTCTCACAATCACCGGACTGTGGGTGGCACTACACCCAGGGTTCACCCCAGCCTGCCTACCCTGTCAGGTACAGTTTGGGTGACTCTGGGGCCCACACAGCAGCCAAACCACAGGATCACAGTGATCATGGGTGTGATCACGTCCACCTTCTTAAGATAGCAGTGGGAATCTTTTCTAAAACCCTTAAAGGTGTCACCTTTGCACCCACAACCTGCACTGACCCGCATCACCACCTGGCCATCCCACCTCCTGAGATGCCACCACCAGCTAGGCCAAACACTACAGCAACACCAAAACCAGCACATCTGCAGCCCAGCCAACCCAGTGCTGACCTTGCCCAGTACTCCCAGAGGCTAGCTCTGCCACAGGAGTGGCCCAGCAGGAGCAAACTCTGCAGTCCTGGGAGAGATCACCCAGCTGCTCAGCTTAATATACACACAGCATTTTGAAAGTTATAGAAATGTTGCAAATCAAACTGTAAACTTCATCTTTATGTTCCAAGTAAAGAAATAGTCTGTATGTACACAATTATTTGGATTCTCTGTACAATCATTTGTATTTATTTATTTTTGTGTTAATCTTTACCTGTAATTATAAATCATTTTCTCCTTTAAAATTACAATGTGGAACATTAAAGGCCTAAATTCTTCTTTGTTTGGACTGAAAAGCAAAGTCACATAATTTAGAGAAAACATCAAGGCAAGACATCATCATCCTACAAGAGTCCTGGTGCAGTCTCTCACTGTCTCTTGGGTTATTGAGAATCAGTTAAGAAAAAACACAAATCAATCGTGGATTTGAGAAACTGGAGGAATCATTATTTGGTATAAATCTGAGTATAGAAATAGTATAAAGAAAAAGTCACACATCTGGCTAGAGATAAGAAAAGGAATGATGCATACACAAAAGGAGTGTGCATGTACATCATTGCATTATATATCCCCCCCTCTGAACCCCCATACTTTAATGAAGAAACGTTTCTGCCTTCTCACAGAGATATGCCAGAACAGGCACAGAGCCTAATTTTATCAATTCACAAGGGGACAAACCACCCCAGAAATATGGCAAACAACCCCAGAAATAACTAACAAATTAATAAAACATACACAAACACAAATGACAGAAATTGAGTCCATAAATTCAAACGGTTTTCGGGAAAATTGGAACGCTCTGAATAAACAAGAACATGAAGAATTAACTATTCAAGATAGAAATATCTGGAGGAACAATTTTGAACCATATGAACCAATATGAACTCTTTTTGAACCTATATGAACCAACAGTAAATTATAATTAATCAGAACGAAGACATATTTGCGAAAAACTTGGAATTACTGGTCAAAGACTAAAACCCTCTGGACTTAGGCATTACTGAGCATGAGTTATGTGAAAATCTACAGGCCCTCTGTATAAAGAAAGCCTGTGGGCTGGACAGAATATCCAATGAGATGCTTAAATGCAACTTACAGGAGGTAATATTGAAACTTTTCAATTTGATGTGGGCTTCTTCCCTGATATCTGGGATCAAGGACTCATAACCCCGGTATTCAAGAATGGAGATCAATTTTACCCTAACAAGTACTGAGGCATTTGTGTGAACAGTAACCTGGGGAAGATACTTTATAATATTATAAACACAAGAATTTTAAACTTCATTAATGAATACAATGTCTTGAGTAAAAGTCAAATTGAGTTTCTACAAAATCACTGCTCAACCGATCGTATTTACACCCTACACAGCCTAATAGCCTGTTTTATAGACTTTCAAAAAGCTGTGGCATAGTTTTACAAACTCCTTAAAGCTGGTGTAGGGAGTAAAATATATGACATAATTAAAACTATATAAACTAGAAATGAATGCGGAGTCAAAATTGGAGACAAAATGACAGATTTCTTAGCTCAGGTGTGGTGTGAGACAGGGCTGCAGTTTGAGCCCAGTACTATATCATATCTATATCAATGAGCTGGACACACACTGACACGCACATACAGTCAACACACACACACACACACACACAGCACTGGTCTCACCCTACAAGACAAGGATATAAATGTCCTTCTCTACGCTGATGACCTGGATCTGCTGTCGCCCTCAGAACAAGCACTGCGGCAGAGCCTGGATCAGAAGGTCTGGGCCCTGACAGTAAACTTGAAGAAAACAAAAAATTATTATATTTAAAAAAAGATCAGATGTCAGGGTGGGAAATACCATTTCACAACAGGACATTAAACCCTAGAACACTATATTACCCATACTTACTTGGGTCTGAAAATAAGCTCAACAGGAAGCTCCAACTTGGCAGTGAAGGAAATGAAAGAAAAAGCAGGCATAAAAAACGAATTCAAACTCAAACCAATTAAAATCCGGGTAAAAATATTCAAATCAGTCATTCCACAAATTGCATTATATGGCAGCGAAGTGTGGGGTCCGCTTACAGATCAAGATTTTTGAAATTCAAACAACCAACAGAAACCCTGCATGCAAACTTCTGCAAAAGCATATACCATGTACAGAGAAAAACAGTGAACGCATGCTGGGCAGAATTAGGCCACATTCCACTATTAATTGACCAACTATTGATACAAAAAGGCAGTACAATTATGTATTAATCTAAAAAGCAGTAACCCCCCACTCCTATCATCACAAAGCCCTGCAGTGCCACGAGCTGAGCCCAGAGAACAGTCAGCCAGCTGATCCTGAGACTGACTGCACTAACATCTACTCACACGTGAGACTGACTACACTAACACCTACTCACACGTGAGACTGACTACACTAACACCTACTCACACCTGAGACTGACTACACTAACACCTACTCACACGTGAGACTGACTACACTAACACCTACTCACCGTGAGACTGACTACACTAACACCTATTCACACCTGAGGCTGACTACACTAACACCTACTCAAACCTGAGGCTGACTACACTAACACCTACTCACACGTGAGACTGACTACACTAACACCTATTCACACCTGAGGCTGACTACACTAACACCTACTCACACCTGAGATTGACTACACTAACACCTACTCACACCCTGCAACATCACTTATTGGAAGACACACACAAAAGCACAAAGACAATTTGAGTGCTATTGGGCCCTGAAAAAAGAATACGCTGCAGCAGACTACCTGACCACAGTGAAAAACATCAAACAAACAAACAAACATTCTGACAAAGTACAGACTCAGCGTGAGCTCAGTGAGCACAGCGTGGCCATAGAGATCGGCCGTCACAGGCACACCTGGCTGCCCAGAGAGGACAGGTTGTGCTCACACTGTTAACTTCAGGAGGCTGAGGGTGTAAAAAATGAAAAATTACACAGGTTTGCCCCAAATTTCCAACTCTAGCTGATTTCGAAAAAAATACAAATCCTTCTGGGAGAGAAAGGGAGCTGCGCCATATTAGCAGCACAACATGCAACGGCCTGCCATAATCTGACGGACAGTGGGAGAACCTAGTGCGATGGCACAAAAAAACTCACTGGTCATTAGTAATAGGATATGAGACTTTGAATAAATGTTAGTCTGAGCAGACCGTTACAGATAGCAGTGTCTGCTTAAGTGAGGCTTTCTCACCCCCCTCCCCGCACACTGCCACACCCCTCCATCACAACTATCCATAGGGGGTTGGTTTGGGCTCAGAGGGAGGTCACAATGTGTGTTATCTGTGGGGGATCAGCTTTCATCTTCCATTTAACAGTCTTTGATTCATGCTCTGCCACTCTCTGGGGATGGATTTCCCGGGGATAAACCGTTCTCATAAACCATTCTCATAAACCGTTCTCATAACACCAATACGGGACCATCCTGTGGACATATACATGCTTGCTCCCTTCCTGCCTACGCAGAAATATTCAAAATGTAGCTTTTTAAAAAGGGCTCCTTATGAGAGTGAATTGAGTATAGACTGACTGGTGAAGGTGAAAGTGTTGTAATGTTCTTGAGACTCTGTTCTGAGAGGAGGGTCAGTTGGATGGGGATACACTGTGGATCCCAGTCCTTATCTGACCTGTGTGGGAAATGCTAATACTAATAATGTTAATCACACTGATTAGACCTGTGTGTGAAATCCTAATGCTAACGCTAATAATGTTAATCACACTGATTGGACCTGTATGTGAAACCTGCCCTCTGAGAATTACCTGGACTGATAGAGTTGGAAGATAATTTGTCTCTGCTCAAGGAGTCTGATCAAAATTGAGATATGGTGAAAACCGGGTGGGCAGGGTGTGTGAAATGTTTTGTTTAGTCCAAATGCATTGCTGAATAGGCGACTGTACCATCCTGAGCGGAAATAGCTATAACCAGAGATTGTACTTCTTATTGTGCCTAACGCCACACAACAATAAACAGAGGAGCCTCTGTGCCTAATGCCACACACAGCTAATCTCCTCCCGTATATGCTTCTGTCAGGCAGCCTAAAAAAACCCTGCTCCATTTTGATTTAAGCAATGCATTTAAAAGGACCCACACAGGTGTGTGTGCATTACTGTGGCGGTCTGATACTGAAAACAGAAACAGTTGAGCATCATACAGACGTCACACAACAGTTTATGTACATTAGCAGCTGGATTCAGCTGGGAAGTGAGTATCACACAGTGGGGAAGTGCGTATCACACAGCGGAGAAGTGCGTATCACACAGCGGGGAAGTGCGTATCACACAGCGGGGAAGTGTGTATCACACAGCGGGGAAGTGCGTATCGCACAGCGGGGAAGTGCGTATCACACAGCGGGGAAGTGTGTATCACACAGCGGGGAAGTGCGTATCGCACAGCAGGGAAGTGTGTATCACACAGCGGGGAAGTCGTATCACACAGCGGGGAACAACGGTCTTTGTGAAGGAGTCTGGGATACAGGGAGACAGAGCTGACTCAGTGTGCTCATTACATCTATGCAGCCACAGGTCAGTTTGAGGTAAAAAGGTTTGAGCCATGTTGTGGATCTGTGCGTATGCAACCGACTGGACCTCATGCTCGTAAAGTATGCTTTTTCTCCCGAAATAGGCCCTGTCACAATGTGGGTATTGTGACTTCATATTAAATTAAAGTAGTCAACCTAGGCCGGGGAAAAGAAGTATCCACACGCGCACTTACTTGTTTCTTTGATGATGGCTTGCTTGATGTTACGACGTTAGTGAGATTAAACTTTCATTTCGAAGTAACAACTCAGAAAATAAACAAAACAAAACAAAACAGGCCTGTACAATAAAGTGCAAAAAGGACAACTAAGCACAAAACACTGCAAAAAGAAAAATGAAATTGTCATGTAATGTTTCTATAATCCTTTGTGTAAATCCTTAAAATCCTTAAAATGTAAAATGTAATGTAATGTGTAAATCCTTCTCTTAGCATGCAGCGAGTTAGCGCGGTGGAAAAGTTTCTCGCTCCCACGGTCTGATCCTGCCCCTATGAACCTGTGGCTCCACGTCACGGATAGGCACGCAGGTGGGGCAGCATCAGGTAAGCATTCAAGGTAAGTCTTTTACTGTTCCTTATTTCATTTCTCCTCTAACAAACAAAAACAAGAATATCAGAAATGGCATAACCATTTCTAACAGAAAGCATAACAGTAGGCATAACCTAGCGGATACACGCTAATGTGGATCCTGATGATTAAAGATTTTGATAAATAAAAACATCAAAGCCTCCATGTTTTCGCATGCTTCATGTTCTTTAGGTTCCCTCCCCATGGATTACCCTTTTATACAGTGGGGAAAATAAGTATTTCACCCCCTGCTGATTTTGTGAGTTTGCCCCCTTACAAAGAAAGGAACGGTCTATAATTTTCATGGTAGGTTCATCTTAACAGTGAGAGACAGAATATATTAAAAAATCCCAGAAAATTACATTATATGAATTTTAAACATTTATTTGTGTTTTATTGAGTAAAATAAGTACTTCACCCCCTAGCAAAACATGACTCAAAACTTGGTGGAGAAACCCTTGTTGGCAAGCACAGCGGTCAGACGTTTCTTGTAGTTGGTCACCAAGTTTGCGCAGATCCCAGGAGGGATTTTGGCCCACTCCTCTTTGCAGATCCTCTCCAAATCCTTATAAATCCATTTTCAGTGTCCTGGCTGAGGGAAGGAGGTTCTCACCCAAGATTTCCCGGTACATGGCCCCATTCATCCTCCCCTCGATCCGGTGAAGTCGTCCTGTGCCCTTAGCAGAGAAACAGCCCCAAAGCATAATGTTTCCACCGCCATGCTTGACGGTGGGGATGGTGTTCTTGGGGTCCAAGGCAGCTTTTTCTTCCTCCAAACACGGCGAGTCGAGTTGATGCCAAAGAGCTCGATTTTAGTCTCATCTGACCACAGCACATCCAGGTGCTCATTGGCAAACTTCAGACGGGCCTGTACATGTGCCTTCTTGAGCAGGGGGACCTTGCGGGCACTACAGGATTTCGATCCATTACGGCGTAGTGTGTTACCAATGGTCATCTTGGTGACTGTGGTCCCAGCTGCCTTAAGATCATCAACAAGCTCCAGCCGTGTAGTTCTGGGTTGTTCCCTCACCTTTCTCATGATCAGGTTCACTCCACGAGGTGAGATCTTGCGTGGAGCCCCAGACCAAGGGAGATTGATGGTCAATTGGTGTTTCTTCCATTTTCTAATTATCGCACCAACAGTTGACTCCTTCTCACCAAGCTGCTTGCCAATGGTCTTGTAGCCCATTCCAGTCTTGTGCAGGTCTAAAATTTTGTCCCTGATGTCCTTAGACAATTCTTTGGTCTTGCCCATTGTGGAGAGGTTGGAATCTGATTCATTGATTGATTCTGTGGACAGTTGTCTTTTATACAGGTAACGAGTACTTCATTAGGAGTACTAATTAAGTAAGAGGACTAATCTGTGTGCCTCCTGGTCACATAACCGGTCTGTGGGAGCCAGAATTCTTGCTGTTTTGCTAGGGGTGAAATACTTATTTTCCTCAATAAAACACAAATAAATGTTTAAAATTCATATAATGTGATTTTCTGGGATTTAAAAAAATATTCTGTCTCTCACTGTTAAGATGAACCTACCATGAAATGTATAGACCGACCGTTCCGTTCCTTTCTTTGTAAGGGGGCAAACTCACAAAATCAGCAGGGGGTGAAATATTTATTTTCCCCACTGTATATATATATATACGTCTTTGGTCTCCATGGCGTTACATGTTGGCGTTACCCACAATGCCGCCTAGTCTCTCCTCCAATCAGCTGGTCCTGAAGGTACTGTCCCCGGGCCATCCCATCAGCCCCTGCTGCCCTCTCCCATGGTGACCAGGCAGAGTACATTTTGGGGGGAAAGTGTCTTTGCTGTTTTTGAGGAGAATCATTAACAAAGCAAAGCAAGCAGATTGGCAGTTGGAGGCAGCATGTGCTAACGTTGTCACTGGAAAACTCAGGATGATCAAAATGCCTATCTAAAGCATGTGAAAAGCGCTGTTTCCTTTTGATTAATAATAATGACTTTATAGCCCACAGTTTGAGCAGCGACAGATCCTTGCTCTGCCGCTGCCTTTTGGTCCTGCTGGTATTGTAATGTGTAGCGTGCGCTGTTAGTGGGCCTGGGAGACGCACTGCAGAATGTGCCATGTTTTATTAACGTGTGCTCCCCTTTGATCAGCAACCGACTCAGTAGGCATCCAGCCTACCAGGGGGGAGGCATGCTTCCAGACAGAGCTTGAGAGCATACAGACAGAGTGAACAGACAGTGTACAGACAGAGTGTACACAGATGCGTACAGAAGGAGCGTAAAGACAGAGTGTATAGACAGAGTGTACACAGGTGCGTACAGACAGAGTGTACGCGGGGTACATACAGAGATATTGTGCAGAGAGAGCGTACACAGGGTGCGTACAGACAGTGCATACAGAGAGAATGTACAGACAGAGCATACACAGGGTGGGTACCAGTGGCGGCTGGTGAGTTCAAAAATTGAGGAGGATGGGAGAGATAAAATTAAATAACAAATAATAAATAAATAAGTCCAAACTTTAGGCTTGATCCCAGAATGTCACCTGTAAAAGACAAAACATACAAAAAGAATCTTGCTCTCAAGATGCTTCACAAGCTGACAACAGTCGTAGACAAAACCCTCCTGGAAGTCTCCTTCCAGAAACACAATCATTCTGCAACACTCGCACTGCACTGCCGATGGCCACATTTTAACCCTGAAGTATTAATCTATTGCTCTCCCTGCAACTGAATGAATTACTGCCAAAACAGAGACACCAAGTAGATAAAAATAAAACCATCACCGAGGTGGTTCCGAAGCAGTAAGGTGCAGAAATGAATAAATGGCAACAAAACCCCTCCTATAGCTAACTAGAAAACGTTCGGTCCAGTTGCCTGTAGCGAGCGAGTTAGCAACAGCCAACCAAAATGGCTATATCTCAACGCTGAAAGTTAAACGCTTAAAATTAAACAAACACAAGCTAGTTAGCCATCGAATATTCCCCTGCTCTCAGATTTGCTCCAGAAAGGGCGAAAAATCACAAAAAAACTCACGTCAGCTGGGTGCAATGCCAAATTTACGAATCAGTTAGCTTTTTAACAAGCTTGCTGAAACTAGACAGGGAAAAGAAAAAAAAAAAATCCCTCTAACGGCAGCCTTAAGGTTCAAAGTTAACCTTAAGAGCAAATCCGTTTACCCTTACCGAATACAAATGCCAAAACACAATCAACAGTACAAAACACAATCCCAATAATCTCAACGACCGAAACAGTAACAAACAATCTGTCTGTAATCATCATCTTCTCTCTGTATTCCAATGAGTGCAATGGAGTTTGCAATAACTTCACCATGTACTTCTCTGCGTTTACCATTCTGGCCATTGCTAATTAGCTAGCTAAGGTTAGCCACTCTCGCCAGCTCTCCTCCTCTCTTGCCCGTTTGATTAGCTTGTTAGTTCGCTTGCTAGGAAATAAGCTAACGTTAGCCAAATATTGTTCTTTCGATAAGATCCTCCAACACTGAATAATACAAATAATTACTATGACCTCCTTCACACCCTACTACCCGCAATTAAAGAAAACAAAAATCTAATCTCTCTCTCTCTCCCATGGAGGACGAGGAGATACCGTCCTCTGGCTACATTTGTCCATTGCACTAGCGGGCACTGTTGAGACTTTAAGAATAGCAATAGGGGGTTTATGTATGTTTAGAAATTTATTTGAAGGTGATTTTTTGACATTATTTTTAATGATTTTTTAATTTTTTAAATTTTTGGGTAGGACTGTCCTCCCCATCTTCTATGGACAAGCCTCCTCTGGTGCATACAGACAGAGTGTACAGAGAGAGCAAACTTAAAATTCAGCAACATCTCGTTGCATTTATTACAATTACTGTTTGGTACTCACAGATTACCCCAAAACTATCAAAATGTGGTTACACATGCATCAATGGTAGGTTTAGTACACATGCAGAACTTGATGGGTTTAGTACACATGCAGAAATGGATGGGCTTAGTAAATAGTATTTTCATAAGCAGTTTTACCACAGGGAAAAGATTGTTAACAAAAACGTTTATTTTTGTTAACATCTCATCTCATCTCATTGTCTAAGCCGCTTATTCCTGGTCAGGGTCACGGGGGGCTGGAGCCTATCCCAGCATGCATAGGGGCGAGAGGCAGGAATAAACCCTGGACAGGTCGCCAATCCATCATAGGGCACACACACCATTCACTCACACACTCATACCTACGGGCAATTTAGACTCTCCAATTAGGCTAAGGTGCATGTCTTTGGACTGTGGGAGGAAACCCACGCGGACACGGGGAGAACATGCAAACTCCACACAGAAAGGCCCTCGGCCTGGATTCGAACCCGAGACCTTCTTGCTGTGAGGCGACAGTGCTATCCACTGCACCACCGTGCCGCCTTTGTTAACATTAATATGATTTATTTATTTGTACAAACACTTGAAAAAAAAAAACCCTTGAAAAACATACAGAATTATTACCCACTGTCTGATGAGTGCCACTCACCACATGCTTCCCTACCCCACTCCTAGCAGTTCTCCCCAAATCAAATCCATGCACTTGATATTTCCATGATATTTCAGCTAGAAAACCTCTAGCTAGTGTCTCCATTTTAGATTGTGAGCTGTTTCGGATAGTGAAGTTAACATTATCTAAGTGAAAGCACACAGTGCTCCATAAAGTAACAATACTTAAGGTTAACTGGCTACATTTACAATTTCGAATCAATTGGCTATGCTGCTGCATTCCTGGATAAGAAATTGTTATTTTGTAGTGCAGTTATTGATAGCTAAAGTAAAATGACAGGTATGCCAGATAGCTAAATAAGAAGGCTTAATGTGCACACTCATTTAGATAGGATTGCTTTGCTTCAAATCTAGTGTTACAATTGTTACCAACGGCAAATGTAGCAAACGTTAAATCAAAGCTTGTTTGAAAAAGCCAGCTGGTTTAGCTACACTAGCTCAGAAAACGTGTAGTCAGACAATATCGTGACACAAACTTGGTTGTTCATTCATAGACATCAGGATGACAAGATAGATCAAAATAAGATACATTATATGGCCAAAAGTCAGTGGACACCTGACCATCACACCTATATGAGCTTGTTGGACATCCCACTCTAAAACCATGGCAATTAATATGGAGTTGGACCCCCCTTTGCGGGCGGCTATGACAGCTGCCACTCTTCTGGGAAGGCTTTCCACAAGATTTTGGAGTGTGTCTGTGGGAATTTATGTCCATTCAGCCAAAAGAGTATCTGTGAGGTCAAGGCACTGATGTTGGACGAGAAGGCCTGGCTCGCAATCGACGTTCTAATTCCTCCCAAAGGTGTTCAATGGGGTTGAGGTCAGGGCTCTGTGCAGGCCAATTGAGTTCCTCCACACCAAACTCACCTAACCATGTCTTTATGGACCTCACTTGTGCACAGGGGCACAGTCATGCTGGAACAGCAAAGGGCCTTCCCCAAACTGTTGCCACAAAGTTGGAAGCGCCAAATTGGCTAAGATGTCTTCGTATCCTGTAGCATTAAGAATACCCTTCACTGGAACTAAGGGGCCTATCCCAAACCCTGAGAAACAGCCCCAGACCATTATCCCTCCTCCACCAAACTTTACAGTTGGCACTATGCATTCTGGAAGGTAGCGTTCTCTTCGCCAAACCCAGATTCATCCATCAGACTGCCAGATAGTGAAGCGTAGCCTTTGGACAGTGCCGCGTTTAAAGTCACTGAGCTCTTTACGAACCGTTCTAAATTCTAAATGTTTGTCTGTGGAGATTGCATGGCTATGTGCTGGATTTTATGCACATGTTGGCAATGGGTGTGGCTGAAACACCTGAACTCAATAATTAGTAGGGGTGTCCACTGACTTTTGGCCATATACTGTAGATCAGGTGCCTCCAGATTGGTTTCATTTTTCCCCGACAGTGTATAGATTAATGTAATGTTATCATTGTCCCCCCACCCCAAGTTAACTGCAAAGTTTCTTCTTCTTGGTTTAATTATATACTGCCAAACCAGTTTCTTCCCCTCCCAGTTGGCCTCAAATAGCATAGCTAACATTTCAGTTGACTATGATTACTAAACTTATTATAACAAGCAAGGTGAGTAATAGGCAAATGAGCGATCACGTAATTACAGCTATGGACAATTGAGTTCACAAACGTAAGATATTCAGCCAATGACTGAATTTACGCTGAAATGTCAGAAAATACAAACTTATTTTGCCTGAATCAGAGTAAAAGCCAAAGTAAAAGCCTTGAAATATTATTGATAAAAAACCTTGCTTTTTTGTTCTCTTTGGCTGTGAACTGTGGGCCACTAGGGGGCAAGAGAGCACCATGTAAATTTGACACCGTGTCATAGAGAGAGATAGAGAGAGAGGAGGGGAGGAGGAGCAGAGGAGGACCCAGAAAGAGACAGCAGGAATGAACCAGATCATTTCTCTCTCTATTACTGGAGACGCCTCGTTTGTAGAGGGGATAGGCTCGCTTCCACGTGGGTTTTTATTTCAGACTCACACAGAGAGGCTCTCAGAAAATATCTCCCAGCACGGCGCTACTCCAACCCAAGTGCTTTGAGGGTTTGAGGGAGTTAAAAGAAACAATATCTTATGATTTCTCTTGTTTTTATTCCTATTACAGTTTTTTTCTGAATGCTTAAACACTAACAATGATTCTTGAAGCACTATCTCTGAAACCATTCACACTTGTAGCCAATGCATTTACCAAGTGTGCCAAACTGAATGCACGTTCTCTGCTTTACACTCAGTTTGTAATTTTATAAATCACTTTTTGCAAAACTGTAAACACAAACCACTGCTTTACACTCAGTTTGCAATTTATTAACACACTTCTAGCAAAACTGTAAACATTGGTCTCTACATTGCTACACTATTTTGCCAATTGCCTTTCCACATTGACACATGTGAAAACACCTTTAGATAATGAGTTCACTTACAAATCAGAGCTTGAGCACTATAAATAGGCCACAGGTAAACATTTGGTTTGGACAACAATGGAGGCCAATATTGGACAGAGAGTAAGAGGGGTGAGAACTAGAGGAGGATGAGGAGGTGAAGAAGTAAGAGGAGGAGAAGGAGAAGGAGAAGGAGAAGGAAGAGATGAAGTAGGATGGGGGAGAATAAGAGGAAGAGGAAGAGGAAGAGGAGTCAAGAACACAATAACTGATGAAATCAGAGTAACTGTGGTTGACCATGTTGTCAACCATGGGATGAGCATGAGGGAGGCTAGAGTTCTGTTTTTTTTTTTCTAACACAAATGTTTTTGTTTTCTTCTACTGCACTTTTGTTGTTTGAGGAGTGTTAGAACATTTTGAGGAAAATGTTTTTAACTTTTCCCCTTATTTGTATTGATAGTGTGTTATGTTCGGAATACACATCCATACTTTACACATTTGGATACCTGTGTGTATGTGTGTTTACTACACAGAAAAAGCAAAAGCCACAAGTGTTTTTCATTTATACTATCAATGCGTAGTTGGTGGTTCGTGTGCTTATTCAAATGAATACTGTGTATACTGTATTGATGCAAAAACATTTTTTTTTTAAAGAGTTTGAAGAGTTTTGCAAGAATTGTTTGCTTTTGCAAGAGATGTATAATGTTTTGCTGGTTTGGTGTAAGGATTTGTGATTAGTGTGTAGAGTTTTGCAAAAATAGCCTATAGTTTCAAAGATCTGAGTCTGGCACACATCTAAGATTACACTGAGTATACACACATACACAGACACACACACACACACACTCACTCCCTCTCTCAAACACACACACACACACACACACTCTCTTCACTCCCATTCCCAAACCCCCATTCCTCACAGAGTGTACCCTCTCTCTAACTTACCCCATTCTTCATAGAGCATACCCCCTCTCTAACTCACCCCATTCCTCACAGAGCGTACCCCCTCTCTAACTTACCCCATTCTTCATAGAGTGTACCCCCTCTCCAACTTACCCCATTCCTCACAGAGCGTACCCCTCTCCAACTTACCCCATTCCTCACAGAGCGTACCCCCTCTCTAACTTACCCATTCTTCATAGAGCGTACCCCCTCTCTAACTTACCCCATTCTTCATAGAGCATACCCCCTCTCTAACTCACCCCCATTCCTCATAAAGGGTACCCCCTCTCTAACTCACCCCCATTCCTCACAGAGCGTGCCCCCTCTCTAACTCACCCCATTCCTCACAGAGCGTACCAAATGTATGTCCATTTCTGGACTCCTTAAGCAAACACCAACTGACAACAATGCTTCAAAACAATAATTCCTTTAATTGCTTCTTATGTAATTGCTTTTTATAACCGAGCAAAAAACACTCTGTGACATGAGAAATATATAAATAAATATGCATAACTGGTCCTGTGTGTTTAGAAAGAGACAAAAGCACTGGAATATCTGAGGTGAATAAGGAGGAGAGGGTGTTTACAATTTTACGACAGATCAACATATGGAAAAATCTCTGAAGAGCATAGAACCATGACCATGTTTCTGAGGTTTTATACTCTGTGTGGCAGGAGGCAAGCGCAGCTTAATACAGGTGTATGCAGGTGAGTAAAGGCTAGTGCAGGTGTGTGCAGTTGAGTAAAGGCAAGTGCAGGTGTGTGCAGGTGAGTAAAGGCTAGTGCAGGTGTCTGCAGATGAGTAAAGGCCAGTGCAAGTGTGTGCAGGTGAGTAAAGGCCAGTGCAGGTGTGTGCAGGTGAGTAAAGGCCAGTGCAGTTGTGTGCAGGTGAGTAAAGGCCAGTGCAGGTGTGTGCAAGTGAGTAAAGGCTAGTGAAGGTGTGTGCAGCCAACCACAAGTGAATCTCTCAGCTGTGTCTGTCATTATACAGGGCAAAATTTTAATGGGATGATCAGAGATAGGAATCACAGGGCTTTTAGTCGGCTGCTCTGAATGGAATAGAGAGAGACACATGAATAAAACATAAGCCATTCTGTCTTTGAACATTTAATAATGCTGGCAACATACTGTCACATTTCCCTAGATCTGTTTAGGGTCTATTTATATATTCTGTCTGTTTTCTGTGTTTTTGTCTCCATCATCCAGAGGAAGGAAACTTATTTATTTATCTCTACATTAAAAAAAGAAACAGTTAATTGTGTGAAGTGCAAAACATATGCACTGATGTCATCAGCCACTGAGCTCAACAACTGTGCCGACAGGGCCGGGATATGTCAACACACTATTACGGCTCTGTACAGGGCCCGGGATATGTCAACACGCCATTACGGCTCTGTACAGGGCCAGGAGTCAACACGCCATTATGGCTCAGTACAGGGCCCGGGATATGTCAACACACCATTATGGCTCTGTACAGGGCCAGGAGTCAACACGCCATTATGGCTCAGTACAGGGCCCGGGATATGTCAACACATCATTATGGCTCTGTACAGGGCCAGGAGTCAACAGGCAATTATGGCTCAATACAGGGCCTGGGATATGTCAATATGCCATTACGGCTCTGTACAGGGCCCGGGATATGTCAACACGCCATTACGGCTCTGTACAGGGCCAGGAGTCAGCATGCCATTACGGCTCAATACAGGGCCCGGGATATGTCAACATGCCATTGCGGCTCTGTACAGGGCCTGGGATATGTTAACACGCCATTACGATTCTGTACAGGGCCAGGAGCGAACACGCCATTACGGCTCTGTACAGGGCCTGAGATATGTCAACATGCCATTATGGCTCTGTACAGGGCCGGGGATATGCCAACATCCCATTACGGTTCTGTACAGGGCCTGGGATACATCAACACGCCATTATGGCTCTGTACAGGGCCCAGGATATGTCAACATGCCATTAAAGACCCGTACACTATGAATTATTGATGCTGTAAATGTTCTCCCCACAGGAGAGACAGTGATGCCAACACCCCAGCAGTCTGCAGGTGCGCAAGATTCCCTTAATTAAAAAAACACAACAGAACAATAATGATCAAATAAATCTGGTAGTGTGAGCCCAAAGTCAGTCTGGTAACGCTATAAAAATATGAACAATTATTTCTGGCTTGGAGTCTGAGTTTCACAGGCTGCTCCGTGTGAGCAGCATGGGGGTTTGTGTCTCTATAAACCTTTGAAACCTTTCATAAACCAGACAATGGACAGAAAATCTAATATCCACATATCAAGTGCATAGATATATAGTTGGGCTGAATGGCCTGTTCTCATCAATAAATGCTTAATGTCTGAATAATGTCTTAAGAGTTTAGTGTCCATGCTTGGTGAGTGATGCTGGAATCAACCGCACTCTCATCAGCACCACAAGTGTTACTGTTGCTGTTTCTCTTAATCCTGATGAGGTTTTAGGGTCTAATCTCTTCCAGAGCAGGGGCCAATGATCATATCCACTCCACTTTTACCTTATCTCAGTCTCCTGTAAAATAAATGTAAAATTACAAAATAACAAAATAGAAGTGTGGGCCCATTGGTGATGCAACCGGTAAAGGCATTTGTTCCAAGTGCAGGTTGCCCACTGCGACCATGGTTCAATCTGTTCAGGGGCAGTTACTGGCTGTCCACCCCAGGGGTGGGGGGAAGGGGGAGGGAAGCCAGCATGAGCTCGCCTCATGCACAGCTAGCTTCCCTGTGGGCGTGTATTGGAATCACGGTTGGTTCCACCTCAAAGGAAATATTTCACTCACCCACGTCACTGCCGGTCCCAGGGTGGCGGCTGGTCCCGTAGTTGCAGGCGGCGGGCTCATGGGAAGGGTAATTTAATCAATAGAGGATACAATTGGCCACCAAATTGGGAGAAAACAGAGAACATCTGAAATCAGAAACAAAAATGTGAAAATAAATGTGCATATAATTATAATACAGTATGTGTGCCTGTGACAGAGAAACAAAATTATATTTGGGGGTGAACAGAATGAAGACTGAATCAGCTACTGTTAGCTGGCTCCTACTTCTTCCTCATACAACACACACAAACACACACACACATGCACCCTCTCTCTCTCTCTCACACATACTCACACATACACACACATGCACCCTCTCTCTCACACAGGCGCACACACATATGCACCCTCTCTCTCTCACACACATACTTGCACACACACACATGCACCCTCTTTCTTTCACACACACATACACACGCATGGACCCTCTCTTTCACTCACGCAAGCGCGCACACACACACACACACGCGCAAACAGACACACACAGGTACCCTCTCTGTCTCACACACACACACACTCACACACACATACACACACACTCATGCACACACATTTTTCTACATTCCCACAATGCCCACTCCTCCTTCCATAAAGGAAGGCCTACAGCCCAGATTACATAAACCCTCTAGATACTTAGAATACTTTGTGTTCTTAACATTGGAAGTTCTGTCTCCCTACGATTCTATTTTTTGCCTAACTCTGTCAGCAGCCACTGGACTGAGGGAGAAGCGTGTCACCGTGAAATAGGCTCACGGTGGGATAGAAAAGGTGTAATGCTTCAATGCACCCTCATTGGTGAATTTGTCTCACTCCCGGTCTTTTGGCCATGCCTTAACCTGGCGTGCCAACGTATGGTGGAGAATGCGGACATAGAGCAAGACATTTTCCCCAGGCGGCTAGCTTTATTTTTGTATCCCTCTTCCTCCATTCTCTTAAAAATACCCTTGTACATTTTACATTTTACATTGACATTTTAAGCATTTAGCAGACGCTCTTATCCAAAACGACTTACAAGATGTGCATAAATACATGGTAGGAACAATCATAGTACGCGCAACAGATCAGTGCAGTAATACAGTGATAGACATCATTGCAGGCAGCTGTGTACCATACCTGTAACACTAGAAAGGAAAAGGTTAGTAATTTTTTTTTATTAATTTTTTTTATTAAATGGAGTAAGCAGGGGTATATAGTGTTGAGCAAATAGGCATTGGTGATGACAATTAGCTAGATGTACAGAGTTGAACAGGTGGGTTTTGAGTCTCTTGTGGAAGATCGCAAGAGATTCCGCGGTCCTGACCGATTGCGGAAGGTCGTTCCATCAGCAAGGGGTCAGGACAGAGAAGAGACGAGACCGCGAGGAGCGGCTGCCAGGCGCCCGGAGGGATGGGCCAGTCAGTTTGCCTATGGCAGCATTCTGGACTACTGCAAGAGACTCAAAACCCACCTGTTCAGACTCCGCTACCACTGAACTCTGTACATCTAGCTAATGGATGTGATATCACCAGGGCCTGGACCAGGATTTGTGTGGCCTCTTGGGTGAGGAATGGTCGGATCCTCGGGATGTTGTGGAGGGAGAATCGGCAGGTCCGAGTGATCGCTGCAGTGTGGTCCGAGAAGCACGGCTCGTTATCCAGGGTCACTCCAAGACTCCTGGCAGACTGGGATGGAGACACTATGGAGCCTTCAACGGTGATTGACGCATCAATCATCAGGGAGCTCGGAGGAAGAGCAGTTCTGTCTTCCCCAGGTTCTGCTTCAGGTGGTGGGTGGACATCCATGCAGAGATGTCAGTTAGGCATGCAGAGATCCATGCTGGGATCTGGGTCTCAGATGGAGAGAAGGAGAGAAAGAGTTGAGTGTCATCGGCATAACAGTGATAGGAAAAACCATGAGCAGAGATAACAGAACCAAGTGACTTGGTGTACAGGGAGAATAGGACGGAGTCTAGCACCGAGCCCTGCGGGACTCCAGTAGAGAGGGTGTGGGGAGAGGAGAGGGATCCTGTCCAGGCCACCTGGTAGGACTGGTCAGCTAGGTAGGACTCGAAACATGTCAATGCAGATCCAGAGATTTCCATCTCGACGAGAGATGAGAGCAGGATCTGGTGGTCCACGGTGTCGAATGCAGCTGACAGGTCGAGTAGGACGGAGCTACGGCATTGGAACTTAGCCATGTGAAGAACCTCAGTGACCGCAAGGAGAGCAGTCTTTGTGGAGTGGCCTGCCTTGAACCCAAATTGGTTAGGATCAAGCAGGTCATTCTGCAGGAGATGAGCAGACAGTTGATTATAGACAGCCCGCTCTGGTGTTTTGGAAAGGAATGGGAGGAGAGAGACGGGTCGGTATTTAGAGATGACAGCAGGATTCAGGGATGGTTTTTTGAGGAGGGGGACAACATGAGCGCATTTTAGGGAAGAGGGGACAGAGGAAAGAGAGTTAACAACATTGGAGACAAAGGGGAGGATGTCCATAGCAATGGACTGGAAGAGGGGGGAAGGAATGAGATCGAGAGGGCAGGTGGTGAGACAATGGGAGTGAACAAGTTGAAAGATGTCTGAGTCAGGGAGGGGCGAGAAGGAGGACTGAGGGGTGAGAGGTTTAGGTAGCGAGATTGATTAGGGAGAATTAGGTGAGGGAGAGGATGGGGGGAAGGAGTTGCGAATGTCATTGACCTTCTCGCGAAAGAAGGATGCAAAGTCATCCGCAGTTAGAGAGGAGGGTGGTGGGGGAGGAGGAGGGGTGAGGAGAGAGGAAAACGTAGAGTAGAGTTTTCGAGGGTTAGAAATGAAGGAAAAATGCAGACTTAGCAGAGGGGAGGTTAGAGGAGAAGGTAGCCAGGAGTGTGTGGAAATCAGTCAGAGCCATAGGGGATTTGGATTTTCTCCATTTCCTTTCTGCTGCTCGCAACTTCAGTCAGTCAGCCCGAATGGAGTCCAGGGGGTCAAAGGAGTCAAAGGAGGAGGAGAGAGAGGAAAGTAGGGTGGATGATGCTTCCTCAGCAAGTAGCCAAGAGAAGGCATCAGTAGGGGGAAGGGAAGATAGAACAGTAGCTGACAGGGCAGCGGGGGAGAGAGAGCAGAGGTTGCGACGAACAAGGACAGTGGGGGCAGGTGAAGATGGTTTAGGCACAGAGGGGTGGGGGAGGGAAAAAGGCAGAAAGCAGTGGTCAGACACATGTACAGGAGATACCGTAATGTTAGGTGAGGTGCAGTTCCTAATGAAGACCAGGTCCAGTTGGTTACCAGCCTTGTGGGTGGATGGGGATTCAGCCACGGTGAAGTCGAAGGACTGAAGCAGAGGGAGAAATGCAGAGGACTGAGGGGTGTCCAGCAGCAGGTTGAAGTCACCGAGGAATAAGACAGGAATGCCATCCTCAGGGAAGGTGCTGAGTAGGGCATCCATCTCATCTAGGAAACTCCCCAGTGGACCTGGTGGGCGATAAAGAACAATGATGCGCAGTTTACATGGAACAATGACCGTGACAGCATGAAATTCAAAGGAGGAGGGTGAGAAGTGAGGAAGAGGAACAATACTGTGAAAAGCTGCCGCTTTCCACAACTATGGTTATTTAAGTAGCTGAGTGGTGCTAGGCACTAAGTGGCGGATGCCACTTGGCAACAATGCAGACTAATTAGCAACTCACAGCATTTACAAAGCATTTACAATTTTCACTTTCCTCCAGTGGTGGGCCGTCAGGGCCTGCAAGGCCTTCTCTGCTGGCCTAAAAAATATCTGAATCACAGACTGATGTTAATTATATTTTGTCCATGAATACTTATTCAATAATTCCAAATGGTCTGTCCGCTTCCTTTCATAGCTTTTCCCCTGGTTGCGCTGCTTCCAGACCTGTATTTTCATATTAAAGCATTTAACCAATCACATTTCAGCCATCATTTGTTGCCAGGGTCAAATAAATCTGCCTGGAGGCCATCACAATCAGTTCTGCGGGCCCTGTAGCATAAAATAAGTGTCGATCAAACTGTTGCTTCAACCAATCAGATTTTGAGTGGGCAACACCAAGGCCTTCTAGCAGGCATACGGTAACGTCAGCGTATTCACACCCTTTGATTGGATAGTCAGAGAGTGTACTACCCAGAGCTAGCGAGCGGACATTTTCAGCCCTAAAGCGAATTAAAACTTATGCCAGAAATACAACAGGGCAGGTTCGACTTTCAGCATTAGCTTCGATGGCGATAGAAAAGGACTTCTTGATGGAACTGAAATGCACGGATAATCTGTACGACAGAGTAATTGAACTCTTTTTGAGGAAAGAAAGGAGGATGGATTTTGTGTACAAATAATAAGGATTTTTGGTGAGTAAAATGTTGCTATTTTCCTAAATAATATTGCAATTTTATGAGGTTATTATTGATGCTTTTTTATGTGTGTCAAGGAGACTTGTGCACCCCGGGTTTGTTTCTTCAGTAAAGGCATTTATTCTGGCTACACGAGTTATCTATCTGCGATGCAACGGCTCTTTATACTGCATTTCTGCATAATAAGATGGTTTTTATAGCCATAAAATAGTTATTGAGGAGTCGATTGATACAGACGGAGCACTACTGAAGGCCTAGGTGTGAAATGCACGGCCCGCCACTGCTTTCCTCAATAGCTTTAATCCTTGCTTTAAAATAATTTCGTGAGACAAGCTCCTGTAGGATTAGAACTCTTTCTGGACTTATTCCATGCCGAAGGAGCTGAGAACTGGAAAGTTTTTTTACCATACTCGTGTACGAATCTTTGGCACAGACAGTAAACCCTGTTTTGTGAGCGAAGCCAGCCATTTTAATTTGTCTGCTGGACAATGTACATACATAAATAAGATGGGAACACTTTCAGTAGGGCCTTATAAATGAAAATATACCAGTGACCTGAGTAGTGCCGAGGAGGGTCAGCCCACTCTCCTATAGAGAGTATAGTGATGAGTCAAAGATTTGTAGTTTGTAACAAACATCAATGCCCCATGGTACACAGTGTCCAGCAGATGCAAAGCCACCACATGTCATGCATATATATGTCTCCATAATCTATTACCGATAAAAAAGTAGCTGAGACAAGCCTCTGTCTCACCTCCAGAGAAAAACAGGACTTGTTTCTAAAATAAAAACCCAGCTTAAGTCTAAGCTTTTTCACAAGGGAATCTATGTGAAACTTAAAAGTGAGACCATCATCTATAAAAACCCCAAGTCTTTATAAGTTGTCACTCAATTCAATTCAATTGTCAGAATTTCAACTAAGCTTCAGCTGATACAGCTGAGCCTGTACTGTATTAAAAGCAGACTGGAGGTCATCAAAAGCCTTTTTTCCTGTTTCTGCACAAGACTAAATGACTGTGTCGTCTGCATAAAAATGAAAACTGGCATTTGCTACATTTTTGCCAATATTGTTGATATAAATTGAAAATAAAAGAGGTCCAAGGACCGAGCCCTATGGCACCCCCTTCTGGGCAGTTAAAACACCAGATGTCTTTCCATCAAACTGGATGCACTGTGTTTTATCTGACAGGGAGTTTCTGAACCAAGAAGCTGCCTGGCCAGATAAACCTATATTGATTAATCTTTGTAGCATGATGTCATGATCAACGGTGTCAAAAGCCTTAGGTAGAGTCAATAAAAAGGGAGACACAGTGCTGCTTCTTATCCAGAGCATTGATAACATCATTAATCACTTTCATTGCTGGAGTAGTGGTGCCATGCTGTTTTCTATAACCTGATTGGTACGCAGTTAAAATATTGTTGTCACTTAAAACTCCCTTCTTCAAGTCAGTCTTTAGCTCCCTCTGTGAAGATGTAAAGACTATTGTTAACCACTCCATCCAGTTGGGCATCTTTCCATCCCCTCTGAAGATGGCCATAGTAAACCCATTACTAAAAAAGCATAACCTTGATGCTTGATCTCCAATTTACCTCTTCTCAGTAAGATAATTGAAAAATCGGTCCTTCAGCACATTAGTAATGTTACAAAATCAGCCGTTTATCATCTGAAGAACACTGCTAAAGTACACCCTTTTCTAACCCCGTTTTTCTCCCAATTTGGTAGCCAATTACTCCCGCTGTGCTTAGTTCAATCCCCTCCCTCATGGTTCGCTGCCGTAGCCCTGTGACCGGCAGTGACAATGGTGAAGCACTACCTCCTCCGAGACAGCACTCGTCGTGCTGTCGCCTGTAATTCCGGCACCGCAGAACCACTCCTGGGTGCAGCGAACTGTGTCGGCTTCCCTCCCCCCTCCCTGGGGCGGACAGCCAATTGCTACCCCGGTGGCAATCCCGGCCAGAGCCGACTCTGGCGCGACGGGGAAACGAACCCTGGTCGCCGTGGCCAGCGTCGGACGTTGAAACCACTAGAGGCCCAACCCAGGGAAATTCTGAGCAACTTATACATGCCTTCATCACAAGCAGATTGGATTATTGCAATGCTCTCCTGTCAGGTCTACCTAAATCAAACTAAAACCGCCTGCAATTAGTTCAGGGCCCGTATTCACAAAGCATTTTATCTTACCACTAGGAGTACTTCTAAATCGCACTAAAACCTTTTAGTTAGGAGTCCCACCTTAAAACCTATTCACAAAGCTGCAAAGACAAACTCATACTAAGGAATTCCTAGCTAAGAGTGAGGGCGGGGTTGACGTAGTTGCTAGGGATGACGTTGTTTCTCATGAACGAGCTGACTCAGAATGCCCACAGTGATTGGCTGATATAGGGGATGGGTCATCATAGAGAAATCGTTTTTCTGCCGCTGTTTTTACAGTAACAATTCCCTAAATCTCGATGCAGAGTTACAGTGAAGAGATAGACAACCATGTATGTTTTGGTTTGCTTTGTTTTTCATACTAAATGCCTTTCTGGGAGGCATGTTTTTAGAAACGCGACCGAATTAAATAGAATTGAAACATTAGCGATCTTTTATTTTTTTATTAAATTAATTCAGGCAGAAGACCACCCTAGTTAAATCGCCTAAGGCGTACTGAATCTAAAAATGTATTTTGTGAAATCTTCGAATAAAGATTTAGTGAAATAACTTAAATTGAAAAACTGAAATTATCATTCATTCAATTCCTTGAGAATAGTTCCTGGCAATTTTTGGTGGAAACGTGCCTTTGGTCCCGTTATTATTTTTTTTGCTGATCTGACAAATGATCCGATGCACCCCTATTATATTCTAATAAAGATTCTAAAATACAAATGTAGGCTACGTGTCACTGATTTAACATGAAACCAAGAATACTGACTAGTCAATTGGTTACATGTCTGCATCTCGTAAACAATCAGCGGGTATCTATATATAATATATATAATATTATATATACAATACCCTCGCGATTGAGGCGGTACCTTTTTATGAGCTCTGTATCATTCAATATCTCCAGTGTTGACACGATTGCGACAACGATTGCCGGCCGCAGCAGATTTTCGGATCGCCGTGAGTAGGTCTTTAGCGACTTAGAAGTCCTCTTGGCTGCTTTTAACTTCTCCTGGACTTAGGAGCTGTTTTTAGCTTTCAAACCCTTTGTGAAATACTCTTATCCCAAAAATGTAGGACTCTTTATGAGTGAAATTTATGAGTGACACGCCCATTATTTTTCAGACTTGCTCCTAAATTGCGCAGTTAGGACCAACTTTTACCCTTAAAATGCTTTGTGAATACGGGCCCAGAACTTACCAAGACTATAAAGAGAGCAAACATTACACCTGTTTTAAAAGCACTTTATTGGTTACCTGTTTCCTTTAGAATTCATTTAAAAATTATTTTACTCATTTACCCCTTCATGGTCTTGCACTGGGATATCTAAAAGATCTGCTTCTTAGCTATACACATTGCAGAGCCCTCAGGTCCTCCAACAGCAATCTTCTACAGATTCCTAAAATTAGAACTAAAACATTGGGAGAGGCATAATTTAGCCACTATGGGCCAAAGCTCTGGAACAACCTCCTTCAGGATCTTAGAAAAGCTGAAACTGTTGACATTTTTTAAAGGAAACTTAAAACATGCCTCTTTAGCATTGCTTTTACTTACTTTGCTTTAACACTTTTTAATGTATTTATTTATTTTTGACAATTATTATTATTATTATATGGCGGCACGGTGGTGCAGTGGATAGCACTGTCGTCTCACAGCAAGGTCTCGGGTTCAAATCCAGGCCGGGGGCCTTTCTGTGTGGAGTTTGCATGTTCTCCCCGTGTCCGTGTGGGTTTCCTCCAGGTACTCCGGTTTCCTCCCATAGTCCAAAGACATGCACGTTAGCCTAATTGGAGAGTCTAAATTGCCCGTAGGTATGAGTGTGTGAGTGAATGGTGTGTGTGCCCCGCGATGGATTGGCGACCTGTCCGGGGTTTATTCCTGCCTCTCGCCCCTATGCATGCTGGGATAGGCTCCAGCCCCCCCGCAACCCTGACCAGGAATAAGCAGCTTAGACAATGAGATGAGAATTATTATTTAAAAAAAACATTTTATAAGAATCCTTTTTCCATTTTTAATAATAAAAAGTAATTATACATATATATTTTAATAATTTTGTGTAAAGCACTTGAGTTGCACTTTGTGCTGTAAATACAATTTGATTGATTGATTGATGAGCTCCGCGGTTTCTCGTGCTGTGGGTAGTTTGGGTAGGGGAACGAAGTGACAACCCTTAGAGAAACAATCAACAATGACGATGATGGCTGTGAAACCGTTGGATGAGGGCAGGCTGGTGACAAAGTGCACGGAGGGGTGAGGCCATGGGTGTGTGGGTATGGGCAATGGGTGAAATAGGCTAAGGGGACGCTGTCTGGATGTCTTGCTTTGTGCACAGGTGGAACAGGCTGACACAAAGGATCGCACATCCTTATTACATTACATTACAGGCATTTGGCAGACGCTCTTATCCAGAGCGACGTACAACAAAGTGTTAACCGTAGTCAAGAACAGTTTAGCTGAAAGCCACCCTAGTGGGAAGTACAGTTCCTGGGTGCTAGGAGCAACCACATAGTTAAACTAGGACCCTGTAGGTAAATCTGTAGCCACAATTCAGAGGTAGCAGTAAAGCACTCAAATGCAGGAAATAACGCCTAAGCCTAATACAATACAAACAAGTAGACGTGTAAACTAAGCAACCATGTCCCCAAGTTAACAAAAACCGGACTACGGGGAGAGGTGCACCCTGAAGAGGTGAGTCTTCAGTCGTCGCTTGAAGGTGGCCAGGGTCTCGGCTGTTCTGACTTCCACAGGAAGGTCATTCCACCATTGTGGAGCCAGAACCGACAGGAGACGTGACCGGGAAGCGCAGGTGCGGAGGGGGGGAGGTGCTAGGCGTCCTGAGGTAGCAGAACGGAGAGGTCTGGCAGGTGTGTAGGGTTTGAAGATCTTGAGGAGGTATGTTGGGGCTGATCCCTTGACTGCCTGGTATGCTAGGACCAATGTCTTGAATTTGATGCGAGCTATAACAGGCAGCCAGTGGAGGGTAGTGAGCAGGGGGGTGACATGGGAGTGTCTAGGAAGGTTGTAGACCAGACGGGCTGCAGCGTTCTGGATGAGTTGCAGGGGTCTGATGGCAGATGCGGGAAGGCCAGCCAGGAGCGAGTTGCAGTAGTCCAAGTGGGACAGTACCATTGCTTGGACCAGGAGCTGGGTAGAGTACGTGGTAAGGAAGGGACGGATCCTCCTGATGTTATACAGGAAGAATCTGCACGCCCGGCTTACCGCTGCAATGTTCATTGATAGGGACAGCCTGTTGTCCATCACCACACCGAGATTCTCCGCGCAGGGTGATGATGTCACCAGGGTGTCACCTAGAGAAATTGAGAAATCAAGGTGGGTTGAGTTTAGGGCAGGAATGAAGATTAGTTCTGTTTTACCTGGGTTGAGCTTTAGGTGGTGACTGTCCATCCAGCTCTGAATGTCCCCCAGGCAAGCAGAGATGCGGGTAGAGACCCGAGTGTCTGATGGGGAGAAGGAGAGAAAGAGTTGTGTCATCAGCATAACAATGGTAAGATAAGCCGTGGGCAGAGATTACAGAGCCAAGGGAGCGGGTGTACAGGGAGAAGAGAAGGGGACCGAGGACTGAGCCCTGTGGAACCCCGGTGGGGAGGAGCGAGGCGGTGATACTTACCAGCCCAGGCAACCTGGAAGGAGCGACCGGAGAGGTAGGACTCGATCCAGGTGAGGGCTGTACCGCAGATCCCTGTTGCTGCCAGGGAGGACAGGAGGATGGAGTGCTCCACAGTGTCGAAGGCAGCTGAGAGATCAAGCAGGATCAGGATGGAGGAGAGGGAGGCGGCTCGTGCGGTGTGAAGAGCCTCATTGACCGAGAGGAGAGCGGTTTCTGTTGAGTGACCAGGTCTGAAGCTGGACTGGTGGGGGTCCAGCAGGTTATTTTCTGTGAGGAAAGCAGAGAGTTGGTTAGATACCGCTCTTTCGAGGGTTTTAGACAGGAAGGGGAGGAGGGATACTGGGCGATAATTCTGGATAACTGAGGGGTCTAGAGTGGGTTTTTTCAGCAGAGGGGTGATATGGGCCCTTTTGAAGGGCGAGGGGAAACAACCAGAAGACAAGGGAGGATGTCAGGTGTGATCGCCTGGAGGAGGGATGAAGGGATAGGGTCGAGGGCACAAGTGGTAGGGCAGTGGGAGAGGAGGAGGTGGGAAATATCAGAGTCTGAGAGGTGAGAAAAAGAGGGGAAGCAGGGGGAGGGCACAGAGGGAGTGGAGGGCACAGAGGGAGAGGGAGTGGAGGGCACAGAGGGAGTGGAGGGCACAGCGGGAGAGGGAGTGGAGGGCACAGCAGGAGTGGAGGGCACAGCAGAAGTGGAGGGCACAGCAGGAGTGGAGGGCGCAGCGGGAGTGGAGGGCGCAGCGGGAGTGGAGGGCACAGCGGGAGTGGAGGGCACAAAGGAGCTGCGGATGTCTGCAATTTTCGCCTCGAAGAAAGCAGCAGAGTAATCTGCAGTGAAGGGGGATGAGGTGGGGGAGGAGGTGTGCTGAGGAGAGAGGAGAAAATAGAGAACAGTTGACGAGGTTTAGATATAGAATTTTGAATTTTAGTTTGATAGAAGATTGCCTTAGCGGCAGTGACGGCAGAAGAAAACACAGACAGTAAAGACTGATAAGATGAAAGGTCGGACAAGTGCCTGGATTTTGCCCACTTCCTCTCAGCAGCACGGAGGCTGACCCGGGAGGTGCGCAGGGTGTCGGACATCCAGGGACTAGGAGGGGATGAGCGTGCAGGTCTGGGGAGAAGAGGACAGAGAGAGTCAAGTGCAGAGGACAGAGATGAGATTAGGGTGGAGGAAGCAGTGTCAGTGGGGAGTCTAGAGAATGCTTTAAGGGGGGAGGGAAGCAGTGACAACGGGAGTGAGGGAGGAGGGTGAGAGGGAGCGAAGGTTACGACGGGCAGTGATGGTGGGTGTTGGAGGAGGGGAGGGAGGATGGGGGACAAGGGAGAGGGAGAAGGAAATGAAATGGTGATCAGATGTATGCAAGGGGGTAACCGTGAGATTGGAGCAGGGGCAGTTCCTCAGGAAGATCAGGTCTAGGAGATTGCCTGCCTTGTGGGTTGGGGGAGTTTTGCAGGGAGAGGTCAAAGGAGTGGAGTAGTGGTAGGAAGGCAGCAGACTGGGGGGCCTCTAAGTGGATGTTGAAGTCTCCCAGGAGGATCAGCGGGGTGCCGTCCTCAGGGAAGGAGCTGAGCAGGGTGTCTAGCTCGTCGAGGAAGCATCCCAGGGGCCCTGGTGGACAATAAACAACAACAATAAAGAGTTTAGTAGGATAGGTGATGGAGACAGGGTGGCATTCAAAGGAGGATATAGACAGGTTGGAGAGGGGAACGACTGAGAACTTCCATGCGGGAGAGATAAGCAAACCTGTACCACCACCACGGCCGGATGGCCGGGGGGTGTGGGAGAAGGAGTAGGCGGACGAGAGGGCAGCAGGAGTAGCGGAGTTGTCAGGGCTGATCCAGGTCTCGGTGAGGGCGAGAAACTGGAGGGACAGGAGGGAGGCATAAGCAGAAATGAAGTCAGCCTTCTGTGCGGCCAACCGACAGTTCCATAGCCCCCCTGAGATTGTGAAGCGGTCACAAAGGGTCAGGGGGGGGGTAGGAGAGGTTGGAGAGGTTCCGTTGTCGCGGGAGGGTGCGACGCTGGAAGCGCGTTCTGAATGGGAGAGAGAAGACTGTTATGGGGTGCGGGCACATCCTGTGAGGGAGCAACGCAAGCAAAAAATACTAAACACGCCAGACGGAAACAAACAGCAGGTCAATTCAAAACACAGGCAAACACTTTACTGATTCCTCTGCCAGGTGGAAGCGCCTTTATACCTCGCTCTGACAAAGGTAAAAAGAGATCAGAAACAGGTGAGTACAATGACGTGGTAATTGCACGGATTACTCTTTACAATTCGCTGCAATCAGACTAGCAATCAAACTAACAATGACTCGAAATTAAGAATAACACGGCTAATCTAATTCTGTAATAGCAAATTAAGTACCAATAAACTACGCAAAGTTTTAAGAAACTACAGATAACTAACAGATCAGTCAAACTAACGCGGCAAACTCTAGCAAACCGAAAAATACTAAACACGCCAGACGGAAACAAACAGCAGGTCAATTCAAAACACAGGCAAACACTTTACTTATCCATGGTAAGCCACTAGAATCTTTGTCTCAAAAACTCCAGTGTCCTGGATCTGTGTCAATAGTGGACACTGCCAGATCCAAGAGGCCTGCCAGGGCTGATACTTGGAGAGGCTGGTCGCGCTTGGTGTAGGGGGTCCTCCAAAGACGTGCTCGGTCAATGTTCAGGAAACATCCGGCTGCCCGAGAGTCCACAAACCCCTGGAGTTCACACTGTTAGTTAATCCAGAAGGGGGTAGAAGGCAGCAGTACTCGGGAGACAGGGGGAAGGAAGGTGATTATTTGACTCATCAGGATCCTCCCATCTCCTAACGAGCCACTGCCTTTTCTGACAGCTCTGGACATACTGCCCGGAAGTGACTGGAAACCCCACAATAAAGGCAGCACCTCTTTCGCATCCTCCGGTCACGCTCCTGCTGGGAGAGGTGGGTCCTGCCCAACTGCATGGGCTCCTCGCTCGTGGCAGCTGGGAGACTTAGGGTGACCTTGGACAGCTCGGGGTGGCTTGAGGTGACAGGATTTGGTGGGGAAGGAGCTGGGGCTGGACTCGGGAACCTCTGTTCTCTGCGCTGCTCCCTTAGCTGGTTGTCGATGCAGACAGACAGGGTGATGCCAGCTCGTCCTTAATGGCTTCTGATAGCCCATGGTGGAAGGCGGAGATGAGGGCTTCGCTGTTCCACATGCTCTCAATTGCAAGTGTGCGGAACTTGGATGGCATATTCCGCCATGCTGCGAGAGCCCCGGTGAAGGTTAAGGAGCCTCTTTGCCACCTCCTGGTGACTCACGGGATGGTCAAAAACTCTCCCCATCTCACCGGTGAAAGACTAGAGATCCCAGCAGCTAGGGGTCTGCTGCTCCTAGACAGCTGTATCCCAGGTCAGGGCCTTATCTGAGAGCAGGGTGATGATGTAAACCATCCTAGAGTTGTCCGTCGGAAATGTAAAGGGCTGGAGCTAAAAAATCTGTAAGCACTGGGTCAGGAACCCCCGACACTTGCCTGGATGGCAATTGTACCTCCTGGGAGCTGACAAGCATGGCTCCCTGGCGCCAGAGCTAATGGGAGCTGGAGGAGTAGGAGGGGCAGGGTTGTGTGGTAGCTGTGGGTGTTGGAGCTGCTGGACCACCATGGGCAGGAACTGCAGAGCCTCAGAGATGTTCTGAGGCTCTTGTTGATGCTCCCCTACCAAGGCCCTTTTGTTAGCCAGAGCTGTGCAAAAATGCTCCGCCTCTGCTGGATCCATTGTTTGACTGTCTTGCTGAGACAAGGCAGAGAGATGGGATCGTAGTGCAGAGACGAAGAAAGAGACAAATATTCAATAAACTGAAGATTTATTGTAAATGACGGACTAATGAAAATATGAGAACAAACTCAAAAGCTGGGAGAAAATAAACATGAGTGTAAATAATAAAACACTAATACAAACAAACACAGGTTGTACGACAAAAGCTCAGAATGGTAACACTGCTGACTAGCAAACACAGAGAAAAATAATTGAAGACAGAACAAATAAAACAGGCCATTTAAATAAGAGCACAAAACAAGGCACAGGTGAAATCACTAAGACAATAATACAGGCTCATATTACTGTAAGGTTATGAGCAGTCTGGTCAGGTTCATAGTACCGTAAGGTTATGAGCAGCCTGGCCAGGCTCATGGTACTGTAAGATTATGAGCAGTCTGGTCAGGCTCATAGTACTGTAGTCTGCTGGGAGCATTTATGGCTCCCAATACCTTGCATAAACCTTTCGTAGCCCATTAAACCTGCAGAGCAAGATCACAGTCCACTCACACCTGTGGAGAATATTCATGGCTCACAGACCACTGACAACTGATCATGTAATGCCTCTACCTGCACTAAGTTGGACAGAGCCAGTTGTTGTCATGGAGATTGTTCAACTGGTTACTATGAGTAGAGAGGGTAAAGAGCATCCACAAACAGAGATTACCATGTATACACAATTAGGCTCAATGAGTTGCCTCGGATTCATTAAACTGGTTGATTCTGGGTCAGAAGTCTGGCCTCCTACCCACTATACTCAACCTACTGCTACAGGTATCTCAGCTCACTGATCTGCCTCCTGACCTCAGCTTTGTGCTGCTGGCGGTCCTGATTTACCCATCATGCAGTGCAATGATGACTGAGCTCTCAGCACTTTTGCATGAAAGGAAATGTGTCTTTGGTTGAGTAATAATGTGATTATTTAAATGTCTTCCCATCACAGGCTAGCAGGATGGAACAGCCCTGTTCTTATTGGTACTCAAAGTTAATTCCTTTCAGCGTGACACAGGATTCAGGCTGCTGCTGAATATTTAACATGCCCTAGGTCTAACGCAGGTGCAGGTGGCTCTGGGCTTTATTCTGCTGCTGCCGGATCCATTAAATTGGGGTTTCCTCAGCCTACTCTGTCCTGGGCCGTGTGTGTGTGTGTGTGTGTGTGTGTGTGTGTGTGTAAGCCTGTAAGTCTGCTTGCCCCCCCCAAGGTCCCCACACACACACAAACCCCACTTGAATCTCGCCCCCATTTCCATTCAAGACCCCGGCATGGCTGTGAAACACAAGAAGCAAACACACACTCACACACATACACACAAACATACACACACAAGCGTGTGCACACACACACACACACACACACACACACACACACACACACACAAACAAGCACCCCCTACCCCCACACACACAAATGCATGGATGCAATCACGAAAAGACACAAATCAATTTGTAGTGCTGCCGGATGCTAAAACATCACTAAACTTTGAGAGATTACCTGGCAACAGTGAACAATATTAACCGGAAACATGTTGAGCTTTGATAAAGTACAGTCTCGGTGGGCACAGTCTAGCGATGGAGGCAGGCTGACACAGGAAAACACATCTGCCTCTCTGTGAGTGCCTCCCCGTGAGTGTATCTCCATGTGAGTGCCTCCCTGTGAGAGATTGAGACTGTAGGAGACTGAGACAGAGCTGCATTTGAACTCGAAATGTAAGAAGTACAGGGAAGTAAGAGACTCTTATATTCCCAGAATAACACAGGTCAATCGGTGTAATATTATAATCAATGTGTAATATTTTCCAGCAGTGGATTTTGGTGAAAAGGTGAAAGTACTGTATTTACAGTAGATTTACCCGGTGGGTTGGAGTTAGAGCCAGCACACGTGGCTCTCCCCATGTCAAATACCAGGATGATCAGGGTGGGTACAATGCTTTTACCACAGTTTATTAAATCATAAAACGGCACTCTCACCTCATTGAGTTTCCATGCGGCTTCCTCCTGGCTATGCTAACTGATGAATAATTTCAGCCAATAAGAAGTCATGCCAGAATGAGTGTAGCACTGTGTTCACCCCTCCACTGTGTCCACCCTGGTCACATGACCACACAATCGTTGGTACGGAACGGTAAACTGCCCAGTGCACAGTCTGCATTTAAATCTCCCAGAAACCAATCTCCATGGTAACAGAGCTCTCCCCACTCTGGTGTCCATGTTAATTAACTGCAGGGCCCAAATCGAAGCGCGCCATCAGCAACAGGTGCTACCAGGGTTAAAGGGATGGGAAAAAGGATGGGAAACATTTCATTTAAAAATAAGACGAGGAACCCATCAGTCAGTGTCTAATCAGATAGGAATAAGCTCAACCCAAAACTAAAATAAAGAATTGTCAATAAGTCAGAAAACAGGTTTTATCTTCATCTGAAGGATGAACAACATGACACAACACATCAATTATTTCATGAGTTTTAATTGGATATTCTTCATACATGAGTGTGCAGTAGGCGCTTGAGTGAGGGTGTGTATTTGAGCCCATGTGTACTTGCTTTTGTGTGTGTACGTGCGTGTGTTTATGTCTGTGAATGTGTGTGTGCGTGTGTGTGCATGTACATGTATGTGTGTGTTTCTGCATGAGGCACAAAGACAGATATTTTTAGCTCAGTAATTACTGACCCAAAGTTTCTAAACCCAAGACAACGAATCAGCAGCACTGTTTTTTGTTAATGATCAAAAGAGGTGCACTTTAAAACAACTGCATTGCCAAAAGCAACAACCATCAACATGCAAACCAGAAAATCTTTAACAATAATAGAATGTAAATAAATAGCAGCAGGTTTGTGTGGGTGTTTTCAAACAACCAGCCATTGCACTTTCAATCATAAAACTCAGCTTAACTTTAGTTTCTACTAGGAGTAGGGGTTGGGGGGGGGGGGTTTCCCCATTGCATTAGTTCAGCCCGTAGATTCAGATTGGTGGGAAACTGGAGCATTACTTTGCCTCCAGCTGCCTACCCCTCCAAACATCCATGTTTCCATGACAACCCCCCCCAACTGTGACGTCGGAGTGATTTTCATTCAAATCACATGAAGCTACAAACATACAATGAAAAAAACAACTGGATTAAAATGTGTTGCTAAATCTGTGTCATAAACAAGCTACAAAATCAACAGTCAAGCTATTCTGTATTAGAGCACACTCTCATTCACACACACCCACAATAACACACACACACTCTCTCACACACGTACATACACATACACTCACTCACCCAGTATGACGGTATACCAATATATTAAAATATGAAATAGTACTATCATAAATTTAACGTAATACCGTGATAGTAAATCCCGTAGGAAAAGCTATTTTCATGCATGGAAAAAAAGATTTCATCCGTTACCTTACTAAAATGTATAAATAACCCATATTAACCCATACATGGGGTGTCTGCTAATGTAATTTAATCCCACCACCTCTTTGGCTGTTCTTGCATTTTGTTTTGTTTACAACACGATTGTGCACGTGCAGACAGCTCCCTCGCATATCCAAAGTCTAGTAGGTAGCTGTTATTAGCAAGCAAGGTTTTTTAACCTTATAAAATTTGCGATGTCTGACGCTGATTCCGATGAAGAGGCGGTCTGTAATTATGAATTATATCCCCCCAAAAAGCGAACTCCTTCATCCGTGTGGACTCACTTTTGATTCAGAAAAAAATAGTGTTGTTGTTGAGAATATAATGGCCAGAAGAGGGAACAAGTCAAACCTTGCATTCCACCTGTGAGTATCATCCTTCACGTTATGCTACAATGGAAAAAGTTAGTAGCTAAATATAGTAGGCTACTAGATCCGAAAATCTGATAACGCGATAAAGCAAAATGTTGCTTAATTCGCAAAGTTAATAGTTTAAATTGATTTAAACATACAATTACAATAGGTTGAACTATTTTTAGGCCATAAAATAAACAGATTAAGTTGTCAACTTTGTGTGATATTTTTTTTTGCTTAAAAACTGATACCATGATATAACAAAAACCGTGATATTATCGCGATTATCATACTGTCACGTCTCGTGTTCGTGTTTCCCGTAATTACGCGTTTGTAGTTTTTTCCATGTTTTCCTAGTTGTCTGGTCCGTGTTTTTCCTTTTGCTTACCTGTTCTAGTCTCGTCAGTGTATTATCAGTTTCACCTGTTTCTCGTTATGTCTGATGTAGTTAGCTGTTCGTTTCCCATGTTCATTTCCTGATTGTCTCGTTATTGTATTATCGTTTTCACTTATTTCCTCATGTGTCTGATTGCAGTCAGCTGCATTCATGTTTATTCCTGATTGTTTCTTGTTATGTCAAAATGTATTTAAACTGTGTGTTTTCCCATGTTCGTTGCCAGATTGTCTTGTGCTTTGCGTATGCCTACACAACTCTCCAGCGTGTCCTCGTCCTCGTCCTCGTCCTCGTCCTCGTCCTCGTCCTCGTCCTCGTCCTCGTCCTCGTCCTCGTCCTCCAGTGTTCATCTATATCTCAGGACTGCTTTCACGTTATCGACCTAAGCCTGCCCACTGACTACGCCTTGCCTGCCCCTGATACTACTGAAGCCCGGAACGAACTCTGCCTGTCCCCTACCATTCTTTGGATCCCTGCATTGCTCTGATTACTCCTGTGTGACCATCGCCTGTTTACAGAATAAAATACGTTATTGCATTTCTGGGTCCGCGCCTGGGGCCTCATTTATAAAACGTACTTACGCACAGATTTGATCTTAGAACGTGCGTACGCTCAAATCCACGCCAAAATTCAGATTTATAAAAACGGTCTTTGACGTGGAAAAGTACTCAGCTCCACGTCAGGTTTCAACTTGGCGTACGCACGTTTCCTTGTGGCAATGTTGGAGTACTGCAGGTATTCGCGGTCTCGTCTCTTCTCTGTCCTGACCCCTCGCTGGTGGACCTACCTTCCGCAATCGGTCAGGACCACGGAATTACTTGCGATCTTCCGCAAGAGACTCAGAAACCACATTTTCAGACTCCACTACCACTGAATTCTGTACATCTAGCTAATTGTCATCACTACTGCCTACTTGCTCAACACTATATACCCCTGCTTACACCATAAAAAAAATACAAATTGACTAACCTTTTCCTTCCCAGTGTTACAGGTATGGTACGCAGCTGCCTGCAATGGTCTATTGCTGTATTACTGCACTGATCTCTTGTGCGTACTATGATTGTTCCTATGTATTAATGTACATATTGTAAGTCGCTCTGGATAAGAGCGTCTGCTAAATGCTTAATTTATTAATAAATGTATTGTGCAAACCATTACGTATAGCCTAAGCAATGTGTTCAATCTGGTAATACTACTACTACTACTACTACTAATAATAATAATAATAATTATGACGAAACAATTAGGCAGCAGACGACATGTTGGCGCTGTTAGATTTCCGAATACATTTTACATTACATTTACATTTTAAAACAACATAAGCTAAGCTACTTGTGGAAAACAAAACAAAAACACATTGGTTTTAAAACTACCCCAATTAGCATAATTGACACATCCTTGAAATGTATTTAATACATATTATGGTTCCATGCGTGTAAAACATTTTGGTCAATCTGTAGGCTATAAAATGTCCAATAATGCAGTGGTTTGCAAGAGGAAGAATGGCAGCATTGTCACTTCTCGAAGATATCGCCAACCGCGCAATAAGAAGGGAATGAGTTATTAGAAATTTTTCTAATAAAAAGTTAAAAAGTTTTAAATCAGACCACTTTTTCTTTACATCCTTCAGGGACCTTTGCTGTCCCCCCACCTCGTTCACAGCCTGGGCTACAGACTGCCAGGCCACGTACTTGGTTTTACTGGTAAAGCCACTGGAAAGGCTCCCAAACAGCGTCCCTGCACGCATCTGCACCTCCGCCAATAGGACCTCGATTTCCGCCTCGCTAAAATTATTTTTCTTGCAGCTCGCCATTATCAAGTAGAGGATTTGGGTTTTTATTCGAGCTCCTTTATATGCTAATGATATTAATTAGGGGGCGTTTACAAGGCAGAGATCTAAAACCATTCACTTGCGCACAATTTCAAGATAATTAGCGATTTATAGATTTCACATCTGGGGGACTGGCGTACGCACGTTTTTTGGTGCGTACGTTCAGTTTCTCTGAATCATACCTACGCACATTTCTGCATACGCACAGCTGCACTTGCTGCTATTTTATTGTTTTATTCTATTGAGTGTGGCCGCAGCCTATTGTCCAGGGGAGCCACCGTAAATTCCTCTCTATAAGCTGTCCAGAAGGATTGATGCAAGTTTGTTTGAGGGTTTGAGCAAGTGATGTGATGTGATGTGACGGAGTGAGTAGGTGTGTGAAGGACTAAGCAAGTATAAGATTGAAAGTTTAAGCAGTCTGCCTTTTTAAAGGATTCATGCTGTGTCAGTGTACGGATTTCATTTTGTTGATTTGTCTGACCTGGTTAACAGGGGTCAGATGGGAGCTGCCGTATAATTGTTTTATCTACTCATTCTATGTTTTATGTCATTCCCTGTTGTAAAGCACTTTGAGCTGCATTTCTTGTATGAAAGGTGCTATATAAATAAAATGTTACTTACTTACTTACTTACATTTCAGAAATGATCTTAGATCAAATATAGGATGGTTTCTACGCAACTTTTTATAAATGAGGCCCCTGGTTTTCTGGTACCATTCCTAACACATACCATGAAAATGTCATACTGTCACAGCCGATATGAAACAACACTCACACACACAAACTCTTTCACACACACACACACTCTCTCTCTCTTTCTCCCCACACACACACACACACACACACACACACACACAAACACACCCTCTCTTACACACTAGAAGCAATCAGAATTGTGTGTGTGTTGAGTGAGAATTTGCTCTCTCTGTTTCAGTGGAAAGATACAACGTGCATTTTAAACAAAAGGGTTTTAAGACATATGGGATGGTTGGATGTATTTAATCTTGGATTTAGAGTCTAGAAGCAGGATCGCACTTGACAATTGGGGTTGTTGACACCCCGAAGACTGCCTGCCAAGATTTGAAACCCGCATTTCCGTTAGGACATGGATGTTACATTTACTGAACTGGACATTGGTGGTGATATATTGATTTTGTTGATGCGTTAATGCTGTATGGGTATGTCGGGGATGTGCATTTTGGTTATCCTGCGCAGGAAAACAGGATATGGTCCAGCCTAACATAAATGCTCGTAATTCAAGCATGGTGCCATCCTTGACCGGTTTATTGCTCTATGAATGAAACCAGGTCAATAAAGTATGTAGCTCTGGAAACCAGTGTAGGGAAAATTTATAAGATATGTACCGTGCAACATTTTAGTAAATTAAAATGAATTTTATTCATTATCGCTTCCATATTATGAGGTCAATCATACCACGTTCAACCTCCGGTTTTCTCTGGAGCGATTTGGGGAAGATGATCAGGACAAACAATACAATTGACATTAAGTACATTCAGACAACATATGCCACGGACATTGTGTTTGCTCCTGTCCCTGTAACAGCCATATAGGAGTTGAAGGGCTTAACCTCTAGACCCAGGACTGACTATTCAGCGCAGCGGAACTGGGGCTGTACCACGCGCCTTGCAGCCTTGCTCCTGGCTTGTTACACCTTCCCTTTCTGGCGCTAAAGGGGAAGAAGACATACGTTGAAACAATGATTTGCACACTTATTTCAACCGTAGCAAAATCTCACAAAACAGACATTACACAATACATACCAGAGAGCATACAAGACAAGGCAGTATAACACATTCCCCAAACATGCAAAACTAGAACGCAGAACGCCCAGAGCCTTCGTTAAGTGAATTAACTCCCCAAACTGGATTTGAATATTCCTTTTATACACCTCTGACCAGCCTAGACAGTATTCCACCTGTTGGTTGTTCCAAAAAATTGTTGTTTAAATAACCGGACCAGCTGCACACCTTCAGAATAACATCCATTCTTTCCCATATTTTGTATTTGGCCTGATTGCTGGTTTTTATTGCAGCTGGAATAACATTGACCAACAGAAGCCACCCATATTTTGTATTTGGCCTGATTGCTGGTTTATTGCAGGACCCTGGCAGCGGAAGGGGATACTGGGTGCCCCCCCACTCTGAGGGTATGTTGGTTCATTATCACAGGACAGTGTCAAATCCTTTGATGGTTGCAAATTCCCAAGCCACCCCCTTGTCCAATGATGAGTTAACCAGATAACAGAACTCAGTGCAGGGGGAGAGGCTGGCTATTAAAATAATAGAGCCAGCTCTTTCAACCCTACACCAGCAGAGTCCATGGTGGATCAGCACACCAAACTTACAAGCCTATGTGACACACCACAATTTCAGGGTTCTACCCATGAGCTGGAAATTATGGATCATGGAGAAAATAATTATGGCCCACCAGATTGAAACTGGAGGTCAACATGGTATGATTAGTCTTGTCACGTGGTAGCAATTTTCTTGAGCATATTTTGTCTCTCTTTTGTTTCGCCCCTTGATTGTATCATTGTTTTATTGTCTAGAGTTATTCCTCCTGTGTCTCCTTTCATGCCTTATTTAAGTTACCTGTTTTGTTTAATCTGGGCTCTGGCTTGAATGTTTGTTCCTAGTGCCAGCTTATCTTTGTGTATTGGCCCGCTCATTCAGAGTTTAGACCTTGCTTCTTGAGTAGATTTGTGTCTATATTTTTGAGTTCTCATGTTTGATTTAATTAAACAATCAGTTCATTTTGGATTCCTGCCTTCTGTTTCGTCTCTGCACCTGGGTCCTATCTCTCTGCATCGTTTCAGTGATCTGTTCAAGGTTTTTGGCAGTTTGAGAGGAGTCTAGTCTTCAATGGTGATTATACACATTCCTGCTTTCTTGGGAGATCTGGTCCCAGCTCAGACCTCAGCTGTGTGTGTTTTTAGAAAGAGACAAACTTGTTTTGGTATCATTTTCTTCCACTTCATCTATTTTGTGATTGTTACATACCAATTTTGGTCTATGATTTAGTATTTGTTAAGGTACTTTAACCTATGTCTGTAGATTGTATATTTAATATTTTGCCTTTGTCTAACTGTTGTAACTTAATAAACAAGCTGTTCATTTTATTTGAATTGTGAGTTGTATATTTTGATGAAGGCTGATCCACCACTTTGTTCTGCCTATCAACGAATTTGGTAATTTCATTGATAATTGGTATCCTGTGTAGTAATTATTATATGAAATCAAATAAATATATTTTACATGTAGGATAAGTGAGGAGTTTTAATATGTAATACCACTTGTGTTCAGTATTCAGTGCTGAACTTTAAACAAGGGCATTTGACTGTTAAGGCTACTGGATTCAGTTTTATTAAAACTTCACTGTTCATATATGTGTGTCCAAACGAATGTATGCTTTATAAACGTCTTTGACGGTTGAATTTTTTTTTAATTTGACGATGGACATGTACGTAGGTAATGAATAAGGAACTCAAGAGTATATTAAAATATGGGAGTTATATATTGTGAGCTCAGTGGAAAGATCGGAGACAATTCCAGCGCCATGTAGGATGGTGACTTGTGAAGTATTAAGTACTAGGTTTAGAGGGTGAGTTCCAGGATTGGAACTGGAGAGAGAATCTTGGTTGCCTCTGTCACATTATTAATTGCTGCGATGGTGTTGGAGTTACTGGTGAACAACACGTCTGAGGAATTGGTTGCAAACAGAAACCCAGGTGCGGAGGCATTATGGGTATTGAACAGGGTCGGCCTGTATTTATTATTTCCATGATTAATTGCTATCAGAATGGAATTGTACAAATTTTGTAGCCATTCACACAATAGGATAGCAGAAGACACAATGAAAATGGGGTCAGCATGGTTGTGTAATTCGTGAATTCACTCGTCCAGCTGATGACTGTAGGTAGATGTGGGAATGAATGTATAGTAGGTTTGGCTTGGATATTTGCTTTGGGAAGGCTGACTCCTGGTTGTGGACCAGAGTTGTGCCAACTTCCCCTTGGCAAAAATTCAGGCCCTCAGATGTGGTCAGAGGTTGTTGTGCATGATGTTCTCTTCTGGTGCCAATCCCCATAGCGGACCATAGTTGCACTGGCACCCCCAAGCATGAATAAATTAGGGAAAGTAAGGAGGAGAGTGGGGAGGTGGTGGGACACAATGGGCCGCTGTTTGTAGTATTGGAGATACAAGGAAGTGAGGGGAGGTATTTGTTTATATACTACGTCGGGAGGAGGGGGCGGGGGTTATGCATGAGTGGTGGCAGGTGATCGTGGGGGAGGGCGATTTCTCTTCTGGAGGTGGGTCCTTTCATTTGGATTCAGCACACCCTAATGTATGCAAATCACCCCGATTTTTCGGTTGTTTAGGTCATTTAGGCAATTTTCGAAATGAACACAAGTTAATAGCCATGAAAACGAATTACATGAAAATGCCGTCCTCAAGCGCCAGGGGTGGTAAAAGTACTCAAAAGTTATACTCGAGTAAAAGTATAGATACTTAATACAAAAATTACTCCAGTAAAAGTAGAAAGTCCCCCATTCAAACACCACTTGAGTAAAAGTACAAAAGTATCCGATTTAAAATGTACTTAAGTAACCAGAAGTAAAAAGTAAATATTCAAATTAATTGTAAATAGCCATAAATAAGCAGACCAATTGTTGTGGGAGTGATATGCAATGTTTTAATTGAATATGAATGACAATTGACAACAAACAGAGACAGATCTACAGTCAATCCCCCACCCCCTTATTTGTGTGTGTGTGTGTGTGAGAGCCAAGAGGACAGGAGTGCATTGACTTGCATGCTCTGTGAAATCCTACAGTAGTACAATCCTGCAGATCAGAACACTGCAAATAAAATAAGTGATAAGATTACAACACTGCCAATACGATTTGCAATCATAAGGGACAATAATACAACTATTAGAGACTTTTGCAATGAGGGTGAACCATCCCTCCCTTTAAGTTGAAATATCTTCAAAAGAAACTCTCAGGCTAGGCTACACAGAATCTGACTGGCACCTTAACGCAGTATAGGGGTTGAACTAAAGTGTGTGACCCTGAAATTACATTATGAAACTAACATCTGCATGAAAGCAGCAGAAGTTAAGAGGTAAAAGATACAAGGTAAGACAACTATTAGAGAATTGTGCAATGAGCGTGAACCATCCCTTTAAGTTGAAATATCTTCAAAATAAACTCTTAGGCTCTCTCTCTTTACACAGAATCTGACTGGCTAGCTCATTTGTAAGACGGGTTACTATTTAAGGCTGTAAAAGCTTCTGTTCAGCTTCAGCAGAAGCTGATTTTCAAAATTGCTGGAGTCGATCCTTGCTCTCCTAGGGCTAAATAGAAGCCCTGCAATACTAAACAGCCTTTCACACGCAGCTGAGGCAGGAAGAGGCGTGTTTAACTTGATGGACACCTTACAGACGGAGGGGAAGGTCTTCAGCAGACTGGTGTTGTCAGCAGAGCATGCCAGATATCCCTCAAGTTCTTTTGAGGTTTCTTGTGCAGTTGTCTTGATGGACGAGAAGAAGTCGTCATCATCAGAAGCGATGGGGCTACCGAGGGCCATCAAGGGCTCCATGTCCAGATTGATGTAGTCCAGTCCTGAAAAACAACGCATGTCCCATACACATGCAGAAATTGAACAGAATGGCATTCAGAACATTAGTCAATGACAGCCAAAGTACATATTTTCCATAGGTCTAATCTTTACTGTAACTCTCATTTGGCAAATAGCCATGGTATCATTCTAGACAGTTAATTGAGACATAGCATAGGCCTAAACCTTTCCACCTCAGGGATGCATGCAACACAAGCTGTATTTTCATAGAATGCATAGCCTACCGTGGTATATTATTCCTTTCTTATTTGAATTATTTTGTGTTAATCTACTGCATAGGTTTTGTTAATTGTTTACCCTCTCTAACCCTCAATGAGAGGAATGGAGTTGGGCTATGAGCCCGGCCAATTCTGGCCATAAGGACATCGGTATTGCATTGGTCAAGCAATGAACTGATCATATGTTAAGAGAACGATTACAAATGCATCATTATATCTGTGAACCCCCCCCTTTAATGTGAGGTTGAATGTATATCATCTGCTACCATACATATATATATTATTTTGAAAATAAATACAAAATATCTGTTTACAAAAGAAGCAGGCTTTTCCTTACCCTTTTTGAGGATGGCTTCGTCTTTGGTCCACGATGTCTTGAATTTTAGCAGCAAGATGGCGGCTGCAATCAGTTCTGGGTCTTCCAAGATTTCGCTGAAGCGGTTCTTCAAACCCAGTTGAATGGCATCAACAAGTGGCTTGGAAAACTTTAAGGATGGCTTGATCCGATCCAGTTTTGTCTTCAGCTGAGTCAGAGTGGGAAGAAGCCATCCCATCTGTATGTTGGTTTCAGCCTGCAGAATATCGATAGCCTTGGCCACTGGACTCATGGTTGCTGAGTATTCTGCTAAGAAGGCCAATTCTGATGGATTGAGCCTGTGACACACAAAACGTTTCAATTCAGTCTGGGGTAGTTTATGTTTATGTTTATTTAAGGATCCCCATTAGAAACACATGGGTATGCCTCTAATCTTCCTGGGGTCCTGAACATAGAAAATACAATACAGACATGCAAAAAAGTACAAGACACTTTAAAATATAAAAACAATCAAGAAAGTAAAAGTAAAAGACACATTACGATATAAAAACAAATCAGGCATATTAAACAGATACACAAATGAGAGAAATTAAGGATGAAGTAGTAACAGACTTAACATTGCAATTAACCATAAAATCAGAGAGAGAGAGACACTTTACAGATATAAAGTGATACTAAAGCAGGCAGACTAGACAGATAAACGAGTAGTCATAGTGAGATAGTTGAATCCAATATTAGGTAGTAGCTTTAGAATGGAATATAATGTTCAGTTAGGGCTTTAGGATGTTTAGAGTGGGGCAGTTGTATTGGGTTGATTAGTGTGGGGTAGTTTCAGTGAGTGGGTGGGGTTACTGTACTGGGGTAGTTAAGTTTTAAGTAGTTATGAGTGGGGAAGTTGTAATGGGGGAATTAGTGAGTGTGTAGTAAAAAATATTGGTAAACAGTACTCACATTGGAATTTTGAATGATGCGCAGACATCTCGGATGGCTCCCTCTCCTTGTTCTTTGACGATCCTTACTATTCTCTCCACTGCGAAGAACATCGAGTTCCATCTAGTTGCATTGGGCCGTATTAGCTGAAGTTTGCATGCATCTTCGATGGTTTTTGCAGCAGTAGCGGATCGCACACTCTTGTTCCATAGTGCCTGGCACTTTGAAAATGAGGATCTGGACACTTTTTTGTAGGTCTCATTTGAGTTTGCCTTTAAAGCATCTACTGTTGACACCAGATTAAGAAGGTGGCATGCGCAACGCTGATGCTTGGGTAGATGATACTCAATGCCATCGCCTTCATCAAGCACACTTGTCACTTCTTGGAAGTTAACTTCACCCTCTTCCTCCTCTTGAATCTCTTCCTCATCTTCCTCACCTGAGCAGCTTGCTTCTTCAGTGTCAGTCACATTGTTGTTTTCGTCTTGTTGGGCTCCATAGACGTGGAATGCTTTTATAAAATTCGACCCATTGTCAGTCGTTGTTCTAACGATCTTGTCACGAATCTGGTATTCTGCATGGATGTCATTTAATGCACCAGCTAAAACGTCAAACGTGTGAGAGCCTTTTAACTGCCTACATGCTAGGGCTGCTGAGCGCCTGTCTAAACTGTCAGGATCAAGCCAGTGAGCTGTTACGCCAATGAAGCTGCGCCTCCTGGCGGTCCAGCAGTCTGTGGTGGTTGCGATGTATTCCACCTCCCTCATTGCCGCAATCACTTTCTTCTTCATAGTTTTGGTAGCTTCGGCTATACTTGACCGTAGAGTGGGACGTGACATGATGGTGGCATTGGGCTGGAGGTCCTGGATCAGGTCTTTGAATGCTTGTAGGTTCACCACACTGAATGGTTGAAGGCCTTCAATGACATACTTAATTACTGCTTTGTTTATGTTCACTTGTGACACTCGCTTTCTAGACATATCCAGCTTGAGCTGCTTGGTAGTACTGGCACTGCTGGCAGGAGGTGTTTCGTGAAGCTTCCTCTTCTGTGAGCTGCTGTGACTCTGAGTCAATTTAGAGTAACTCTCTAACTGATGGGGATGCTTTCTCTGCAAAAAAGAGAAATATAATTTATAAATGTTCTTTTTCCTAAATATAAAACTGTTAAACATAATTTCTCAATAACAATCTTATACACGTGGCTTCCCTTACAAAAAAAAGAACTGCAGTGAAAAAGTTTTTTCGTGTCCAAAACATTGCATAATACTGTAATCAATCATTAGTATTACAACAACTACAGTAATATTGAAGTGCAGTTATACTGTAATCATTACAACTGCAGTTGAACTGCAGTATTTTTTGTAAGGGAATTTGACATGGCAAGGAGGTCCAAGTTATCAATGCAGTGATAGCCAAGTTAGCTAACGTTTGCTCACTCTCAGTCCAAAATTATCCATCCCACCCTGATGATACCGCTAACGTTGCACTTAATTTCGTTAGCACCAGCTACGTTATCATATAAATATCCGACCGACTGTTTCTTTATAACATTACGTTATCGATAGCTAACGTTAATGTTGCCAGACTTTGGAGTAGGGATGTTAATGATTAATCGATGATCGATTAATCGCCGTTAAGAATTTGATCGATCAAGCATATCTAATTAACGATTATGTATGTGTTACAGCTCTATGGTCTCGTGCCTTAGCAGCACAGTGGAGTTATCCAATAGCACGAACTCTAGTGAGTGTAATAATATTGCTTTGAAACAACAGGTAAAACCTTGTTGATTTTATTAAATATATCTAGCAATATTGTAACTTGGTCTGGGAAGACGAAAAAGTAACCTGCCGGCATCAATGCAACATGTGATGCCGTGAGGATAAGTGTTGTTGTAGTCTACAGTAGCCAACCTTTGGTTTGTCAAGACTACAACGCAAGGAAACGTAACAGCTATGCTTGTGTATGAAATTTCAAGAAGGCTACGTATCCATCCATCCATCCATCCATCTTCTACCGCTTCTCCGGGTCGGGTCGCGGGGGCAGCGTCCTAAGCAGGGAGACCCAGACTTCCCTCTCTCCCGGCCACTTCGTCCAGCTCTTCCGGGGAATCCCGAGGCGTTCCCAGGCCAGCCGAGAGACATAGTCTCTCCAGCGTGTCCTGGGTCTTCCCCGGGGCCTCCTCCCGGTGGGACGTGCCCGGAACACCTCACCAGGGAGGTGTCCAGGAGGCATCCTAACCAGATGCCCAAGCCACCTCATCTAGCTCCTCTCGACGCGGAGGAGCAGCGGCTCTACTCTGAGCCCCTCCCGGATGACCGAGCTCCTCACCCTATCTCTAAGGGAGAGCCCAGACACCCTGCGGAGGAAACTCATTTCAGCCGCTTGTATTCGCGATCTCGTTCTTTCGGTCACTACCCACAACTCGTGACCATAGGTGAGGGTAGGAACATAGATCGACCGGTAAATCGAGAGCTTTGCCTTTAGGCTCAGCTCCCTCTTTACCACGACAGACCGATGCAGCGCCTGCATCACTGCCGACGCCGCACCAATCCGCCTGTCGATCTCCCGCTCCATCCTTCCCTCACTCGTGAACAAGACCCCGAGGTATTTAAAATCCTCCACTTGGGGCAGGATCTCCTCCCCGACCCGGACAGTGCACTCCACCCTTTTCCGGCTGAGAACCATAGTCTCGGATTTGGAGGTGCTGATTCTCATCCCAGCCGCTTCACACTCGGCTGCGAACCGCTCCAGCGAGAGCTGGAGGTCACGGCCCGATGAAGCCAACAGGACCACATCATCTGCAAAGAGCAGTGACCCAATCCTCAGGCCACCGAACCGGACCCCCTCAACGCCCCGGCTGCGCCTAGATATTCTGTCCATAAAGGTTATGAACAGAACCGGTGACAAAGGGCAGCCCTGGCGGAGTCCAACCCTCACCGGGAACAAGTCCAACTTACTGCCAGCAATGCGGATCAAGCTCTGGCACCGGTCGTACAGGGACCGAATGGCCCGTATCAAGGGGTCCGGTACCCCGTACTCCCGGAGCACCCCCCACAAGACTCCTCTAGGGACACTCCCCGAGGTGTCCGACGGACATCCGACGGACCCTCCTCTCCAGAACCCCTGAATAGACCTTACCAGGGAGGCTGAGGAGTGTGATCCCCCTGTAGTTTGAACACACCCTCCGGTCCCCTTTCTTGAAGAGGGGGACCACATACCAAGGCTACGTATCAATTTGTAAAAGCAGCATAGTAAGCTACACGTTTACCGTAATGTCCACTATTTGAAATGTATAGTTAACTCGTTCTCTAGCAGGTTAACCTCGATAAATATGTTTCGGTTTGCACAGGAATATATATAGGCTACATATCTTTTAACATTTTAGCAATAATGTGTGTCTCATTAGCCCAACCGATGTGGGGGTTTTTCTGTAATAAAAATGCGTGCATAGGTCTATCATCTAAATGACAACGTTAGCTAACAAGTGTCAGTTTAATACTGCAATGTGTGACGACTACGGTAACGTTCAGGCGATAACTTGTGTTTCTATCCACATTCCCCGTCCTGTTGGGAAATCTGTAGATTCCCCGTGTTTCCACATGAACCATAACATATACACTAGCAGCCTCGATACGCTAACGATGGTCTTACTGTGAGCAGGCTGCGCACAAAGCTCACCCCTGAACATGTGGATATGCTTATATTCTTAAATAAAAACCAGTAAGGGGACGAGTCGGGACTCGCAAGTTAGGAGGTAGGCTTTTTATTATTTTTTTCAAGTTGCCAAGCCTCCGCTGTCGGACAGCCCTTTTCATTTCAAAAGGACTATTGTTTTCGTTGTTAGGCCTACTGTATGGTGTTTCATTTCCTTCATAATTCTTAGTTTTATGCTGTTAAAATAGGCCCGTATCTCAAAAGTTTGAATAAAGCTTTGATTGAGGCAAAAAACGCGCATTTTTTATTCTCTGTCATACGCTACATTTTGCTGTTTTTTTTAAAGATTAATCGATTAATTGTTTGTTCACGTGGGCGACGATCGATCAAGGAAATTTCTTAAAATTAGCATCCCTACTTTGGAGTGGTGGTGGAGACGTGATTAACGTTAGCTTAGCTAGCTCTGTATCATGTCGTCAGCTAACGTTAGCTAAATGAATGCACATAGTAACATTAAAGTTAGCTCACCTCAATATGTTTTCTCAAATTTGAGGGTGAATTTTTGAATGCCAAAATTTCGTTCACCCGTGGTAGGCAAAGAAGACATTTCAGCCGATAAGAATCTCCCTTGACTTCGGTGAATTCGAACATATCCTTAAGATATGGCCATGGGTGATCCCTGTCCGTTTCATCATTGCTGGCGGCAGCGAGAGCATCTTCACCTGCTGCTTCTGCCATCTTCTTCCTGTAGCAATGACGATGACGTGCTGCTGAGCGAGCGGGCCATATCCCATATGCTGGCAAATTGAGTTTGCGTGCTTTAAAAAAAAAAAGGAAGCTTTTTTTTTCATCGGATTGGAAATGTAACGAATACTTGGGAGGGGGCATGGGGTAATGTATCGGAGTAAAAAGTAAACATTTTCTTAAAAATTGTAGTGGAGTAAGAGTGAAAGTAGGAGCAAATAAGACATACTCAAGTAAAGTACAGATCCCCGAAAAAAAAATACTTAAGTAATGTAACGAAGTAGGCGGCATGGTGGTGCAGTGGATAGCACTGTCGCCTCACAGCAAGAAGGTCTCGGGTTCGAATCCAGGCCGGGGGCCTTTCTGTGCGGAGTTTGCATGTTCTCCCCGTGTCCGCGTGGGTTTCCTCCGGGTACTCCGGTTTCTTCCCACAATCCAAAGACATGCACGTTAGGCTAATTGGAGAGTCTAAATTGCCCGTAAGTATGAGTGTGTGAGTGAATGGTGTGTGTGCCCTGCGATGGATTGGCGACCTGTCCAGGGTGTATTCCTGCCTCTCGCCCGGAACGCATGCTGGGATAGGCTCCAGCCCCCCGTGACCCTGACCAGGAATAAGCGGCTTAGATAATGGATGGATGGATGGATGTAACTAAGTATTTTTACTTCGTTACTTACCACCCCTGTCAAGCGCCAATCAAGCCACTGCCTTGAAAAACACATCAATCAACAAACGAGTCATGCTATCTATTCAGTTATCTGACAGCGGCTCAGGGATAATGCAGGGTATACTTAATGTTTCCAGGCAGCGTAGGCATTGTTAGAACTTCTATTTTACCTTCTCACCATGTCTAGAGTTTACACACTCTTTCTCCCGTTCCTGTGTTCATAATTCATGCCTCATTGCCTTGGCCAGAGATGCTTCTGATTGCTTTGATTTTACACAAAGAATGCTATAAATACCACACACAGAACCCCTGGTAAACCAACAGAGAGAATAAATATAATAAAAAGTGTGATAAATGGGTAGATATAAAGCTTCATAATCTGCTGTGGTTCAGGGTTGTGGTTATTCCTGTGCTGTGCGGTTTGTGCTGTGTTTGTGTGTATGTATTTGTATGTTAGTGAGTGTCTTAGTGTGTATGTGTGTGTAAATTAGGGGTGTGACGGTATACCGGTATGACGGTATACCATGATATTAAAATATGAAATAGTACTATCATAAACTTAACGTAATACCTGATAGTAAATCATGTGGCAAAAGCTATTTTCAGGCAGGGAAAAAACAAATTCAACCGTTACCCTACTAAAATAAATCTAAGTCTAAATCACCCATATTAAATCATAATAACTGGACCTGGCGTGTCTGCTAATGTCATTTAATCCAACCACCTCTTTGGCTGTTCTTGCATTTTGTTTTGTTTACAACGTGATTGCGCATGTGCAGACAGCTCCCTGGTAGGTAGCTGTTATTATCTAGCTAGCTACACAGCATAAATCTCTGTTTGCAGTCACTTATAAAACTTGTGATGTCCGACACAGATTCCAATGCTGAGGAAGTCTGTAATGACAAATTATATCCCCCAAAAAAGTGATCTCGTTCATCCGTGTGGACTCACTTTGGATTCAGAAAAAAAGATGCTGTTGCTAAGTAACTAAAAATAGTACTAGATCCAATAAGCTGATAATGCAATAAAGCAAAATGTTGCTTAATTCACAAAGTCTTGTTTCAAACTTTACTTATTTACAACACAAAGGTTATTGTGCTTCTGGCCATATTCAGTTCAAGCCTAAAACCTGAAAAATAGGGAAGGAAAGGATCAGGAAATGCATCTAGTGCTACTCATTTGACAGTTCTGTTTTCTGTTTATTATCATTTTCAATTATTGAGAGTAGGTCTGCACATTGTGTTGTATGAGCTATATACAGTAGGCTCCATTTTTATTCACACCCTTGATAAAGATGAACAAAAGAGATCGTATAAAATAAACTATATATGTAATGAGGTATATTTTATGCTCAAAAAATTCAGAAAAACATTTTGTTTTATTAATAATACTTTGTTCCATAAAACTATTATTCATACCCCTAACATTATTTTAAATTTACTTAAAAAAAAACAAATCTTTATAAATATAGAACTTATTTGAAGTTCATTGGAAGGTTATGGAACTATAGTAGCCTACAATGATCTACAATGATGTCCTGTTTCCCTAGAGTATAAAAAAGAGGGAACACACGTTTGAAATACTGTGGTCAGCCATCATTATGGTGAAAGGCAAAGAACTCCCTGAAAGCGTCACATTTACATTTACATTTTAAGCATTTAGCAGACACTCTTATCCAGAGCGACGTACAAGATATGCATAAATACATAGTAGGAACAATCATAGTTTGCGCAAGAGATCAGTGCAGTAATACAGCGATAGACATCATTGCAGGCAGCTGCGTACCATACCTGTAACACTGGGAAGGAAAAGGTTAGTAATTTCATTTTTTTTTTTTTTTAATGGAGTAAGCAGGGCTATATAGTGTTGAGCAAGTAGGCATTAGTGATGACAATTAGCTAGATGGTCAGGACAGAGAAGAGACGAGACCGCGAGGAGTGGCTGCCAGGCGCCTGGAGGGATGGGGCAGTCAGTTTGCCAGAGGAGGCGGATCGGAGGGGTCTGGCTGGGGTATAGGGAGTGATGAGTGACTGGAGGTATAGGGGAGCAGTACCTCTAGCCGCTTGAAAAGCAAGCACCAGTGATTTGAATCTGATGCGTGCTGCGATGGGGAGCCAGTGCAGAGAGGAGAGTAGAGGGGTGACGTGGGTGAACTTCGGCTGGTTGAACACCAGACATGCGGCAGCATTCTGGACTAGTTGCAGTGGCTTGATGGCACAGGTCGGTAGGCCTGCCAGCAAGGAATTGCAGTAGTCCAGACGTGAGATCACCAGGGCCTGGACCAGGAATTGTGTGGCCTCTTGGGTGAGGAACGGTCGGATCCTCCGGATGTTGTGGAGGGAGAATTGGCAGGTCCAAGTGATTGCTGCAATGTGGCCCGAGAAACACAGCTGGTTGTCCAGGGTCACTCCAAGACTCCTGGCAGACTGGGACGGAGACACTATGGAGCTGTCCACGGTGACTGATGCATCAATCATCGGGGAGCCCTTCGCTGGGCGGAAGAGCAGCTCTGTCTTCCCCAGGTTCAGCCTCAGGTGGTGGGTGGACATCCATGCAGAGATGTTGGTCAGGCATGCAGAGATCCGTGCCGGGACCTGGGTCTCAGATGGAGAGAAGGAGAGAAAGAGTTGAGTGTCATCGGCATAACAGTGATAGGAAAAACCATGAGCAGAGATAACAGAACCAAGTGACTTGGTGTACAGGGAGAATAGGACGGGGCCTAGCACCGAGCCCTGCGGGACTCCGGTAGAGAGAGTGTGGGGAGAGGAGAGGGATCCTCTCCAGGCCAGACCGGTCAGCCAGGTAGGACTTGAATCATGTCAATGCAGATCCAGAGATTCCCATCTCAACAAGAGATGAGAGCAGGATCTGGTGGTCCATGGTGTCGAATGCAGCTGACAGGTCAGACAAAAGGTTATTGACCTCTACAGATCAGGGGAAACTAAAAATGTAAAAGATACTGCTTTCCACTGTTGTGTTAATCATTAAGTTTAAGGCCACTGGAACAGTGGCTAACCTGCCAGGTAGTCTATCTTACCCCCACGTGTAGTAAGACGGATGGTTTGAGAGGCAAAAAGAAGTCCAAGGGGCACAGTTAAAGATCTCAAAAACAACTTGGTATCTTGGGGTTTTAAGGTGTCTAAAGCTACCATTCGACGATGCCTACATGACAATGTCCTTATGGCAGTTTTGCAAGAAGGAAGCCTCTTTTGAAGACAATTCACCAAAAAAGGCATCTTGAATTCATCAACCTACATCTGAACTATAATTTGAACCCTGTCTTGTGGTCAGGTGAAACAAAAATCTGACTTTTTGACATGCACATCATATATTTAGCAACCAAAGAATGTAAATAATGTTGAAAAGCACCTCATGCCTATAGTGAAACATAGTGGTGGATCTTTAATGCTTTGGGGTTGTTTTGCATCCACAGGTCTTGGAGGCCTTATTAAAATAGATGTAATCATGAACTGAAGCATGTACCAAGACATTTCGTCCAAAAACCTTGTTTGCTCTGCCAGGAAGCTACACCTTGGCTGCAGATGAACCTTCCAACAAGACAACAATCCCAAACATACATCCAAAGAAACTACGAAATGGTTGAGAGTACAATATCAATGTCCTGACGTGGCCAGCTCAGTCTCCAGACCTGAATCCAATTGAACATTTGTGGTTTGAACTAAAAAAAGCAGTCCACAAACGTCAACCCAAGAATCTGAAGGAACTAGAACAATTTTGCATGGAGGAATGGTTGAGGATCCCCCCCAAGAAGTTCCATAACCTCGTACGATACGACAGAAGGTGACTACTTGCTGCTATAATGGCCAAGGGAGGAACTACAAAGTACTGATAACATGGGTGTGAATATTTGAGATTCTTGATTTTTCTGGGGGAAAAAATCTAATTTGTGAACTGTTTGATTGTGGTTCATGCTCATGCATTATTATTAAAGTATATAATATTCATAAACTTTTCAGCATAAAATATACCCCATTACTTATGTAGTTTATTTTATACAATCCTTCTTGTTCATCTTTATCAAGGGTATGAATAAAAACGGAGCCTACTGTACATGGTTATTGACTTAAATATACAATTACAAGGAGTGAACTATATTCAGTTGCATTTTTTGTTTTAATTTTCAATTAAAATGGTATATAAATCTGAGCCATACAATAAAGAGATCGAGTTGTGATCTTTGTGTGATACAGACTTCCTTTTTTTGCTCAAAAACTGACACCGTGATATTGAGTAGTACAATTATCATACCATGAAAATGTAATACCGTCACAGCCCTATTGTGAATGAGTTAGTGTTTGTCTGTGTGTGTGTGTGTGTGTGTGTGTGTGTGTCTGTGTGAGAGAAATAAATTAGCGGGAGAAATTTCCTGTTGTTCAGTTCTCTTCTTTCTTGTTTTTTTTTTAAACCCACTCTGTCCCAAGAGACTGTACTGAGAAAAATATTGTGCTGCTTGTGCTACTGCCTGGGAAAACAACATTCTTTAAAAAACTTGTTTGAAGTACTTCTTTTTAATATATAAACTCTTGCAAGTAATGAATGTAAGTCATCTTTCTCTCTCTTCCTCCCTCACACACACACATTCGCACCCCCCTCCTCTCACTGCGGATGACTTTGCATCCTTTTTTTGCAGGAAAGTCAATGACATTCGCAACTCCTTCTCCCCAACCCCTTCCGCAAGTAGCCCTCCTCTCCCCACACCCGCAGGGCTTGGTGCTAGGCCTCCTATTCTCCCTGTATACCAAGTCACTTGGTTCGGTTATCTCTGCTCATGGCTTTTCATATCACTCACCTCTGACCTGTCAATTCACCCTCCACAACATCCGGAGAATTCGCCCTCACCAAAGAGGCCACACACTTCCTGGTCCAGGCTTTGGTGATCTCACATCTGGACTACTGCAATTCCTATACAATCAAGCCACTGCAACTAGTGCAGAATGCCACTGCATGCCTAGTTTTCAACCAACCAAGTTCACACGTCACTGCACTACTCACCACACTACACTGGCTCCCTATTGCAGCAGGCATATCAGGCTGCAAGGGGAACTCCTACCTCCGCTCATCACACCCTACACCCCAGCCAGACCCTTCCACTCTATCTCCTCCGACAAACTGACTGTTTCATCCCTGCAGGTGCCCAGCAGCCGTTCCTCGCGGTCTCACCTCTTCTCTGTCCAGAGCCCCCAGTGGTGGAATGATCCTCTGAACTCAGACATCATCTGCAAGAAAAACCCACCTCTTCAGACTCCACTACTACTGGTTATATACATTAATTAACTGCCATCACCACTGTTTATGTGTTTAAAAATGTAATACAATGAAAAAAATAATTTCCCCCACAGGTATGATGTGCAGCCAACAATGATGTCAGTGCAGTGTTACTACACTGATCTTTTGCACAAACCATGATTAATCTTACCATGTAGAAATGCACTTTTTATAAGTCACTCTGGATAAGAGTGTCTGCTAAATGCCTAAAATATAAAAAATGTAAAACTGTACCCACACATACACATACACACACACACACACACACACATAAACAGACAGATCCACACATACACATACATACACACACACACACACACACAAACACATCCACACGCACACATAAACACACACACACACAAACAAACACACACACACACACACACGTACAATAACAACTCTTTACTTTCAGCCTTTACAGATGATTGAAGCAGTGTATGTCCAAAATGACACGTAATTAATCAGCTATAGTTTTCAGCTCTGGGGAGCCGAGGGTGTGAAGCTTCTTCACAGCATGCAAAGTGGCAGGTCTCCATGGTGCACAAAACAAGCTTTGTGGCCCAAACAATTAGCATTCTTTGTTCTGAGCTCGTACTGGACAACAAAAAAAGACACTCAGCAATCATAATGCCAATCATCAAGGTTACAATTATTCTGCCTGTCACAGACGGGTCTATTTTTCTGAAAGAAACCCGAGGGTGCCGCCACATGACGATCATGGCTACTGCACATTTTTTTAATCGTCTTTCATTGTCAGGAGAGAGCGAGTTTTTAAATGCTACCACTAAGTGATCATTGATCATTTCATGTGGGCCAACTTTAGAAAAAAACATTACCAATGTCTCCTTCCTCACAAATCCTACGTCAACGTTAACCCAAAGTAAGCAAAGTTATCCCTGAACCCCAAAGTAAAACTTTAGAAAACTGTAATCCTTTTAATTAAAAAAAAATCTTTCTTCCTCCCTGATTGGAATCACCAAGTGTGCCTTTAAAGACAACACTGTGGTACTTGCTTGTTCTCCTCCCATGCACTCACCAGTGAGCCAGTACATTTTTACCCCGTACAGGCCACACACAGTACTACAGAAGAGTCAGTGATTATTTTCACACTACAGGCCACACACAGTACTACAGGAAAGCCAATTACTATTTTCCACCCTACAGGCCACACACACACCGCCCTATAGGCCACACACAGTACTACAGGAAAGCCAAAGACTCTTTTACACCCTACATGCCACAAACAGTACTGCAGGAGAGCCAATGACTATTTTCCACCTTACAGGCCACACTCAGTACTACAGGAGAGCCAATGACTATTTTACACCCTAGAGGCCACACACAGTACTACAGGAGAACCAGTGACTATTTCACACCCTACAGGCCACATAGTGCTACAGGAAAGCCAATGACAATTTACACCCTACAGGCCACACACAGTACTACAGGAGAGCCAGTGACTATTTTACATCCTACAAAGTCACACACAACACCCTATAGGCCACACACCTACAGGAAAGCCAATGACTCGTTTACAACCTACAGGCCACACACAGTACTACAGGAGAGCCAGTGACTATTTTACACCCTACAGGCTACACACAGTACTACAGGAGAGCCAGTGACTATTTTACACCCTACAGGCCACACACAGTACTACAGGAGAGCCAGTGACTATTTTACAGCCTACAAGCCACACACAACACCCTATAGGCCACACACCTGCAGGAAAGCCAATGACTCATTTACAACCTACAGGCCACACACAGTACTATAGGAGAGCCAATGACTATTTTACGCCCTACAGGCTACACACAGTACTACAGGAGAGCCAGTGACTATTTTACACCCTACAGGCCACACTCAGTACTACAGGAGAGCTAGTGACTATTTTACACCCTACAGATCACACATAGTACTACAGGAGAACCAGTGACTATTTTACACCCTACAGATCACACTACTATAGGCAAGTTAGCACAGAAGAGAAGATATCTCTCATTGCTACACTAATAGGTAGTAGGTTCCTAGCACAACAGTAACTCAGCGGTAATTGAAGGAGCCCAGGCTAACTTAAACCTGCCTTACCCTGGAGGGATGGAGCTAATTGTGGCACTCCACTGTGGTCTTTAATTCATATCCAGCTAATGGCATAGCCCCAGCTCCTCTCCTGAGTGGCTCTGCTGACTGAGTCTTTAATGAACCCTAATTAACTTCAATGTAATGTTTTTACCTTGCTTAAAACGTCATGGACGTGATTGTTTCTTGAGCAGTAATTTTGTGGCATTTTGGGGGGATTTCTTAAAACAGAAGTTTACATGAAGGGCACTTAAAGGCCGTTATTGTTTATATCTTTCATTTTTTAACCATAACCATTCTAAATCATTCAGAGCAGAAGAAAAGTCTTATAAAATGGAAAAATTGTTGGTGGAGCAACATCCCCTTGGATAAGCAATTTGCCATGAAATGAAAAAGATAAAGGTAATGTATCTCTTCTTCAGTCCCAGAGAGAAAGAGACTGAATAAAAAAAATACAATCAAACATTAAACATTAAACACTTAGGGTTGTCAGTTATCTGCCATCAACATTTCAATGAAAGCAACAAATTAACAACATGCTTATCATTAAAGCAGATTCTGTTGAACCCACCATATAAGCTGGAGTGGATCAGCTTGCATTGAACCCTCAGTATGGACTGGACATCACCAGTTATGTTAGCTTAGCCCATGCACAGATATAAGAAGGAATAAGAATACACCGTGTTGGAGCAAAGTTCAAAGTTCATGGCAAATCTGCTCGGGTTGCCATGATTGTCATATATCCTCATTTTCAGTTGAAGTGTTTGAGAGGAGAGATGGTGGTCTTAAGCTCATATACCATGGTAGCATTCTCCAGGAGAAAAACGGAATTAATGCATGTGACACTGAGGTCACTGAGGCTCTTCACGTTGCTAAGTCCCGATCCCTTAGCGCCGTCCTCCTCCTCCTCGACCTGTCGGCGGCATTCGACACCGTGGACCACCGGATCCTGCTCTCATCTCTCGTCGAGATGGGAATCTCTGGATCTGCATTGACATGGTTTGAGTCCTACCTGGCTGACCGGTCCTACCAGGTGGCCTGGAGAGGATCCCTCTCCTCTCCCCGCACCCTCTCTACCGGTGTCCCGCAGGGCTCGGTGCTAGGCCCTGTCCTATTTTCTCTGTACACCAAGTCACTTGGCTCTGTTATTTCTGCTCATGGTTTTTCCTATCACTGTTATGCTGATGACACTCAACTCTTTCTCTCCTTCCCTCCATCTGATACCCAGGTCCCGGCACGGATCTCTGCATGCCTGGCTGACATCTCCACATGGATGTCCACCCACCACCTGAAGCTGAACCTGGGGAAGACAGAGCTGCTCTTCCTCCCAGCGAAGGGCTCCCCGATGAGTGATGCGTCAATCACCGTGGAAGGCTCCATAGTGTCTCCGTCCCAGTCTGCCAGGAGTCTTGGGGTAACCCTGGATAACCAGCTGTGCTTCTCGAGCCATATTGCAGCGATCACTCGGACCTGCCGTTTCTCCCTCCATAACATCTGGAGGATCCGACCGTTCCTCACCCAAGAGGCCACACAACTCCTGGTCCAGGCCCTGGTGATCTCACGTCTGGACTACTGCAATTCCTTGCTGGCAGGCCTTCCGGCCTGTGCCATCAAGCCACTGCAACTAGTCCAGAACGCTGCTGCTCGCCTGGTGTTCAACCAGCCGAAGTTCACCCACGTCACCCCTCTACTCTCCTCTCTGCACTGGCTCCCCATCACAGCACGCATCAGATTCAAGTGATGGTGTTGGTGCTTGCTTTTCAAGCGGCCAGAGGTACTGCTCCCCCATACCTCCAGTCACTCATCACTCCCTACACCCTGCCCAGACCCCTCCGCTCTGCCTCCGCTGGCAAACTGACTGCCCTATCCCTCCGGGCGCCTGGCAGCCACTCCTCGCGGTCTCGCCTCTTCTCTGTCCTGGTCCCTCGTTGGTGGAACGACCTCCCGCAATCGGTCAGGACTGCGGAATCACTTCCAATCTTCCGCAAGAGACTCAAAACCCACCTCTTCAGACTCCACTACCACTGAACACTGTCCATCTAGTCAATCTGTCGTCACCACTGTTTACTTGTTCCACAAAAAAAACAAAAAAAAAAACACCCACTAACTTTTTCTTTCCCAATGTTACAGTTATGATATGCAGACGCCTGCAATGATGTCTATTGCCATTTTACTGCACTGATCTTGTGCGCTATCTATGATTGTTCTTACCTTGTATTAATGCACATCTTGTAAGTCGCTCTGGATAAGAGCGTCTGCTAAATGCTTAAAATGTAAATGTAAATGTAAATGACACTGGAAGGGGTGGACGGAGGAGTGGAGAGGGCTGCGCCTCCCTTTTGGCTGCTGTCAGGTGTTCCTATTCCCTCCCACAACCTGGAGAATATTACAGGACCTTGGACAGCAGCGACCTCACTTACAGGCAGGCTCAGCTAAGGCTGATGAGCAATCAACTCAGGTTTGGCCATTAGGCTTTTAGAAAAGCCCAGCCTGACATACCTGTGAGAATTTTTTGGGATATGGAGGAAGAGGTGCTGTCTTTTTGTTGTTACCGTCTAATCCAGATTTTGGTTTAATTTTGTTTTCATGGTTTGTTTTATTTGTTTTGTTTTGTAATAATATAAAAAATAATACATTGGCTGCTGACCAATTGGAACTGCTTTTTGGTTTGTTTTTTCCCCATCCACGCATCACCTGGCATAGTGGCCTCCCTGCTACAATGCATTAATCTGTTTTATTTAATTTATTTTTTATCTATTTAAAAAAACTTCCCATTTTCCATTACAGCACACACTTTCACACAACACCGAAAGGCTGACACCTGGATTCAATCAATATTTGTCCACAACTTCCACTCACAAGTAAAATGAAAGATTTGTCTTTTTTCTTCACAAAAAGAAAAACAAGTTTGGCAACTTCAGAAATCTCTAAAATTATGTTTCTGAAAAAAGTATGCTTGCATTTATTTGAAAGTCAAAGTTAAAACCCCTTCTGCTCCACCCCGCTTTTCCCCAACATTCCATCCCAGTGCATATACATATATTTGTATAAATTAAATCCCCTATAACTTTTCAAATATGAGGGGCACATGAATGAAATTTGTATCAAATAAAAGGGGAGAATTGAGAGATTGTGTGATAGCATCCTAGTCTGAGTATAAATTACTTACCTCATGTTATTGTTAAATAAAATATAGAAAAAAACAATTTTATATGAAAAAATATATTTTAATGTATAATACTTCAAAAATATGAAAATAATGATATGGATAGCAAAGCTATATAACACCTCGATTTGTATCTATGTGATGTCATGAACTCCTGTACAACATTTGGAGGAGATAGAACAAATTACTAAAAAGCTACAACAGCTTTTGTAATTATAGACTCGGGTGTTTTTTGATACACAAATTTCCCATATTTTTCCAATATATGCATGTTGCCCAATTGTATTTGCGTATAATTTCTCAAATATGAGGGGCAGGTCCATGATCTTGGTATTAAATGAAAGGGTACAACTGGGAGATGTATGTGCATCTATGTGATGGCATTCTAGTCTGAGTATTAGTTAGGTACACCATGTTATTGTTGACTGAAGTACAGGAAACAACAGGCGTTTTTACTAAATTTATTGAAATATATATATTTTTTCATAGCATATGTCAATAATTGTATGACTGAGTACCATGTAAATACCTCAGATTGTATGTTTGTTATGTTCATAAACCCTAGGGAAAAGAATGGAGAATACTGAAGATATTACTCCAAGGCCAAATAGGTAATTGTAATCATAGTGTCAGGCAAAGTAGTGGCAATACAGCTGAAGGAATGTGTGATGTCCAGTTGAATCCCAGGTGCACATTTGTGCATCCCAGGTGCACGGTTGTGCACCCTGAATGATCCTCATCTCATGAAATAGACTAAAACAGAATAATTTGCATTATTATATGTATAATCACACTGCATAAAAAATACGTATAAAAAGTATATAAATAAATATGTAAATGAGATGTGCTACTGTTCATATCTGTAGGCCCGGAAGTAGTGGTAAAATGGTTTTGTTCGTAGTACGAATGCAATCCAAGGGGGCTAGCTAGCAATGAAACTATATTAGCATTGAAAATAAAACCAAAAAACAGCAAACACATACTTTGCTATGTAGCTAGCTAGCACAAGACATAATTGGAGTGAATATAAACATGGGTTTACCATAAACGTGTTCGCTACCGGAATGAAAGCGCTTCTGTCTTCACTCAGTAAACGATTTTAGATTCGGTAAACGAACCTCCATGTCTTGACATTATCAACTTCTGGGGATTTATTTTCCAACTTTACAAAGCAATGTACATGTCCTAACAAAACTTAGTAATACATATATCGAATTGGTGTGTGTTTGTATTCACAAGCACTGAAAGCTTTCGTGTATTTTACACAAACACTGAAGATTCCGCCTCAACCACAAATGGCTTCTTGGTTTCGCTTTACTTCCACAAAAAGTAACTGAAACTGATTGGTTATAAGATACGTGTCTCCTATCTGTATAATAGGATATAAAAACTGTCAATCAGTGATAATCAGGTTTCTTTGTGACAAATGAAAACCACGAAGAGTTAGGGCAAAGACAAACCCTTTTTTTTTTTTCTTGTTCCGGTTTTTAGCAATGTTTAGTTTGACGGATCTTGAATGAGGACAATGGTGGGATGAGGACAAAATACGAAATTAGTGCTATAATACTTATGACAATGTATATGTGTTTATACAGATTTTCAAGTGAACAAGTTTGTATTTTACAATATATCAGTGTTTTGATTACTTTCTCAGTATTTGGTGTATTGCAAGTGAAATTACATTCTGTTTTTTCTAACAAACAGGAGTTTGCGTTACTGAAAGTCAATGGAAAATGCATGTAAAACTCGTCGTAACTTTGGTAATTTGTATGTAAAACAGGCAACTTTGGTCTTATTTTAATCCTTAGAATATTTTGTATTTAGCTATGTCCAATATGACCGTGTATTATATATGATTTTATATGAAAACATGTCAACATTGTCAACACGCCGTAACCCAAAACGGCCGTTGGCCGTGGTGCAGCCTGTAAGTTTTGCCCGTTTTAATTAAAATGTGTTAATATACTTAAAAACAACGTATGGTGTTGGATTCGGGACAAAAATCCCCATCGTTTGATATATTATATGTAGGTATTGCGTGACATGTGGAGAAGTACATACTTATTAATATCCATATTTTTATGATTTTATGACGGGGGGCGTGGCAGAGCGTCCTACCAGTGGGACACCAGAGTAGAAGTGGTTAAAGATGACTGTTGACTAATGTTGATGTCTTTCCCACTGTAGATCTGGAACAAGACTGTCTCATTATAGCCCTTTTCCACTGTAGAGCTGGAACCAGGCTGGGTCATTGTAGCCCTTTCCCACTGTAGATCTGGAACCAAGACAAGCTGGAGACTAACATAACATAACATAACATAAGGGGAAGACGAGAACAGGCCATTCAGCCCAACACTGCTCGTCCATTCCTACCACTAATCTGCTCACAATGCTTAGTTTACCCAAAGGCTAGGGTGTCTAACACTGGATCGAGCCTGGCCTTGAATACCCCTAGTGTCTCAGCCTCCACTACATGTCCAGGCAAGCTATTCCACGCATTGATCACTCTCTGTGTGAAAAAATATTTCCTAGTGTCCGTGTGAAATTTACCCTTTGTCAGTTTCCATTTATGCCCCCTCGTTCTGCTAACCAAACTCAACTTGAATAATTTCCTGAAGTTCACTTTGTTAATTCCTTTAATAAATTTAAAAGCCTCAATCAAATCTCCCCTAAGTCTCCTTTTACTAAGCTTGAACAGTCCAAGCATCTCTAGCCTTTCCTCATACCACTTGTCTTTTATGCCTGGAATCAGTCTGGTTGCCCGTCTTTGGACCTTTTCCAGCGCATCTATATATTTTTTTTTTTTTGTAATGCGGTCCCCAGAACTGCACACAATATTCCAAGTGTGGCCTAACAAGGGCATTGTATAGGGTGCGTATGATCTCCTTCGATTTGTACTCAATACTCTTGGCTATGTATCCCAGCATCCTGTTGGCTTTTTTAACTGCTACCGCACATTGACCAGTCCCTGACAAGCTTTGATCAACTAGTACTCCTAGGTATTTTTCTACATGTGCACATTCTAGTTTTCTACCTCCCATAAAATAATCCTGTCCTATGTTTTTATTCCCCACATGTAGAACTTTACATTTAGTTGTATTAAATTTCATTTGCCAGGTTTCTGCCCATTTCTGGATTATATTCAGATCGTCTTGGATTACTTTAGTAGATTCCTGACTATTTGCTAAGCCTCCCAGTTTTGTATCATCTGCAAATTTAACTAATGTACTTTCAATATCCATATCAATGTCATTTATGTAAATGATAAAGAGCAGTGGTCCCAGCACCGATCCCTGCGGGACTCCACTTCCCACTATACCCTCCTCGGATAAGATCCCGCCTATTACTACCCTTTGTGTTCTAACCAGTTCTGAACCCACTCTAAAATGCCACCTGTAATTCCTACTGCTCTCATTTTGATAATGAGTTTGTCATGTGGCACCTTATCAAATGCCTTTTGGAAATCTAAGTATATAATATCATACGCCTTTCTCTCATCCAGACACTTGGTTGCTTCCTCAAAAAATGTCAGCAGATTTGTCAGACATGACCTACCCTTGCAAAAACCATCCTGGCTAATTGTAATAGAAATACTTCTAGTTTATCTTTAATAATAGATTCTAATATTTTGCATATGATGCAAGTTAAACTAATAGACCTATAGTTTCCTGGATCAGTACGGTCCCCTTTCTTATATATTGGTACCACAATACCCTGTTTCCAGTCATTTGGTACTTCACCAGTCTTTAAAGACAGTCTAAAAATACTTGCCAGTGGTTTAAAAATGATCTCGCTTAACTCCTTTAGTACCCTGGGGTATATGCCATCCGGGCCGGCTGCCTTATTAGTCTTTAATTTATGTAATTTATCCAATACTTCCATATCCCCTATCTCTGTATCTGCTAAGACTTTCTGAGTAATGAATATGCCTTCCAGCCTATTAGCAGCCTCTTCTCTGGTAAAACTCTCTACAAAACAGCCATTTAGAGCATCTGCAATATCCTTATTTTTACAGAGCAGTGCCCCGTCTTTGTTTTTAATTCCCTTAATCTCCTCTTTGACTTTTCTTTTCCTACTACAGTATTGAAAGAAACGCTTAGGGTTACTTTTAGCATTTTCTGCAATTTGCCTTTCATAGATCCTTTTGGCTACCCTTAATTCTTTTTTGACCTTAGCACGCACACGACAATATTCAGCCTTATTACTCTCGGTACTGTCGTTTTTATATATCTTAAACAGTTTTTTCTTCTCCCTCAAACTCTGTCGCATATCTTTATTTATCCACGGTGGGGACTGCTTTTTCAACTTACTTTTCCGCACCGTAGGAATAAATTTACACTGTGCATCAAGTATAACCCTTTTAACCCTCTGAGGTCCGTGCTAAGCTTTTAGATGTTTTTTGATTTTGGCATGGTCTGATATTTATCTCAATTTCATCAATTTAACACACACTTACTCCAAAGTGTTTGATATTTTTATTTGAAGGACAATCACAGCTACATTTGTATGCCATCAATAGTTTGGTCAGTATCATATGCAGCTTGTAAATAGATCTACAAACACACAAGTTAAAAATAGTAAATTTTTCTGCTGTCACAAAAGTTGTGAAAGCACACACTAAACTATAGTGACGAATTGTTTTGCCAATGTGCGTTTGTTCATCAAGGTCTTGGTTATGTAAGGGTGTGAAAACAGTTTAGCACATCTAAGATCTAAATAGCTAAAAACCTGTTTTTATCAGAACTGGTCACATTTATTTCAGGCTGTGGGAGGGCTAAATGCTAAATACCTGAATATTCATTATTCATTGTCCACACCTCTAAGATCTGTCAGATGGGCCATCTCACTGGGCCATCAGTGTTATATTCTGAGTTCCTGTTCTGTTGTTTTTTGGTCTTTGTTTATTTTCATTCAGTCCTTATTAATTATTCTTTATCCAGTATTGCATTTTCCCTGTTCTGTCACGTTCTGCTCCCTGTCTGTCCTTGTTCCGTTTATTTCGAGATCCACTCCTTGTCTTGTCATGTACTTCGGGAGTTTATACTTTTCGGGTTTTTTACGCCTTCGCTTATTATCTCGTTTTCTTCCTTCTTACTTTCTAGATTGCACTTTGTATATATTAGGTAGATGTGTATAGTACTAACCAACTAATCTACTAACGTTAGGGATTTAGATTAAGTTACTAACACGCGGAATATGTTTGGCGTCACAAGACGCGGAATTCATATATTTTCACGAGTATTTGAAAACAAGCGAAATAAATAACATTTTAGGCTGTTTGAAAAGTATTCTTCCATAGATCTTGTGTGCATATTGCAATTTGTTACGTTGCAACACGCGGAATATGTAGTCACAAGACGCGAATTCATATATTGAATATATATACGAGTATTTGATAACATGGCAAATCAAATATAGTTACTTACTCTTCGTCAGTTATTGTCTTGATCGCTTTTCATCAATACTCTCAAACACTGAAGCGCAGAAAATCTTTCCATCTTGAATAAAATTGTATGTCTGTATAAAATCTTGCTTCAAATTGTCGGGACAGTTTATGTGTTTACGCCGGCGTTTTCACACATGGCCCCACGCCCCGCCCCACCCCACACACACGAAACTCGCACCTAGTTACCATGTCAATAGAAGGGGACGTTACTACCAGGTAAAAAAAAGAGTAAAAGGCAAGGTTTACTTTTGGTCTAATTAACCTAATTTAAAAATCCCATTTGAGTTGCCAGTGCTCAAATCGGAAAGTCGCGATTCTAAGGTTTCTGTCAATGTTTTTGTCGCGTGTGTATGATAAAATATCGCGATGTTAGAAATAGTAATATACTTTTATTGCTGCTGGGAGCGGCGCCGCTCCCGTCGACCTCAGGGGGTTAAACTTGTCCCACTTTTCATTCACTGTCCTACAATCAAGAAGATGTCCCCAGTCTACCATGCTCAATTCTAATCGCATCTGTTTAAAGTTGGCACGCCTAAAATTTTAAATCCTTGTGTTAGATGGGGCCCTCTTAGTTTGCCATAATATATCAAATCCGATTGTGGAATGATCGCTTGTCCCAATGGGTTCCATTACCTCTATACTACTGATTCTGTCAGCGTCATTACATAACACCAGATCTAGAATTGAATTTCCTCTTGTAGGCTGTCTAACATACTGTGCCAAAAAAAGATCATTAATAACATCTAGAAATTATTCCTCCCTATTTCCTTGTCCTGTCTCCAATTCCCAATTAATACCAGGGTAATTTAAGTCACCCATGATAATAGTCTCACCTCCTCTGCAAACTTGTTTTATATTTTCAAAAAGCATTATATTTTTATTGCTGTCTGAAGCTGGTGGTCGATAACACACCCCTATATTTAATCCCTTCTCATGTTCCCCTATGAGCTTTATCCAAATATCCTCGCTAGGCATGCGTTGGCTAATTTCTGGAAACTCCTGCACATTGAGATTATCTTTCACATATAGTGCCACACCCCCACCTCTCTTACCGGATCTATCCTTCCTAATAAGTTTATACCCTTCTATATTGTATTCGTCCCCGTCCTCTTCTCCCAGCCACGTCTCTGTAATCCCTACGATATCATAGCCTTTGCTATTGATATCAACCTCTATTTCCAGAAATTTATTTTTTATACTTCTAGCATTAAAACATAGACATTTCAAACTACTGTTTCTACTATTCCTCTCTCGCTCCCTCACTCCCTTCTATCCCAAGCCACACTTGCTAAAATTTTGTTTAATCAAGACTTTATTAATGCTTTCACTGTTATATGTAGTCTTGACAGACTCCATCTGGGCAGTCTGCACCACCCTACCCATTTCGCTCTCTATCCTCCCTGCCCCCCGAGTCTCTAGTTTAAATAATCCTGCGCTACCCTAAGCATACGCTGACCCAGAGCGTAGGTACCCATCCGGTTCAGGTGTAACCCATCGCGCTTGTACAGGTCACCCCTGTTCCAAAAGAAGTCCTAGTGCTCAATAAATCTATACCCCTCTTTCCTACAGAAGGATTGTAGCCACGTGGTAAACCTATAGATACATTTCAGCTTACCTCTGCTTGCACGTGGTACTGGTAGAATTCCCGAGAAGACTACCGTGGAGGTTTTGCTCCTAATCTTCGCTGCTAGATCCTCAAATTTATCTTGCAGGACCTCCAACCTGCCCTTACCCATGTCATTGGTCCCTACATGGACCATGACCACTGGATCCCCTTCTGACTAGGTTCACCCAAGCTGCTTTTCTGTACCTATGCGATGTAAAGCAGCACATTTCTGTTCCAAGTAGTTTTTCTTCCATTTTCTGCATATTCTTTTTTATTTTTTATTTTACAAGGGGACACTGAGAAAGAACACCCTTAGTTTAGACACTAGACACTAGTGTCTAATCTCCAGCCCTGAAGTTAAGCATCTGCATGCAGACCGTAAAGCTCCTGCTTTTAGTGAATCTGCAGAAATGGCCCCCGTGCACATGTGTGAGTGTGTGTGTGTGTGAGCGTGTGTGTGTACACAGTGTGACACCATGAGAGGTTTGACCAGGGCAGGTCGGTGTGGGGCAGTGCAAAAATACACAAAAAACAGGCAAAACACAGATGGTTCAAACTTAAAGTCCCGGTTTATTTCTCCACAGGGCAAGAATGGGTATTTTTCCTCCAAACAATAATCCAAAATCCAACTATTCAAAAAATGCCTCAATCAAAAATGTTACAGTTCATCCTGCCAACAATCCTCTTCAATTTAAACAATTCCCAAATCCAAAAGGTTACTTTCCTTGGTTGGTTGCTTGGTTTGTTTGTTCCTTCCTTCCAGCTCCTTCCAGCCATGTGCTCGGCTCCTCACTCTCTCTCTCTTTGTCCTGCATGTGGGCTTTCTACACTGGCCTTGATTAGGTGGCCCACGCACCTGCACCTGGAGTCGTGATGCACTGTGGGACTTGTAGTGTGTACAACGGCGGCCATTTTGTGAAGTGGCCACCGATCTAATATTGGAATGTAGCACCCGTCTACTACACGTCCCCTCGTGATGCCACACATCCCTCTCCCCAGGCCTGCCGTCCTCGGCAGGGTGAACGCGGCCCAGAAGGCATCACGGCGTGACAGGGCATCTGCATTCCCATGGCGCCGTCCCGGCCTGTGAATGACAGAGAAGTTAAAAGGCTGAAGACTTAAGAACCACCTGGTTACCCTGGCATTTGTCTCTTTGTTTTTAGCCATCCATTGCAAGGGAGAATGATCCGTCACTAGAGTGAACCTCCTTCCAAGCAGGTAGTACTTGAGTGTTTCCAGAGCCCACTTTAGGGCTAGGCACTCTTTCTCCACTGTGGCATAGTTCTTCTCTCTTGGCAGCAACTTACGACTCAAATAAAGGACTGGGTGTTCCTCACCTTTATTGATCTGGGCTAGCACCGCTCCCAGACCCACCTCAGAGGCATCCGCCTGGACCACAAACTCCTTACTGAAGTCGGGGGCAGTAAGGACCGGTTTGGAACATAAGGCCCTCTTCAAGTTGCCAAATGCTTCTTCTGCAGCTGGGGTCCACTTCACCATCCGGGAGTGCTTCTTTGTTGTCAGGTCTGTGAGAGGGGCCGCTACCGTAGCAAAGTTAGGGATGAATCTTCTGTAATAATTAGCAAGGCCCAAAAAGGATCTTACCTGCTTCTTTGTCAACGGTTTCGGCCAGTCCTGGATGGCACAGAGTTTAGCCTCCTGGGGTTTGACGAGCCCCCGCCCAATAGTGTACCCCAAGTAGTTTGTCTCACTGAAGGCTAGTTTACATTTCTTGGGGTTCGCCGTCAAGCCTGCTTGTCGGAGGGACTCCAGGACCTTCTGCACTCGAGGTAAGTGACTTTCCCAGTCTGGGCTCTGAATCACAACATCATCTAAATAGGCAGCTGCATATTCTTGATGGGTTTCAAGTACCTGATCCATCAAGCGCTGAAAGGTGGCGGGAGCTCCAAACAGACCAAAGGGCATCACGCGGTATTGCCAAAGGCCTCCCGGAGTGGCAAAGGCAGTCTTTTCCTTTGATTCTGCAGACAAGGGAACCTGCCAATACCCTTTGGTGAGATCAAGGGTGGTTAGGAATCGTGCATTGCCCAGGCTTTCAATTAGCTCATCCACCCGAGGCATAGGATATGCATCAAATTCTGACACTTCATTTACCTTTCTGAAATCATTACAAAAGCGTACTGTGTTGTCCGGCTTGTCTGCCAGAACAATGGGGCTTGACCAGGCACTCTTGGACTTTTCAATGACATTCAACTCCAGCATCTTCCTTACCTCCTCATCAATCAGTTTCTTACGGGCTTCCGGTACCCGATACGGCTTTTGGTTCACAGTTTTTCCTGGCGGGGTGCGTACCTCATGTTCTACTAGGTGGGTGCAGCCTGGTAGGGACGAAAACACATCCTGATTACCCTCCACTAGCTCCTTCGCTTGCTGCAGTTGGTGGGGGGAGAGGTCTGGGCCAAACTGCACTTCGTCCCGGGCAGGTTCTTTCGGCTTTCTGGGGAGAATACAATTGAACAATGCCTCTCGGGCATGCCATTTCTTTAATAGGTTAACATGGTAAATTTGCTCACCTTTCCTCTTCTCTGGTTGCCGTACTTTGTAATTGACTTCCCCAACCTTTTCAATTACTTCAAATGGCCCCTGCCAAGTGGCTAAGAACTTGCATTCCACTGTGGGGACCAGAACTAGGACTCTGTCTCCTGGTTTGAATTCTCTGGGTTGAGCTGCTCTGTTGTAAGCTGCACTCTGATCCCTTTGCGCTTTCTCCATGTGCTCCTTCACAATGGGAAACACCGCGGCCATCCTGTCTCGCATCGCCCCCACATGTTCAATCATGGTACGATGAGGGCAAGGTTGCTCCTCCCAAGTCTCCTTGGCTATGTCTAGAAGGCCCCTGGGTTTGTGGGAATACAGCAAGTCAAAGGGTGAGAAACCAGTGGAAGACTGAGGAACTTCTCTCACCGCAAACAGAAGGTAGGGGAGGAGCTGGTCCCAATTTCTTCCGTCTTGGTTGATCGCCTTCCTCAGCATGGCTTTGAGGGTCTTGTTGAATCTCTCCACTAGCCCGTCCGTCTGGGGGTGATACACTGAGGTTCTCACCTGTTTTATTTGTAACAGAGCACACAACTCCCTGGTAACTCTGGACATAAAAGGGGTCCCTTGGTCAGTCAGGATCTCCTTTGGAATCCCCACCCGGCTGCTGAAAAGGAACAGTTCTTTTGCTATTTGTTTAGCATTTGCCTTTCTTAAGGGCACCGCTTCTGGATACCGGGTAGCGTAGTCTACTATGACTAAGATGTACTGGTGTCCACGAGCACTCTTGGGGAGGGGACCCACAATATCCATCCCCACTCTTTCAAATGGGGTTTCTATGATAGGCAAAGGGACAAGGGGACTTTTGTAAGTCTGTTTTGGTGCTTTGACCTGGCAATCGGGGCAACTGCGGCAGTAGTTCTCTACCTCCTTGTGAACTCCTGGCCAAAAGAACCTCTGCAACACTCTTTCCTTTGTTTTCTCTACCCCTAAGTGGGCCCCCAGCAAGTGAGTGTGTGCTAACTGTAAAACTGTGGAGCGGTGCGGTTGTGGAACCAGGAGTTGCTCAATGACCTTATCATTACTTGTTACTACCTGATACATGAGACCATTCTTCACTGCAAAGTGAGGGTAGGAGGGAGTTAACCTGGGTCCCACTAAAGTTCCCTCTAGAACCTGGACATTTCTTAACGCATTACCCAGGGTGGGGTCCTGTAACTGAGCTGTACCGTACTGACCTGTAAGTGGTGGCCTTTCTCTAGGGCCAACAGCGTCATCTTCACTTGTTCCAGGTTGTTGGTCAGAGTCGCCCGATTCCCCTGGTGCCGATTCAGCGCCACTAGAGACCCCTGCAAAGGCTTGGGCTAAAACCGGGGAAGAGCATGGTTTGGCAAGATTAACCCACGTTTTATTCCTTGCCAAATTTTGGGGCTTGCGTTTCGGGTTTCCCTCCCAAGCCGCTTTTGGGCTTCTCTCCATAGCAGTGGGAAGGCCGGGCAGTCACGCCCAATCAGGACTGGAACTGGAAGGGTCTTGATTACTCCCACCTCAACATCAAACGAGCCCTTCGTGGTTCTTAGCTTCACCATGGTTGTTGGGTACTCACGGGTGTCTCCGTGGACACAAACAACTGGAACTGGGTCGCCTCGGACAAAGGAAGGTGCCTCCAACACGGACTCCTGGACCAGGGTTCTGGCGCTCCCCGAATCAAGCAAGGCTTCGACATCTCGCTGATTTACCGTTACGGGGCATGTCGGTCGGCGGTCTCTACTTTCCCCAGGAGGGCAGCGAAGTGGACCTGGGGGCTGCTGGTGGACTCTGCCGTGGGCATTGGCTCATCAGGCTTTTCACAGTGCCATGAGATATGGCCCAACTCACCACAACGAAAGCACTTGCGAGGCTCGGGGTTCAGAAATCCTCGTTGCTGCCCGGGTTGATTAAAAACTCTATATGGTGAGCTAAAGGGGGTTGGCTGGGTTGGAAAGCTTTTGCGGGGCACACTTGGACGAGCTGGGAAAGAAGCTGTAGGCTCTCTACGGGTTGGGCGGAGCATGTCTGAGGCAGCCAGGTGCTGCTCTACTGCTTCTACTAATTCCATTGCCGTTGATAATTTCTGGTGACTGATTAGCTTTTTGGCCTCATAAGGTAGAGCTCTTAGATAACGGTCCATCACCAGGGTCTCTATAATGGCTGCAGGGGTTTTCTTGTCTGGTTCTAGCCACTTTTTAGTTACTCTAATCAACTCGTGCATTTGGGAACGGGGCGTTATCTCATTCTGAAAAGTCCAATTATGGAAACGTTGAGCTAAGCCAAATTTAGTAAGGCCATTGCGGCTCAGAATCTCAGCCTTTAACTGGTCATAGTCTTGGGCAACACTGGACTCTAAATCTTGAAAAGCTTTAAGTGCCTCACCTGATAGGAAAGGAGCCAAAAGTCCCGCCCACTGCGGCTTCTGCCACCCCTCTCGAACGGCTGTAGTTTCAAATGCATGCAGGTACGCTTCCACATCATCTGTCACCCCCAGTTTAGGGATGAAATCACCGGCCTTGGGCTTCGATCGGGTTAACTGTTGAAGCTCCCTTTCCTTTAGCTCATTAGCCCTTATGTGCTGTCGCAACAAGGCTGTATTGGTTTCTTGCTGCGCCCTCTGGGTCTCCAACAGCACCTGCATCAGTTGCTCCATTTGGGGTTGGTCTTTTGTGTGGAGTGCTGAAAAAAGTTTAGTCAAGACTTCAACCTCTGTGCTGCCAATCATCCGCACTTAGGCCCCAGTGCCAGCATTCTCCACCATCTGTGACACCATGAGAGGTTTGACCAGGGCAGGTCGGTGTGGGGCAGTGCAAAAATACACAAAAAACAGGCAAAACACAGATGGTTCAAACTTAAAGTCCCGGTTTATTTCTCCACAGGGCAAGAATGGGTATTTTTCCTCCAAACAATAATCCAAAATCCAACTATTCAAAAAATGCCTCAATCAAAAATGTTACAGTTCATCCTGCCAACAATCCTCTTCAATTTAAACAATTCCCAAATCCAAAAGGTTACTTTCCTTGGTTGGTTGCTTGGTTTGTTTGTTCCTTCCTTCCAGCTCCTTCCAGCCATGTGCTCGGCTCCTCACTCTCTCTCTCTTTGTCCTGCATGTGGGCTTTCTACACTGGCCTTGATTAGGTGGCCCACGCACCTGCACCTGGAGTCGTGATGCACTGTGGGACTTGTAGTGTGTACAACGGCGGCCATTTTGTGAAGTGGCCACCGATCTAATATTGGAATGTAGCACCCGTCTACTACACGTCCCCTCGTGATGCCACAACAGATAATTGTTACGTTTTATGCTAAGGTTTATGCAATGTCCAGATCTTGAGGACGGATGATAGAATTGAACAAAGCATGAGAAATCAAACAAAATATCAAGGTATTAAATTAAATCCATTAATTACACTGGTCTTGTATCCTTAAATTAATTAACTGTTTTTAACTAATTTTGTGGTATTTAATATGAATATGCACTCAGTTCTTCTGTATTAGGTCAGGAGTTTTAAATATGGATACCCTGAAGTTTCTCAAAAATGCAATAGTCACCCACCATAGAAGGATCCCAGCGACCCTGAAAATTCTTCTCCATTTGAAAAATATCTTGGTGCAAACGTTCTCCATATTAATCTCAGACAGCACCAAGATTTTCAGGAAAAAGGTTCAGATGACTGTGTAAAAAGTAGATCTTTAACAACATCTGAGCGCCTTGCGATCTGTAGGCATCCAGAAGTTCAATAACATGTTCTTCAAAATTGTCAGACTTTTTGTTGCCAAGAAAGTTGTGACAGATTGTTTTGAATGCAAGCCAAGCATGTAAATCATTATTTTTTAAGCACATTGTAAGAATGTTGTCCTTCATATTTAGTTCTCAAAGGCCATTCCTTTTTCACATAATGCTGCTTTACAGTTCTGCCTTCCCAAAGACAAAGGAAACAATTGTTCTTGGTAAAACAACTCTGCATGCCCACTATGAATCCAATCACCTTTAGATCCCCACAAATATGCCAGTTTTAATCTTTATACTTGATTGCATTCAGAACAGTTACCATGTTCTTGTATGATTCCTTCAGATAAACAGAATGAGTGATAGGAATACTTGGGTACACATTACCATCATGCAGGAGCACAGCTTTCAAACTCTGCTTATTTGAGTCAATGAATAGTCACCATTCATCAGGATTATGTGGTATTTCAAAATAGGCAAAGAGTCCCTCAATATTGTCACAATAACATAAGTCATTGTTCACAGAAAAAATATGTGATATTTCAGAACTCCTGCTTCTAAATAATGTTATGCATACTTCCTCCATAACAAGTTTCCACTGCTTCAATCTTGAAGCTAGTATTTCTGCTTGAGATTTTGAGAGGTACAAGTCTCTTACCAAATCATTGGGATCCTCTGGAGTCACAAAATGAGGTCCACCTTCTTTTTCCGGAGGGCTAAAGTCACTGTCAGACAACTTTTCAGTTTCTAAAGATGAATCACTCTCAGAAGCGTACATCATTTCTTCTTCCTTAGAAGGAGGACTAGGAATTGGCAGGTGATCACTGAGGAACAGGTCGGATAGCAGAATCAATATCTGGGTACGTATAGCAGAAACAATATCTGGGTACGTCATCCTGATCACCAAGCTTGCAGCCTAAGTAATGAAAATAACCTCTTTTAACAGCAGGGGATATCGTTATTCTTTGTGAAATAGGTGTAAAGAGGCAGAGGGGCCCAAGCACCTGTCAAAAGTGCACCGACGTTCCCTCAATGTCTACTTTCAATGTCCCTCAAATGCTCCTTTTTGGCTGGAATGGCACCTGACGTTGCTGAGGCCATCGGTGAAATGGAGAGGGTGTTGAGAACCCTGAAGGGATGACAAGAGATAAAAGAAGTCAGAGAGAAAAATGGCCACCCCTGCTCTGTGGTGCCCCCTAGGGAAAAGAGGGAAAAGATCCCAGGTAGGCCACAAAAGCAGCATATAAATGAGGAAGACAAATGTGCTGTTTTAGAGACAGAGTTGGGAGAGGTGCAAGATGTGATAAAGGGCCAAGATGAAGAGATTCAGAAACTGAAGAAGTGTTGTCGGGACCAGAGGGAGGACCAATGGCGAGTCACCCTGCGGGAGGTCCAACAACTGAAAGGTGTCCAGACTGAGCTGTACCGGACGAAAGCTGAGTTGGGGACCTCGGAGGAGCGCCATCTGGTAGCCATTGGGAGATTGCTGCAGGAGCACACTGACTCGCTGAGAGTGCTGGGAATCATGGCTGGGGAGCTGGAGAAGGACAAAGCATCCCTTGTCGATGAAGTGAGGTGGGTAGAGGCCCACAACCTAGCGCTCGAAGAGAAGGTGAGAAACCTAAAAAGGATGTTGGAGGACGAGCATCTGCAGGGTCTGAACATTCAGAAAGCCCAGGAACAAGCTAAAGAGGAATATGCCAGGGCCTTGGGGGATGTACAGACCAGGCTCGCCCAGAAGGAGGCGGAGCTAAGGAGAGCAGTGGAGAACCATGCGTCCGAGGCGGAGCAACTCCGGAGGCAAGTGGAGCAAGAGCGTGAGGGAAGACGGGAGCTAGAGGCACAGTTGGAGCAGGTGAAGACCCTTGCTTTACAACAAGAAGAGGACATTTTGGAATTGCAGGAACTGCACCAAACCACCTCTGCAGCCCTCCTGACTGAACAAAAGGAAAATGACGAGCTCCCTCTACTGCGAGAGGAAGTGCAGGTCTTAAATGAGAGACTGGACCGAAAAGAAACCCAGCAGCGTGCCACAGAAAACTCGTTTTGTGAAGTTCTGAAACTCCAAACCGAGACTCTGCTGGATCTACAAGATCGATTGGAAAGGGTGAGTGAGGAATTTGAATGTGTGACTCGTAAGCTTGATGTGAAAGATTCTAGTACCCAGGTGGAGATCTCGCAGCCAGTGGAGCTGACAGGAGATGATAACCAGATGGGGGAATTGAAGTGGTCCTCAGTCCCACTCAGCTGGCCAGACCTTGAAAGTGAACTGGAGGAACAGCAGTTTGCGGAGGATGAGCTATGGTGGGACGATAGCATGGAGGAAGGAGGAGGGAGGTGGAATACCCGACCCTCTCCTGAAGTGGTGAGTTCATTGCTTCCACTAAAGGGGAAACGTCAGAGAAGAGTAAGGGAGTTTAAAAGGACTCACCTGAAGAAAAATCGGAAACGAAATAGGCTGACTTGTAAAGGAAAGGACCGTGGGAAGCGTCTGTGGAAAGGAAATGCAAATGTGAAAAAGAAAGTGAAGAATACATCTAACTGTCTTTCCAAGAGAATGTTTTCCCTGGTTGCTGAGCCTGACCACCTGGAAGAGGGGTGGAAGGGGCCTAGCAGAGGACCACAGAGTGAGAAGCTGCATCAAGTTCGCTGGAGGAGCCATGGAGGATTGGTGAAGACCAGAGCAGGAGCAGTGACCGTTCCGTCCTTGGAGCCCAGAGCAATTACACACATATGGCTACTTGGAGGCGGTCAAGGTGAGCGACTTGCGTCACTCACTAATGTCTGCCAGATGTTTTTTCAGGTGAATGGAGATGGAATCTGGACATTTGATCCCGGTGGAGCACTGCCTGAGTGGACCAGGAGAGGGGGGCCCTCCTGGTGGCCACTGGACATAGACCGCTCAGCCCTCCCGAGGTCAGAGCTGAGGAGGAGGGTGTGTGGCAGCCCAAGGGGCTGCACAAGGAAATGGCTGCCTGGCCTACAACACATGGGAGCCAGGAAACACTACATTTCCCAGCAGGCCACAGTCATACCTGAGCCAAGTCAAGCAATGGGGACTAACAACCAGCTAAAGGCTATTTTGAGGCCTATTTAAAGGACTGACTCATATTACCAATTGAGAGGAGTAGGAACGTGTTTGGGAAGGAGTTGCGGAGTGTGTTTGTAAGTAGAGAACCTGTGAAGTCTTATTGACCAGCCAGGATTTGGAAAGGAGTGTTTTGGAGTGTTTTTGTGTATGAAATTGGATTGTTTTGAGGACCCCTTTTGGATATCGACTACGGACTGGATTGCGGAACGGGACTGGATTGCGGAACGGAACTGGATTTTGTGGATTGGATTTTGGACATTGACAACGAGCTAAGGATTGCGAACTGTGTGTTTGTATTCCCCTGAAGACCCCACCCTTTGTTTTGTGTTAAGTATTAGTTTAATAAATCATTGTTTTGTTTTTGAATACTGCCTCCTCCTTGTTCTTTAACTTGCCTATGCCCTCTGCAAGGTCCGTGCGTGTCGCCCAACCTCTGGGGACACCACACCACCCTTGCAGAAAAATACAGTATAGTACAGTATGTGGCGACTACTCCTGTGTCAGGTAAGTATAGACATATTTTTGTGAAAAATAATCATGATCCTATAATCATGATTAGTTTCAGACTAATCCGAAAGTCATTGCACAATTTTGTTTAGCATATCAGCAGTTTGTTCAGTGTATCGGCTCCAGATGACACACACCCCTTGCAGAAAAATGCAGACCTGATAAGAAAAAATAAATATTGTTTTCAAATTCAGCACCCAAAATTACCTTAAAAAAGTGATCAGTGTTAAGTCATTGTCACAATTCATCTCCAAAAATACCCCCCACATGTTCTCTTGACATTTTGTCTCTGCCACCATTTCAATAGTACCTGCATCTGAGTGGGGAGTCTCTTCTAAAGCTCCTTTCATTTTAAACACTAGGAGCTGACAAAGCTGCATTATCCACATACTGTCTTAGCTTTGCATCATACAGCCCATTCCAGGTGTCATCTTGCATTGGAGGGTCAAAGCAGCAAGGGATTCTCATTCACTGTTACTCTCCACATTCACTGAGGGGTATATCATGGCTGGTGCCCTGGACTCTGTCACATTCAACGCCAGACTTGCCTTGCAGTTTCTCACATATGGAACACCAGAATCAAGGTCTATCAGATATCAGATCCTGTTCTGCACTGCCTGTGGCTACTTCCTCAAGTACACACAAATTAATACAAATATATTAGGGATTTAAACCCCCCACCCCCAAAACCCCCAGTCCCCCATGGTAAATCTATTATCCCTCAGAGTCTATTGGAGCAATTGTCTGTCATCTGTCATTGCTTGAAAACTCAAAAAAGAGAAGAACACCTTTAAAAAGCCATGTCAACTCAGCTGTAAATTCCGTAAAGAAACAGCAATTCAATTTCACATTAAAGAATATTGCAAAGTATAAAAAAAGCAAACAAAAAACAAATAAACAGTGACACAGAGAGAGGTGGATAGCTTTTGAACTTTGAAATGACAAGAGCTTTGAGCCATTCATCCTCGGGACTCCTCATTGGTGCAAACTGGATGGGTAGGGCTGGACTTCTGGGAGCCATTGAAGTGCAGCCCCACCCACCAATGAGGAGTAATGAGGAGTAATAGTTCACAGCTTTAATGACTCACTTGCTTTCTTCACCTCCACAACCCCCACTTCCAAAAACTGACCTGGAATCATTTCTACTTGCCCTCCATTTATGAAACCTCAAAGCTGGAGCTGTTGATTAAAAGGAGAGAGGCTGGGTGATGAATGGAGGTGAATGTTCTGGAAGTTGGTGCCTGCTCCTCTGATGCTGTGGATGATGGAAATGAGAGTGCTAATTTACCACCTGCAAGTATTGAGGGCTTTCTTCTTCTGGGGAGGGAGGAAGGGGAGGGGAGGGTAGGGGGGCATGTGTCTGTCAGCAGGGGGGGGCAAAGCCCTCTTCACCAAATCTGTGCTTTACAAATTCCCCTGGACAATTATAATATCTGTGTAAGAGGAGGAAGACACATCCACAATGATCTAACACTTTCACAATGCCAAGGCCAACACTCTCTCCTAGATAATAAAGAGCACTCTAGAGCACATGGAAGTGTTTATTCATTATCTCTCTCCCCCTCTCTCCTTCTCTCTTACTCTTATTTCTCTCTCTTTCTACATTTTTATTTATTCTTTGGTTTATTTATTCAAAAGATACAAATGCAGAACACAAATCTCAAATAAGCAACTGGAGTACATAAAATAGCATGAAATGGCTGATACAAAACTACTGCCAGTTAAATATGAATCACAATGACTGACTGCAGCATACCTACAATGTCCATGAGATCAGTGATGTCTCAGAATAACAGAGAGTCCTGCTTTGGAAGAGAAGCAGTCTCAGTACAAACGGTAGAGTAAAGGTCAATCCAGTGTAATGAATTCAGGGGCCATATCAATCTAAAGAGGCTGACAATATTGATCCTCTGATCTGGGTTATACCATGAAAGAGTAAGCCCTTGTAGCTCTTTGAGCAATAAAGAAGGACAGACAGGCAGACAAAGAGAGAGAAAGGGAGAAAGAAAGCAACATTTTATAGTATCCTGTTTGCCCCACCCCCACAGTCCCTTCATATGCCACAGCACAGACATCGGTGATCTAAACATGCGTGTGGTGTTGGTGTTCAGGTACAGTGTAGTGGTGGTGTTGGTGTTCAGGCAGAATGTGGTGGTGTTTGTGTTCAGGCAGAATGTGGTGGTGTTGGTGTTCAGGTACAGTGTAGTGGTGGTGTTGGTGTTCAGGCAGAGTGTGGTGGTGTTGGTGTTCAGGCAGAGTGTGGTGGTGTTGGTGTTCAGGCAGAGTTGTGGTGGTGTTTGTGTTTGTGTTAGTGTCATGGTGTTGTGACTGTTCAGGCAGAGTGTGGTGGTGCTCTGCTCCTGTTCCAGGGAGAGTGTGGTGGTGTTTGTGTTAGTGGTAGTGTCATGGTGTTGTGACTTTAGGCAGCTCTCTCCTTTTCCTTTCTAAACATCTGAGTGTAATCACACCAGCAGCCTCTGCAAATCTGGTCAAACATGGGGGAGGACCGCAACATTCCCTGGGGTTCAGCAAATCTCACTGGCCAAATTAATCTGCCACCGTGCTCATCTGTCATCATATGAATGTCATCAACATGATCCCATTCCCTGCATAGAAACAGTTTGGGGAAAAAGACTCTCTCTCCTGGCCCATCTGCTGACACAGGTAACTTATCACCTGAGACAAACCTGAGTCTCTATTCCACACAATGTTTACCCCACAGAGCTGTCTTGCAGTTCAAAACTTCTCTCTCTTCTTCTATAGTTTTTTCCTTTTCCGTCCTTCCTTCATTCTTTCCTCTATGCTAAGTTATGCTTTTTAGGGGTTAGGGTTTGATTCATGAGCAGCACTGTTTAAACACACAGTGTTTGAGCATGCTCTGTGACACATTGATCATGAGGTTTTGTTCTGCATGGCCGGCTGAGCCATGGGTTTGTCTGGACTCATTTGCCTTCAGCTTTTGATGAAGCCAATATTAGGAACTACATTCTCACAAAGCCACTTAACGCAGTCCTGCCCTAATGCAGTGCTGTTCTAATAGAGTGCTGTTCTAATACAGTGCTGCCCTAATCCAATTCTGTTCTAATACATTGCTGACCTAATGTAGTGATGTCCTAATGCCATGCTGCCCTAACACAGTGCTGCCCTAATGCAACGCTGCCCTAACACCGTGCTGCCCTATTTTATTTTATAACACAATTCGACAGGGCTAGTTTTTAAGCCTATTAGTCCTTGAACAGGTGAAAATCAGGTAGAATTATGTTGCATAGAACAGCACTGTTAGATTACTGATTACCTCATTAAAATTGCAATCAGTAATGCCATCTAATGGATTACTCAATCTCAGTAATGTAATCAGATTACTTTTCATTACTTTCAGATTGCTTTCCGTTCAAAAGCCATATATTGAAATAAACACACACAAAATCTGTGATACGACTTATTTTAAGTTGGGCCTTCTGTAAAACAAGGCCAGTATCAATGTAAAAATCAAACCAGCACAGAATCACATAACTAAATCTCTTATAAACAAAAATAAATGTATGCTGTTGCGAACATTAAACAACATTGTTCACAGATTGCACTCTGTAATAGCCTAGGGCTACTTCAAGATAAGGCCAAATATCCAACATCCATATCTCACTATTTACCACTGTAAAAAACAATAGGTGGGTGTCACACACCGTGTGACAAACCCAGAGAGGAACAAAACAGCAGGACACAGGGATTGTCATTATTGGTCTGCGGACTGTAGTTTTATTTCCTATCCCTCAGCGGGACAGAACAAGAGAGAGGGAGAGCATGCACAGGTAAAAATGAACGAAACTTTTGTCCGTCTCCCTCACGGTTCGGGACACAAAATAATAAACCAAAACAACAAACTAAACAAAAATCCACCTTTTGGCAAAACACTAAACAGTAACATATTTCCGTTCAAGACTTTTCAGTCGCTCTCAGGCAATCTTTTCCTCTCACTCTCTCATACTTTTCACTTCCAGGTTCCAGCCACATACTAAGAGAGTAGTGCAGTTTTAAGCACACAGGTACAATGAGATAATGCAGCACAGCTGTGTGCCCCAGCCGCCCTGCCTCTAGACGTGGACGTTAATCACCCGAATTCCTCTACCTAGACCGACGCCTTCCCCAATGGGTAAACCCTAAATCAATGGAAAGAGACAGTGTTTACCCACCTTTTCCCCTCATTGATCAGTACAGTTGATCTGAAAATAGGTGAGTAAACTCTCAGCCTCATTTTAAAAAGGTGAGCAAATTGAGTTCTTTACCCTCCACTGCACCCCTACTATCTACTATACAACACGGTGTTAATGTCCCTGTGAGTTGAGTGTAGACTGAAACTTTCATGACTGTAAATCCACTCTCATCTTATTGCTGACACAGTAGGTTAGTTAGATAGTCAGCTGCAAAATAGGCAAATATCGCTAGCTAATTTAGCTAACCAACTCAACTACATTGCTCTACATTTTGACCAGCTATGGAAAGCGATCTCAGATTGCAGGCTGTGTAGCAGGCTAGCTAGGTAAATTAACCAATTGCATTCTTCTTAAATTCGGTGTATGTCAGCCACAGCTAGTCATCAATCATTGCTAGCTAACGTTATGATAAATAGCCAAAACAAGTGTGGACATCTTACCTCCAAATGTTTTATTAAGTTGGATGTGGAATCCTTCGAAGCTGTTAGTAGTTTCACCACAGGAAAGCCCAACTTGCATTGCAAATGTTCTTTCCTTTTTCATCTTTGAAAATAAAATGTTGGCTGAATTCTATGCTTTTTTTCTGTAACTATATGTAACGCCATTACATGTATTCTGGCACTCCCCAACCCTGTGTGCAATACAGGTAAGGAGTAGCTCAAAAAATGGGATAATTGTATACTTAATCAATTGCTCTGAGAAATATATTTTGTTTTAAAAAAAGATAAAATTTTTCCCCAATTGTGTCACAATTATTCTCTGTGCCATTGATTATTTTATACAGCCTTCTTTACACTTCTTTATCCAAGGTGTGAATAATTTTAGGGTACTGCATAACAGCAGGAGCATATAATATTTTTTGTGCAGTGCTGTAAAAATGCGCAGTCTCAGCCAGTCGGCATGGTGATGGGGTGGGGTCAGGATTGAGGCCCTGCTAGCCATCAGCATCTCCCAACCTCTCTTGCTCCTCTGGTGCTGACAGTGCTACACCCTTATATCAGTGATCCATCTCCCTGCCTCTCTCTTCCTCGTACTCCCCCTCCTCCTCCCTCTTCCCACCACTTCTCTCCCTCCATCTCCTACCTCTTCCCAATGCTCCTCCCTCTCCGGCTCCTCCTCCTCCCTTTGAACTAATCATTGTGTTTTGTTGCGAAGACCAAAACAATTTAATAGTTTTTTCATTGGTTCAAACAAGTGATTTACAGCTAAATTCAGCTACATCCATTTTTGGTGTCATGATACCTCCTTCCCCCATCACTAGACTGCATGAGTCTTTTTTTCTTTGTCTGCTGCGCTGTCTTGGGTTGGTCTGCACTTAGATTTTCATCTTAATGTCACTTGTAAAATGAAGGCTGATTATGATGATGAAAGAGCAGCAGTCAAGGAAGACATTAAATACTGGAAGATATGAGAACAAAAAGGGGTAACTGGCTGCTTTTCATCTGCTGACAAAGCCCAAAGAAACTCCAGTGCGGGGAGCACCAAGAACATTTCAGTTATTAGAGCATGAGCCCCCTTGTTTGGCACACCGTGAAGAAAGCTGTCTTCTTCTGTATTCAAATACATTAGCCCCAATACGAAGAAATGCACAAATATATAAACCACCCCCATCTGTCTTTTTGTAGAAGAGCTACTAATTGGTTTCTCGTTAAGGACCCTCTGTGCACAACTTGAAAAAGGCGAGGTGACCAAAAACAAGAACCTCCCTGACCCCTTAAGCACTAAAGGGCTTTGTCTGTTTACCCCCCAAATTAAGGATCACCTTTAATTGCTCTGGAGTTGAACGTGTTTTCGGATGGTTACTCTGGGGTTGAGTGTGTTTGAGGATGGTCGCTCAGGAGCTGAATGTGTTTGAGGATGGTTGCTCTGTGGATGAACGTGTTTGAAGACGGTTACTCTGGGGTTGAGTGTGTTTGAGGATGGTCGCTCTGGAGCTGAATGTGGTTGAGGATGGTCACTCTGGAGTTGGTGTGTTTGAGGACAGCTGCTATGTAGATGCTCTGTAGATGACCGTGTCTGTAGATGAGGAGTCCGCATTTCAGGGTGGTCGCTGGTCACTTGGTGACAGATCTGCCGGGCTGTGGGCTGATAGGTGACATTGCAGGGTGGGCATCGCAGCTGCCAAAGTGCGAGAATATCTGCATGGCGGTAGAGATACGAACGAGGGATGGCGAGCGGTCTTATAACCTATATAAATAAACTTGATGATTTGAAGATGCCTGTGCCTGAGCCGGTTGGTCTGAGAGAAGTTGCTCTTCTGAGGCACAAAATTGTAGTGTAGTCTACCTGAATGCTGGTCTGGGACTGGGACACGTTTACACCCACACACACGTACTACAAACACACACATGCCAGCACACACAAACATATGCATGCATACACACACACATGCACATGTAACAGAGTTGGAAATGCCCTTGTTGAATTGAGTGACTTTCACCAAAATGATTACTTTCTTTGAATCATTTTTGACATTGTTCCTATGTAATGTCTGTGTTGCGAGTGACTCTGTTGGTTGAATGTGGTAATGCAATCTGCGTTTACATCTCTGGTGAATTGCGTGCTCCAGCCAAAGTATACTTTTCCAATGCTGGAGATCTTCAAAAGCGATTGCAGTTACACATTTGAGAAAATGCATTGTGTGTGCTGTGTTTTCCAGAATAAACAGAGAGAAAGACAGAGAAGTCTTCTGGTTGTCAATCCATGATCATTTAGCCACCTGTTACACACACACACACACACACACACACACACAAAACATACACGCACACACAGACACATGCGCACACCCACACACACATGCTAAAAGGTACCCAACTGTATCCATTCGTTTTATGGGAGATCTCTTTAAAGGCACTTAAATCTTGGCTCCATTTCCCACATTCCTCCCACACTGAAACATCAGGCTGAGAGAAGAAATACCAGAGATTGTGCTCTATATAAAGATGCCTATTTTGAAAAAGGATGACTACCACATAATTAATCAATGAATAACCATCAATTAAATTAATGGTTATTGTCTGGGTTCATAAACCTGTCATTCTAGAAGTTTTAAATAGTGCCCTGCTTCACTTTTGTTTTCTCTTTAGTACAGGGGTGTTCAATCTTATCCGAGAATGGCTGGTGTGAGTACAGGCTTTTGTTCTAGCCCAGCACTGCAACACCTGATTCAACTAATCATCATGGTCTTAAATCAAAACCTTGATTAGTTGAATCAGGTGTATTAGTACTGGGCCAGAACAAAAGCCTGCACCCACACAAGCCCTTTATGGAGAAGATTGGACATCCCTGCTTTAGTAGGAGAACACTGGGAGAATAATTTTATTTCAGAAATGCATTAGCTTTCTTACTCTGCAGAAGTGTGTTGGATAACAAATTATACAAATAAAATACAATTATAGTAATAAACACTACTGGATTCCCAATATAGGCTAACAGCTTTATTAATCTATACCAAAATTCTTAAGTATTGCATTTGTCTTTTCAGAATTAATCATAATTCACTGTACTGTACTGGCAAATGACCAACGTCAGGGCAGTTTGTGCAGCCAACATTTTTCTACTATCAATTTAAAGCAGCTGGATAAACCCAGGATTCTAACCTGCAGAGTTTGGATTATAAACCCAGAAGCCCAATCATGATTCCAGCCTGTTATCCCATTACATTTGTGAAAAATGAACCAATCCCACAGAAATAAAAGGAATGCCTTCATTAAATGTCATGTAATACATTTTTCATGAGACTTACTTCTCGTTCCATTGGCGGCTTATCCCCCTGTTTATTTTCTGCCGTGATTCATTTGGCTCATTAAGCAATAATTAAAGCATGTTGACCATGCTGAGCGACGATAGTTTGTTTTTTGAGGGTTGATGAATTGATGTCATCAATGCCTTGCACGCACGTTAATAATTAGTATTTGATTGCAGACTGTACTGTGCACTGTACCGTAAATGTAAATGTGCCCCTCAGACAGCTCTCCTGGCACTGCGATAGGATGTTTCTAGCGTTATTTCCTGTGTCAGTCATACATTTTCAGATATAAGAAACAAAAAGAAAAGAAAAGTAAAGGGAAAGATGACACGAAGTTGCACAACACAGTTGCCCTGCGCACGCTGAGAGATTTAACCTTCGCGTTCTCAACAAAGCTGCCTAGCCTGGAATAAAGCAGTGGATTGGATTGAAAAGGTTTGTGCCGCAGGAGACGGGGACTCACGCACCTGTGCCTTGCAGACTACAGGCCTCCTGCTCCAGCTTTTCACAAACAGAATCGAAAACAATATATACATATATATATATATATATTGGTCCTGATCAATTTGGTGTCTGCAAGAAAGCAGTACGCTGCATCTTTGGAGTGTGAATACTCTAGCCATAGGTAGGCCTTATAGCACTCACTGTGGAAACTTCTCTTTGCACCCCCTTGAAAGGTTTTAGGTAATGCCTGTAAGTGTGGCTGCATCAGTCCCTCATTTCTGAATTTGGGTATATCTAAAAAAAATCATAATTTTATAAAAAATGAAAAACGAACCTAGTAGGGTATAGCCTATACTCTACTCCGTACCTACTTAGTACTGTATCAACATTTACATCATTACATTTTAAGCATTTAGCAGACGCTCTTATCCAGAGCGACTTACAAGATGTGCATTAATACATGGTAGGAACAATCATAGTTCGCAGAAGAGATCAGTACAGTAATACAGAGATAGATATCATTGCAGGCAGCTGCATACCATACCTGTAACACTGGGAAGGACAAGGTTAGTAAATAAAAAAATAAAAAAATAATTTAATGGAGTAAGCAGGGGTATATAGTGTATATAGATGTACAGAATTCAGTGGTAGTGGAGTCTGAAAAGATGGGTTTTGAGTCTCTTGCGGAAGATCGCAAGTGATTCTGCGGTCCTGAATGATTGCGGAAGGTCGTTCCAAAAGGCAGGGGTCAGGACAGAGAAGAGACGAGACCGCGAGGAGCGGCTACCAGGCACCCGGAGGGATGGGGCAATCAGTTTGCCAGAGGAGGCGGAGCGGAGACGTCTGGCTAGGGTATAGGGAGTGATGAGTGACTGAGGGTATGGGAGAGCAGTACCTCTAGCCGCTTGAAAAGCAAGCACCAGTGATTTGAATCTGATGCATGCTGCGATGGGAAGCCAGTGCAGAGAGGAGAGTAGAGGGGTGACGTGGGTGAACTTCGGGGAGCCCTTCGCTGGGAGGAAGAGCAGCTCTGTCTTCCCCAGGTTCAGCTTCAGGTGGTGGGTGAAGATCCATGCGGAGATGTCAGCCAGGCATGCAGAGATCTGTGCCGGGACCTGGGTCTCAGATGGAGAGAAGGAGAGAAAGAGTTGAGTGTCATCGGCATAACAGTGATAGGAAAAACAGTGAGCAGAGATAACAGAACCAAGTGACTTGGTGTACAGGGAGAATAGGACGGGGCCTAGCACCGAGCCCTGCGGGACTCCGGTAGAGAGGGTGTGGGGAGAGGAGAGGGATCCTCTCCAGGCCAACTGGTAGGACCGGTCAGCCAGGTAGGACTTGAACCATGTCAGTGCAGATCCAGAGATTCCCATCTTGACGAGAGATGAGAGCAGGATCTGGTGGTACACGGTGTAGAATGCAGCTGACAGGTCGAGGAGGAGGAGGACGGAGCTAAGGGATTGAGCCTTAGTGACCGCAGGGAGAGCAGTCTCTGTGGAGTGGCCTGCCTTGAACCCAGATTGGTTAGGATCAAGCAGGTCATTCTGTAAGAGATGAGCAGACAGTTGGTTATAGACAGCCCGCTCTGGTGTTTTGGAAAGGAATGGGAGGAGAGAGACAGGTTGGTAGTTTGAAATGGCAGCAGGATTCAGAGAGGGTTTTTTGAGGAGGGGGATGACATGAGCGCATTTGAGGGAAGAGGGGACAGAGCCAGAGGAAAGAGAGGAGTTAATAACATTGGAGACAAAGGGGAGGATGTCCATAGCAATGGACTGGAAGAGGGGGGAAGGAATGGGATCGAGAGGGCAGGTGGTGGGATGGTGGGAGTGAACAAGTTGAGTGATGCCTGAGTCAGGGAGGGGCGAGAAGGAGGACAGAGGGGTGAGAGGTTTAGGTAGTGAGATGGGTGAGGGAGAATTAGGTGAGGGAGAGGATGGGGGGAAGGAGTTGCGAATGTCATCGACCTTCTCGTGAAAGAAGGATGCGAAGTCATCCGCGGTTAGAGAGTAAGTAAGTAAAAGTAAGTAAAACTTTATTTCTATAGCGCCCTTCTCAGCACGGGTGCACAGGGTGCTTTACATAAATAAAAATAGAATGCATCAATACAAAATTCAATCAAACATCATCTAAGAAATAAGATAAAAACATAAACAGGAACATAGGGTGGCTATGGATGACTAAAAAGCCTGCCTAAACAGGTGAGTCTTTAATTGGCATTTGAAAATGAGTTCTGAGGGAGCGGCTCTCAGATCAGGGGGGAGGGCGTTCCAGAGCCTCGGGGCCGTCACCTCAAAAGCTCTGTCCCCTTTCGTTTTTAGTCTGGTCCTGGGTACGACCAGGAGCTCCTGGTCGGATGACCTCAGTGACCGGCTGGATGAGTAGGGGTGGATAAGGTCAGTGATGTAGACGGGGGCTTGGCCATGGAGGGCTCTGAAAGCGAACACCAGGACTTTGAATTTGATCCTGAGTTGCACCGGGAGCCAATGCAGAGATGCTAGGATGGGGGTGATGTGGCATGATTTCTTTGACCTGGTGAGCAGCCTGGCAGCAGCATTTTGGACCAACTGAAGTTTATCCACAGATGATTTGTTAAGACAAGTGTATAATGAATTACAGTAGTCGAGTCTGGATGAGATAAATGCATGTACAGACATTTCCAATTCAGCATGGGAAACAATGGACCGGAGTTTTGCAATATTTCTGAGGTGAAAGAAACAAATACGGGTCAGGGATTTGACATGCCTGTCCAAGTGCATAGACTGATCAAATATAACACCCAGGTTTCTTAGATGAGGGCGCACATTGTCCTTAAGGGACCCCAGGTGCGTAGCTACTCTAGTAGAAATGTGTTCATCAGCTACAATCAACACTTCTGTTTTAGCTGCATTCAGTTGGAGAAAATTGCTGCCCATCCAGTTCTCAATGGCGGACAGACACTCCTGTAAGATGCTGAGTTTCTCCATTTTGTCGGGCTTAAAAGAGAAATACAATTGGATGTCATCTGCGTAGCAGTGGTAAGAGATACCCTTGAAATGACTGATGAGGAGGCCTAAGGGGAGCATGTATAGAGCAAAAAGAATTGGTGCTAGCACAGATCCCTGTGGCACGCCACACGAAAGGGGTGTGGGGTAAGATTTAAAAGGGCCGACAGCCACAGAGAAGCTTCTCTCCTTAAGGTAGGAGGCAAACCAATTAAGGGCGCTCCCTGAGATGCCCACCCACTCCCTGAGTCTGTCTAACAAGATTCCATGGTCTACCGTGTCGAAAGCTGCACTGAGATCTAGTAGGACCAGGACAGAACATTCACCGGTGTCAGAGGACATCATGATGTCGTTTGATACTCTGAGGAGGGCAGTTTCGGTGGAGTGTTTTTTGCGGAAACCTGATTGAAATCTGTCTGCGATGTTGTGGTTTGTCAGATAGGTGGTGAGCTGGTTAGCCACAACTTTATCTAACACCTTAGAGACAAAGGGCAGCTTCGATATGGGTCTGTAGTTGTTTGGTTGGGAAGGGTCCAAGTTAGGCTTTTTAAGGAGGGGCTGTACGAGAGGAGGGGGGTGGGGGAGGAGGAGGGGTTTGTGGAGAGAGGAAAACATAGAGTACAGTTTTTGAGGATTATAAACAGAAAATTGAATCTTGGAAAGGAAAAATGCAGACATAGCAGAGGAGAGGTTAGAGGAAAAGGTAGCCAGGAGTGTGTGGAAGTCAGTCAGAGCCACAGGGCATTTGAATTTTCTCCATTTCCTTTCTACCGCTCGCAGTTTCAGTCGGTCAGTCCGAATGGAGTCAGTTAGCCAGGGGGTGGGGGGTCAGAGACGAGCAGGTTTAGTGGATAGATGACAGAGTGAATCAAAGGAGGAGGAGAGAGGAAAGTAGGGTGGATGATGCTTCCTCAGCAGGTAGCCAAGAGAAGGCATCAGTAGGGGGAAGGGAAGATAGAACAGTAGCTGACAGGGCAGCGGGGGAGAGAGAGCGGAGGTTGCAACGGACAAGGACAGTGGGGGCAGGTGAAGATGGTTTAGGCACAAAGGGGAGGGGGAGGGAAAAAGACAGAAAGCAGTGGTCAGACACATGTAGAGGAGATACTGTAATGTTGGGTGAGGTGCAGTTCCTAATAAAGACCAGGTCCAGTCGGTTACTAGGCTTGTGGGTGGATGGGGATTCAGCCACGGTGAAGTCGAAGGACTGAAGCAGGGGAAGAAATGCAGAGGACTGGGGGGTGTCCAGCAGCAGGTTGAAGTCACCGAGGAGTAAGACGGGAGTGCCATCCTCAGGGAAGGCGCTGAGTAGGGCATCCATCTCATGTAGGAAACTCCCGAGTGGACCTGGTGGGCAATAGAGAACAATGATGTGCAGTTTACATGGAACAGTGACAGTGACAGCATGAAATTCAAAGGAGGAGGGTGAGAAGTGAGGAAGAGGAACAATACCAAATCTCCACAGGGGGGAGATCAGTATACCTGTCCCTCCACCTCTACCTGTGGGTCGTGGAGTGTGTGAGAAGGTGTAGGCAGCGGAGAGAGCAGCAGGGATGGCCGTGTTCTGCGGGGTGATCCATGTCTCAGTAAGCACCAGGAACTGCAGGGAGAGTAGGGAGGCCTGGGCTGAGATGAAATCGGCCTTCAGGACAGCGGACTGGCAGTTCCATAGTCCCCCTGCTACCACGACGTCGACACCGGTGGATCTAGGAGGGTGGATGAGATTGGAGAGGTTGCAGGAGTGAGTAGAATATCTCCTTCTAGGAAATCTAGAAGAGGAGACATTGACTGGAATAGGGAGGTAGCATGTAGTGTTAGATGCAGAGGAAGTAGAACAAGAAGAGACAAAACTATGATACTTACCGTGTGGCGAGCACTCCCTAGCTGGCTTCCCTCGGTGGACTCCTGCAGGTAGACTCGCACGTCTTTGTCTGCTGAGTCTTCGTACGGGGAGGCTAGGACGGCGAGGCTGCCGCAAAAAGCTGCCACTTTCCATAACTATGGTTACTTATAAAGCTGAGTGGTGCTAGGCACTAAGTGGCGAACGCCAGCTGATAACAATAGACAACAATTAACTGGCTAACAGGCACCACACACTACTCAGGGAACGCTCGACTACAGAGACGGACGTTTACACCTGAAACAATTAAACAGATTCTAAGAAGCTAACTGCTAATCAACTTCTGACAGAACAAAAAAACTTCTAAGCAGCGATTACCACTAAGACACAGGAACACCAAACAGGTTAATAATTATAATTATAATGACTATGCAGTATTAACTAACACTGGACTGAGTGAAAAGGGTACAGAGCACAGCCACTAGACTGGAAATCGAATGCCGGGGTACTAGCACAGATTCTAGCATGCAATGAAATGGTTACCTACACAGTAAAATGCACACTGTATCAAGACTGCAACAACTAGCCTAACACTAGCCATCCTAACCTGATATTTAAGCCTGATGATTAGACCTTACTCTTACCATGGCTCCTGACATGATTGCACCATAAGTATAGGCTGCTACTGGTAAAGAAACTGCTCTTAGGGACCTCATGGTATGTCAATTCTCTGTTTTTACAAATTCCAACAGCAACATGCCTGTACAATCAGCACTATGAAAAAGATCAATGTAAAACTACCTGCTATAGCAGATTTAAATCTAGATAATTTAGCTATGGAAGATCTGCTATAGTGGGTAATTTTACTTCCAGCCTAGTGACAGGTGTCTCCTTGCCAGCAATGCCCTCCTCCTCACTATCCTCCTCATCCTCTTGCTCTCTTTCCAGCTCCATCTCGGTCTCTTGCTCTCCTTCCAGCTCTTCAATCTTGCTCTCTTGCCCTGTCTCTGAATCTTTTTCTTTCTCCAACTCTCCACCTCCCTGCCCATTGTTTGGCCTTTTTTGCATAAAAAAGCTGAGTATATCGCCCTGCTTCCTCTTGCCTTGTTCTCCCTACTCTCTTACACCTGTACAATATGTAAAAGGAAATCAATATCTCTAGTCCTAAGTCATAACGTTAGCTAGTACGTCTTTGCCCTGTGACAATACTAAAGTTATCTAACGTTAACGCTATCAAACTAACTATACTGTATGCTCACATAGTAGCCTACATTAATAACAACTTAGATGGTTGTGGTGAAAATTGCCACAATGCTTAACCCCCTGAGGTCGGCTGGATCGGCGCCGATCCAAGCAGCAATACAAGTATATTACTATTTCTAACTTCGCGATATTTTATCATACACACGCGGCAAAAACATTGACAGAAACCTTAGAATCGCGACTTTCCGATTTGAGCACTGGCAAATCAAATGGGATTTTTTAAATTAGGTTAATTAGACCAAAAGTAAACCTTGCCTTTTACTCTCTCTTTTTTACCTGGTAGTAACGTCCCCCTTCTATTGACATGGTAACTAGGGGCGAGTTTAGGCGAGGTGTGTGGGGAGGGGCGTGGGGCCATGTGTGAAAACGCCGGCGTAAACACATAAACTGTCCCGACAATTTGAAGCAAGATTTTATACAAACATACAATTTTATTCAAGATGGAAAGATTTTCTGCGCTGCAGTGTTTGAGAGTATTGATGAAAAGCGGCGAAGACAATAACTGACGAAGAGTAAGTAACTATATTTGATTTGCCATGTTATCAAATACTCGTATATATATATTCAATATATGAATTCCGCGTCTTGTGACTACATATTCCGCGTGTTGCAACGTAACAAATTGCAATATGCACACAAGATCTATGGAAGAATACTTTTCAAACAGCCTAAAATGTTATTTATTTCGCTTGTTTTCAAATACTCGTGAAAATATATGAATTCCGCGTCTTGTGACGCCAAACATATTCCGCGTGTTAGTAACTTAATCTAAATCCCTAACGTTAGTAGATTAGTTGGTTAGTTCTATACACATCTACCTAATATATACAAAGTGCAATCTAGAAAGTAAGAAGGAAGAAAACGAGATAATAAGCGAAGGCGGAAAAACCCCGAAAAGTATAAACTCCCGAAGTGCATGACAAGACAAGGTGTGGATCTCGAAATAAACGGAACAAGGACAGACAGGGAGCAGAACGTGACAGAACAGGGAAAATGCAATACTGGATAAAGAATAATGAATAAGGACTGAATGAAAAATAAACAAAGGCCAAAAAACAACAGAACAGGAACTCAGAATATAACACTGATGGCCCAGTGAGATGACCCATCTGACAGTTCTTAGAGGTGTGGACAATGAATAATGAATATTCAGGTATTTAGCATTTAGCCCTCCCACAGCCTGAAATAAATGTGACCAGTTCTGATAAAAACAGGTTTTTAGCTATTTAGATCTCAGATGTGCTAAACTGTTTTCACACCCTTACATAACCAAGACCTTGATGAACAAACGCACATTGGCAAAACAATTCGTCACTATAGTTTAGTGTGTGCTTTCACAACTTTTGTGACAGCAGAAAAATTTACTATTTTTAACTTGTGTGTTTGTAGATCTATTTACAAGCTGCATATGATACTGACCAAACTATTGATGGCATACAAATGTAGCTGTGATTGTCCTTCAAATAAAAATATCAAACACGTTGGAGTAAGTGTGTGTTAAATTGATGAAATTGAGATAAATATCAGACCATGCCAAAATCAAAAAACATCTAAAAGCTTAGCACGGACCTCAGAGGGTTAACCCATCCTCATCTCTCAGTTCAGGTTCAAAGTCACTAGGGCTTATCTCAGGTCTCAGAATGGGCGTATTCGCGCATAGGTTTTTGAATGGGTGTATTCGTGTATTACCTGGCAGTAAACGCTATTCAATGTTAAGATAAAATACATAAAATACAATTTTACAAAATTCTATCAACATTGTGCGGAACGATTTACAGTATATAACGATATATATATGGGCATTGTGGGGGATCGCTAGTGTTTCGTTAAGCGTCTCCCCTGGGTTAAATGCTAAAATGTTAAGTTAGTCCTTTATGTGTGTGAGTTAAAACTGTGTTATTGTGTTAGCTAGCTGGTCGCAGTGAGTTAGTGTTGAAACCACCGCGGCCAGTACGCCTATTGTAAATGATGCAGTCCCTTGCATTTCAAGGGAAGAGTACAATAAACCAAGTGTGAAGAAGACTGTTACTCCCATATGTAATCCCTGAGTAATTGTGCCTTTAGGACGGGATTGGTCGGGTCTGGGTTGCCCTCATGGACATACAAAAATGTCATGTCCTTTTTGAGATCGGGAGAGACCATGACGCTCCCGAGGGGCAACCCAGCCTTAAACCCTGAAATTGTATGGAAAAATGCAAATCATAAAACATTAAATAATAAACAAAAAGACTGTTTAGACGGCACTTAGCCCTGACCGAGAACTGCCCCCACGGATGCACTGACTCGGAACATGTACACCATCTGTTCTAGGAGTGCTCCGTGGCCAGACGGGTCTGGGACCTTGTTGTGTCCTCTGTCTCCCAGAACAGGCTCCTGCCGAGATCCTCCCTGACGACTGAGAGGGTCCTGTATGGCCCCCGTGAGGGATGTAGGACCCCGGAGCTGCAGCGCCAGTGGAGGATCATTAACACCGTTAAGCAGGTCCTGTGGGAGGCAAGGAACATTAGGGTCTTCCAAGAACAAACAGTGGACCTGTTCACTCTCCGGAGGAGGCTTCAAAACCGCCTCCAGGACAGCGTTTTGGTGGACTTTTTGAAGGATGAGAGAGGGGCAAGGAGGAAATAGGGGGTGAGCCACTGGAAAGAACTCATTATATAGCTCACCCCCCCCCAGAGGTGCGGCGCTCTGGGCACCCAACGCCCAAGCACAAACTTTTGCTTTTTGTTTCTGGTTTGTTTTGATTTAAGATTATATGTATTTCCAGTCCTGTCTGTTGTATAATCTAGTCTGTTATGTTGTTTCCCTGTCTTTGAAAAATGCACTATGCTAATGTTACCAAATATATATATATTTTTTCCCCTCTCTAGTTGGTATGCCAACTTTTAACTGTGAAGAATTTTAAATGTGATTATTATTTTTTTTTAACCAATAAAAGAAGAATCCTGATAGTTACTCCCTTCCATACTTACCTGGCAGGGGAGATACCAGGATCACGAAGGTGGTTGTGGTGTGATACCTTGCTTAAGAAGTATCAGTGCTTGGGTTACTCTTCATTCGTACATGCTTTTCGCCTTAATAAAGACAAATAGCTGTGCATTAGTTCAATGCCCAGAGTGCATTTCCTCCTCCCTTTCTTTCTATTCTTTTGTCTCTCTCTCTACATCTCCTTTCCATCTGCATTTGAGGGCCTGGTGGTGATATTGGAGTAGCAGTGGCTTGTCCGCGGCTCCCGTTGAACCCCAGGCAGACGGACAAGGCTGGACCCCACCTAGCGCTTTGGGGGCAAGCAGGTACCAGTGGCTTGCCCGCGGCCTGCCCAACCTCAAAGTGCAGAAGCCAGGATAGCACCCCAGGAGACCCCTGCTAGAGGACACCAGGCGCCATCCAGGATCCAGACCACTGCTGCAGGACGCCCAGGCCTGGAGACCAAAGGGGAGTGCAGAGGTGCCCAGCGAGGATGCCCGAAAGGGTTTTCTCACTGGGCCTCTCCTAGCCGACCTCCACCAAGACCTATGCTCCCCAGCTCTCCTTCTCCACCCTGCAGCAGGACCACCAGGCGGATCCCGGAGGATGAGGTGCCAGCAGCGGCAGTGCAGAAAGCCAGACCGGAGGAACCACCTGCCACCCGGACAATGACGACGGGGCCCAGCCACGGACTTCCACCCGGGGATTAGTTTGGGCCTACTGTGATTGTTGCTCTGGCCTACAGGGAAGTTCGCCATCTGCGGCCTCTGCTTTGTTTTGGCCCTCCCGGAAGGAACACCATTCTTGGGTGTGCTGTCCTTTCTCTTTGTGCTTCCTAGGTGGGGCCCTACCAACAGAGAAGGAAGGGAGATGGTGTCCCGATCAGCTCCCGGGACTCGTCCGGATGACATGGAACCCAGGGGAGGGAGAAGGAAGCGGCGCCACCACCGGCACCATGGCGGGATTGGGGCCCGGAGGCGTAGCTGAGCAGGGCGCCACCGGACCAGCAACCGCCGGACAGGCCGGTGGAGAGAACAAACCCCATGCTGCACCCAATCCAACTAGCCCCGGGATGAGAGTGACCTGCATGACCCGTCTGGAATTCAGCAGGGCTGTTCTACAGAAAGGTATGGACTTTGCGCTGAATGACCTGAACTGCCTGGTCAAGGTCCCTAATGTCATAGATATTTTTGAAATTAGTGTTACGAATGCTAATGTCCTGGAGAGGTTCTGGAACCTCTTTAGAGAGGGGAAGGATAGGAGCCCCCTGAACAACTTTGATGTTGAGCCTCTGTCCAACACCGAAAACAAAGTGGTGACTGTGCAGTTTTATAATGAAGCTGTACAGGACCACGATGTTGCAATGTGGTTGGGCAGGTAGGGCTCCGTCAAGTCCGAGGCAAAGAGGGTCCTTGATGAGGATGGGATGTGGACTGGGGCCAGAAAGTGGCTGGTCCAATTACAGCCAGACCCAACGTCTGGAGGTGTGGAGGAAGAAATTTTTATTGAGTTGGGATGCTAGACCACATCCACAGGGGTGGACGGTAGACACTAATTAATTCAGTGTGACGCTGCAGTTCGCAAACAGCGTCGCCACAGAAGTCAGAGACAAAGGGCTTTTCGCGCCACAACTTCAAAGGAACAGTTGTTCGTTCCCACGGCAGGAAACCTCCTTCCCATTGGTTTAAGACCCTGGGAGGGCTGTTCTAACAACCTGTTATATCTTCATGTTAGCCCATAGCTCCATTTACCTGTAAGTTAACACCCTGTTACTTCCCCCTTGTGATTGTTCCCTCCCCTTCCGTTGTGTTGGATATAAATATCCATTTGAATTTGAAGGTGGGAGGTTCGCTGTCCTGCGTGACACGGGTCTCCGTGCAGCTGCTCGTAATTAAAGCTTTAATACTGTTTAAATGAATTCTCTCTGATCCTGCTGAGTTTTAATTTCCACAACAGAGGGGTGAGACACATCCCCAGAACCATTACGCTGGGGAACAACCGGGGTGCAGTTTTTTACGGCATGCCTAAGCTGTGCAGGCGATGCGATGAGTTAGGCCACTTGGCTGCAGCCTGCACAGTGGTTAAGTGCAAAAGTTGTGGAGGAGAGCATGAGACCAGGGCATGCCGGGACCCTAGATCCTGTAACTTGTGTGGGGTAAGGGGGCACCTCTTTAGAGACTGCCCGCTCTCATACGCTAACAGGGATAGGGGAACTGCGCCCCAGTCTCATCCCCAGCCTCCCCCCCCCCCCCCCCTCCATCAAACACGACCACTACAACCCAGCCTGACTCACCTCAGTTCCCTTCACAACCTACCCAAACTACACCACAACCAGATAAACAAGATGTGCCACTCTCCCAGACACCCCCCACTACAGTCGAGGAGGAATCGGACTCGGAAACCCTCAACATGGTGGAAGAGCCCGCCCTCTCCTCAGATACCACAGATTCAGACCCCCCCTCCAACTGGTCCAGAGTAAAAGGGAGAAAGCGGAAAACCAAACAGAAACATAGACAAATTAATAAACCAGAAATGCCTACTCCCATCACACCTAACAATAGCCCTCAACCTCTCCCTTCATCTAAACCCATCCAGACAGTCCCAGACCCCCAAACAATTATAACAATCAACAGGCCCAAAATAACTCCCCGCTCCAAGAAACCACAATCCCCAACAAAAGCCCCCCAAGGTCATTACAGTGAAGCACCCACGCTCAACTTGCCCCAGTGGACACTGGTCGCTTCTGGTCCTCAGACCCCCCCCCAGGCAGAGAACCAAAAGATCCCATCCAAAGACCCTCTGCCTCTGGACAAAAGGGGACCCCAGGGCCAAAATCCATCGGCCCAGCCTCTCCAGGGCGGATCTTGCCAGGCGGTGCTAGAGGAGAACAGGTGAGCAGACCTAGCCAGGGGGCGGAGAGGCGCCCATCAAAACCAGATACAGTCATTGACCGCTTAAATCAAATTTGTAAAGAGATGCACTAAAACCAATAAAACTGTTTCATTTCCACCCCTGCAATATTTTTCCCCTGTATTTTCTTTTTTTTCTTCCCCCATGTCCATCACAATTACATCTATTAATACCTGAAGAATTGCTTGTTTCTCCTCAATTAAAACTTGGTTCGTTGCTGGTACTTGCAATTTCATTCAGGCAATAGAAGAGTCTTAAAACAGTTCCGTTGGTGAAAGACAAGAGTTTCTTTATTCGTACAATGTAGCTTCTGGTGGTATCGAAATCTCAAGTCTAACACACCATCATGTAAAACAGTCACAGGTTAAATACAGTCTTAAACAAAAGGTGTCTGGCCAGGAGTAAGGCTTAATTTCCTCCTTCCCTGGTTCCTGTTTCCTGGCTAGATCAATGACTCTTCAGACATTATCATTTCTATTCACCCAGGGCTACTTTTCCAATGGCTCTCGGCACCTGAGTCGGGGGAGATCTCGCACTTGGAAAAGGGTACTTAACACCCAGGTGGAAAACAGGATGAGTAGTGGGGGCATACAGATTTTACTCGAGACTGTAACCAACATGTTGCTTACGGAAAATACCAAAATCTAACATACCCAAAGTATCAAAGATCCAATCAAACGACATGCATCTATCCTGCAACAGCTGCCTTCTGACGTCATCCTCCTACAGGAGTGTGGGATTCCCTTCCGCTCCATGGATGACAGTCTGAGGGAGGGATGGAGAAGGGGAAACTCTCTCTGGTCTGGCTCAAACATATCTCGAACTGACGAGGTCGGCACGTTGATCAACAACCCCTATGTCAGAATAACACCTCTCCCTCTCCCATCCCGCTACCTAAACCTCCCACTCCTCTGTCCTCCTTCTCACCCCTCCCTGACTCGGACATCCTTCAACTTGTTCTCTCCCACCGTCCCACCACCTCTTCCACCCTCTTCCAGTCCATTGCTATGGACATCCTCCCCTTTGTCTCCAATGTCATTAACTCCTCTCTTTCCTCTGGCTCTGTCCCCTCCTCCCTCAAATGTGCTCAGGTTGTCCCCCTCCTCAAAAAACCCTCTCTGAATCCTGCTGTCATCTCTAACTACCGACCTGTCTCTCTCCTCCCATTCCTTTCCAAAACGTTAGAGCGGGCTGCCTATAATCAACTGTCTGTTCATCTCTTACAGAACAACCTGCTTGACCCCAACCAATCTGGGTTCAGAGCAGGCCACTCCACAGAGACTGCTCTCCTTGCGGTCACTGAGGCTCTTCACGTTGCTAGGTCCCGATCCCTTAGCTCTGTCCTCCTCCTCCTCGACCTGTCGGCGGCATTCGACACCGTGGACCACCGGATCCTGCTCTCATCTCTCGTCGAGATGGGAATCTCTGGATCTGCGTTGACATGGTTTGAGTCCTACCTGGCTGACCGGTCCTACCAGGTGGCCTGGAGAGGATCCCTCTCCTCTCCCCACACCCTCTCTACTGGAGTCCCGCAGGGCTCGGTGCTAGGCCCCGTCCTATTCTCTCTGTACACCAAGTCACTTGGCTCTGTTATTTCTGCTCATGGTTTTTCCTATCACTGTTATGCTGATGACACTCAACTCTTTCTCTCCTTCCCTCCATCTGACACCCAGGTCCCGGCACGGATCTCTGCATGCCTGGCTGACATCTCTGCATGGATGTCCACCCATCACCTGAAGCTGAACCTGGGGAAGACAGAGCTGCTCTTCCTCCCAGCGAAGGGCTCCCCGATGATTGATGCGTCAATCACCATGGAAGGCTCCATAGTGTCTCCGTCCCAGTCGGCCAGGAGTCTTGGGGTAACCCTGGACACCCAGCTGTGCTTCTCGAGCCATATTGCAGCGATCGCTCGGACCTGCCGTTTCTCCCTCCACAACATCCGGAGGATCCGACCGTTCCTCACCCAAGAGGTCACTCAACTCCTGGTCCAGGCCCTGGTGATCTCACGTCTGGACTACTGCAATTCCTTGCTGGCAGGCCTCCCTACACCCCACCCAGACTCCTCCGCTCTGCCTCCTCTGGCAAACTGACTGCCCCATCCCTCTGGGCGCCTGGCAGTCGCTCCTCGTGGTCTCGCCTCTTCTCTGTCCTGGTTCCTCGCTGGTGGAATGACCTCCCGCAATTGGTCAGGACTGCGGAATCACTTCCAATCTTCCGCAAGAGACTAAAAACCCACCTCTTCAGACTCCACTACCACTGAACACTGTCCATCCAGTCTATCTGTTGTCACCACTATTTACTTGTTCTACACTATTTACAAAAAAAACAAAAACACTAACTTTTTCCTTCCTGGTGTTACAGGTGTTACAGGTGTGGTATGCTGATGCCTGCAATGATGTCTATTGCTGTATTCCTGCACTGATCTCGTGCACTAACTATGATTGTTCCTACCATGTATTAATGCACATCTTGTAAGTCGCTCTGGATAAGAGCATCTGCTAAATGCTTAAAATGTAAAATGTAAATGTAGAGTGGGAGAATCCTCGTCCCGACCTCGGCGTTGGGGGTCTCGAGGAGGACGAGAGATGCACTCACCACTTCTTCCGCAAGGCACAGTCAAGGAAAACACCTTCACCTTCCTGGATGGCCTGGACAGACGCCTGGAGGGACAGAGCATGGAGGGGGAGCTGAGCGCCGAGGAGCTCACCCGGGCCGTGCGCTCCCTTGACTTACATAAAGCTTCTGGTCCTGACGGAATCCCAGCTGAGTTTTATCAGGCCTTCTGTCGGCCTCTGGTAAATTTGCTAAATACTATGCCTCAGATCTATGGGTCTGTGTGGGCTGGACCACACTGTGCCATACAGTTGGGACACCCCATATGTATACAGGGCCCTGAGGGATTTTGCCTTCAGGACGGGATTGGTTGGGGCTGGGTTTCCCTCATTGACATACAAACATATCATGTCCTTTTTTGAGATCAGGAGAGACTATGACGCTCCCGAGGGGCAACCCAGCCTTAAACCCTGAAATTGTATGGAAAAATGCAAATCATAAAACTTTAAATAACAAACAAAAGGACATAACATGGATGTCTGCTCATGGCTGTCTCCCCACCAAGCCATTCCTGTTTAGACAGCACTTAGCCCTGACCGAGAACTGCCCCCATGGATGCACTGACTTGGAACATGTACACCATCTGTTCTGGGAGTGCTCTGTGGCCAGACGGGTCTGGGGCCTTGTTGTGTCCTCTGTCTCCCAGAACAGGCTCCTGCCGAGATCCTCCCTGACAACTGAGAGGGTCCTGTACGGCCCCCGTGAGGGATGTAGGACCCCGGAGCTGCAGCGCCAGTGGAGGATCATCAACACCATTAAGCAGGTCCTGTGGGAGGCAAGGAACATCAAGGTCTTCCAAGAACAAACAGTGGACCTGTTCACTCTCCGGAGGAGGCTTCAAAACCTCCTCCAGGACGACTTCCTCTTGCGGACCGACCATGCTTCACTCACCTGGCTGTTGAATTTTAAAAACCCTGAGGGTGGCTTGCTGGCTGGAAACATTACAGTGGTACGATTTTGAACTGAGGCACCACCCGGGGCAACAACACGGCAACGTGGATGCCCTGTCGTGGCACCCATGAGCACTGCCCCTGGCAGGAGGCCCGGGCCCTGTTGGCCCCAACGGCCGCCTTGTGAACCATCAATGGGGAGGCCGGTTGCCTTCCCCTCTCCCCAGTCCAGGTTTAAGGGCGTACCACTGTCAGTGGGCTGGCCTCTATCGGCAGTGGCGGGTCCTGGGCCGAGGGGCCGACCTATTGCAGCTGCTGGTGCCCCGGAGCATGGAGCCACAGGTGCGGGGCACTTCGGAAACAACAAGACCCTTCGGCATCTCAGGGGGCGGTTCTACTGGCCAGGCTGCCGGCAGGATGTGGACGTATGCTGTGACTCCTGCATGGCCCAGAAAGGGCCCATCTGACGGCTACACGCCCCTTTGCAGCAGTACTTGGTGGGGGCTCCGATGGAGCGAATCGGTGTGCACACCCTCGGCCCATTCCCCGTCACTGATTCTGGCAACGTAGTAGTAGTAGAAGTAGGTCCTCGTGGCCATGGATTATTTCACCAAGTGGCCCGAGGCGTACGTAGTGCCGGATCAGAGTGCCAGCACAACGGCGGGTAGACTGGTCAAGGAAATGTTCTGCCGGTTCGGAGCCCACGCTGAGTTACACAGTGACCAGGGGTGGAACTTCGAGTCCCAGGTCTTTGGTGAGGTGTGTAAGCGCCTGGGAGTGCACAATACCAGGACCACACCCCTCCACCCCCAGAGCGACGGCCTGGTTGAACGATTCAATAGAACATTGGCTACACAACTCGCCATACTGACCAGCCAGCACCAGCCGGACTGGGATCGCCCCCTGCCCCTGGTCCTGTGGGTGTACCGCATCGCCGTGCAGGAGTCAAGTAACTGCACGCCAGCCAGCCTCCTGTTTGGGTGAGAACTCAGGACCCCAGTGGACCTGGTGTTTGGACCCCCTCCCAAGCCCGAAGTGGAGGGCGGGCCCGAGGTTGACTACCTCCGCCGGATGCAGGAGTGCTTGAAGGTGGTCCACGATTTTACCCGCCAGGCCCAGGCCGGGTCGGGGGTAAGATAAAAGCGGGGCTACGACACCCGGTGCCAGGGCTAAGCGTTCACACCCGGCGACCGGGTGTGGATCTTCTGCCCCTCCCGGACAAAAGGGGTGTCCCCCAAACTACGCAGCTGTTTGCGTGGGCCTGGGGAGGTCCTGCAGCGGCTCAGCGAAGTTGTATATCGGGTGCGCATGCCTGGCCTGGGGCGGGAGGTGGTTCTACACCAAGACTGGCTGGCCCCGTACTGACCCCTGGCACAGGCTGCTGCCGAAGCATTTAACTGACTATGTGCTGGACAGTAGGGTTGCCGGGGACAGCTGACCCCCTTGCAAGGGGGCTATGTAGCGATCTGAGAGGGTCGCTCCTCATTAACATGTGTGCACGGGGCATTGTGGGTGATCGCTAGTGTTTCGTTAAGCGTCTCCCCCGGGTTAAATGCTAAAATGTTAAGCTAGTCCTTTATGTGTGTGAGTTAAAACTGTGTTATTGTGTTAGCTAGTTGGTCGCGGTGAGTTAGTGTTGAAACCACCACGGCCAGTACGCCTATTGTAAATGATGCAGTCCCTTGCATTTCAAGGGAAGAGTGTACCAAGTAAACCAAGTGTGAAGAAGACTATTACTTCCTGATAGTTAGCGCCGTTATCTACGGAAGGCGTTTTGGTAATGGACAATCGTGTCCTTTTAAGGACGCGTTTGATTAGAAAAAGGTTATTTTTGGGCAAGCCGGAAAGTCTGCACACCCCTTTCACCCTCTCCACGTTTCATTGCGTTACAGACTGATTCTACAATAGATTCAGTTAATTTTTTGTCTCAAAATTCTCAAGTTTTTAGACATTTGTGCTAATTTATTACAAATCTAAATGTTAAATATCATATGTACACAAGTGTGCACCCTTTGATATGACACCCAAAAGTGAGCTGAGGTGCATTTTGTTTCCACTGATACTGCTTGAGATGTTTCTACAACTTAATTGGAGTCCACCTGTGGTAAATTCAATTGATTGGACATGATTGGGGATTGCCAACACCTGCCTATATAAGGTCCCACAGTTGACAGTGCATTTCAGAGCAAACTCCAAGCCATGGAGTCAAAGGAATTATCTGCAGACCTCAGAAACAGGATTGTGGCAAGGCATAGATCTGGAGAAGGGTACGGAAAAATTTCTGCAGCTTTACAGGTCCCAAAGAGCACAGTGGCCACCGTCAAGTTTGGAACCACCAAGAATCTTCCTAGACCTGGCGCCCGGCCCAACTGAGCAATCGGGGAAGACGGGCCTTGGCCAGGGAGGTGAGCAGGAACCCGAGGATCACACTGACAGAGCTCCAGCGTATCCTTGTGGAGATGGGAGAACCTTTCAGAAGATCAACCATCCAGGCAGCACTCTACCAATCAGACCTTTATGGTAGAGTGCCCACTCCTTAGTAAAAAGCACATGACAGCCCGCTTGGAGTTTGCCAAAAGGCGCCTAGAGGACTCTCAAACCATGAGAATCAAGATTCTCTGGTCTGATGAAAACAAAATTGAACCTTTTTGAACCAAAATTGAACCAAAATTGAACCAAGCGTCACATCTGGAGGAAACCAGGCACTGCTCATCACCTGGCCAATACCATCCCTACAGTGAAGCATGGCGGTGGCGGCATCATGATATGAGGGTGTTTTTCAGCAGCGGGAACAGGGCGACTAATCCTGATAGAGGGAAAGATGAATGCAGCTAAGTACACCGAGATCCTTGAAGGAAACCTGCTCCAGAGCGCTCTGGACCTCAGACTGGGGCGAAGGTTTACCTTCCAACATGACAACGACCCAAAGCACACAGTCAAGAGAACAAAGGAGTGGCTTCTGAGAAAGTCTGAGAATGTCCTTGAGTGGCCCAGCCAGAGCCCAGACCTGAATCCAATTGAACATCTGTGGAAAGAGATGAAAATGTCTGTGTACCGACGCTCCCCATCCAACCTGACGGAGCTTGCAAGGATATGCCAAGAGGAATGGGCAAAAATCTCCAGAAAGAAGTGTGCCAAGCTCGTAGCTTCTTCCCCAAGACGCCTTGAAGCTGTAATCGCTGCCAAAGGTGCATCAACCAAGTATTAGGCTAAGGGTGTGTACAGATATGTAACCCCTAAATAACCTATTTTTGTCAGTAAAATAAAATTGCATATTTTCTGAAAACCTGTTTTCACTTCGTCATTATTGGCTATTGTGTGTAGAATTTTGAGACAAAAAATGAACCCAATCTATTGTAGAATAAGTCTGTAACGTAATGAAACGTGGAGAGGGTGAAAGGGGTGTGCAAACTTTCCGGCTTGACTGTATATATATTGTGGTGTCCCCAGGGGTTGGGCGACACTCACGGACCTTGCAGAGGGCGTAGGCAAGTGCAAGAACACGGAGGAGGCAGTAATATAAGCAAAATGATGCTTTATTGTACGAACAAACACGAAACGCAGGGTGGGGTCTTTTGGGGAATACAAACACAAAGTCCACAATCCTTGTCTCTTTGTCAATGTCCGTAATCCAAATCCACAATCCAGGTCCAAGTTCCGTTGTCCAATCCGTCGTCAAAATCCAAAGCAGCAATCCAAATCCAAACACAAAAAACAAACACACTTCCAAAACTCTCTCCAAATCCTGGCTGGTCCACGACTTCCAAAGGTTTCTCTCTCTCTCTCTCTCGCTCTCTCGCTCTCTCGCTCTCTCTCTCTCTCTCTCTCTCTCTCTCTAAACACACCGCACTCCTTCCCCAAACACGTTCCTACTCCTATCCCAGAACAATGGGATTCCGCCCTTTAAATAGGCCTTGCAATGGCCTTCAGCTGGTCGTTAGCTCCCATTGCCTGACTTCGTTCAGGTGTTTCTGTGGTCTGCTGGGAAATGTAGTGAAAATGGCTGCCATGTGTTGGAGGCCAGGCAGCCATTTTCTGGGGCAACCCTTTGGGCTGCCACACACCCTCCTCCTCAGCTCTGACCTCGGGGAGGGCTGAGCGGCCTATGTCCAGCGGCCACCCGGAGGGTCCCCCTCTCCAGGTCCACTCAGGCAGTTTTCCACCCGGGTCAAATGTCCAGATTCCCTCTCCATTCACAGTCTGAATAAACATCTGCAAACCGTTAGGAAATGGCGAAAGTTGCTCACCGTGTCTGCCCCCAACTGGCCACATGTGGGTACTGGCTCTGGGCTTCATGGACCAGACAAGTACCAGTCTTGCTCTGGTCCTCACCAGCCTTCCATGGCTGCTCCAGCGAACCCTGTGCAGCCTTTTCCTCCATAGTCCATTCCTTGGCCTTTTCTTCCACGTCCCTTTTCCTTTCAGGGGTCAGGTGGGGTAACTGGGGAAAACATGCTCTTCACAACACTGTTAATTTGGTTTTTGTCTTTCTTTGTCCTTCTTTCCTTTAAATCACCTTTCCATCGACATTTCCTAGGGTCATTCCATTTCACCATCATTCTGTTAGGTTTCCGGTTTCTCTTCTGGTGAGAGTTTCTAAACTCCCATTCTCTTCTCTGTCTTCTTGACTTCATTGGCCGAGATGTACTCACCATTTCAGGAGAGGGTCGGGTGCTCCACCCGGCCTCAGCCATTGATAAGAGGCTTTCCTCAATGCTATGGTCCCACCATAGCTCATCCTCCGCAAACTGCTGTTCCTCCAGTTCCCTTTCAAGGTCTGGCCAGCTGAGTGGGACTGAGGACCATCGCTCCCACTTAGATTCCGCTATCTGGTCATCATCTCCTGCTGGCTCCACTGGCTGTGAGAGCTCCACCTGTGTGGCAGAATCTTGTACACCGGGCACACGTTTTGCACACTCAAGCTCTTCACTCACCTCGTCCAGTTGATTTTTTAGATCCAGCAGAGTCTCAGTTTGGATTTTTAACACCACGCGAAAGGATTTCTCTGTGGCCCGCTGCTGGGCTTCTATCTCCGCCATTTTCCCCTGAAGCTGTGCGGTCTGCTCCAGCTGCAGCTTCTGGACCTGCTCCTGGTGCTCCAGCGCACTCTTCTCTGCCGTCTCCTCCGCCTCTTTGAGTCCGCGCTCGAACCATCCCTTGGTGCCCTCCATGGACTGGATTTGAGCCTGCAGCTCCTCCACCGTCTGCTGTAGGCTCTCCAGCTCCCAGTGCGGGCCTTCTCGTCGCGGAGCTGTGAGCGGATCTCCTCCTCGGTGCGGTTCTTGTCCTCGTGCAGGCCGCGCAGCTCCTTCTCGTAGCGCGCCCGCACGCCCAGCACCTCCTTCTCGTGCTGCAGCCACGCGTCGCTCAGCTCCTCCTTGTGCCGCGACTTCTCCTGCGCCACGTCGATGGCCAGCTCGTCCAGCATGGCCTTGCGCTTGTCCGCCGTCTTCCTGGTCGCCTCCAGCTCCTGCTGGAGTTTGTCCTTCTCTTGGCCCCGTTCAGTCAGCTGCTCCAGGAGCCGGCTGTTGGCGCGGTTCACCTCCTGCAGCTGGGAGCTGACGTCATGTCTCTGGGCCAGGAGCTTTTCCTGCTCGGTCTGTAACTCCTGGTTCTGGGCCTTTTCCTGCTCCACGCTCTTCTCCCGCTGGGCCAGCTGCTCCCGCAGGGCGTTGGCCTCGACCTGGTGCGTATCCCTGCTCTCCTGCTCCACTCGGCACCGGAGTTGCTCCGCCTCGGATGCATGGTTCTCCGCTGCTTTCCTTAGCTCTGCCTCCTTCTGGGCGAGCCTGGTCTGTGCATCCCCCAAGGCCCTGGCATACTCATCTGTGGCCTGGTCCTGGGACTCCTGCATGTCCAGACACTGTCGCTGCTCATTCTCAAGCCCCTGCGTTAGGTTTCTCACCTGCTCTTTGAGCGCCAAGTTGTGGGACTCTATCCGCCTCATCTTATCGCCAAGGGATGCCTTCTCCTTTTCCATCTCCCCAGCCATGATTCCCAGCACTCCCAGGGAGTCCATGTGGTGCTCCTCTCGCAACTTCATCACTGCCAGCAGGTGGCGCTCCTCTGAGGCGCTCAACTCCAGCTTTGCCTTGCACAGCTCAATCTGGGCACTCTCTTTCAGCTGTTGGACCTCACGGAGGGTGACTCGCCATTGGTCCTCCACCATGGCTGCCCGTCTCTGGTTCTTCACCAGGTCCTCCCTCTGGTCCCGACAACATTGCTCCAATTTCTTGATCTCATCCGCTTTGCCCCTGATCACCACTTGTGCCTCTCCTAACTCCGCCTCTAAGCCAGCACACTTGTCTGCGACAGTTGTATGCTGTTTTGCGGCTTACCCGGGACATTTTCGCTCTTCTCCCTAGGGGGCACCACAGAGCAGGAGTGGCCATCCTTCTTTAGGACTTTTTTCATCGGTCGTCCCTTCAGGGCTCTCAACACCCTCTCCATTTCACTGATGGCCTCAGCAACGTCAGGCGCCATTCCAGCCAAAAAGGAGCATTTGAGGGCTGGACTTGCTTTAAAGTAGACCTTGAGGGACCGTCGGTGCACTTTGGACAGGTGCTTGGGCCCCTCTGCCTCCAGCCAAGACTCCATGTTTGGATCCAGTGTCCAGTCCCCTTCCATAATCTGTATCGCTTTCAAAAATCAAAAATCAAAAATCCCACTCACTTGCACTACCTCCTCTTGCCTATAAGTGATGCCCTCTGCCCGCATTCTCCACCATATGTGGCGTCCCCACGGGTTGGGCGACACTCCCGGACCTTGCAGGGGGCGTAGGCAAGTGTAAGAACACAGAGGAGGCAGTAATATGAACAAAAATGATAATTTATTAAACTAACACGAACAAGGGCAACACGAAACAAAGGGTGGGGTCTTCAGGGGAATACAAACAAAGTCCACAAATCTTTATCTCGTTGTCCAAGTCCGTTCCAATGTCCAGTATCCAGTTCGTAGTCCGCAATCCAGTCCGTCGTCAAAATCCAAAGCAGCAATCCAAATCCAAACACAAAAAACAAACACACTTCCAAAACTCTCTCCAAATCCTGGCTGGTCCACGACTTCCAAAGGTTTCTCTCTCTCTCTCGCTCTCGCTCTCGCTCTCGCTCTCGCTCTCTCTCTCTCTCTCTCTCTCTCTCTCTCTCTCTCTCTAAACACACCGCACTCCTTCCCCAAACACGTTCCTACTCCTATCCCAGAACAATGGGATTGTAAGGGTTGGTGGTGATAGGCGCCACTCGCAGAACCCTAGGGGATCAAAAAGTTAGACTGAACCAGTCTAACCACTAGCTCTGCAAAACAGAGAAATAGGGAAGATAATAATTAGGGAAGAACGCAAAATCACACCCACCGGGTGGTAACTCAAGTGTCTGAAAACGTAAAGGCTATGATAGCCAAACGAACGAGTTAGTAACCAGAACCAGTCCAACCGAACTGAACAAAAGCAACCTGAATCAAAGCACCGACTAGCGGGCAAGGTTCTTTATAAAAGTTACAACTAAATAAGTTCGTAACAATAACGACACGAGTATCCCAAAACAATAAAGGCTAGGAGAGCCGAGAGAACCTGATTGAAACCCAGAAACAGCCCAACAGGCTGAACAACCAGAACCCGAACGAAAAGCTTAATAGCGAGCAGGTTTTTATAATGGGTACAGTAAACATGTTAATTAGTTTGCATAATCCCAAAAGTTCGAACGTCCGAAAAACGCGAAGGCCAGGAGAGCCACAGAACCACATTGCAACCCGAAACAGTCGAAGTGACTGAACAACCGAAACCCAACAAAAAGCCCATAGCAACGAGCAAGGTTTCTAATGAAGGTACAATTTAAATAAGGATTATGTAAATACCTGAACCGAATATTCTGAACCTCCCAAAATGTGAAAGGCTAGGGAAGCCAACAGAACCAGGTTATCACCTGAAAACAGTCTAAACGACTGAACCCACGAAAACCAAATGAAAACGCTTAATAGCGAGCAAAGGGTTTTTTTAGTAAGACACGAGTAATTAATTTATTAAGACTGGACATAACCAAAAATACTGAGCGTCCGGAAACGCGGAAGAGCTAGGAGAGCCCACAAGATAACATGGTAAAACCTGACCCACTAGTTCTGAACGTCCGAAAACTCGAAACGGTTAGGGGGGACCGGCAGAACAGCAGGGCGACTGGACCCACATCCGACATCCTCGTCAGACAGCAGGGCCCACAAGTTGACCCACATCTGGCATCCGCAAAAACTGTAAAGCCGCCAAAACAATATTGAAACCCGAAAACAGCCTCAGCGACCCAGAGGGTACAATTTACACACGAGAGAAGTTCCATAAGTGGGTACAATTAAATGGTGGCGAAAAGGTCTGAGCGTATGAAAACGCAGGAGCCTAAGAGACAGTTAGGGGGGATCGGCAGACAGCAGGGCACAACAAGACCACATCTGACGTCCGCAAAAACTCGAAATGGTTAAGGGGGACCGACAGAACCACAGAGTAAAACCTATACCAGGAGATCTGCTGAACAAAATGAAACCAAAATAAAAGCGCATTTTTAGCGAACAAGGTTTCTATTCGTAAGTGACAAAGAAATTGGTTATAAAAAGTTCTGAGCGTATGAAAACGCAGGAGGGCTAGGAGAACCGCCAGAACAATAAGTAACCCGTAAACAGCCTATCAGACTGAACAAATGAAACTTGTGAAACACTCCTAACCACGAGTGAGTTTCAAATGTAGGAACTAAAGGTTATGAAATAGAACCCATAAACAGCCTAGACGACAGAACAAATGAAACTAGTGAAACACTCCTAACCACGAGTGAGTTTCAAATGTAGGAACTAAAGGTTATGAAATAGGTCTGAGCGTATGAAAACGCAGGAGGCTAGCAAAGCCGCCAGAACAAAATTGAAACCCGAAAACAGCCTCAGCGACCCAACAAAAGAAACTTAACCAATCGCTCCTACACACGAGCGAAGTTTCAAATGCGGGTACAATTTACACACGAGAGAAGTTTCAAATGTGGGTACAATTAAATGGTTAATGAACCGACCTTAACCCAAAACTCTTTATGTCCAAAACGTGAAAGGCAGTTAGCCAAAAGAACCAGTAGTAACCCACGAACCAGTCGACCCGGCTGGATAACACGAAACCAAAAGAAAAGCGCATTTTAGCGAACAAGGTTTCTTAAAGCAGGAAACTAAAATAAGTTATTTGGTTAGGACCAGAGTACTCCCCAAAAACGTAAACGGCTAGCAGAGCCAAAAGAACGAGTTAGCAACCCGAAACAGTCGAACAGACTGACGAACGGAAACCAACCGAAAACCCCCATTTAGAGAGAAAGGTTTCCTTAAAAGGTACAACTAACTAAGTTCTTGCGTTTTTAAAAGGGATTGAAATGGAGATAGTCGTTTCTAAAGAAAAGTCTTTGTGTAGTCTTTGTGAACGTCTTGAAAAAGACATTCTTACCTTACCGGCTAAAAATCGTAAAGATGGCTTACGATTTCGCCCCGAACGAAGTTAGGTGCGAGTATTTATAGGGAAGAGATAATTGGTCATTCAAGCCAGCTGAGCGCGTTTCAAGGAAAAAGGCGCACACCGCCATCTGGTGGTGAATCTGGGGAACAACCGTGACAGGGATTCCGCCCTTTAAATAGGCCTTGCAATGGCCTTCAGCTGGTCGTTAGCTCCCATTGCCTGACTTCGTTCAGGTGTTTCTGTGGTCTGCTGGGAAATGTAGTGAAAATGTGTTGGAGGCCAGGCAGCCATTTTCTGGGGCAACCCTTTGGGCTGCCACAATATATATACACACACTACAGGTCAAAAGTTTTAGAACATCCCCATTTTCCATTTTTACTGAAATTTAAGCAGTTCAGGTCCAGTGAATAACCTGAAATGGTACAAAGGTAAACGGTAAACTGAGGTAAAAAAAAATAATAATCAACAAAAAAAAGTTTAGGTTACCAAAAACTTCACGTGGGTTAACAGTCACTCTGTGCAAGTCGCCGACTCTGGATCCAACAAAAGAGCCCCAGATCATCACGCTTCCTCCTCCATGTTTGACAGTTGGTGTCACACACTGAGGAACCATCCTACTCGACGGCCTTCAAAAACTTTTCAAAATTTCAAGATGACAAATTTTGATTCATCGGTCCATAAGACCTTCTTCCAGTCTTCAGTTGTCCACTGGCAGTGCTTCATGACCCAGGCAAGCCTCTTTTTCTTATTTTGCCATCTTAGCAATGGCTATCTTAATGCCACTCAACCTGTCAAACCTGCAGCTCAAAGTAGTAGCAGGCGGTAGCAGGCGGACTATGGAACTGCCAGTCCGCTGTCCGGAAGGCCGATTTCATCTCGGCCCAGGCCTCCCTACTCTCCCTGCAGTTCCTGGCGCTCAC